>OX465182.1:12400000-13000000 GCA_949987655.1 Polymixis flavicincta | reverse complement strand
TTTTTATTTTAAAATAAAAATACTTTATTTTTGTCAAAAGTCTTTTAAAAAAAAAACCCCGTCGAATTCCGAACTAAAAATTGGTACTGACTTTTCATGGGACGTAATAATGATATTGAAACTTGTCCCATGTCTGTTGATGGGATGGGACACTGCCCATACATTTTTTTGCATGGTCCTTTAAACAAATTGGATTATGATATTATTTGTAACCAAATAAAAAAACAATAAATGAGATCGATTGGAACCTTTTATTTGATGGCACTCGCGATGTAAAAGATATGCTCAGTATATGTATGCTATGGTCATTTTAAGAACATTAGAGAAATGCAAGATCCCCCTACCACACGAAAACTTAAGACACACGCTCCTTGGTTCGACAGAAAATTAATAACTTTGAGAAAAAAAAAACCGCGCACACTCCGGACCGACGAGAAGATCGTCGAACTCGAGGAAGAATTGAGCAAGTTACGATGGGATATAGTAGGGTTATCTGAAGTCCGACGAGAGGGGGAGGACTCGATAATCCTCAAATCCGGTAACTTGCTCGATTTCCGGGAGGGCGACTAGCAGTCCCAAGGTGGTGTCGGGTTTATCGTCCATAAGTCCCTTGTGAGCAACGTGGTGTAGATTGAGAGTGTGATACTCGAAGATTCCGAGATTCCGTCATACTCGAAGGCAAAACGCCACAGGCATGGAACAGAGGTGTGGTGGTACTTTTCTTTAAAAAGGGTGACAATGCCGTTCTTATGAATTATATTCCCATCTAACTTCTGAGCCATGTCTACAAGCTGTTCTCCAGAGTCATCACGAACCGTCTAGCGCGCAGGTTTGACGACTTCCAGCCTCTCGACTAAGCCGGGTTACGTAAAGGCTTTAGCACAGTAGACCACACACATACGCTGCGGCAAGTTATACAGAAGACCGAAGAGTATAATCTGCCTCTCTGTTTAGCATTTGTGGACTACGAAAAAGTCTTTTATTAGATCGAGACATGGGCTATACTTCAGTCCCTCCAACGGTGCCAGATCGACTATCGGTACATCGAGGTGTCGAAGTGTCTGTACGAAAACGCCACTATGTCAGTCCGACTCCAGGACCAGACCTCGAAACCTATCCTTCTGCAGCGAGGTGTTAGACAGGGAGACGTTATCTCTCCGAAACTCTTCACCGCTGCACTGGAGGATGTCTTCAAGGCTCTGGACTGGAAAGGAGCTGGCATAAACATCAATTGCGAGTACATCACTCACCTTCGGTTTGCCAATGATATATATAGTTGTCATGGCTGAGACCATGGAGTACCTCAGTACAATGCTCGATGACCTCAGTAGAGCTTCCGAAAGAGTGGGTCTTAAAATGAACATGGCCAAGACAAAGGTCATGTTCAATGCTCATGTAACACCCACTCTCGTAACGGTCGGAAGCGCCGCACTCGAAGTTGTGGACGAGTACGTTTACCTAGTACAAACTGTCCAGTTAGGTAGGTCCAAATTCGAGAAAGAGGTCAACCGTCAAATCCTACTCGGCTGGGCAGCTTCGGGAAGTATCGCAATCTCTTCTCGTCCCACATACCGCAGTGTCTCAAAACGAAAGACTTTGACCAGTGCGTGTTTCCAGTGATGACATTTGAAACCGAAACGTGGTCGCTCACAATGGGCCTCATAAGAAGGCCTAAGGTCACCCAAAGGGCAATGGAGAGGGCTATGCTTGGAGTTTCCCTGCATGATCGAATCAGGAATGAAGATGTCGGATGCGGATGTCGGGTACCTACCCGATATAGCCCGAAGAATTGCCAAACTTAAGTGGCAGTGGGTAGGGCACATTGCTCGCAGAACAGATGGCCTATGGAAAAGTTCTGGAGTGGCAACCCCGCACCGGAAGACGTAAAGTTGGAAGGCCTCCTACAAGGTGGACCTTGTGGGAGCCGCAGGAGTCCGTTGGATGCGGGAAGCACAGAATCGGTCGAAGTGGCGGAGCTTGGGGGAAGCCTATGTCCAACAGTGGACATCTTTCGGTTGAAATTATGATGATGATGACTATTTAGGTAAACAAACTGTACGCAGGTACCCATCTATGGGTAAGGTAGGTAACTACAGTAGTCCATGTCAGTAGTACCTACTAAAAAGGTTGTTCAGAATTAAAACTATGTCACTGCGCTGTAGTGCATGTGCGAGGTAGAAAAAGTAACTAAATATGTTCAGAACACGTAAATAAAATACGTACGTAAATAATGATAACGTTATTTCGATAACAATAAACAAATACATTCGTTTATGTATCGACTTCAACGATCACAACAGTATCTCAGTTCCGCTCAGCCAGTCTAGTAGTATACCTACATAGAAATCACACACACGACGCTTTATCTATTACCAAAACCTCAAGAATGTAATTAATTCTGTAAAAAAACTCAATTTAAATCATTGGTGCACATTAGGCATTTCGATTTCAAATCGGTTTTCTTCATATTAAAATGCCTATATAAACATTATTTTGCTTTTTACGCACCATCACATTAATCATAAAAACATTTACGTATGTATGTAACCTATATAATTTATCAGTGGTTAGAAATGTAAAAACACTAAGCACGGCTCACGAACCGCTTTTGATCAGAGGCTCGCCGTCGCCGCTAACTGCATGCACTGTTGCCGTTCCGTTTCGAGCCAAGAACGCGCGCAGCTCTCCCGCGCCGATGCGCGGTGGCGCGATGTGCGAGCTCGCAACGCTGTGTAGCCTGATATCAGTACTGAGTATCGATAAAATTACCGATAATTTTATACCGATACTCAAAGAAGTGGTACAAAGTATCGATATGTATCCCTGTTATCGATTCCATTATTAGTATTTTATTTAAAATATCGATATATTTTGAATATTGATATCGGTCCCTGGTACTAACGCTCGAGTTGTTTTAAAAAGGTGCCTAGCGTGAATTGTTAAGTATATTAGGTTCTGTGTGATGGAGAAATTCAGTTAAGTGAGTAGGCATGATAAAGTGACTATTATTTAAAAAACCTTATTCTTAAAAGCCATGAGCCCGAATAACAGTTAATTTCAATACCTATTTAGACTATTATTAGATACTCTGTTACTCTGTTAGTTTTTGGCGGGATCGTGTTGGAACGTGTCGCACGAATTTGCATTTTCATGAAATTTCGTGAAATAACGAATTAAATTGTATAATTTTGGTACCGTGAAACCTGTTAACTTTGCCAAAGGTTGCCAAGTTTGCCATAGCCAACTTCTGAGAGAAACAGCCTAATAACGTCTTAGTAATAGATTTTTTTGATGTATGGATGCCTTTATAGTAAAATTTATTAGTTAAATGGCAACACTGAATGAGATGTGGGAACCCAACTTATTTATGAGATGTCATTTTTGGCGGTTACTTTTTTTGAGTGTTGGTGGCGTAAAACTTAGTAGGTACTCCGGAACTTTTACAAAAATAAACGGGAAAAGCATTGTCTACGTAAGTAATCTTTTGATATTATGTTAGCATAATGTTCTTTAGCTAAATCATTGCTGATTTACCGTGCTTCAAGCTACATAGAGTTCGCAATTGGTGTTGGTAAATTCAACAACCCCAATCACAACGTCCGTGATGGTGACTATGCCATGTTTTGTTGGAGGTTAGGGCTGCCACAACATTTCTTAGGAATATTTTGATTTAATTTAAGTAATCCTAAGTATTAAATAGTTTGAAGCTTTCCATTGTAAATGTTTAATATTTTATATTGTTATATAAAAAAAATCCTTTATGAATAATTTATTAAGTCGTTGATTTGTTACAGGTACATATTTATATCTCTGACTGCCATGGGAACATTAGGGACTGATTATGCTAAGCTATGTTCGATGTTCTGAAATATTATTGTTTACATGTTGCTTTTTCTAAATATCTAGAAAATTAAAAGTCGTACTTTGCTACGTGATAATGGTTGTTTTTTTGTTTTATTATGTAAAACAGTTCAAGTTATGAAATTAACTAGATTTAATTATAATTTTATTTATTATTATATTATTAGAATTAATAGTCACGAAGATTAATAGTGCGTGTTGTTCTCACTAAAAGTTATTATGTTTTTTACTTTTATAAAAATTGTATTTGTCACCTAATGAAAACATTTGTATTAGACAACCCTAACCCTAACTTCTTTTTAGTATGAAAATTTTTGGAAAGGTTGGTGAATTTGCCAACTTCTTAGAGATTTGAATTACCAGTGCTAAATAATATAAAGTTTACATTTTTATTTTACAGGATATAGGAAGAGCACAAATATGTAAATTTTTAACCTCATAAACTCCAAAAATTTCATTTTTATTATCCTATGGCAAATTTACCAGAAGTGACAGCTGGCTTTGCCACATTTGTTTTTAAGCTCAAAATATTTTAATTTACAAAAATAAAATAGATATTTGGTAATAATATAAATTTCCATGAAATTTACTACGTCTAGGAGTAGGTTACTCATAATGTACCTATTCATACAATTTTTTGTTTTTAAAGCGAATCAAACTTTTTGACACATGAAAAAGTGGCAAAGTAAGCAGGTTTCACGGTAGTAAATTATGCAATTTAGTTACGTGTGAGTGCACAAGTGTAATGAAGGTGAAAATAAGTGACTAATGTGGACATTTCGTGTTCCCACCAAAACTCCTAGGTTGTTGTAAAGTTACTACCACTTTACAATAACTTTGACTTGACTGACTATGACATTTTTGTAACTTCGTGCCATCGATCACTAATAAAGAACTAGATACACAATCCCAAGCAAAAGTTCTCTTAAAACTGTCACCAAATTGTGTTTAGGTAATGCTAGTTGAAATAAATATACAGTAATGTAAATTCAACCTTAAACGCAATGCTTAAAGTTTATTTCACAAAGCTATGTACAAAAAGCAATAAATTTTTACGACCGATACTCACTGGTCAACGTAAATTTTAAAAAATCAACCTTACACGCATGTCTTAAAGTTTGAATTAAAAAGTGCTAATAAACAGCAATAAAGTTTTACGATCCAGGCTCTCCGCTAGGACAAGGAATGAGTGGAGTCGAACTGTCCAATATTTTTTGTTTGTACTGTAATAATAAATGGCCTTTTTTAATTTCGTGAATAATGTATTTAAAAAAAAATATGTACATAAATTTTATTATATTTTAAGGTGTATATGTGTAATGATTATAGTTTACTTGAATGTAAATGTTTTTGTATGGGGCACCACATTTATTTATTAACTAGCTTCCACCCGCGTCTTCGCCCGCGGTTTCGCCCGCGGCTTCGCCCGCGTGGAAGTCGGAAATTATCCCGCGGGTACGTACCACCGGGATAAAAAGTATTCTATGTGTTAATCTAGGTTATATTCTATCTGTGTGCCAAATTTCATCCAAATCCGCTCAATCATTTTTTCGTGATTGAGTAACAGACATCCAAACATCTTCACAAACTTTCACATTTATAATATTAGTAGGATAAATATTTCTCTTCTGACGTCAACAATATAAAGTGATGTGATCACTATCCTTCACACAAAACCACCTCAGCAAGTTTCAGGTTTATATTAATATGGCTCAGGTATGTGTAGGTATATTATTTACTTTTCCACAGAAAACTCTTCAAACAAACTATATCCCCCTTTTCACCCTCAAAGGGGTAATTTTTTTTAAGTCTTTTGTTTCTTTTACATTATTTGACTTATAGGTTATTTATACCAATTTTTCAGTTAATCATGACACGCAGTAAAATCATCCCTTATAAAATTAACTAATCTTTTTTACCCCTTCAGGGGTAAATTTTCCAAAAACCCTGATACACGTTATCCTTTATTTTTGGTTTTCGGTTTGACTGAGTTTCGAGTTAATCAGATAGCGCGTTAGAATTCTTCCATACAAACTTTGATACCCCCCAACCCCCCTTTAGGAACATAGTCAAAATTAAATCCATAAAATGTTACTATAATATTGACAGAAACAGCCAAGTACTCTCATTAAACAAAAAAAAACAATAATTCTTTAATTAATAATAAAAAATTAAAAAACAATAGCGTCTCCAACAAATGGAACAGAATCAACGCACATAACTCGAATAATTTAAGTGGGCATGCTATAGCATGGTTAATACGTTTAGTATGAGTCTTTAGAATTGAGATGCTTTATAACACCTGCTATTTATAACGATTTATTTTAAAAAAAAATGTTTTTACGATGATTTCTTGACAAAATAACAGCATTTATAATACAGTGATAACAATTATGTAATGATAATATTAATACTTACAGAAAATATGAAACTCCATACGTTTTTAGCGTCCTAGATGTGTGATTTTAATATTTTTAAACGAGCACCGAGACATGTTTACCGTCGGAGCGTTCGAATGCTACTAAATGAAAAGCGCACCCAAATGTTCAAGTGGGCGCTCATTCGGTGAGGACATTTTTTGCCGCTGATTGTGTATCTAGTTCTTTATTAGTGATCGATGCTTCGTGCCTATATCGGGTTAAAGTTTAGTATCGTTTGGCAGGAGGGGGGGGGGTGGGAGTGGGTGAGGGAGATGGGGGCTGTCCCCCCATCTCCTTGGTACCACTCCCATGAAAAGGTAACTTACCGTCTCCGAGAAAAATGATTTTCTGTAACCTAACCTCAAAACACTTAAAAGTTGCCTAAAAAGCGTAGTCTGACGGAGCCCCGCTTCGCGGGGCTCAAGGGTCTAAAAAATAAAATAACCCTAACCTAACCTCGCTCTTGCATCCTAAGTATTCCTAGTAACAGTTGTAGCTGCCTTTTATACACATACAATATGTAGGAGTAGAACACATTCACACAACTCTAGCAGAAACGGAATTACGGAATGATCGAAATCGGATGACAGTGACATTATTTTGTCACAAATGGGCGTATTTTTGTTAAATTTCCGTCACGTTTTAAGGATTTTGCACGAAATTTTACACAACAGACAATATGTTGTGTCAGATTTGGTTGTCAATCACCCATTTTAACGTTCCGTTTTCGCTTTTATATGATTTGAGGTTAGAAACTTATTTTGTAAACTTCTCGAAGAGTATGCATTAGGTACAATGATTAGGTACCTTTTAATAAGAGTGGGAGCGTTATAATCGAGGACCCAAGCCCTACCAGTTTTAACCATTTTTACGCCCCAACTCCAGCCAAACGATACTAGACTCAAGCCAAAGTTGTTTTCGAATATATTATGCTGTAGCTTCAGCTATTTAGAAAAGTGTTTTTTTTTTTTCAATTTAATATTTACTGCTTTTTTAACTCTGGCTATAGATAAATAATAAAAAACTAAGGTGATTTATAACATTCAGCTGTTTTTTTTTTTACACTGACTATGTTTTAAAAAACCTGTTGACATGGGTTCTGGGCTCTAAAATCCTGGGTTTTCACGCGTCTCGTCCTGGTTCCCAAATTTTAGAGAATGCAAACCTATATTCAAGGCAATCCTGCTATTATACATGTGGAAGTTTGTGTGTTCAGATATTTCGATATTTGTTACTCAATCACGCAAAAACGCATGAGGGGTCTGGATGTTGGCACGTAGTTTAAAACCTGGATTTGTGCGGGATCCCGGTAGTACAGACGCCAGCACCTCAAGCTACCCCAAACTGTCAAATTTTACCAATTGAACATGAACCCTAAGATTATTTTATAAAGTTTAAAATCTATCAAATAAATTTGACAGATTGGGGTAGCTTGAAGTGCTGGCGTCTGTACATTTCCATGAGATAACTTCTGATATCCACGCGGGCGAAGCCGTTGGAAAAAGGTAATCCATATAAACGAGCCACAAAGATGGCCAATGCCAAATTATACAGGTTTTTGTATCTAAAATAATCTGGCAGCCCTATTTATTACAGCAAACATGACAAACCATGTGGCGGCTTTTTTTTTTTGGCGGTATCGCTCTGGAACCTGTCGCACGAATTTTCCTTTTCATGAAATTTTGTGAAATAGCGAATTAAATTGTATAATTTTGGTGTGTGATTTAGTGAATTAAACAATTTAGTTACGTGTGAGTGCAGAAGTGCAGTGAAGGTGAAAAAGTGACCAACGTGGACTTTTCGTGTTCCCCCCAAAAACTCTTAATAGGTTGTTGTAAAGTTACTACCGCTTTACAATAACTTTGACTTAACTTTGACTTGACTGACTTTAGACGACTATGACTTTTTTGAAGATTCATTACTTGACACTGGCTAAATGCCAAAACCGTGCGAAGCCAAAACACAAAAAAAACCATGACGTATTAAAAAAGGTAAAGAAGCGCGTGGTACTCTTTGAGCCCAGATTCATTACATACGTCTCGACCTATAACTAAAGTTCATATAGGTCAGTTTCAACTAATATAGCTTAAAAGTTTGTAGTTATGATATTTTGTATTGGATAAATGCTTGGTAAACCAAAAAAAAAAAAAACGGTGCATCTACACACTATTGGATTTCTACGCTCAAATAAAAAACATGGAATTTTGGAAAATAATATATTTATAAAAAATACTACCATGTAGGTAAATAATTTATGTTAACAACTAACAGGTAACAAATGAAGAGGAATCATTCTATGCATTTACAATTTTTAATTAAATAGTCTAAAATTTGACTCGTCGGTTATTACCAGCCGTATGCGAGGCCGAGTCCATTGGAGTAAGTCATGTGGGACACTGTGGGTGCAGCCGAGTATGCCACTCCAAGAAGACCAGCAGTAGCCACCTTGAAAAAAAAGAGTTATTATGTTTGGGATAGCTTGATGAGCTGGCGTCTGTACAACATTATGTTTTATTAATAACCCCCATAAAAGTCACAGTTTAAATAGGTCTTTGACATTCCTTCTATCGATTTAGTCGAAGAAGATAAGGGACGCGATCTTGTTCTATTGCAGAACTCCATGTCAGGGGGTGTCGGGTAGAAATGGTAGAATCAACATACAAGTTATACGTTGATTTAAATAATGATCTGCGAACGTAAATATGTAGTTAGGCACCTACACTACTAACTTATCGACACGACATAACTGTCTTGGGACCATGAGCCCGTAAAGGTGAACAAAGAACATAATTCTTAAATGAAGATATGTAGAACTACGCTTATATTAGGAGTGAGGCGTATTTATCGTTACAGCTAAAAATAACAGGTATCTGATGATATGATTAATTGCGACAGATAAACTGAAATAACAGCTACTGTTCCTCGAAATACCAAAATCCAGCTCTTTCCTTTTCTCGCATAGGTGTAGCCCCTTGTTTAGAAAGAGAAGTGCCTACTTTATGTACAGAAGCCAGCACATCAAGCTATCCCAAACTGTCATATTTTCCCAATTGAACATGAACCTTATTTGTTTTTATGGTTCCATACCTCAAAAGGAAAAACGGAACCCTTAAAGGATCATTTTGTTGTCCGTCCGTCTGTCTGTCTATCTGACAAGGCCCTTGTTCTCAAGAACGCGTGGAGGTATCAAGCTGAAATTCATATCAAATACTCAAGTCTACTGTCCCAGCCGTTTGCGTCGCAAATTTTCGAAACTCGCAAGGGAATCAAAACCTGCAGGGTACAGACGCCAGCACATCAAGCTACTCCAATTTGTCAAATTTATTTGATAGTTTTTCAACTTTATACCGTAAGCTAGGTTCATGTTCAATTGGGAAAATTTGACAGTTTGGGGTAGGTTGACCTGCTGGCGTCTGTACTTACTTCCCGTGAACTCAGAATCTTGAAATTTGGTACAAAGCAAGGCTTACAGCACAAATAAAAGAAATAAAAAAAGTTGAAAATTTTCGGTAAATTTTGGTACTTACAAGTTTTCGCGAAAATCTAAGCCCATATATTATTTATTATGGCGGTATAATTAAAATACCATAACTTTTACTTGTATACCTACAGGTTTGTACGGAACCCTCGGTGCGCGAGTCCGACGCGCACTTGGCCGGTTTTTTTTATTAATTGGTTTGAAAAACTATCACAGAAATTTTATAGATTGGGGTAGTCTGTACATGAAACAGGACGAGGCGGAACAGATATGCGATTTTACCTGTTCTCCTATATAATTATCAACCAACAGCCTGTTATTTTGTAACAGGTTTTTGGAACTGTTATATACATGGGACGTGGAACAGGAACAGGCCGACCGACAGAACAGAAATGCGATTAAAGCTGTTATTACAAACAATTCAGGCTTAACTTTGATGATATGGAATAATGTGGGCCGATCCCGGCGGCACTGCAATGCCGGGCCGACCCGCGACGGGAGTGGAGCGAGCCCCGAACATCCCGTCAGCAGTGTTACCAACTTAGTGGATTTTCCACTAAAACTGGTGGTTTCGACCCCCCTTTTAGTGGCAAAATATTGCTTTTAGTGGCTGGTGGTTTTTTCTAGTGGTTTAGTAAAATTCAGTTTCAATTACTGAAAATGCTATCACTCAACCACTAAGCCACTAAAACGTTACGAAATGTATTATTTTTACCTCATTTAATTTTCCGGAGGATTTACTTTTACTGTGGAGGAACACTGATCCGTCAAAATGACGTGACACGAACATGATGACGTCAAACAATCCATCCCGCATAATACACAATACGCAGGGATTCCCCGTAGAATATTTTCAGCAGTACTACATACTACACAACGTAGTTAGTTTACAATTTATTACAAAAAAACTGAGTGAACAGATGAACTCGGTCGGCCTATTCGGTCTCGTACTGCTCAGTGTGTCGTATTATTTTCGCGAATTTATTCATTTATTCATATTCATTCAAAAATTCATCTGAAGAAGACGAATTTTAGAATATTACTTTTTCGTATAGGTAGTTGTTGTTATTGATTTATTGTTATGTTCCTCATCTTAACTTGTTGATGACTACTAATATTCTAAGAATGTTGATTTACTGATTTTAAATATTTTATTACATAAAAACTTTTTTCAAAAAAATAACAACCGACTTCCAAAAAAACACTACAAAGTGCAAAATAACTTTAATTTCTGAAGTCGGTGACTTTGGATGTGTATTTTAATTATTCGTCACCGCCTATTATTTTTCACTTTTTAGTTACCTACCTCACACCAATTCGAAATTTCATCATCCTTGGCGTCAAAACAATGCATATTTATGCGATAGCAATATTCGCGGTTGATTTGCTGTAATTTTTTGAAGAGTTCCGTTGTCTGTCTCCGAAACGCATCATCAGATCTATATAAAATTTCAATGGGACCATTTCGGAGTAAACCCCGTTCGAACAAAAAAAGAATTTTACAAATCCGTCCATATACGACGGAGTTATGCCCGAACAATACATAAAAAATAAATAAAAAATATATAAACATGTCGAATTGTAAATACCAAAAATTTGTTTAGTGGAAATTTTAGTGATTTTTGGAGTAGGGCCGATTTTTGTTAGTGGTTTTCTGGTGGTTTTAGACGTTGAATCTGGTGGAGAGCCAGCTTATCTGTTGGCAACACTGCCCGTCAGCTTACAAAAATCAGATTAATATACTGGTCCCTCAGTGAGGGAACTTTCAGATATTAAGCTGAAAAGAACAGATACTACACTTTGATCTTAGCCAAAAGGCCGAGAAGCGATAACTGAAAATCAGTACTCGGGGAACCCAACGCAATCGCGGAGAATCTTAACACCGCGATTCAGAAATGCGCGTCATCGGCACAGTGACGTCTAGTGGTCGCGTATGGTACTAATTCCGCGTAAACCTAACCTGTTCAACAAAGTGCCATCAACACCCTTCAACAAAGTGCCATTGTAAAAACAGAAAATCTGATCTCTAGTGGCAGCTTTACGCGTTAACAGTGATGATTTACCACATCCTCAAACGCAAAAACCTTAAGAAAATTTGAATTTTGTGTTCGTCCCTGGGGCTGCCTTAAACAAGGCTTAACAGAATGATCGCAACCCTAAAAGTAGTTTGTTCAATAATTTTGGTACCTACTACTAAATCGATTTCAGTAACTTTTCATAAAGGTTTTTTTTTTGTTTTTAATTATTTATTTTGCCATTCCTATGGAGCTACAGAAAAGTCAATCTTATGTCAAAGCAGTAAGACTCAATTTTTTATACATAAAGTAATGCTAGGGTCAACACAAAGAATAATTTTGTTGTAATTGTATGAGATTGCGTTAATTATTTTACACGTTGTATATTCACCCAGATTTCTCTGGTAGTCTACACCCTAACGAAGTCCGGATCCGTCACTGCATACGTTGAAGGTAGAGCATATTAGGGGATACCATACCATACAAGGGCGGATTCAGGATGTATTTCTGGAGGGGGCACATGGGTTAGAGGTCGTCTAACAAATCTGTTACCTACCTATTGTAGGTACTCTCTTCTACCTACCCAACACTATTCATTGATTTAAAGTTGTTGATGTGACTTCAGCTTACCTTGGCGACGGGGGCGACACCGACATGGGAGACGTATGGCGACGCGAAGCCCGCGTATCCAGGCGAATAGGCGACACCAGGGTTGCTCACGCGCACGTCGGATTTGCGGACGCTTGAGAACGGCGTGTCGATCGCTTTCGAGTATGTCGATACCTGTGTATCAAAGAAATTGAAGCTTTTTAACCAACTGCAGAAGTAGGAAATATGAGAGTATTCGTTTGGGCATTTCACGAAGCATCACGCAGCCAGTCCGTTTTCCCCGAAGGGTGATCGAGACAGAGTATGATGTACATAACATCCTCATTTCACCAAATTAAGTTTACCAGACCATGCCAAATTGCTTTCTACCATACTCTAGACTCCGGGCTATTACCTACCGAAATATTCGTAAAGTAAAAACCCAATATACACTGCCTATCTATAGATAGAACTTAGAAACTACGCAGTTGCCCTTGCGAGAACAAGCGGCGAATGACGCTGTCGGTGCCTCGGTGGGCAACTTATCCTGGGCCTGAATTCACTATGACCACTTAACGATTCCATACTTCGAAACTACGTCAGTTCCTTAGATCACACACGGATTCTGCTCATATCGTATCGACAAAATTATCTAGGAACATACAGAATATAACATTTCGATTCGTTATCGTTACATTGGTTTCTACAAAACATGATATTGACATAGTAAGATTCCGCGGGGAATCATTATAAACATACAGAATTGGGGCCCTGGATTACCTATACAGCTGTAAACTCTGGCAGATAGTGAATTTAATATAGCTACAGACACTAACCGGTGATTGTTTTTAAATTTAATTAAACTTAATCAATTAATTGTTTGCTTTCTACCAATTAATTAAATTTTATTCGAAAATATCCATCGATTACTTAATCAACTTCAGCTGTATCCGACACCCTAGTTACTTATTTCTTTTGAAATTATTTTTGTCCCAATCTCTTATAGTTCGCAATACATTGCTGATGAATAATGATAGTAGGTACCTGGCCAAGATTGAACGGTGATCTCAGAATATTGGAGTGCTGTGAGGCCACTGCTGGCTGAGCAGGGTAGGAGCTGTACGGGTTCCAGCCGCCATAGGCGTAGGGAGAACTGTACACTGGAGATACAAGCCCAGCGTGAGTAGCGGCTGCTAGGCACACCAAGAATAATAACTGGAAAGAAAAAGACGCATTAAATGGCAATCAAATTTAACAATGAGACTAGGGGCATCACAAATACCTACAAGACTTTGATAATTTCGCTGGAACTCTTATGGAATTTGCATTCGAGACCGTGTATACAGAGAAATTTGTGTGATTTGACCAACCGCTCGAAGATCGACAAAAGTAAAACCGATCTTTTCGATCTTCGACCCACAGGTAAGTCTCCTCTGGGTGTATTTATTTGGAAAACAAGTCCTTTATTAACCTAAAAATGGAAGAGCTTTTTAAGCTATACTAAAGCTTAGCCAACTTACCAATGGCTGCCAACAATGACTGTCCCAAAAGGAACAAGAGACTTCAACGCCAGGACTTAAGGTCGAAATAGTGACCATGCGGTCGATAGACGGAGATATGACTACTGTATAATAAAAATGTAATGTAACAAACTTACTTTTAAAAGCATATTTAGTGTTCAACCCCTGAAAGCTCAGACCGATATGTTTGAATCGGCAAACGCGTTAGCCTTTTATACTGGCCCAGTATGTCAACATATTAGAACGAAGGGCCACATGTGTGATAGATAAGGCACTCGCAACATGATGTATGACAGCATTCATTGTATGCGTGACCGCAGAGCTTTGGAAAAAGCGCGTAGGTACGCGCAGGCGTGGCTGCATACACAGGTACGCAAGGACAATAGGTACACAGCCGGCCTGTCACGTGCAGAAATATTTACAAATTATTACTCATGTCCTCAATAAAAATATATCCATTAGATTAAAGTATCCAAGGTATAAAATTATAAATTGTCTAGAACACCAGTGGATTTTTTAAACTAACGGGCGGTGTACAAATTTTACTACCCAAATTTATTGTTCATCTAATCGTAATTGAGCTGCATATTTACTGACATATGCGTGCACTGACTGGACAGGTACACTCAATCTGTGCGGTTCTTTCTTCAAAAGACCATTTCAGACACTAATCTACATGGTCTTTACATGATCTGACCAAGATTATTTCTGCAGGCTTAGCATGACGCTTTCTATTTCTACTCTACCGTAGAATAGAAATCGCTTGTCTACATTTCTCGGTGCAAAACTGTCAGCAGTCTACACGGAAACGTCATTTTTGTCTACTCTTCCGTCGACAAAACGCTTGTCTACGCTTCTCGTGCTAAGCCTGCAGAAGTTTATGAGAGACATGCTCAAAGTAGCCAGATAGGAAAAGTTGACCTAATATCTATTTCTATATCTATCTATACTATTAATAAAGAGGACAGATTTGATTGATTGTTTGTTTGTTTGTTTGCATTGAATAGGCTCCGAAACTACTGAACCGATTAGAAAAATTCTTTCACTGTTAGGAAGCTACACTATCCCCGGGTGACATAGGCTATCCCCGTATTCCCACGGGAACGGAAACTACGCGGGTGACACCGCGGCGCTTTGCTAGTCTAAGTGATAAATAAAATTGGAGTGTCTGTTTGTAATATTAAAATAACCGCTTTTTACTAAATGCTTAGGGATGATCAACTTTTTACAAAATAACATTTTTACATTTTTTGGCTGTTTCTGTTTGTCTGTTTGTTCCGGCTAATCTCTGAAACGGCAGGACCGATTTTGACGGGACTTTCACTGACAGATAGCCGGTGTAATAAGGAGTAATTTAGGCTACTTTTATTTTAGAAATGTTATTTATTTTTATTAATATCTATACAGATAAAGCCCGGTAGTACGTTCCCATGGGATAATTTTCAATCTCCACGCGGGCGAAGCCGCGGGCAACAGCAGGCTAGTCTAGTATAAAAATATGATCGACGTGTAAAGTGTTTGTGCAAACCTACTTACCTACAGAAATAAAATCATTTATCAACATTTTTTCTGTACAGCGTCTTCGCAAAAGAAGCCTATTTTACCTACCACATTAAAATCTTTCTTTAAGTATGTATTTTAACTTGTTTAACATACATACAGGCATGCACATGCCTCGTCAAAAGTCACAGGACCACTTACTATAATTGATTATCTAAACTGTAGCTGCCAGAACTTGGACATTCAAATGTATGTACCTACTTACAGAGGACTAGTACCTACCTACTCAACCTAACCGACCTATCTATACCTACCTGGGTACAACACCTAGCTACCAATTGGAAATTCAAACATTATCGTTGAAAAATAACAAGTTTGCGACTTGTCTTAAATATTGATTCATGAGAAAAAACTTTCTCGAAAAAAAGAACAACCGATTTCCAACTTTAATTTCGGCAGGCGGTGACAAAAAATTAAAATACTTATGTAAAGTCATCGCCTTCCGAAATTAAAGTTGTTTTTCACTTTGTACTTTTTTCCCACGGAAGAGAGTTTTTCCGGAAGTCGGTTGTTTTTTCTATTTTTTGGTGGAAAAATGTTGTATTTTTCACATTTTAGAAATTGTATCTACCTACCCCACACCAATTCGAAATTTCATCATCCTTGGGGACAAAACAATGCATATTCTGTCTGGGAAGGTCTACTGGAGTCCGACCGACTAAAACCCAACAGTCCGAAGTTGGCAGTGCTGGGTTTGAACTCCTTTATCCCCCGTATCTATCATTAGGCCTATTAGGTAGATATGTACCCTGCTTTATAGCCACTAAAAAGCAACGATAGGTGCATGTTGCATTTATTGCATCAGCCCCTAAAGGTATGAAAGTAGAACACATAGGCTAGGTAGATAGGTAGGTACATAATAACAATAATCTCAGTTTATATCTAGACCAAGGTCGTCTAGTTTTATCCACAGGTGACATAGGTGAATTACTTATAATAGGAGTAATGGTTGTATTGGCCCCGTTCGTTACATTATTATTAGATCTCTCTAGAACTATTCGGTAGACACAATTTGGAGTTTTTTCTTTGTTATATGTGGAACCGCTGAAGATACCTACATCTTACTAAACTCCTTTTACACTAGTCAGCAATTCCTGGACATTAGGTACCTACCTAGGTATATTCCTAATTCAGCAACAACCGGTTCTGGTTTCCGACTTTCGCATCCAATCTCGCCAGCCGCTTTTCTAAAATCGTCAATTTATTTCGCTGGAGTGTGGGACAACCCACGCAGCACGCTAAGCTGGCCGATCAAGCTGAATAGCTACGAATGTTCTACTTATGTATTGTCCAAATAAGTTGTAATAATTGTAAGTATGAAAATGGACTAGATATCTGTCAAATCCCGGCTAGTGAGACACAATTAGTTTTCTATTGTAATGGCCCCCTATAGGGGCCACGCGGTACTTATTGGATTACGTACCTAACCTATGACTATCACCTATTTTCTACGCATCTTGAACCACGGTACCACGGTAACTTATATTACCAACAGACAATCAGTGATCTGATGTCAACGTTTAAAATGATGGCAAGAAACTAGATGCTATTTCGGAAACTGTATTTTTGGGAATTACTTTAGATTCAAAATTGCAATGGGGTGCTCACATTAGAGCTCTTTCAAGTAAATTAAACTCAGCTGCTCACGCAGTAAGAAAAATAAGGTAGTTGGCTCATGTAGCCACAGCTAGGTTAGTTTACTTTGCTCATTTTCACAGTATTATGTCTTATGGCGTTCTTCTGTGGAGATCGGCAGCTGAAGTAGACTCAATTTTCATTTTACAAAAGAGGGCAATCCGCGCTATCTATAAAATGGGGCCTCGCGAGTCTCTTAAAAACAAATTCAGCGAAATTGATATACTAACTCTGCCTTCTCTTAATATCTTAGAAAATATCTTGTATGTTCGCAAAAACTTAGGGCTTTGCAAAAAAAGATGCGATTTCCATAATCTGAATACACGTAGTAAAGATGAAATTGAGATTCCAAAAATTTACATTGACTAAAACTAGCAAGTCATTTCTAATAAACAGTATCCGCTTCTATAACAAGTTTCCAAAGTCGGTTACAGAACTTAGCGATGGAAACATTGATTTAATGTCAATGGATGGAAAGTTTAACTCACATCAAACGTGTCCTTATCAAAAAAGCATATTATAAGATAAAAAACTACCCCCCCGAGTGGGTTCCTGCATTGTCGTTGCGGGGGGGCTCAGTAACCGTGGATTCCAGCCACGTTGAAGCCAAGAGGAACCCAAAGGTGGGGCCGCTCGTCAGGGCTTTTGCCTTCAAGCCATTGACGTAGCGGCCAAAAAATAGGTTGCGGTGAGGTGCACCGCAACTGAGGTGGGCCGCGATGTCGAATGGGAGGCATCGCGGCTGAGGGTTACGGGCTGCGGTAGAGGAGGAGTGCCGGTGCTTCTGAGCAGCGCTCTTCCCTTCCGTGGCCTGGACGGGGCCGCCACCATTTGATGGCGGACGCGGTGGGGCCGCAGGGGAAGAGGAGTGTCAGCCGCTCTCCCTATCCCCTGCGGCCGAAAAGTGGTAGACGGGACGGCGCGTTGTGTTCCACACGCGCGCCGTCAAAGATGTCAGCAACCACTGGTGAGGTCCGCAAGGGCCGATGCCTGCCAGGGGTGCGGGTTTGTTCGAAAGAGATACCACAGCCCCTGGCATACGGGCTACTGAGGGAACACGGGTGGGTTTTAGTCAGTAAAAGTCTGACACGCCCTCCTGCTCTACTCAGCAGGAGAAGTCATTTGATGATTCCCCACCCAAAAAAAAAAAAAGTTAAAAAACTACGTTGAAGACAGGAAAGTTTGGCATTAAGTCCTTCTACACATGTGGCTTCCCTGGTACCTCATTAACAGCAGAACTATATGAAAATCTATTACTCGTAACTGCTCCCAAATTACAATGCTCTTTTTTATTCTTTTAATTTTTTACAATGTCTGACATATTCTCGTCATTATTTGACATTAAAGGTACATCAATTTTAACGACTATTTTTAGTGTTTGTCATGGAAATCATGACACTTTGTTTAAATAGGTTCATTTTATTTATGTAGATTCTTTTACATATTGTGAATGAGAGAACGTTGTTGCAGTGTAGGCCTTACAGACTGTAGATTTGTAGACGATTTTCTATTCTATATTCCTCTAAGTTCCTGGTACTTATTGACAGGCCTGTACTGTCCTGGCATACCTATTATCACAGTAATTTGAAAACATTGTTAAAGCCAATTATTTTTAAAAGTGTAGGTAACCGTGGAGTTTCTTGCCGGCTCTTCTCCATAGGAAGCGACAATTTGGAATCGTACACCTAGCTTCTGACGTTTCATAAGTGCTCGTGCAGGTTTATTTGAACTAAAATATTTTGATTTGATTTGAAAATCTACGTTTCTTATAAAATTGTACTTGGCTAATAATAGTTCACACAATTTCCATACTATCAGCACGTGTTAGATTATTAGACAGGGCGCGGTTCGCCTTGTCTTTTATTCATTACGAACTGATCTGTGTGACCTAAACCTGTCAGCCCAGACTATTATCTACCTACGTTAAATTGGATATTTAGACAAGCCTATGTCGTCAGATATAATGTGTGCAGTTCAAACTAATAAAAGTAATTGGTAGCCATGGGTACATGCATCATGCCGCTATCCATTATATGGGACAGATTAGCAAACCAGAACGATTTCTAGGCAATAATTACGTTCGTCACGCTGTCCTCACGGGGCAAGCCAAGTGCATCGTCACTCTAACTACAATTCAGTTCTGCGTGAATCCTACTTAGTGGCTGGTCTTTGCAGTCATTTGTACGCGAAAATGTATTTATTTGATAAACACTTTACTTTACTAATCTTCATTATGGTAGTTATCAACGCGGAACGTTGGTATTCTGCGGCAATCGTTGAAAGAAGAGACACTCTCCACAATTTTTCAAATCCGGAATTTAGAACCAATTACAATATCCAAGATCGATTCATGCCTTTAATGTTGATCGATCCTAAAAATACTGAAAATAAACGCCACGATTTTATTTCAACATCAAACACGTTTAGTAACGGTATCGGGAGCGATAACAATGTCTCTTATTTTAATTCTGAAGACGTAATAATAAATTACAACAACACAATAAAAAACGTGAATTTATTGAAAATAATACGGCCTAAACGAAAACATATTCGCAAGAAATGTCCTGCGGTGGGACCGAGACGGTCAAAGCAGTTAAATTCAAAACAGAAGCCAAGGACACGTTTTCTGGAAGTGTTTCAGGTGGTAGAATTTGATCATGAGCCCTGTACATCTAGCAGTGGTCTAGAAGGGACGTGCCTGCCGGAATCAGAGTGCACCGACTCCGGAGGAGCTACCATGGGGACTTGTGCTGATGGATACGGGACGTGTTGCGTCAGTAAGTAATTTGTAGTATCTACCTACTGTGGTTATATTTTTCTGTTATAAGAATGCTATCGCCATTTTTCTGAAGCGCCAGACCTTCAAATGATCGTGAGTTCTATTCTATCCATGCAGTGAGCAGTAGTTTTTGCTAAGCGCGTTTAAATATTAAGTAGGTAGGTAAACATGTTGCTAACAATGTTCCAGCTCAATTTGTATGTGACGACCGTTCTGCTGCGGAGTCAGGATGGTTCACAAACCCAGACTTCCCGTCGCCGAGCACTGAAAGACTATCCTGTGCTTTAACTTTGGACAAAGCTTCTGAAGACATTAAACAAATACGTTTGGACTTCACCAATTTCGAGGTGAGAACCTACAATAATTGCAAGAATGCGAAAAGCAAGTGAGTGCATCCCACATCAGCATAAAAAGATAGCTCTTACGATTTAGACTGGTGGAATAGAAATTCACGCACCCTCTATTTTAAAACCTCTACCTGAATGGGATGTAGCGTAGCGTAGGCCGGTGGGTCACTAAATTAGCATTCGCCACCCTGTATACTCTACCTAATTTATTTCTAGAGTAGGTACTCATTTGTTTATCAATAACTAGCTTCCGCCCGCAGCTTCACCCGCGTGGAAGTCGGAAATTATCCCGCAGGAAAGGTCTACCGGGATAAAAAGTATTTTAAATGTTAATTTAGGTTATAATCTGTCTGTGTGTCAAATTTCATCCAAATCCGTTTAGCCGTTTTTGCGTGATTGAGTAACAAACATCCAATCATCTTCACAAACTTTCACATTTCTAATATCACGGACTACCCTTTTTTGCTTTTAGGGGTAGATTTTCGAGAAACCCTGATACCTACATGTTATTCTTTATTTTTGGTTTAAGGTATAAATACTGAGTTTGGAGTTAATCAGACCGCGCATTAAAATTCTTCCATACAAACTTTGACACCCCCCAATCCCCTTTAGGGGGTAGTTTAGAGAAACAATAAATGGCCAACCTCATAATTTACTTAACTTAGTATTTGTGCCAAGTTTCAAGTTTATTAACTCAAGGAATAAGATTTTTCATACAAATAAAATCCCCCCTTTTCACCCCCTTAGAGGTCGAATTTCCAAAAACCCCTTCTTAGTGCTCCCCTACATTATAAAAGGAAGCCGTGTGCAAAATTTGACGTTCCTAGTCCTAGTAGTTTCGGCTGTGCGTTGATTGATCAGTCAGTCAGTTTCTCCTTTTATTAGATAATCGTCTTGTCCGTATTTCAATAAAAATTGTATTCTTTCAGCTGCTGCCACCTTCGGATGGTTCATGCCAAGATGATCAGTTCATTGTATCAGGGCAAAATGTTAATAGCATAATACCCATCCTTTGCGGGATCAATTCGGGTCAACACGGTAAGAACCACTATGCATAGGTACCTACAGACGATAGCACATCAAGCTACCCCAATCTGTCAAATTTCTTTGATATATTTTCAACTTTATAACGTAAGAATAAGGTTCATGTTCAGTTGGGAAAATTTGACAGTTTGGGGTAGCTTGATGTGCTGCCGTTTGTACTACTGAATACTACACATACACTTTCCTAATATATTGTCGTAAATATGTTCCTACACTTAGTATTTAAATATCATATAGCAACGCGTAATGTGCTTCACTTGGGGATACCAAGTACAAACACGCTGTGTATCTAATGCGAGTATTTAAGCGCAAGAGCTCTGGGTACCGTCCGAGAAAACAATAACAAAATTGAGAGGTGCGTGAATGCAATAAGTGCTGACGGCGTCTTTTTTTTTTGGTTGGGAAATCATCAAATAACTTCTCCTGCTCTGGGTGGAGCAGGATGGTGTGTCAGACTTTTACTGACTGAAACCCACCCGTGTTCCCTCAGTAGCCTGTATGCCAGGGGCTGCGGTATCTTTTTAAACAAATCCGCACCAGGCAAACGCGCTGGCAGGCATCGGCCCCTGCGGGCCCTATCACTTTGTGCTGACATCTCTTTGAGGCACGTGGAACACAACGCGCCGTCGACCTGGGCTTGGTCCTTACCGGACAGCGAGCTACCCATTACTCGCCGTCTGCAAGCCCACGCCTACGGTAGCCGGAAATCAGCCTGGGATTCCCGATGCCCAGGGCGTCTCCTGCGGCGGTTAGGGCCGTGAGGGCACATATGCTGCCTCTCCCTCACGTGCGCCGCCTCCCTCTTCGCGAGCATTGCTGCTTCGCTGAAGGAGGTGACGGTTACCCATGCACTCTCGCTCCGTACCATGGCCTGGACCAGGGCCGGACGCGAGAGATCGCCGCCGCCGATCGCCTCCACGAAGACACGGCGGTGCTCCGCCCAAGCCGGGCAGACCACCACCGTGTGCTCCACCGTGTCCTCAGGGCGATCTTCGCAGTGGAAACACCCGGGCGTTTCCTCCCGCCTTATCCGAAACAGGAACCTCCCGAAACAACCGTGTCCGGTGAGGACCTGCGTCAGGCGGAAGGTGAGGACGCCATGCCGCCTCTCAAGCCACTCCTCAAAGAGGGTACTTACCACCGCAGTCGTGGCGTGCCCAAACTCGACGTCTTCACGTCGAAATTTATTTGGCACTAGCAGCGCTCCGTGGTTTAACCCGCGTAGTTCCCGGTCCCGTGGGAATATGGGGATAAAATATAGCCTATGTCACCCGGAGATAGTGTAGCTTCCCAACAGTGAAATAATTTTTCAAATCGGTTCAATCGTTTCAGAGCCTATTCAATGCAAACAAACAATCAAATATTTCCTCTTTATAATATTATTATAGATAACACACTTGGCATAATCTTCTCTAAACGAATATTTTTAAAACATACAAATCTATACTATATACTTATATTATAAAGCTGAAGAATTTGTTTGTTTGTTTGCTTGAACGCGCTAATCTCAGGAACTACTGGTTCGAATTGAAATATTATATTAATGTTGGATAGCCCATTTATCGAGGAAGGCTATAGGCTATATAACACCTCGCTAAGACCCTTAAGAGCCGAGCAAAGGGAAAAAAGTCACGAATACGAAGTACTCGCACGGGCAGGCGATTCGAAGCGACGAGGTGGGTCGAAGGAGCAACAAATTTGACGCGAACGAAGTCGCGAGCAGAAGCTAGTATTTAATATAAAATATTATTGTTTGGCCAAATGTTTAAATATCCGAATTTACAATAGCATACTTTTAATATGCCAGAATTTTATTAGGCATATATTTATCGTTGGCAAAGTAAACATTTCGCATAATTTCGTTTAGTGTACGTTACCCTAGCAAGAAAGTGTCTCCTAGAGTTATTTTTATTTAGAGCGAATATATTTTAGTACAAAACAAAACGGTGAAGGAAAACATCGTGAGGAAACCGGCATGTACTAGAACCAAAATTCCAAGACATGTGACATCTATCAACCCGCACTGGGCCCGCGTGATGGATTACGGCCCAATCCCTCTCACCGAGAGGAGGCCTGTGTCCCAGCAGTGGGAACATTATAGGCTGATGATGATATTTTAGTACTGTTTAGATTAGGTTAAATATTATGTTAAATACTCGCAATAAAAAACTTAAAAAAAAAACAACCGACTTCTAAAGAACACTAGAAAGCGAGCGGCGGTGACTTTGGATATGTATTTTATTAATTTCTTGTCACCGCCTTCTGAAATTAAAGTTTTTTTTTTTTCACTTTTTAGTTATAGTACCTACCCTACACCAATTCGAAATTTCATCATCCTTGGGGTCAAAACAATGCATATTTATGCTATAGCAGCAATCTCGGTTAATTTGCTGTCATTTTTCGAAGAGTTCCGTTGTCTGTCTCCGAAACTCATCATTAAATGGGACCATTTCGAAATAAACCCCTTTCCAAGAAAAACAGAATTTTGCAAATCGGTCTTATGACGGAGTTATGCCCGAACCTCCACCTAACTCTTAACCGCTAAAGAGTTGTACCTTCCTTCATCAGCTCAGCGTCATGAGATGATGATGACCATACGCAAATGTCTCAATAGCTTTAGAAAATATTATGAAAACAAAATTTGAGGGTTGCCCTCGATTTCCCTGGGATTCCATCATCAGATCCTGACTTGGTGCCAATGGGACTCAACTCTTTCAAAAAAAATAAAAATTGAGAATCGGTCCACAAATGGGGGAAAAATCGAGGAACATACATAAAAATAAATACATACAGTGGAACATATAACCTCCTCCTTTTTTGGAAGTCGGTTAAAAAGATTAGGTTAGGTTAGAACTGCGACAACCTGCGCGTGCGACGAGCCTTGCGGTTGCGAAAGAAGCGAGCGGTGCCGCTGCAGCGGCCGGGCAAGTCCCAGATCCGAATTGTAGGTAAGTACATAATTATTTGACTCCAAATCTGCCAAAAGACGATTCTGACTGTGAACTTTCTGCGATATGATGGTTCTACTTCTTAAATATTATGGATATGAAATTTATGCTAAAGATGATTCGAACTTACAAAATTATGAGTTTTGAATGTAAGTATGCTGTATGAGTGTGTGCCGAACGATTTTCTGCGAAATGAAGTTTATGCTATTCGCTGATAAGCAAAATAATATTATGACAAAAAAAGTTCTGCTACAAAAGGGTAGACCCACTTCAAGTAGGTACCTACGCAGCGTGCTCGTACACGTATTTTTGGTTACCACAAGTAAAACGCGTGTCGCTTCATGGGATTCATACATTTTATCTCAGAATTTATGAAAAGAAACATACCTACATTTAAAAGTAGATAATGCGGACTTCGTTTGATGCAAGATTTTGTTTCAGTTTATATTGAAGTTGGTGATGTCGACGGCCCTATTTATCTTACGTTCCAAACCGTTTCTTCCGATAGCAGATTATTTTCAATGAAGGTAAGTAGAGTTTCCTTATTTCGGTTTCACCTAGGTACCTAATTCTATTATTAACAAAATTAAGGCAGTTAATACTTTATCATCAATATACCTATCGCACGAAACACGACTCTCGAACTTGAAGCCTGCGAACAGGGGCCTAAGTCTACTAATTTATAAACGTTACAATGGTCTCTCAATGGTGTGTTTTTGACAGTTTTTGTATGGCAAATCTGTCAAAAACTTACCATTGAGAGACCATTGTGACGTTTATAAATTAGTAGACTTAGGCCCCTGCAACTACGTCCTACAAAAGTAAGTTGTAATTGTTACACTTCAACCAAAAGCTGGCTATCAAAAAAAAGGTAATCCCTTATCATAGGTAGTTAGTTGAATTCGTCAAGAAAAACGTTATAGTGACCAGTTTTATGAAGCAATGGTTTAACAATCTGTAATATGATTAATCGTGAGTTACACATTTAGGGTGAACATGAATGTAGTGAAAAATGAGAATGTAGAATTCTAAATCAAAATCTTGCATTACAGCTGAAGTGGAGAGCACTGTACCTATATGCTATACATATACGTCTAGAACTATTCGTTTCGCGCAGGAATCGAACTAGCAACCGATCACTAAATCCAACGCCACTGTACTAATACCGTGGCAACGCGACGTACAGTGTGATAGAATAGAAATAGAATACGAGTAGGTACGAGGTAGGTATTTGTTTAAGGTTTAATTATTGTTTTATGATTTTACAGGTAACACAATTGACGTCATCGGATGACCTAGCTGCACCTACAGGCTGCCAACAATATTTCACAGAAACTCAAGGCTATTTAGAATCCTTTAACTATCGAGATAGATCTGAAATCGTTATTACAAGAATCCCAAGTTATTTAGTAGGTATTCGTAATTATATTAATTAATGTAGGTTGTTTAGCGATTAAGCGATTTTTTCTTTGTTTAACCTCAATAACTAATTTCGGAAGTCAGTGGCATAAAATTCAAATACATATCATACACATATTGAGGTTAAACAAAAAGGTTTATTATTTTTAGCTTTTCAGTTTTTTTCGACGGTAAATTTTTTTTGTTATAAAGTTTTTTTTTATATTGATACACTGAATTCAGTATTACAGTTTGCGCACTGGTTAAAAACTTATCCTCTATACGAGGTGTCAATCTGCCGAGCCTTTAGTAACATACGTAGTTGGGAAACTATATTATGTTAGGGTCGGCTTCCAGTCCAACCGGATGCAGCTGAATATCAGCATTTTACATGGAGTGACTGCCTATCTGACCTTCACAACCCAGTTACTGGGTAACATGATACCCCTTGGTAAGACTGGCTGTCAGACTTATGGGCTTCTGACTACCCGTAACGACTGTCAAAGATATACGAATGACTGCCTGGAAGAATGGCTTATCGTGCTTTCGGAGGCACGGAGGGATCTCGAGAATTCTCGATATGTAATAAACCTAGGTAGGAGGTACAGACGCCAGCAGGTCAACCTATCCCAAACTGTCAAATTTTCCCAATTGAACATAAACCTTATTCCTTTGTGATAAAGTTGAAAAACTAACAAAGAAATTTGGCAGATTGGGGTAGCTTGATATGCTGGCCTCTGTACATGATTACTATCACATTTTTTCCCCACTGTATAGGTACTTAGTTACCTATTAAAACTATAGACTAGTGTTATATTAGGTCATTCAACTCTTCTGAAACTTTGGATAGTGATACTGATGATAGGGTAGATACGCTAGTTCGCCGACCGGCACCAGTTCTCGATTTTTTGACGGACTGTTCTTAAAAATAGATACAAAAAATAGCTATACTGACCGATATAAAAATACTATGGCAACCCCAAATAGTTCGGAAGTACGCACACAAAGACAAATTGCCGGAGTGGTTACCGAGCAAAAAAACACAGCAATCTGTGCTTCGCAAAGAACGCGTCATACTATATGCCTGCCAGGGGTCCTGCCAGGGGTGCGGGTTTGTTCGAAAGAGACACCACAGCCCCTGGCTTAAGGGCTACTGAAGGAACACGGGTGGGTTTTAGTCAGTAAAAGTCTGACACGCCCTCCTGCTCCACCCAGAGCGGGAGAAGTTATTTGATGATTTCCCACCCAAAAAAAAAAAAAAAAAAAAAAAAATGCCTGCCAGGGGTGTTTTATTTGTTTAGTTAAATTATAAACCATAGCATATTATGAAAGCAAATAATACTTATATTTTTCATGGAAAGCAAATAAAATTAAGAGGTCGGGAACTGGTACGTCGTTTTCTTAGAAAATCCACTTCTCGACCGTGCGGTCGAAAGCTGGCGTGGTCATGTTCAAAAAGGATGAATCTTTGTTGTCATAATATTAAGGAAACCATTGAATCTAATTTATAAATTTGAATCTTATGGACACTAGTATTGTAAGAGCCAGTTCTCGACCGGATTATTTCAAATGTATAAAAAATACCACGTCTCGAAAACCCCTCTTGGTCGAAAACAGGACCAAGGAAGTTTATCTAAATATTTTTTTTTTTTTGCAAAAATAGTTTATTAGGCATTTCCCAATGTATTTTTGCTGAAATTATTATTATAACAAGGTTCCAAATTTTTGAAATATTATTTATAAATTGCAGTCGAAAAATGGCTCACGTCATAAAAATGTGCTTGTTTTCGACCGTAGTAGGGTACGCCTGTTCCGCGTCCACCGAGCGCCCAATAAAAGCGCTTAATAACCCGAAATTGCAACAAAGACCTCTTTTTGAAAACCTACTCTTTAAATTTATTTTTGTTTAATTTTAGACGAGTTCAATATCTTAAAATAAAAGAAAAAAATAGCAACCGACTTCCAAAAAAACACTACAAAGTGCAAAATAACTTTAATTTCGGAAGTCGGTGACTTTGGATGTGTATTTTAATTATTTGTCACCGCCTTTCGAAATTAAAGTTATTTTGCACTTTGTAGTGTTTTTTTGGAAGTTGGTTGTTATTTTTTTGAAAAAAGTTTTTATTTTTCACTTTTTAGTTACCTACCCCAATTCGAAATTTCATCATCCTTGGGGTCAAAACAATGCATATGTATGCGATAGCAGCGGTTGATTTGCTGTAATTTTTTTGAAGAGTTCCGTTGTCTGTCTCCGAAACGCATCATCAGATCTATATGAAATTTTAATGGGACCATTTCGAAAAAAAAAAAAAATTGTGAATCCGGCTACATACGACTGAGTTATGCCCGAACATAAATAAAATATATATATATAGACTTGCCGAATTGATAACGTCCTTCTTTTTGAAGTCGGTTAAAAAGGACTACTTTTACACGGAAGGCCTAGTAAATGGCTCTGACAGAAATAAGAGTCATAAAGAGGGCAGTCTCATGTCAAATGGTGATTTGTGCCCACCATGTGTTGTTTACCCTTACATTCGACCACCAAAAGCGGTGGTAAATAGCATGCCTTCTGATTGGTGTCTAGGTAAATCCAAAACAGGATGGATGAGAGGTGATGTGTTCTTTGAATATATTACAATTACTTCAACAACTCTGTTTTATTGTCATTACTTGTTTTTATTAAAAGCCGTTATTTTTATGATTTTAGCTCGAAATCGAAAAACTCCATATTAAAGTAGAGTATTTAAGAGTACGTTCAGTAGTTTTTTTTTTTTTAGTAAAAATAAATATATTTCTATACTTTTCTTGATTTATTAACCAGCTCTACTAATGGTCGAGAACTAGCTAGCACAAAGTCGAAAACTGGAAATTTCGGTCGAGAATTGGGGAAATCGGCATTTTTTGGTTAATTGATTTTTCTATAGTAATTCCTAGCTCTTATTTGAAAATAAAACATGGCTAATGAAAATAGACTATATAACGAATATATTATTTTTTTTTTTAAATAATTGATTTATATTAAAATATTTTTTCACTTCTCATGCTCTGAAAGTGCTTCTTTGTGCAGGGTATAGGCTGCACAAAATCGAATTTTGTGCACAAGGGCATTAACGTATCTACTCATAAATGTATTATATAAAGGCAAAGAAAATGAGCCATACAGCCAAATGCAATAAGAAGTTCATAGATAGAATTTGTTATTATATAATATTTACTTTAATTTATTTGCCTTATGTGTTTTTTAAGATATAATAGATATTAAAATTTTAATTCAAGTACGGTAGGTTAGTTGATTTAAGAAAAATATTATTACAAAATTAATTTAATAGTAGGCTGTATAGGTCTGCAGCCTAATATCAATGTCGTAAGATTTTAAAAAAAATAAAGCGGCGGGAAACAGCTCTTGTTCTTTTTTCGTGCATTTATTAATTTCTTCAATTTGCTAAACTGTTTTATTTCCTCGCAATCGAAGTGAAAAGCAGAGTTTATAACTCGTCCACAAAACCATTTTTATCCTCGACATTACTATCAGCCCTCGCCTTCGGCTCGGGCTGCTAAAAGTCTCGGATAGAAATAGTTTGTTTTGTGCACTTGTTGTAAAATCTACTATTAATTTCTTCCTGAACTTGACAACTCCACTAATCGGTCGAGAACTGGCGAATCTACCCTACGAAGTGAAGCCCATTATAATAAACTATGCATTTCCATTTCAGAACAATCTTAATTACGCCATGTGCATAAAGCGTAAAGCAGAGACCTGCAGTGTCACATACACCAACAGCGGTAACATGCAGATAGTCAATTACGACACGGGTAAGTTCACTTAATAGACCCACATTACCTTAATAATTGTGGCCTAGGCAGGCTACATATGAAGCCTAAGCGTTATTATGAAGCTTAGGCTCTGCATTTTAACGGTAGGTATTTCATTTGTTCGTACTTTATGTGCTGCTGAAATAATAGTGGATGACGTCTTTCGTTTAGCTGATAAGATGATGATATCCATTTTTTGCAAGTCGATTGTTTCTGGATGATGTATTTGTCAGCATACAAGTAGTAGTTAGGTAGTTGTATCACATCCGTAAGCCGGTAAGTAGGTAGGTAGGAACTTATCTGGGTAAATACAGTTGAGGTTCCTGAATTAATTTGTACACAATGGTGCCGATTCTGTTGTACACCGAACTAAACTATTACTAAAATTCCTTACTTTTGACTATGAGAATCTCTGCAAAAAATGTCTCTAAATTTAGAAACAATTTTGACACAACTAAAATCGGATTTGACAATCGCGACTACGTACATACGTGGTA
This sequence comes from Polymixis flavicincta, assembly GCA_949987655.1. Taxonomy (NCBI): domain Eukaryota; kingdom Metazoa; phylum Arthropoda; class Insecta; order Lepidoptera; family Noctuidae; genus Polymixis; species Polymixis flavicincta. Next base: position 12,970,094 of record OX465182.1, on the reverse strand, counting down.
TGTTTTGACTTCGCAATGGGGTACTTGTTTGCCCTACCCCGTGATTTGTATGGCGGCAGCCTCGACGTGATTTGTATGGAATTTTCACTTTTTGTATTGAAAATATGAAAAATTATTACCCACATGTTGAGTTTTAGAGGTGTATTGGGTTTCATAGAGGGGGTCGAAATTTTCATTATTTTTGCGATAGGACGCACCATTTCCGAGATATAAGCAAAAGAAAAGAGAAAAAATACATTACTATTTTTGCACCAGAAGTCGAGGTGTCGGTGTGAATTTTAGTTCTTGACAACTTATTTTATTCCCCACCTATTTAATCGCGATTAAAAATAGTCAGATTTACTTAGTTATACAACCAAAATTTTAGGTTGAATAGAATAATGAAATCGACAACAACAGAATAGCAAAATTGCCATTTTCACTAAACGAATAACTCAGTGCAATCTTAGTGCTGTCAAACTAAAATATAGATAAGTTGTGACACTTTAGTCAATTTCAGAATGGGAAATCATCGTTTGACAGGAATCTAGAATAGAGAATTTTGTGACAACAGAATCGGCACCAATGCATGGTTATGCCGTTGGGTACCACGGTGCCAGGCGTTGCTACGCTTGTCGAGACCCGTCGCGACCCATGCTGAGCATTCCCATGGCCTTATAACTGACAGACCGTGTCAGGCGATGCTAAGCCAGTCGAAGCCTTTTGCGTGCGGCCCGTGCCGAGCATTCCCACAGCGTGTGTCTGGTGCGGCTTGTTGGCAGCTAACAACATGTTAAGTGACACGGAGCGCACGAGCACGACTGCATGTGCAGCTGCTGTGGTTTTATTCAGTGGTAAATTTGATAAAGCAAAAAGAGGCGCACCCGTACCTACTGGCCGCGGCAGGCTCCCGACGGATAGGACGGGCGACGACAGGCGAGGCGCTGAGCGGAGGCGACGGTTCCTACGGCCTGTCGGCCTGGCCTGGCTGGATGTGACCTGTGAAAGAGCGGGCCGTGGGACCGTAGCATTAGAATGATTAGTTAAATATGGTACGTATTAGAGATTTATTTTACTAGAGTTCCTCCCCCGACATACAGGGTAAATTTTTAACTAGTGCGCAAACTATAACCATGAATTCAGCATAACATTCTAGAACATCAAGCGTAGACATTTTTCGTCGGTTATACAAAAAAATCTGATGTTTCATTGAAAAGTGCAATAAATACGCGGTCAAAATGTTTGGAACAGCTGGTTTTTTTTTAACTGTTCAATAGCTACTTAGGTTGTTTCCGGCCATTAGACAAGCGCGGTATGAAGACTCAATCTTCTGCTATTTTAAACAATAAATAGAGTAATAGACTGAAACCCAAGGAACAAAATTGCATGGACGTGGTTACTGGTCTTCTTGTGTTACGTAGTCAGCACCCATAGAAATATAAAAAGCAGGAGAAGTGGGAAAGGGGCGTGTCTGTGTCCGCGCGGTATGATCAGGATGATCATTCCTAAACCAAATGGCCGTCTCCGCGATATAGTGTGCTTTCGACCGTTGTCGTGATAAATCATAAGAATTCCGTGTTGTTCAGTGGTTTCTTGTAAAAACCAAAGCCAAAACAAAAACTTTGTGAATCATGGAGTCACTTACCATAAATAAGTACAAGTATTTTTCTATATTTGTCTTTAAAATCATGAAAAACAAGAAATCGAAAAACATTTATTGCGTTTACCATGTTATTTTTGTTTTCAAATATCACAGCGACTGTATTATTTTTGTACTAAATACATTGCTCCTAAACCACTACCTAAATATTTTGTCGCTAAGTGACTGGACAAGCAATGTAAAAATCACAAAACGATAAAGTATCTATGCGGACGCATTCCGTAGTACGGCCGCTGGTTCTTGCGTCGAGCTAGTGATGTGCTCGTGCAGATCCACTCACGTAGGCTATCGATAATGTCGATTCGCGAATAAATTGATGGCTAGATCGATGTGTATTAATGTTTTTTACTTATTTTGATTATTTTACAGCGTAGTAGAGAAATGCCTAAACAACAGTCGTAAAGTTAACAAAATTTTAGATAATGTCGGTGGAGTGTTATTGGGTTTGAATTATCGTATAATAAGTCTTATCCTCGTGCTATTTCCTTACTTTTATTTGGTTTTGGCATTTTACTTACGTTAAAGTCTTCAAACGCTTCGTATGCGTTATTGTTATCGGCATTGTTCAGATAATATATTAGTGACGTATTACGGTTATCGTTTTCATTTTATCTTATTTCCTGGACCCCAAAAAAAATTGAAGTAGTACAATAATAAATAGAAGTATCGACAACTTTCCGATTTAGTCAATCACTAGCGTATATGTAAAATAAATTGCTTTTGCACAGCACAACGGTAGCAACCGTTGTTTGTGTGAGTGAGTTGTACTTAAATGCACGCTGCGTTTGAAGGGATAAGGTCTATATTTGATTGTGTAGTACGTTCTGATTTATAAATTGCGAGTGTGAGCGCGACTTCGTATCTATTGGTTTTACTAAATTGCATGTGTAGTTGTGGCGCGGTAGTGGGGAGCAAGTGGAGACACCGGGTTCCGATACATTTTCAACTACTTGGCATATCTTCTTCTTTCTTATATCTATGTCAGCACCCTAATTGCGTAATTCATTACTCACGATTAATCATAATCGGTTTCATTTTCACAATTCAACAATATTCATTGCGTTGTTTACATTGTTGAGCAGACACATTTTTGGAACATGAAGGAATGGTTTAGCAATCCGTTTCAAAACGAAACAGATTATGATTAACGTGAGTAACGCAATTAGGGTGCTGTTGTGTAATAAGTTAATGACACATCGAATATAATTTTACAATAGTAATTTATTACGAACCTGTATAGTATTGCTCGGAAACAAATAATTATGTAATATTAAACAATGTTATGTAAATTATATATCCACGGTTGTTTTAATCATGTTTCTATCTGCATACAGTAATCAACATCACACCAATGAAAGAACAAATTAGTGTTTCTGCTGTCTGATAATAGGTTCTTATTTTAGCAGAATGCAAGCTGAACTGGAATCATGCGACATAGGTACCTACCTACGGTTTCTGAAAGGCATAAAAAGATGAAATCATCACGCTCAGATTTCTATGTTTGTTACTGTGACTTAGGCTGTCGTGCCCAAATCATTTTGTTGCATGCCACCAAAGGCACGCGTGCCATTGGTTCGCCATCCCTGTCCTAGGTCATCTCCTCCGGGGCATTTCCAAACACATCTGCCTTGGAAATAAATAACTTTTGTTAGTTGCCAGAGTTTATTATATGTATTACTAACTTCACTCTTCCATATCTACTTATACAAGTTGTTCGTTTTGATATTACATCTATTCTATCATAATAATGAGCTTAAGTTGTTTCCCAAAGTTAGCCAAAATGAAAACTAAGCTCAGAGGAAATGTCGATCGCAAATAATTAATTGCCTATTGATATGATATTTGAGTCGATTTCTATTGCTCATAGATGGACTACCAGTTATCCCTCCTGGTCAAGCTGGAGTGGAAATCCTGAACTGTCCAAGTGACTGGTTGCTAATCGCTGCGACTAGGCTCTGCGGCGAGCGCCTGAACGACGGGTCTGTTTTTCAGGACTTCACCGTAAATGCGCCAGTTACAGGTTACCTTCATCAGCTACTTTTTCTTTTTATTTACTGTATTATGTTGCTTTGTAAGGTAAATTTACAAGGCGGAATAGAATAGATGCATGTCCTGAAAGTGGTTGGTTCCTTAGGTATTTTTTTCAAAAAATATTTATTTTGCTACATCTACCGCCGATTGAGCCAAAGAAAATTCAATCTTACTTAAACGCAATAAGACTCGATTTTTTTAATAGTAATTTTAGTTAGCTTTAAAAAAAAAATTTAACCGACTTCCAAAAAAGGAGGAGGTTATTGATCATTGGAATACGCTTTTAACTCAATACTCTAATTGGGATGTATAATTATGTCACACACATGGTGTAACGTACGTACGTGGGACACCCAGAAAGGTTTGCAAACAACAAAAATTTTACTATCGGTAAATATGTTTTATTAAATCTTTTCAAAGTACTCTCCACTAGCCTTTATACAAAGTTTCAGTTTGAACCAGTTTTCGAAATACTTTTTCCAGTCCGCCGCAGACACGTTTACAGCCTGCTCGAACGCTGACAGCGCATCTTCCGGCGCCGAAAATTGTATCCCTTTCAGCATTTTTTTTATTTTCGGTCAGTCAGGGCTGTTAGGAGGGTGACCCAGGAGTTTGACCTGCGTGTTGTCCAGGAAGTCCCTCGTTTTGAGCGCGAAATTGAAAAGCTCGCGATCAAAATCTTTCCCCCGCTTCTAGGTCGCTTCACTTTGGTAGGCTTTAATAGGTTTTGAAATACACAAACCGTCGACTGGCGCTTCGTTTCTGGAGCGTATTGATAAATCCAAAGACTCATCACCTTTAATGATGTCGTAAACACGCAGAGACGAGCCTGCTTCAAATTTGTTTATCATATCACGGCACCATTCCACCCGGGCCTGCTTCTGAGCATCGGTGAGGTTGTGCGGCACCCAGCGTGAAACTATCCTCATCGCGCGAAGATGCACGTGTAGAATCTCGTGAAGGCTTCCCGTTCCAATCTGTAGTACTTATGTGCTGAATCTCTTGATACGTCTCTCGCCCATTGTCATGGATGAAATTTTTCACTGCTAGCATGATTTCTTCCGTAACAGCCGTCAAAGGGCGACCACTTCTTTCTTCATCTCCCAAAGTTAGTCGATCGCGCTTGAATTCGTATACCAACGATACAGGGTTGCCTTAGAAAGGCCTTCATCCATGAATGCCATTTGAATTAAGTCTATCGTACGATTCGTCCGGTTTCAGGCGACACTTGAAGTCGTAAAAAACATAGCGCGGGAATTTTGGAATTGGAACGTACCTATTTTTACTTACAAATAATCTTAATTTCAAAATGGTACCTACCTATGGAGTTTTTGGCGGGATCGCGTTGGAACATGTCGCACGAATTTTCATTTTCATGAAATTTTGTGAAATAGCGAATTAAATTGTATAAGTTTGGTAGTGAATTAACCAATTTAGTTACGTGTGAGTGCACAAGTGTAGTGAAGGTGAAAATAAGTGACCAACGTGGACTTTTCGTGTTCCCCCCAAAAACTCCTTTACAATAACTTTGACTTGACTGACCAAAGACGACTATGACTTTTTTGTAACTTCGTGCCTGCTATCGGGCCATTTACTTGATCGAAAAGAAAAATTCCTTGACACTGGCTAAATACACAAACCGTACGAAACCAATACTCAGAAAAAAAACCATTATAAATAACTGGCCATACTAAAAACTTTTTATAGCAATACTTTCCGAGTGGCCTGGTATACACCTATACCTACGTTTATGGGCTATGTAGCCTGTAATAAATTGTTTATGATTATTTTTTTTTACAGTATCCGTAGTTTATTTCTCCTTTGCTAATATTAATACAAAAACATAGGGTCAAATAAATTTGGTTTATTTAAGCCTCTAATCGCATAATTAATCGTTTTTTCTCAGATAATGGTGCAGGACCTATTGTAGTATGGTTTCGATCTGACGAATCATATGTTGGCGATGGCTTCAAATTGATGTATCAACAGAACTCATGTAGTACTTAGTGATAATTAGTTAAACACAGTAGATATTATTCCAAATATGCATTTATTGTCTTATTAAATGATTGGTGGTGTACTTAATACTGTTTTTATTTAACTGACTTATAAAATTAACCTTTGATTGAATACAATTACAATTGAGCAAAATAAGCTTTAAGTAGGTACCTTTCTCTTAGGTTAACAAAATGATTTTATCAATTTGTGCTATTTTATATACAGATATTTAATAATATTGATAAAATAAATGTATTTGCTACATTTAAGATAAGCATTACCCACTGAAAAATTGTCGTCATCATCATTTGAATTGTGCCATTAGGGTAATTTCCAGTTTGATAAAAACTATTCTAATTTGAAGATTGCGACGATATATTTAACAGAAAAATAAAAATAAATTTATTTATATCCATTTTCTCCATTAAAAACGATTAAAATCATTTTTTTTATTTTTCGTTGTTTTGAATTTACCGACAAAACGCTCCTTACGATGACTTTTTATCACGTGACATCGTGACGTCAGCTTTGTGTAAACAGCACCGATGTAAGTACTTAGTTTGGCGCAGTTTTAGAAGTATTTGTGCACAGAGGCACCGCACATCAGTAATATCACTTTCTATCCATAAATCTTGTTAATTATAAACTCTACATTGACTTGTTTACTTACTAACTACTTTAGTTTACACAAAGTTGACGTCACGTGTGGTCACGTGATAAAAAGTCACCGCAAGGAGCGTTTTGGCGGTAAATTCCAAACGACGAATAATAAATTTAGTTTTAATAGTTTTTAATTGAGAAAATGGGTACAAATCAATTCACTTTTATTTTTCTATTACATTATTTCGTCCCAATCTTCAAATTAGAATAGTTTTTTAATAAATTGGAAAATACCCTTTTCAACATACATTTATCTACTATAGTTACTGTTTATTTATTAGGAATCATACATTATAAAAACCTTTAATTTAATACATAATTGTGTGAAGACTCAATATAAATATACATTGTTTTTGAGGGGATAATGCAAAGGTCATGTGCATAAGTAAAAAGGCACTGGCAAAAAGTTTGCTTTAAAAAATATAATAGCCTATAAATGAATATCAAAATGCTAGAATAATTAAGAATGTAGGTATTTGTACTCATTGTAGCTATAATTGCTGTACTTTTTCAGTAGACAAAACATCATCTTATTTACATTTTTTTCATACTTAATAATATTATTAAAACATGGATAGCAAAAAATACATTAATATCTGATTTGAGTATCTGATTAACATAATTATAGACAGTATTTATCAGGTGATGATCGAAATTACTAACTAGTGAAGTGAGTAGTAGTATGGATCTGGATGCAATTTGGCATACAGATAGTTTTAGGACTAACGCAAAGAATGCTTTTTATCCCGGTATAATTTTTCCGTGGATTCATTTACGACCTCCATGCAGGCGAAGCCGCGGGCAAAAGCAAGTAGTCAACATGTATATTTTCACTGGTTTAAATTAAAAGCTAGTTTTTTTTATACATATTATAATAGGGAAATAATTGCATAACTGTAAAAATCTCTGATATTTTAACTTGCCTAACAGATGGAGATGATGAAAGTAGTAAATATGGCTCTTTGATACACAAACTCTTAGTACAAGAGTCAGGGCGTCATAAATGTTGTGACATAAAACTTGAAGTGGAAATTAAGAAATTGTTGGTATCCTTAAATATTATTTGTTTTTAACATTACCCTTCTTTTTTAAGCCATCTCTAACAATATTATGGAATGAGATTAAGATTCCAACCATGACAATCCTTAACAATCCCATTGTGAATACTTGCAGAACAACTTGCCAGGCACTTTCTATGGAGCCACCAAACAAAGTGCTTAGTAACGTGCCAGAGAGGCTATAAACGGAATATATCTTTCCTACCTGAAACAAAAAATTAACAAATTAACACTTTGCGGGAGACTAAGCACCCCCGATGTAACAATAAAATATGTCTTGCTCAGTGGTCTTCAACTAATTAATATTCATCAATAAACTAGCTTAGAGGACAAATGTTGTAGCTCAACTTGGGGGAAGCCAATGTCCAATAGTAGGCTGGAACAGCCTGACTTGATTGGGTCAGCTCAAACAATATTACTACCCTGCAGGCTTAGCACGAGAACCATAGAAAAGCATTTAGTTGACGGAAGAGTAGACAAAAAAGATGTTTCCATGTAGACAGTTGACAGTTTTGTACCGAGAAATGTAGACAAGCGATTTCTATTCTATGGTAGAGTAGAAATAGAAAGCGTCATGCTAAGCCTGCTGGACAAACTGTTATAAAATTGTAGGTGGTGTGACCTAATAGTTTATTTATTTATTTTATTATTTATGTACACACAGTAAAATACATAGGAGATACGGCATAATAACAAGTGAGTACAAAGGTACTGCTTATTTCTTTAGAAATTTCTTCCAGCAGACCTGCGAAAGGAGAAATGAAAAAGAAATGTAGACAATAGTGTGTGAGAACAAGAAAAGGAAATAAGAATATGTGACGTCTTAAATTAAAATATACTTACACAAATATAATACAGAAAATTTACATATACTAAATAAATACATATTTAATGATAAAATAAAATATATAAACAGATATAAATATATATATATATATATATAATATACATACACAATTAACAGGAAAGGTAATACTCTTTTACTCGACATTTGAATAAGGAAATAGTTTTCAAGTCGCGAATGCTAGGCGGAAGTGAGTTCCACAATCTTACAGCATGGACAGAGAAGGAATAAGAATAATAACTAGTTTTATGGGGATGTGATTTAAGGAGGGATCTACATGGTGCGTCGCTAGGACGAGCGTAAGAAAAATTCTCACGCAGGTAGGAAGGATAAGAAGGGTTATGTAAGATGTTGAAAAGGAGACATAAAATCCGAGTGTTCCTGCGAAGTTCTTAGTAACAACAAAAAATATCTTTCAATTTGTGATATTTCTCTTTAACTACTTAGTCTAAAATTGCCAGTTATTTGCAGCCACTACAGGGGAAACATTACTCATTCAAGTATAGATATATTCTTACTGTTCCATTCTTCTATTTTAACACATTATTAAGCCTGTGTTGTCTCACTGCAGACAAAGACTTCCTTCTTTCTACTTTTACCAGTCTTTCGTTCTTTTGTTTCATTTATACTTTATAAGCATAAATGTGCATGTGTGTGTGTCTAAATAGTTAATTGTATAATAACTTAATATTTTAAGTTATTATACAATTTTATTAGATTTAGACTACATACTAAATTAAAGTAAACTAAAGCAAACTTACAAGGGCATCATGAATCATTTGCTTTCCAACATCCTCAGCCGAGTGCAACCCAGCTGATCCAGATATAAGTTTGGTTTCCTCAGGTTTAGTGAGATCCTCATTCTTCAAGCCAGGAGTATCAGTGTCAGGGGGGAAAGCGACTGTCAACCTTACGCCAGTACCCACAAGCTCCATGAGTACTGACTCTGCTAGTCCTCGGACGGCCCATTTGCCAGCGCTATAAGCACTGTAACCATATATACCTAGAAAGTTTTAAACTGTTATCAAACATGACAAGAGAAAAATACTTTAGAAAAGACAAACAGCAATGGTTGAATGAAGCAAAACATTTGATGTAGTTACCAATTAATGCAGCTTCAGAGCTCACAAATACAATCAGACCCTCATTCCTTTCTTTCATTCCTGGTAAAGCATATCGAGTAGGGTATGCTGTGCCAAAATAGTTGAGATCAATCATTTGCTTTATAACATCAACATCCATTTTCTCAAACTGGCCACATATGCACATACCAGCACAATTCACCAACATAAATATGGGGCCCAGCTTATCTTCTATAGACGCGAAACTTTTTTCTATGGCTTTGTAATCAGAAGTTACATCTAAGGCGACAGGTTGTATTTTTTGGTTGCCTTTATCCAAGCAATTCGCGGTTATCTCGGCAACGGCACTGGTCAGTTTACCGACGTCACGCCCGATAACAGTAACATTAGCCCCAAGTCTCGCTGCCTCCACCGCCGCTGCTTTTCCAATTCCACTAGATCCACCGGTTATGACTACATGTTTACCTTTCAAATCCTTGTAGATTACTTTTTTATCCAAAGAGAAATGTATTACAAGTCCCACAGCTAATAACAGAAACAGAAACAACAAAATGTATATCAACATGGTATTGATGTTAAATGCACCTGCCCAAGAATATGGTTTGATGGAAGCAGCTGGAAATGTTAAAGTTTAATTATAATTTTATTACAAATTTTAATTTAATTCCTCAATACGACACCACAACACCGTGTACCCGATAGCTTATAATACTCTTTGACACCGTGCCACACCGGCCTGCTGAAAAAAAAAAGGCGAAAACTGAACTCCGTGTTGCCAGACCCGGTTTTCACTTTACCCCAGGCTTAGTCTCAGTTTACCCCAGATTTGCTAATTATTTTTTTAAACGTTCCCTCAGTTTTTTCTTACTTTACAAATAAAACAACGAGATATTAGTATAGATTGTTTTTGACGGTGTGAAGTTAACGCAAGATTACTGTTTAATGACTGCAAATTATACCTACTGTATATCATTGCCAAAGATAGCCTATTACCTACAGAGCTCGGTCTGGATGACTGATTACAGAAAAAGGCGTTCTACGGCAGCACACTATTTATAGGTTCTGATAAAAAGATAATGCTACCTTAGAAATGTTATGGAATCGTTTATTACCACCAGCATCTAAGCTCCACTGAGCCCGGCCCAAAACTAAACGCAACGCAACGTATTTCTACTAAGTAGTTTAATATTATAGTAGTCTCGTAATCGAAACAGACCTTTACCCTAAAAAATGCCCTAACAAAATGAATACCCTAAAACTTTACCTGCCGTATTAGTTTCACCTTAAATCTAGGGTAAATTACCCTAAGTTGGCATCACTAACTGAACAGACCAGCGTTGCCAACAGGGTGTCAGGTTTTCAGGCCAAATCGAATTTTTAAAAAGGGCTAGATTAGTACAAAAATATTAAAATAGGGCTAAATTGATAAATAATAAACTAAAAAGATTATTTAGTACTAGGAGCGCTCCGCGGTTTCGCCTGCGTAGTGATACGATAGTGTAGCTTCCCAAGAGTGAAAGATTTTTTCTAATCGGGTCAGTAGTTTCGGAGCCTATTCAATGCAAACAAACAATCGAATCTTTCCTCTTTCTACTAATATAGATATTTTCACTAATGATATTATATAAGTATAGATAAATTGATTGCTTATATACCTACTATGTACATTTTTTATAAAATACATCATTCTGGAATAAGAAATATTGTCTTATCATGAAATTACGATGCTATAAATTATGATCTAAATAGCAGTCATAATCTCATTCCTGCCGAAATGCCTGCGCACAGCGTTGCTTAGTTTTATGTTGCATCCAATTAGTTTTAAGAGAACTGATTGAAAATGTAGCAAGTGTGGTTTAACTTGGTAAGATTTCTGACAAGGAATTTAGGGACTCAAAGTACAGACACCAGTACATCAAGCTACTCCAAACTGTCTTTCCCAAATGAACATAAAGCTTAGGTATTCCTTTGTAATAAAGTTGAAAAACTATCAAAGAAATTTGACAGATTGGGGTAGCTTGATGTGCTGGCCTCTGTACATAACATACATGATCCTGTTTCGTAATTTATTTTCAATCATGTTCATAGTGCTAAAAACTGTTTTTTTCTCAGCACAGAACACAAACAAAGATGGTTCTCAGTATATTGCTTTGACAGATAATACTAGTTTGGGCTAGATTTCGGGCTAGGGGCTAAATCATTATATTAAGGGCTGAACAAGAAGGAAAAGGGCTTAATCTAGCGCCGAAGTGAATTGGCATCCCTGAAACTGACATTGACATGACAAGTCACTGACTTTGACAAATGAAACGTGTGGTCGATCGATCGATATGGAACGTGCACGTTAATAGATGGCAGCACAAATCGGCACGAGTCAGTCACAGACATATAAACAGTAGTCAGTACATATTAGTCTATGGGCACGAGCGCCACGGTATGGTCGAAATTTCGAAAAAGAAACTTTTCTCATCGTCTTATGTCATCGAATCGCCGTCAATATTAATGTTAACATTATATTTCAATCGTTTTTAATTATTAACGTGATAAAATATGGATTCCGGTTGATTAATAATGATCGCCAGCGTGGCTAGAATATGTCAAAAGGCCACTCTTCGAGTCCGGGCATTTCTTAGATGTAGAAGAAACAGTTTGAAATCATGAAAATGCAGTAATAACTGCCAACATTGTAGCTAAAACGACGACTTCGAACGTTTAATATGTTAACCTCTCAAGGACCGATAACTTGTAACGTCAACATCCGTCAAGCCCCGAGCCGATTTGTGACAGCTGACATGTTTACGACCTCGTTCACAAAAAAGGTTCCACTCAAGTTTCTATTGCTTCTAGCTACAAAAAATAAACAGTGTTGGGTTCTTGAATGACCAGGCCATTATATAAATTGTTTAACGTACTCAAATTTCAACATTTTGTTTTTGTAAAATACCTGTAAGGTATTTATTGATCTCATTTTTCACGTAAATATTTTATCTATATTTTTTTTTTTCCTTCTTTGGCAACTGAGCCGATGCCGACTATTCTGCCAGTGTCAAGTGGTGACGGCAACGCATCAAGGTGAGCCGTCGAACTTTGCACTTCGTGATAGGTAGATATTTTAGTAAATTAGTAGCTGGAACAAGACAATTTTGGTTAGTAATCCATTTTTTTTTTAAATACATAAACAACACCACAAATGTACATACAATAGAATATTTACAAAAACTACATTTTGATTTCATTAGCCTTTAAAAAATTTGATAAAATTTGAATGAGTTTAGGGGAGAAGTTAATCAAGACGGAATGGAAGTTAGTAGGGAGGGGGATTTTAAGTTTGGAAAGCTTATGATACAAGTCAAGGGATTGAGAATTTAATGGACAAGAGAAAAATATATGGTCCAGAGTTCCATCATCAAGACCGCATTCGCACAGGGAACTGTCACGAACACGGATCTTATTTAGAAATACTGGACTACAGCAGTGACCAAGTCTTAGTCTACACAGGGTCGCAACAGTTTTTCTGGACAGTTTGGGACATTTAAAAAACCAAGGTTTCCGCTGGATGCAGGGTTGAATACTGGCGTAGTAAGCGCCCTTGAGTTTCGAACTTACCTGCCATACTGCTGACCACGAGTCGTACAGCTTATGTTTGGTGTCAGTCCGTAAGTCATAGCTATGCACCATATAGTGTTTTCGATCCACCGGGTTGGATGTAGCAAATTTAGCTAGTGAGTCGGCGCACTCGTTGCCACCTATACCCGAGTGACTGGGAACCCAAGCTATCTCAATATTTAAGCCGTTTTTCAAACAAGTGAATAATAAAATAAGAATATCAAAAAATATTTTGCTGTGAATTTTAGATTTAAGTTGGTTTTGAGCTATAGCTTGAATGCTACTGCGAAAATCTGAGAAAATGACAGAATTTTTAATGTTATGGGATAGAATGAAATTGATGGCTTCTAGGATACCGATACATTCCCCAGTAAATACTGAGGCTTCTGGTGGGCATTGGAATAGAAGAGCGATTCTGGAATTTTGAAAATATGTTGAAACACCTGTACATCCTGTTGAAGATAATTTGGATGCGTCCGTATAAAACAAATTCTAACCCTCCCAATATCTTTTAATGGCCCGATCGAATTCGCCTTTTACGTTCTGGGAGTTTTTGGAGATACCAAGTCCCAAAACGACCTTTGGCCTGAAATGGACCACCTCATACGCGGAAGAAAACACTGGAAGGGACGGGTACTGACAAACAGGAGCGGAGAGGTCTTTAAGCTCTCTGTACCTATTCATCAATGGGAGAGATTTATTATTCCAGTAGGAAGATGCGTTAAGAGACAGGTAGATGTGTTCCAAAATGGGAAGTAAGGGATGGGACGAAAGGGAGAAAACTTTTGACAAGAAACGATCAGCTAAGTATTGTCTACGAAGGTTGAGTGGAGGTTCTGCACATTCCACCCGGAGAGCATTTATAGGGGAGGATTTCATAGCACCAATAATGATCCTCAGACATTTGGCCTGGATGGAGTCCAGTCTACGCAAGGCTTCTTTGTTACATGGCTCAATTAAGTAACTGCAGTAATCCATTACGCTTCTGATCAACGCATTGTAGACTATTTTTAAGGTGTATGGGTGGGCACCCCACCAGACACCTGCTAAAACCTTGAGGACCGAAACCGAGCGTTCACATTTTTTTACTGTATTATTTATGTGGTCCACTCCCGACAATTTATAATCCAGGGTAACCCCCAGAAACCTGGCCTTCTCCTCAATTGGGATAGTTTGACCGTCACCAGCGTCCGTCTACCAGCGACTGACGTGGAGGAAACATATCGAAAAGAAACGGAAAGAGCTTGACATTAGATACAAAGGAATGTACTGGCTTCTGGGTAGGAACTCCAAGCTGGCCGTAGACAATAAGATTTTGATCTATAAGACCATATTAAAACCCATCTGGACTTACGGCATCCAACTGTGGGGCTCCGCGTGTGGCTCAAATATCAACATGATTCAGAGAACTCAGAATAACATCTTAAAACAAATATCAAATTCACCATGGTTTATTAGGAACGCTGAAGTTCACGAACACCTCAACATGAAAACAGTCAAGGAAGAGATAACTTCATGCTCGCAAAAGTACAAATCCAGACTGGAGAGGCATCCCAACAAATTAGCCGCTCAACTCACAATACCGGCTTGTGTCAGCAGACTTAAAAGACGCAACATCCTACAGTTGGATAACTTGTAGAGAGCAGCGTTATTCATATGAGAGTTGCTCCTGATGAGGAATAATTCTCTCTCCCTGCCAGACCTTCCTACAACTCATCTGCTCATAGTTTTAAAAACTGATTGCAAGATAAATACAAAAAAAAAAAAAAAAAAAAAAAAAAAAAAAGTTTGACCGTCAATATTAATGTTAATCTGGGGGATAAGGCGTCTACGTGTAAAAACAACTGCGGAACTCTTTGGAGCACTTAAAGACAACCCGTGAACTAAGAGCCATTGGTTTAATGAGGACAAAGAGATATTCATGGAATGAGCGGCGTCTTCAATAGAACTGCCACAGACCAATAATGCAATATCGTCAGCATATTGGAGTATTTTACAATTAAAATTTAGGCAGGAAGGAAGATCCGAGGTATAAATATTATATAAAGGGGGACTGAGCACGGATCCCTGAGGAAGACCTCTCCAAACCGACCTTGGCTCGAAGCTCTCCCCGGGAATCCTGAGTTGAACACTGCGATCTGAAAAAATACTGCAAATAATTCTCCGAATCCTAGCCGGGATTTTCAGCTCTTGCATTTTGTGCCTGAGAATTGGGAGGAGGACAGAATCATAAGCAGCTGAGATGTCTAAGAAAACGGCTACCACAGAGTCATTTCTACTAAGGGCCAGCCGGATCTCTGATGTGAGGGTACCCACACTATCAGCTGTACCCAGACCTTTCCTAAAGCCGAACTGAGTCGTTAGGAGCAGTTTCCTGCTTTCTACAAACCATTCTAGGCGGTTTTTAATCAAATGTTCTAAGAGTTTAACAAGGACGGACGATAGAGCAATTGGTCTGTATGAACAATGATCACTAGGATCTTTACCAGGTTTTAATATGGGAATTATGACTTGAACCTTCCAATCAGGAGGAATATAGCCGAAAGAAAAACAATAGTTGACTAAGTCCAGGTAATATTTATGGGTCTTATCACCAGCTTTAGAAATGAAGGAGTAAGGGAATCCATCCACTCCAGGAGCAGTATCCCTCACATGGGTGAGAACAGATTTGAGTTCAATAAGAGTGAATGGCCCGTCTGGAGGATCATCTGAAATCATCTGAGAGTTCGAAGCGACACACTCGTCAATACAGGGGACATAGACCGGTGCGAGCTTAGAAACAAATTGGTTGCCCAGTTCCGCAGATAATGTGTTCCCGGACGGGGGCATTAAACTATTTCTGAAGGATTTCAATTTACGCCACACAACTGAAGCTGGAGTGGATGGACTCAGTGAGCTACAGTACTTCTGCGACCCTTCTCTTTCTTATTTTTGAGTAATTTCTTGGACTTAGCCAAGATATGTTGAAAAGCAATGATGTTTTCCAGGTTCATGTCCGAGTTAAAATTCATTTCAGCCTCATTCCGGGCCCTGACCACGGCAGAGCAGTCCCTATCCCACCATGGCGGGGATGGAATTTTGCCCGTTGGCGGTTTTTTTGGAGGGAAGCAATCATCTGCTGTGGAGGATATTGTATTGGAAAATGAGGAAAAGCATTCGTGGGCAGACTCAGGATTAATAGATGGAAGAGAAGAGACGCGTAAGTCTAAGATCTTTGAGTAAAGGTCCCAATCCACTGAGTTCAGCTGGTATTTTAACAAAGGCGGGGATGATTTTTCAGGAATAGACTGGGAAGGCATTTCAACCACGATTGGATAGTGATCACTCCCATAGGTCAGATTCAAGCGATTCCAATTAAAAAGGCTGGCTATATTAGATGAGCAGAATGTCAGATCAACACAGCTGTTATTCTGTCCTGGCGCAGACCTACGTGTGGATCTACCGTCATTGATGACACATAGGTTGAGTTCATCCAATACATCTACCAGGCCCATACCAAAATTGTCGCAGATTTCTGACCCCCATCTATAATGGTGGCCATTAAAATCACCCATTACAAGTACTGAACCTTGAATTTTACTCAGCAGACTTTTAATTGTAATAAGATCTTCAATTTGGGGGTGTGCAATATAAAAACTTAAGATATTTATATCCTCAACCTTAACAGCAACAACATTAATGTTGTCGCCAACAAAGGGTAGAGGAATTGGGGAGAATGGTACCTTGTTATTAATGAACAAAGCACATCCTCCATATCCATCTAATCTGTCATAGCAAACACTACTGAAGCATGGGATCCTGAAATTACTATCAGAACGAAGCCATGTCTCAGCAATGCTACAGACTGATGGTTTGAATTTGTTAATTAGAAAGAGCAGGTCAGGTTTCCTGGGAGTAATACTCCTCACGTTCCATTGAAGGAATGTCTGGGGATGGAAAATTACTCATATAATTAATAATTGATGACAGTTTGTTGGCAACGTGGTCTGGTAAGGATTGTCCAGGGTTAGCTAATACGGTTATTAGCATATTGGCTATAATATTCAGTATATTTTCTGACTTATCGGGGGTGCTTGTACCTTCCCTGGGGAGGGCACAGCCATTTTGGGAAGGAGAGAAGGAGTAATCCTGAGTAAGGGCTTGATGAGCCTGCTTGTCATAGCTAGGTGAAAGGGGGGTGTGAGTTTTGGGTTTTAGAAAGACTGTCTTACGGTATGATTTTGATGTATTGGAGGCGGGACCGGGGTACTGGGGCAGACTAGATCTTGTTTGAGATTTTTGGGATACTATAGACACTTCAGCATACGATTTTGAAACTGGAGGGAAAACCTGACTTGCTTCCGCATAAGAGACATATTTTTCGGCCATAAGGGCTTTTATGCCCTTCTGCTGGCCAATTCAGGACAAGTTTTATCATTAGCGTAGTGGTTGCCAGAACAAGATACACAGATAGCATATTCAGTGGGAATTTGGCATCCATCACCTGGGTGGTCTTGACCACATTTATAGCAGCGAGGTTTTGAGCGGCATACTGTATGTGTGTGACCAAAACGGCAACAGTTGAAACACTGAATGGTTGGGTACATGTACCTCTCGAGTGAAAGGGCAGAGTAGAAACAATAGACACGTTTAGGCAAGACTTGTCCGTCAAAAGTCAGAACAACAGTTTGAGTGGGTTTCCACTCTGTGACACCCAGAGAAGAGACCTTTCGACTCATTCTCCTTGCTTTAATAACGGGGCCGCATCCAACAGGAACCTTGATATTCTCTATAACCTCATCTTCTGTACACTCTGTTGGTACATCCCTAACGAGACCCAAGCGAGTAATATTAAACTGAGGAATTGTAGCTATGCAATTATTCTGGGCTAATGAGCGACTTATCAAGAAGCTGTTTGCATCTTGGTGTGACTTGAACTCAACTGAAATACGGTTCCGCCCTAGTCGTTTGACACTACCTCGGAGGATGTTGCTGTAGTTATTTTGAGTCAAGAACATTCCAAATTTAATTGGGTGTAGAACAGTACCAGACGTGTCGCCGTCTTTTAGAGATGCGTGGACAACATGTGGCGGATTATCCCTAATTGTGTAAGCCTACCTGCCAATTTCTTTTTTTGAGAGTTTTGGAGGGTTTATTATGTTAGTCGGGGGGGAAGTGGCAATTCTTTTCCGACTTGCAGATTTGGAATCCATTGGATTATTTGCCAAATTGTCATCGGGGAGAGAAACTGTTAATACCGGAGTGTAGTCAAAGGGATCAGGAGGGTCAGGGGGTTTTTTGGCATCCATGGTAGATGCGGGGTAAAATGTTTAAAATAAATAAAGTTGTGTGTTAAAACAAACCTTATGCTACAACACAAACTCAAAGAATACAAACGATTAAAGTTCACACTTGAAGAATTCACTAAAATCGAAAGAATTCGTAACACAAACAAAAGCACGTGTTGCTTTCACCACTACCCACGAAAAAAAAACTTTTGTCTATATTATTATTTATGTTCATGTCACCTTGTTTTCAGCATGATTGCAATAAAAGGCAAGTCTGTCTGAAAAATGTAAGCATCTGTGTTTTAATTTACTTTATAAATTCTCCAGATATCATAAAACGAAATCTAACTATAATTATTTGAGTTTATGTTTACTCACATATTTGTTTGTGTTGAATAGTAGTACTACATACAACACTTCCAGCATTCAGGAACACAAAAATACATTTTCACTCAGTAATTATGATTTTTTCACGTCTATAATGAGATTATTTCACAGTGTTGCCATGTCCAAAATGTGGTCGGTGGTAAATCCATTATAAAAATACGGTAGACTTTATAAAACTACGGTGATTAAGTCTAGCGACTCGAATTTATAGAGTTGGCAACACTGGTTGCTGTGACCACTCGACTTTTTTTTATTAATTAGTTTTATGACCTGGTTTCACCTTTTAGCCAAGTCTTTATTAAGAACGTATCATAGTCATAACAAAGTTATTGTAAAGCGGTAGTAACTTTACAATAACCTATTAGGAGTTTTTGGGGGAACACGAATAGTCCACTTTAGTCACTTATTTTCACCGTCACTACACTTGTGCACTCACACGTAACTAAATTCACTACCAAAATTATACAATTTAATTCGCTATTTCACAAAATTTAATGATAATGAAAATTCATGCGACATGTTCCAACGCGATCCCGCCAAAAACTCACCACTCGACTTCACTCGAGTCGACCACAGACTGTATAGATATATTACGTAGTTAACGTAGTCGAGTTTCGCAAACCAAACCAAAATAGAAATTTCCCTTTTATTTTTATTTTTTCCCTTATCTGTATTCGTTTATCTCTATTGATCCGTGTGTTTATTCATTCGTCGTTCATGAAATTGTTATTTATTTTGTGGTGTATTTAGTGATATAATTATTCGTCAGGCTTTTTAGTTGTGCATTTCTTCCACTAAACATATAATACACAGTAAGAGTAAGAATCAAGTTTGCCTAAGTACCTGTAGCTAATAGTTTATCATTTCAATCCGTGCAGTTGTGTTCACATTTTAAAATGAATTATGAGACTAATAGACTCAATACATTTACCTATTGGCCTTCATCAGCACCCGTGGATCCTATAAGGATTGCAAAAGCAGGGTTTTTCTATACGGGCGAAGGTACAGAAGTGAAGTGCTTTTGTTGTGGTAGTAAAATATCGCAGTGGAATTACGGAGACCAGGTGATGTGGAGGCATCGGCAAATGCAGCCAAACTGTCCGTTCGTGGTGCATCCTGAATTCTCGGGCAATGTGCCTTTAGTCCTAGGGCCAGACTGCCCCCCATCTATATATACTCGCAGACCGTCTGTGCCTCCTGACGAAGTGCAGAATGACCATACTTACACTGCACCCGATTATGGACTAACAGAAGAAGATGAAACTTATAAGAATGATGCTTTACGACTTCTGTCTTTTATTAATTGGGATGTAAGAACATTTGTCTATTTGTAATTAGGTTGTATTAATGTTAAAGTTGGTTTGTACTCCCAAGTGACTGAGGGGGTTTATGCCAAGACAATAGTTCTATTGACAATATGTATTAAATACTATCTGTATGAAAATAATTTATTTGTTGTGTAGATGCAAACAATAAAATAAAAAATGTTAAGCTTTTCGTTGTAGGTTAATCTTAACATCAAGGTCATAAAGTACCAATCAATGTTATTTTGTGAATTTACAATGTATGTATGTAGTGCCATAAGAAATGTTTTTATTTGTTTTGAATTCCCAAAACTATAGGTTAGTAGTTAGGGGAAAAACCTACTAAAGGCTAGATAGCAATTAGTTCCAGATTATGAACATAAGAATAGAAAATAATAATTGTAATACTGTTCATTTATTAACCACTCATGAGTATATACAATCAATAGTTTTATTAAAAAAGTCCCCTCAGTGGTAAATATACTAGATCATTGCAATTAATATGTAGAATGATTGTTTGCTGTTGGCACATAATGTAATGTTTACATGACGAGTGCATATCATGACGACACTATTGTATGACTGCTAAAAAGAAAAGTTCTCATTCATTTCTAATTTTAAATACTGTATCTTGTTTGTTTTGTTCAAAAGAGTAAAGTATTGTAGCACATTAATGTGCCAACACTATTTCATCTTTCCATACGTAACAATAACACTGTCATAAATGTATGTTCATAAATGCACTGAGTGAAGAATAATGTATCAAAACTTCATAGTCTGCTTGGCAATGCTTTTTAATATTGAATTAATTATTTAGTAGTCTTTATCAGTGTGATGTTTCTAAGGAATGGGATATTTTCCTTCATAGTTACTAATAACCGATTATAGCTAAGCTCATTGCGAAATGTTATAAATGGTAACAGTCTAATTTCTTACTTAATTGCGTAAACAGTCTAATTTCTTAGTTAATTGCGTAAACAGTCTAACTTCTTAGTTAATTGCGTAAACAGTCAAATTTCTTAGTTAATTGCATTAACAGTCTAATAACTTAGTTAATTGCGTAAACAGTCTAATTTCTTAGTTAATTGCATAAGACACTAACAGTAGCAATGGTTTTCATTTTGACAACATTCATTGCATTATTTAAATTGTTGAACAGACAAATTTTTCGAACATATGATGCAATGAACTGATTAACCATATCCTTAAAAATTACAATATCTTTTATAACTGTGTCAAGAATTGACAATATCCATCCCATTTCCTAGAAAGCATCACAAGTACATTTGGAGTTCTTAGACTTTACTATCCATAAAGAGGATGTAATATGTGATGTAACATTTGTACAGGACACTTCAGTATCCCGTCAAGCGCTAGTGAATGCTGGGTTCTACCACGCTGGTGAAGGTCGCCTCCGTTGTGCCTGGTGCGGAGGGGAGCTGGCTCCCTTCAACCACTTCAGCTCAGTTTCACCTCTTGAAGTACACCGAATGTAAGAAACAAAATTAATGTTAAAAGATATTTCTCTACAGAGTGGCATCCCACGTCACAGTGCGTTTTTTTTAATATATGACGAAATATTTTAACATACGTGGGCCCACAATCATGTACTGAATCCTTGGTAACAGATTGTGCATCTATGGCCCTGCCATCCTGTATACTTACTTAACTGAAAGTTGCCAAGTACAAAGTATGTTTGCAGTCACATTATGTATGTATGACCCCTACCATTTGATCTGAATTGACACAAGAAACTCTCTCATATGTAGGGTATGTTTAAATTACAGTGCAGTGTGGTGCGATATTTAGAATTAAATCTTGTCATATGATAATTTAAGACCGACAGTTATGTCGAAGCACTTGACATTTAAACAGCTGCATTTGTCGGACTTTCTTCCTCAGTAGCATTCAGCTAGGTTGAGCCAGTTCGACACCATCACATAGTTTAATATTAATATGATGATATATATTATATGATATTATAATGATGCAATCTAGTTTATATCAATTGAGATCAACATTTTGTTCCCTTTACATACTGAATCTAATCTAATCTTACTAGCCTGTATTGTCCTACTGCAACAGGCTTAGCATGACGCTTTCTATTTCTACTCTACTGTAGAATAGAAATCGGTTGTCTATATTTCTCGGTACAAAACTCAATTGTTCACACGGAAACGTAATTTTTGTTTACTCTTCCGTCGACAAAACGTTACTACGGTTCTCGTGCTAAGCCTGCAGGGCAGAGGCCTCTCTCTCCTTTGACCACACAATTATTATTCTGTCTTTTGCTAGTGCTGGCCGGTCCTGTCGATAGATCATACTTATTGAATATTTATTTATCTTTAAATAAAATTAAAAGAAAAAAAAACTTAAAAGAACAAGCTTTTATTATTTATTAAGTATTTACTTCTTATAAAACGAACTAAAAAGTTAAAAATAATGTAATCTCAATTATTTGAATAAAGGGGTGTTACATTTTGATGGCAGGAGAAATAAGGAACATTTATTAGCATGTTACACCTTTATTTCTAATCGTCAATATGTAACACGCTTTTATTTAAATAATTGAGATTAAATTATTTTTAACTTTTTAGTTCGTTTTATTAACAAGTAATAATAAACGCTTGTTTAAAAAAAAAGATTTATTCTCCTTGTTTTTTTATTTTTAACTTTTCTTATTTATGATGCGGGATTTACTACGGCGTAGTTCGTAGCTGCGTTTTTCCGGAACCCACACATTTGTTATTTTGAGCACTTAATATGTTATATATCTGTGGCCACCTTCCAGCTCCAGCATTAGACCCTGGTTACCATAGAGGATCAAAGTACTCTTCAATACGAATCATACGAGCCCAAACTCGATGGGATTGTGTCGTTTTATTGCGGAGTCCCTATGGTCACCTTCCAGCTCCAGCACCAGATCAGCTTCATGTCATCATAATATTACATTGTCACGCGATATACATTTGCATGCAAAATTCAATCGGAAACCGGGAAATGGGTCAAATTTAACTTGCAAGATTTCATTACAGACACCGGGACAGGTGAAATTAAATAAAAGCTTGTAAAAATATCTCTGATTGTAAAGATAGACTAGCATCACACAACAGATCACCTTGCTTTTACCAGCATCACACAACAGATCACCTTTTTTTCCAGAATCACACAACACATCACCTTGTTTTTACCAGCATCACACAACAGATCACCTTTTTTTCCAACATCACACAACAGATCACCTTATTTTTACCAGCATCACACAACAGATCACCTTTTTTCGCCAGCATCACACAACAGATCTCCTTATTTTTACCAGCATCACACAACAGATCGCCTTGTTTTTACCAGCATCACAACAGATCACCTTTTTTACCAGCATTACCCAAGTGCAAATAAATATTATTTAGATATCTTCTTCCTGCTTTTTTCCCATGTTCCTTGAGGTCGGCACTTGAGTCGGAACAATAAATCTTATTGAGTTTCAAGTGATTGTCAAAATCATACTTAAGCTGTTTTCATAAGCTATCCGGTAAGGACCAAGACCAGGTCGACGGCGCGTTGTGTTCCACGCGCACCTCAGCACAAACTGATGGGGCCCGCAAGGGACGATCCTTGCCAGGGGTGCGGTTTGTTCGAAAGAGATACCGCCGCCCCTGGCACACAGGATACTGAGGGAACACGGGTGGGTTTTAGTCAGTAATGTCTGACACGCCCCTCTGCTCCACCCAGAGCGGGAGAAGTTATTTGATGATTTCCCACCAAAATAATAAAAAGCGGTTCACATTAGAAGCTCGTCATAACTTGATATTTTAATTGATGGGTTGATCTCAAAAATGTGGATTTGGGCTAAAAATAATGATCATACTGTTCTTTTCTTCCATCCCGTTTCAGCCGTCACTCTATCATTATTTTATTCTGCAGGTATTTCTCCCGATGTCAGCACGCGGCAGGGCTGGAGGCAGCTCAACAGGCCCAGGCTGGTAACATCTCCACGTCATCGTCACCATCGTTGTCCCCATCGCCGCCCAACGATACCCCACGTGCGCAGTCGCCACCTGCTAACTTGAATAACCTGCCGCAATCGTATGTTATTTTGTTTTACTCTTACTAGCGACTGCCCCCTTACGGTTGCACGACTTAACATAACCTCAAGATTTCTGTGTTATATTATTATTTATAATATAATCAGTTATTATAGGTACCTTTCGGCATAAATTCGAGTTTGTGAAAATCGCATCAAAATCAGCTGTGTAGCTTAGAAGAATAATGCGGTCAGACAGACAGACAAAATCGATTTTAATTTATAATATGGATAGATTTCGTCTAAAGAATAGATACGTACAATTGTTTCAATGGATTCGATTGAAGCACACAATAGGTAATAAATACTACAGAATGCTAACTCCTTACAACGAGCGAAATACGCACGCACGGAATGCACGGCAATATCAAACTATGTGAGACGAATTCCAGTCGCGAGTGTGCTTGCACTCGCTTGCATGTGCACTTGCTTTTACGCTCGTTGTATGACCTCTTCCATCTCTCCTCCCCCTCTCACGTAGATTCCAAGCTCAGGTGACTTACTTCGGTGTGAGAGAGAGATGCAACTATACAGGCCGTAACGCAAATACTCTTTTTATCCATACCATAGTATGGTCTTGTACTTGAACAACAAGCAACGAATTATTTTAGTAATAACACATAACATCACGCCTTGTTTCCCCGAAGGTTTGGGCGAAGGTATACTTATAGTACACCCTTATAGTAATCCCAGGATATATAGGGGCAAGTCTATTGCCATCAACCGGGTACAAATCTAGAATCCGGGTTGCTACGGAGAAATTCCAGACAGAAAATCCAATAACACTGCTCGACCTAGGTAATCGAACCCAGGACCTCATGCTCAGCACAGTACGAGGCAGTCAGTAATAACATTTCCACATAAAATGAATTTCATTACTAAAGTACCTAATATAAACCAAGGTTTTGACAACGAAGAGTAAATAACCATACTTGAGACTGTAACGCCTATCAATGAAAACAATTAAGTAGGTACTTCAGAAGGTGATCTAATTCAAGGGCATTCATACTGACTTTGACTGTGTCAATGTTCTAAGGCCCAACGAGGAACAATTACATTGAAACCTCGGTCATCATAAATGGCTTCCGAATAATAGGATAATATTGTTTTATTCGGAAGCGACCTACATGACTTAGTCATTTCGCACTCGAACAACAAATACGTAGTTTTCGATCAGACAAATTAGTATTCAGTAAGACACTTAAGGAAGCGGTCGCGTTGAATTACTCAAGTTTATTTTTTAAAGTGAATGTTTATGTTGAATAAAATTGTGGCGTCCGTCATCCCTGGTTGGATTAGTGTGATTTTCAGTTTACAGTGAATTCGTTTGCGCTGCCACAACACTTTCTATTGCCGGTGGATTGTGGTTGTACCAATTTCTACCAAAGACCAATTTTTACCAGTACCTTTAACTTTTTTGAAGTTCTGGAGTTTCTGAAGTGACCCTAATACCCATTACTGGTGAAAACAGTGCAGTTGTTGCAGTCGTAACAACATCATTTCGTCATTCAATTCCATCATTTTCAATGATACGAATTAGGTAAGCATTCTTATCATTTGATTTATTTTCGTGCGATATCGGAGAATTGAATGAATTGATATGCGCAAAGAATAAGGTAATTCAGTGGAATTTGGTGCATTAAATAAATATTATTTGTCTGAATAAAGCAATCCTACTCATTAAAAATGATGTCAAATCATTGGGTAGTTTACCTGACGTGACGTCACTGATACTGAATACTCGTAACACCTGTATATTTTACATTGAAACGCCGCTTAGCTATACTTATGACTAACGCGCAGATCGCTCGTTCTACAAGATAGAGCATTGTAGTCACGGTCAAAGACCCCTTATTTCACAATTTACCAACGCCCAAAAAAGTATGTCTAGGTGTGTTGTGATCTTGTAAAAGTTCGGATAAAATAATGATAACAACGAATTACTCACGTCTTCCCAGGTGAGTGGACTGAAAACCATTTAAAGTCGAAGCGCCTGGGTAATTAAAATTTTCTAAAGTATTTTTGCAATTTCCATGTCAATTGTAAAAAACTTCAGAAATTTTGAATTTCGCGAACTACCCTGGCGCTTCTCCCTTAATAGGGTATTTTCCAATTTGATAAAAACTATTCTAATTTGTAGATTGCGGCGATATATTTAACAGAAAAATAAAAATAAATTCATTTAAATCCATTTTCTCCATTAAAAACGATTAAAATAAAATGATTTTTCGTTGTTTTGAATTTACCTCCAAAACGCTCCTTACAATGACTTTTTATCACGTGACATCGTGACGTCAGCTTTGTGTAAACAGCACCGATACAAATATTTAGTTTTTTTTTTTTTTTTTTTTGGGTGGGAAATCATCAAATGACTTCTGCTGAGTCAATCAATCAAATCAATCAAAATATTTTTATTTCATGTAAACCTGCATGGGCACTTATGAAACGTCAGAAGCTAGGTGCACGGTTCCAAAATGTTGTTTCCTATGGAGAAGAGCCGGCAAGAAACTCCACGGTTACTCTTTTAAAAATGATTGGCTTTAACAATGTTTTCAGAGATAAAATGTATGGGGAGGACAGTGCAGGCCTGTCAATAAGTACCAGGTACTTAGACGAATACAGAATAGAAAATCGTCTACAAATCTACAGTCTGTAAGGCCTACAACGTTCTCCCATTCACAATATGTAAAATAATGTACATAAATAAAATGTACCTAATTAAACATAGTGACATGGTTAACATGACAATCACTAAAAAATAGTTGATATTAAAATTGATGTATAATGTCAAATAATGACGAGAATATGTCAGCATTGTAAAAATAAAAAGAATAAAAAAGAACATTGAGAGCAGTTAATAGACTTTCACATAGTTATGCTGTTAATGAGGTACCAGGGAAGCCACATGTGCAGAAGGAAGTAATGCCAAACTTCCCTGTCTTCAACGTAGTCTTTTATCTTATAATATGCTTTTTTGATAAGGACACGTTTGATGTGCGTTTTAAACTTTCCATCGCTAAGTTCTGTAACTGACTTTGGCAACTTGTTATAGAACCGGATACTGTTTATTAGAAATGATTTGCTAGTTTTAGTCAATCTAAATTTTGGAATCACAATTTCATCTTTACTACGTGTATTCAGATTATGGAAATCGCATTGTTTTTTGAAAAGGCCTAAGTTTTTGCGAAAATACAAGATATTTTCTAGGATATAAAGAGACGGCAGAGTTAGAATATCAATTTCCCTGAATTTGTTTCTAAGAGACTCGCGAGGCCCCATTTTATAGATTGCGCGGATTGCCCTCTTTTGTAAAATGAAAATTGAATCTACGTCAGCTGCCGATCCCCACAACAGAACGCCATAAGACATAATACTGTGAAACTAAGCAAAGTAAACTAACCTAGCTGTGGCTACATCCGTCAACTGCCTTATCTTTCTTACTGCGTAAGCAGCTGAGCTTAATCTACTTGAAAGAGCTCCAATGTGAGCACCCCATTGCAATTTTGAATCTAAAGTAATTCCCAAAAATACAGTTTCCGAAATAGCATCTAGTTTCTTGAGTAGAGCAGGGGGGCGTGTCAGACTTTTACTGACTAATGCCCGGTTTCTGAAGTTCCCAGTTAAACTCCCAATAGCTATTGATTCAATAAAGTTATGTATAAGATAAACGTCGGTTAACTGTCACTGGGTTTCTGAATCCACAACAAGCCATTCAATAACTATGCAACCCATAACTAGTTCCTTAGTTGGCGCTAGATGGGTCTGTTGAGGATATCGGCTTTAAAATTCGTTTTTGTACGCAGATGTTGTCACAATGTGATGTCGACATCATTGTCACCTTTTTTTTTTCAAAGAAACGTTCCTATTTTTATTATTTTAAGTACAAAGTCTATTTGTCTTTCCAATCGTTTGTGCTTTATCTATTCTTTTGTAAAAAAAACTGACAATGGACATTTGCGATGCATAACGGGAGTCGGGAGCTAGAGCAGGTCTGATCATAATATTCTTATATCTCAATCTATATTATCCCAATTCAAATTCCTCCTCCGTAAATATTTGGAAAGGATTTCTCCTACATATTAAGTATCTGGATACCTAATGATGTTTTAAAAATCAATATTAAGATGATATGGAGCTGCTTGTAGGTATTCATTATACTAAAACTAATTCTTTTTAGATTTTTATACTTAGCTTTTACTGGCCATTTAATACACGTTATATATATGTATAACTCAATTTTTAAATATTTTGGCTACGAAATGAAACGTCAAATAGTTATGGAACCGATAAACGGCCAACATTGGTCAGTTAAGTTAACCTGAGTATAAACGGAGTTTATCTTACATTGCGGTGTTCGGAAACGCACTTTTGCCAGTTATCGAACCAATAGCGCTAATGAATAGATAAACTGCCGATACGAGTAGCTCAGAAACTGGGCATTAAACCCACCCGTGTTCTCTCAGTAGCCCGTATGCCAGGGGCTGTGGTATCTCTTTCGAACAAACCCGCATCCCTGGCAGGCATCGGCCCTTGCGGACCCCACCAGTGGTTGCTGACATCTTTGACGGCGCGCGTGTGGAACACAACGCGCCGTCCTGTCTACCACTTTTCGGCCGCAAGGGATAGGGAGAGCGGCCAACGCTATACCGACACTCCTCTTCCCCTGCGGCCCCACCGTGTCCGCCATCAAACGGTGGCGGCCCCGTCCAGGCCACGGAAGGGAAGAGCGCTGCTCAGAAGCACCGGCACTCCTCCTCTACCGCAGCCCGTAACCCTCAGCCGCGATGCCTCCCATTCGACATCGCGGCCCACCTCAGTTGCGGTGCACCTCACCGCAACCTACTTTTTGGCCGCTAAGTCAATGGCTTGAAGGCAAAAGCCCTGACGAGCGGCCCCACCTTTGGGTTCCTCTTGGCTTCACCGTGGCTGGAATCCACGGTTACTGAGCCCCCCGCAACGACAATGCGGGAACCCACTCGGGGGTATACAAATATTTAGTTTGGGGCAGTTTTAGAAGTATTTGTGCACAGAGGCACCGCACACCAGTAATATCACTTTCTATCCATTAAAAATCTTGTTAATTATAAACTCGACATTCACTTGTTAGTTACTAACTACTTTAGTTTACACAAAGCTGACGTCACGTGATAAAAAGTCATCGTAAGGAGCGTTTTGGCGGTAAATTCAATACAACGAAAAATACATTTGGCTTAAATCGTTTTTAAGTCGTCAATGGCGATCAGTGTAATGCTTTAAAACTCAAATTGTAGTCTTTGGTTTTTCATATCATTTTTTGCTTAAAATATGGATTTTTGTAGATTTTTATGCATTAAGAATAAAGGCCTAGTCTATGTTTAAGCGTGATCTGTTGCTAAAACTACGTAAAATAGTGTTTATTACTGTGTATTTTAATGTCAAACATAAGGCTAAAAATTGACGCTTTAAAGAGTCGTCGGCGTCTGGAGTGAAATCGTAATTAACGCTTTAAAGCGTCATTGGCCGTCAAAGGGTATTGAGAAAATGGATATAAATCAATTTATTTTTATTTTTCTGTTAAAAATCTCGTCCTAATCTTCAATTTAAAATAGTTTTTAATAAATTGGAAAATATCCTATTAAAAGGAAAAGCCGTGATTACTGATAGTATATTTTACTTCTTCATTTCTGTCAGCAGTCTAGCGTGGCATTTGAACTCCAGTTTTTGCGATCAAAGCCGACACGGTTTAGTTCGATTTAATCAGGGTTACGAAAATCTGTATACTTTGGAATATTCTTCTAGGACATTTCTGTAGGTAATCTTGCGTTCTTGAAGACTTAATCTATTGATCTATCTTGTAGTCAAAAAGCCAGGATAATGCGCTCCGCGCTCATGTTGTCAATGAATGACCGTGAGAAATATCACCCGGCAAGCAACGGCGAAAAATTGCCAAACTTAAGTGGTAGTGGGCAGGGCACATTGCTCGCAAAACAGATGGCCGATGGGGCCGAAAGTTTCTGGAGTGGCTACCGCGTACCGGAAGACGTAGAGTGGGAAGGTCTTCCACAAGGTGGACATTATGACCTTGTGACGGCCGCGGGAATCTGCTGGATGTGGGAAGCACAAGACCGGTCGAAGTGGAGGAGCCTGGGGAAGGCCTGTGTCCAGCAGTGGACATCTTTCAGCTAAAATGATGACGATGAGCAACGGCGATGCGGTCGTCTTGTCCTCCGCGTGCGTTATTGCGGAGGTTTCCTTACGTATGCCTCGTTGGTCTGGTGATCAAGCATTACTGCTTATCATGAGCTCCTCGGTCCGATACCAAGGTTGGGTTAATTGGTATTGGGTTTTTCCATCAGGGCTTTCTCAGTAGCAGCCTGGAGTTTGGATTTGTGTCCGGTTGATGGCAATAGGCTCACCCCTTTTAACATGGGACTTAAACATCTGGCGAAATGTGAGTACTATAGGTAGACCACTGCCTAACCCTTTGGGGATTACAGGCGTGATGATTTGTTATGTTCTTTACGTTTTAAATTATACATCGTTTGCTCCGTGCCTAAAAAAGTATGTGCTGGTTCCAGGTCGGGCGCGGCCCACAACGAGCGCGTGCTGTCGCAGGGCGGCACGTGGCGCCACCTGGGCGTGGTGGGCGGCGGCGCGCGCCACCCGCAGTACGCGTCGCTGGCGGCGCGCCTGGCCAGCTTCGACCGCTGGCCCGCCGACCGCCAGCAGGCGCCGCGCGCACTCGCTGAGGCCGGCTTCTTCCATACTGGGACTGATGATCAGGTATTTATCGTCACCTATACTCATTTACAGGCACATATCAAGCTGACGCAAATATCAAATTCAGGTTAAACTTGGAACAAGCCGTGTGACTGATGGGATTTCCCATCGTGGAAAATGACGTATTATACAACATTTCATGCCATATGTAAGCCATTTAGAGGTAGTATTCAAAAATCTTTCTATAATGCATACTTTCAATAGAAGATGAAGACGAAGGAACTATTGGGCAAACTTTCATGCTTCTGAAAACCCAGCGGAATTAAAGATTTTTTATTAAGTAGTTAGGGGCCATCCATAAATTACTTCACACGTTAAGGGAGGGGGGGGGGGGGGGTCAAAAATGTGACAAGGGACAGGGGGATTAAAAGCTTTTTGAAGTCACATGTTAAAATCTAAAATAATACTAAAACTCAAAATTTTTGTTTAAACCAAAAACTTCAAAATATTACTAACTCGATATACATGTATTTATAATATAAGACTTATGTAGGTTTATGTCGTCAACGAGTGTTGTGTTTTAATTAAAATAAAATAAAAATGGAAAGACTGCTGTTTTAATTTAATTACTCCTAAATTTAAAATTTAAAAATATGTGACGTCACAGAGGAGGGAGGGGGTTTCACAAGTATGAC
Source organism: Polymixis flavicincta (assembly GCA_949987655.1). Lineage (NCBI taxonomy): Eukaryota > Metazoa > Arthropoda > Insecta > Lepidoptera > Noctuidae > Polymixis > Polymixis flavicincta. The sequence continues at coordinate 12,938,740 of OX465182.1, read as the reverse complement.
CACTTGTGACAAGGACGGGGGGGGGTCACTTAACCATAAAAATTTCGCGACGTAATTTATGGATGGCCCCTTATGTGGGCCATTTACATTGGGTCTGGAGCGCTGCATCATTCTGAAGCTGAAACCATTGACGAGGTAGCAGCAGGCAAAACTTTCAGTACCGTCCATTGAATGAAGCAGACACTGAGTTCTATTTCTTACATCCTTCCTTCTGCTCATTCTCGCAAAACCAACTTCCCTGCGCAATTAGATATACTGATGGTCAAATGAACAACATGTCAATAACATTGTAACTTCCTGTCATTCCATAGCAGCAATATACGTCTATGTATTTAACTGTGTACAAATACGTTGCATGTTAGCACCCTACCTTAATGGAAAACAGTTAATTGGCGTTATGTGGTAACACTCCAAAAACATCTTTAGGAATAGACGTACGTAAGCCTTTGAGTATTCGGAGGAGATAACTAAATATTAAGAATTTGTTTGAAAATTGAAACAAAAATACTGAATCGTTTTAGTTTATTATTTTTGTAGCACTTTAGAAAAGTCGAATCTAGTTTCACGGTACTAATTTGAACGAATCCAATTTGTCAATTCGTAATGAACAAGATAACAAAAACTACATGATTAATTACTCTTTCAAAAGCAATGAGTTATTATCATAGTACTATTTGCATACATAGATTCACGCCTTTTTCCACGAGGGGTAGTCGGAAACCACAGAACACCACCTGCTGCGATCCTCACTTACTCGTTTTGCCTCGGTTTACTTTCATACACCTGGTTTTTCACGCACGCCGGTTGGGAATACTACGCACCTAAACTTTCTGAAGAACATCAATAATAAGGTCAATATTCTTCACAGAAATTAAAAAAACTGTAGAAGTCGCAAAAAGGTGGGGCCCGCGTAACCCGAGTTTTGCGAAGTGCCGCAAAGTCTGCTTCCGCGCACACACCACGCACATCAGTCGTGTTACAACCGCCACGGTGAAAAGAAGTTGAAAAAAAAAAAATACAAACATGCCTTATTGTGCTGTTTTAGAATGTAAACGTGAAAGCAGAACCAAAAATATATCAAATGGATGTATATCATACTATCGGTAGATCTTAATTGATTTTTTTCGATTAAAATTTCCAAAACAATATTTTATTGAACAAGAGAAGTAAAAGTGGACTTTATGCAATTTAATTTAATGTCTACTTTCTTTTAAACTCAAACATTTTGTTCTCGAAGATTCCAACTATGCACATGTCACAGTCAGCTACTCACTTAGAGATTACCGTTTTCGATAATAAGTTATCGATATTTTAAACTTACAACTTACTAGCGTCGGGTAGCGTAACTTGGTCAGGAAACTATTCCGTGTGCACTTTAAACGGAAAAGTAATAAATACGTAAACAGAGTACACAATAAACAACTCTACAGTCATTTCCCTGTGGTTTATTTTCAATTATGCGACAACTGACATATTTCCTACTTTCATTCAATATTAAACTACCACTCAGACCAAAGATTTCTTTGTGTTGCGAAATAAAATTAACTTGTATTCGTGTGAGTTTGGGTACGCTGGTTCCGATACTAATGAAGCGTTATGCGACTTCTACTGTTTTTTCAGTTCTGTGGTATTGTCCTTCTAGTGCGTGCCTTTCCGGCGTTTGCATTAACATTACTACTACACATACTATATACTTCTTGCAGGACTAATCAAACAACCAATCAATCCTATAATGTTCCCACTGCTGGGACACAGGCCTCTCTGTGAGAGGGTGTGAGTATAATCCACCACGCGGGCCCAGTGCTGGTTGGTAGATCTCACGTGTCTTCGAATTTTAGATTCTAGGGTATGCCGGTGTCCTCACGATGTTTTCCTTTATCGTTTTGAGAGCAGGGTGATAAATAATTTACACAAAGTAAAGCGCCTGTTGGTTCGAACCTACGACTTACAACTCGTAAGTCGCGACTGTTACCATTGCTCAGAACTAATAATGATTCATTATCTGCCTATCCTTTTCCTGACTATGTTGAGGTCGGCTTCTAGTCTAACCGTATGCAGCTGAATACTGGTATTGAACATGGAGCGACTACCCATCTGACCTCCACAACCCAGTTACTGGGTAATAAGATACCACTTGGTAGGGCTGCCGCTGGTTGTCAGACTAATAATGATTATTTTACCTATTCCAGGTGCGTTGTTTCTACTGCGACGGCGGGCTGGGCAAGTGGGAAGCGGGCGACACTCCCTGGTCGGAGCACGCGCACTGGTTCCCTCACTGCGGATATGTGATGCTGGTCAAGGGGCAGGAGTTTGTGGACACTTGTCGGAACCGAACCTCCGTGCAACGGACTGTAAGCGTAAGTATTGAGACTTTAGTCGACGTTCATCATCATTTCAACCGAAAGACGTCCATTGCTGGACATAGGCCTCCCCCTCCGTTACTTCGACCGGTTCTATGCTTTCCGCATCCAGCGGATTCCTGCGGCGTTCACAAGGTCATCAGTCCACCTTGTGGGGAGCCTTCCAATTCTACGTCTTCCTGTACGCGGTCGACACACGTTCACACTGACTTAATAATATCGCGGTGGGATTTTTTCGCGCGCTCGATGTTAACCGCACTGTTAAGCGCTGAGAGTTGAAAATAGAACAGTGTTTTTTCGACGCGGTGAGATGCACTCTGTTGAATTCTCAATGCTTGGTTCAACACTATAAAATCTCGCTGCGGTTTTTTCATGTCCGTATCAAAATCAAAATCAAAATATTTTTATTTCATATAAACCTGCATGGGCACTTATGAAACGTCAGAAGCTAGGTGCACGGTTCCAAATTGTTGTTTTCCACGGAGAAAAGCCGGCAAGAAACTCCACGGTTACTCTTTTAAAAATAATTGGCTTTAACAATATTTTCAAATTACAGAGATTAAATGTATGAGAGGACAGCGCAGGCCTGTCAATAAGTACCAGGTACTTAGACGAATACAGAATAGAAAATCGTCTACAAATCTACAGTCAGTAAGGCCTACATGAACGTATGAACGTCGACTTACTATGATGCGTCTTTAAATATATTGTGCACATAACCCAAATTGTTGCTGAGCCACAACCTTTGTGCGTATAATATAAATTGGAACTAAAGTCGATCTGCATAAACATAATAAAGCATCGGAACCACAAAAAAAAAACTGTCATCCATTTTTGTATTTTTTTTTTTCTTGAACTGCTCTTTCCGTAGTATATTGTGTTGAAGGACACATTAAACTTTTTGAACAAATGAATGAGAAAATTGACTTTGCATTTTTCTGTTTTCAGTTCTCTGAAGGTGCCCGTAATGCGAGACGACGAAACGGTGACAACTTTCCTATCACAGAAAGTCAGGTAACTAAATTACTGATAAGTATCACCGCGTACCGGAAGACGTAAAGTTGGAAGGCCTTGGCCTTGACAACGTGGACCAATGACCTTGTGAGGGCCGCAGGATTCCGCTAGATGCGGGAAACACAGAATCGGTCGAAGTTGCGGAGCATGGGGAGGCCTATTTCCAGCAGTGGACGTCTTTCGGCTGAAATGATGATGATGATGATCACCTTGGTTACTCTTAGAAGCATATCGCAGTCCACTGCACATCGCTAAGCACGAGCAGGTACACACGGCTACACATCAAGGTATATATTTCCGGTATAAGCTAATCTTACATTGTATGGGTTTTCCCTATAGTGTGAGATCAGCGTAAACTGGATAAGTAAAGTTTGATGTGTAGCCATGTATACTCGTACGTGTAGACATTAATAGTATCCAGTTTCAGGATAAAATTGCAGTAGTTTTCCGGGACGGGGTAGGCAGGTGTAAGTAAAATGTTATGAGATAACTGAAAAAAACATTGTTGCTCCGGTCATATTTTATTTTCGCATAACTCGACGATGTTCTGTGGTTTCAGCCTTCCCGACAGAAAGCGTGAGTTTATGTCTTTCAGGGTGTAACAGAACCCTATTGCTATCCTTAAGCACTAAAGATAACAGCTAGTATAGAATCACTATACATAGTTTCAGCTCAAAATAAAACAATAAGAATTGATACCAAATTTTCGGTTTCATAAATTTCTCAAATTCAAATCATAATAAACGTGTCACCGCACTACGTAGGTCAATGACTTTCCACGTTACTTGCCAATGTCACGATAAATCTCTTCCGAGTGATGTGTTTATTTCAATTCGAAAAGTTCGGTTTTTGGTATCAATGTATTAAAAATTCTCATAACTCCCGAACATGTAGAGATAGGATTAAAAACCCTTCCAATATCATTTGATATCATCCAAAGAAGCCGTGCCCTTGGTATGTATTTGCCCTTTCCGTTACACGTTGTATATACCCATAGCAAAATTGCTAAGCGAACTAATGAGTATTCCCCCGGACAGTCTTTCACAAAGAGCTGTACAACTACTCCTCCTAAACTAATATTTTCATTTCATTACATTGTTGTACTTAAATTTTCAGGTAGAAGAATGTATGGAAAGCACGATGGCGGCAGCGGCACTAGGTGCCGGCCTGGACGCGGCGCGTGTGCGGCGCGCGATAGCTAATAGGTTACGGGCTGTTGGTATGTGCACTCACTATCCCTTCACTGATAACGTATCGAAATGGTGTGATAAGAGGGCTGGTGACCCACTTTAGGGGATGTGGTTACCGACGCCGGTTAGTGACACCAATATTAAAAAAATTCGCCGATGTATTGCCATGGAGGCACCGTTGAATTTTTCACGTTTTCACAAGACTGATGACCCAGTTTAGAGAAGTGGTTATCGACGCCGGGTAGTGACACTAATATTATAGAATTAGCCGATGTATTGCCATGGAGGAAAATTAGAAAATTTGCACCTATTTTCTATTGTTTTTTTTTTCACCCACGTCTCATTGCGGTGATGGTTTGGCGGGAAAAATACGAAACGCTAAGAAGATGGTGGCCCTTTTACTAACAGCTTAATAACTTCTCTTTCTCACGTAACCTTCGTGAAACGTTGTCTTCTGTCGTCTTCGTCAATGTTGTCAATTCAACAATACTCATTGCGTTAAACATAACTAGCGAAATGTGGGTGTACTACAGATAGTCCTCTGTCCAACCCTTCGAGAAAACAAGGGCGTGATGTTGTGTGTTATGTCATTGCGTTATTGACCTTGTAAATCATGTTCATCATCATCAGACTACTGCAGTGCAGGACTTGGGCTCTCCAGTCGCACGCCATTCATGTTGTCGAGAATTCGTATTACGCAGTTGGGGTGCTGAATGTGCAGAGGCCTTAGTGTGAGTTTTATTTTTCATCCCTATCCCTTAATTTCTAGGTACTCCATTCACATCGTCCGAGGCGTTGATCGACGCAGTGTTGGATGACCAGCTCAACGAGGAGCCGTGGTCCATGACGCCGCAGAGCAGACTCGCTCGGGACATACTGTCTGAAACCTTCAGAGAGTTCTCGCCGAGAGCCGGGTAAGCAGTACTTAAGAAACCTATAAAAAAATAATAAAAAAAAACACATAAACCTGCATGGGAAGCTACGTGCACGGTTACAATTTGTCGCTTCGGATTGAGAAGAGCCGGCAAGAAACTCCAGGGTTACTCTTTTAAAAATAATTGGCTTTTACAATGTTTCCAAAATTACAGTGATAATGGGTATGGGAGTACACTACAGGCCTGTTAATGTCAATAAGTACATACCAGGTACTTGGAGGAATGAAAATACATAATAGAAAATCGTCTACAAATCTACAGTCTGTAAGGCCTACAACATTCTCACATTCACAATATGTAAAATAATGTAGGTACATAAAAAAATGAACCTAATGAACCTCCCCCCCGAGTGGGTTCCCGCATTGTCGTTGCGGGGGGGCTAAGTAGTAGTGTTCTGCTACCCACGGTGAAGCCAAGAGGAACCAAAGGTAGGGCCGCTCGTCAGGGCTTTTGCCTTCAAGCTGACGACGTAGCAGCCAAAAAGTAGGTTGCGGTGAGATGCACCGCAACTGAGGTGGGCCGCGATGTCGAATGGGAGGCATCGCGGCTGTGGGTTACGGGCTGCGGCAGAGGAGTGCCGGTGCTTCTGAGCAGCGCTCTTCCCTTCCGTGGCCTGGACGGGGCCGCCACCGTTTCATGGCGGACGCGGTGGGGCCGCAGGGGAAGAGGAGTGTCGGTATAGCGTCAGCCGCTCTCCCTATCCTCTGCGGCCGAAAAGTGGTCGGCCAAAGTGGTAGTTGTGTTCCACGCGCGCCAGAGATGTCAGCAAAAACTGGTGGGGTCCGCAAGGGCCAATGCCTGCCAGGGGTGCGGGTTGTTCAAAAGAGACACCGTCGCCCCTGGCACACAGGCAGCTGAGGGAACACGGGTGGGTTTTAGTCAGTAAAAGTCTGACACGCCCTCCTGCTCTACCCAGCAGATTTCCCACCCAAAAAAAAAAGCCGTCTTCAAAACCAGTTGCAGCTTCGTCTTGCAGGCCGGCTATGCCGACCAGCCTCAGCTGCGGCGGCGAGCGTTACAACCACCTGCTCCTCAACTCGCGAGCCGCCTCGCCTCTCCGCGCCTATGCGTTTCAAAATTATACTCTAGGGGTAGGGCAGACAAGATTACGTGGAGTCGGATCTACAGCGATTCGTTTGTCACTAAAACCGAAGTTTTAGCAAATGTTTTAGGACTAACAATTTATTATAAATGAAGATTCGGAATAATACACATTATATAATACAATACTTAAGACATCTGACTTTGTGTCATACAAAATTGGGAGATTCAATTATTATAGTACTCGATATTATGACAGAACAGTTTTAGAAGTAAAGATATTAATGTAAAACAAAATTTCGAATTTTTGAACATTATGGTTACTGAAGTTTATAGCAAACGTGTTATGGATAATGATTTTTGGACAAACAATTTTAGGTGAAGTAAGGGAGTACCAATTCGACGACTGGTTTGTGCAACGAAGATCTGTTTGAACCCAGAACGTAAAACGGTTTCACAAAACTGTCTTTATAAACGGTTCGTCGTCGCAACGCCAACCCCTAATTTTCTGCCTCGGTTGTGTACTGTATTTAGAGAACTATGATAGAAACTGGCCCAAGACTATATAATATGGGTACCTTTAAAAATACATACATACTACTTTTATTCTTTTTTCAAACGTATTTTTACAATTTCAGAATCCCTGCACAGCATGTCGCCCTACTAACTCGCCCCTACGGAAGCGATAACAGTAGTCCCGCTAGGTCAATGACCCCGGACGATGATGAAGAGAATGACGACGAAGATGACGATGGTGATGACGAGGACGAACGTGACGAACCTTATTCCAACGAGCAAGTCAACAGACCTTCCACTAGAACAGAGACTGATAACAGTAACATGGCAACTAGAGTGCAAGAAGAGGTTAAAATTGATAATGATAACACGCAGGAAACGCCTGCGCCGGAGGGAAAGAAGTTGTCGTTGGAAGAAGAGAATAGACAGTTGAAAGAGGCTAGATTATGTAAAGTGTGCATGGATTGTGAGGTAAGTGATTATATCTTTGTATTTGTTATGCTTTCTGAGTTTATCTTGGACATTACTGTCATCGGTAAAGGTAAAACATCGTAAGAAAACGTGCTAATAATTAATATAAGTCTGAAATTGCCAACCCACCTTGAGCAAACGTAAATTTGAATGCTCGTGTCTTCTCTCTATGAGTAAAGGTGCTGTGCTCTACGGTGGGATTATATTTGTTATAATAACTATGGGTGTCCGCAAATATGGAGAAAGGTGGGCGTAGGTTTTCTTCGCACGCATAATACATAACGTGATAGCTGCATTAACACAACGCAGACGCCGCGTTAACGCGATGTAACAGGGTATTACACCCATTTTTGAAAAGTGTCTTAATTAGATTCAAGAGTGCTCATAAACCACAAAACAAAAACACAATTTTTTTTATTTAATTGATTAGTGCCATAAAAATGCATTTAAATTTTTCATTTTCAAATTTCGCGCGTAATTTGATGAAAACGCTGGAAGCAGTGGACGCCATATTGCTCTGTGGGTATGACGTCAGTTTGATATATACGCAATTGCGCTGATATTTGATAAGGTTTATAATTAAAAAAAAAAAGAGTTATTTTTCTACTTGTCGTTGGTTTGCTGTTCCTGAGTGCAAAATATTATTTAAATAAAAATTACTTTGGTTACGAAAGTACAAAGTTGCTCAGTTGACATGTCGTATGTGGTAATAACATGGCGGCTACTATTTCATGGTGTTCAAAAACAGATAAGAAAAAACGAAAATCTTAAGTTGTACTTAAAAATTTATTTTGTTATTTCATAAACTTAAATTAATATTTTCCGACTGCATTTTGCCTAAGCTATCTCAATAAAATACTTTTCGATTTTTTCTCATATAGAGTAAAATACCCTAATCCGATACAATTACGTCTCAGTGGCGCCAGCTAAGCGCAATGCAGCATTGACATGGCGTCAATGCCTACGTCTTTATATTCGCTCAATACGGAGACTGCTCACGCTCTTATAAAAAGATGAACGCGGGATCGTAGCTCGATTATGCATAGGTCTGTTAAGAAAATATTGCAGCTTGTACCCACAGATCAGTAAATTTGTTTAGCGTTACACATTTTTAGTGACTTGTAAATGATTTCACTATGTAACAGAGCAATATTATCACAAGTAACTGTAAAGGACACTGCACAACTGGAATACACCGTGACAAAACTATCAGAGTACCTAATTGAAGCATACCACGCATGCTGCAAACTGAGGGCGCCGGCAAACAACAGCGTAAGGAACCCATGGTGGAACGCTGAACTAGGTAAACTCAGAGATACACTCAGGCAACAATTCAATAGAGCCAAAAACACTAGGCTCCTGGACGACTGGGAGCAATACAAAGAAACCCAATACTTATACAAAAAGCAGATTAGAACTGCCAGAAGAGCGGCATGGCGGAAATTCTGCGAATCCATCGAAACCAACTATGAAGCCGCAAGAGTACGAAAAATCCTATCGACTGATCAGGATCGAAACCTTGGCGCGCTGAAGAAACCCTTACATGATAACTCTTACACACTAACCGACCATGAAACTAGTAAAGTCCTTCTCGAGACTCACTTCCCAGGCTCTAACCTCCTAGAGAACAGAACATGGGAGGCTGAGCCAGAACGGACACCTACAGACTGGTCCAGAGCCCACAGCATAGTAACAGAAGTCAGGGTAAAGTGGGCTATAAACACCTTTCAGCCCTACAAGTCCCCAGGACTAGACGGAATTATCTCAGCCCTACTGCAGTGGGGGGTTGACCAATTAACACCATGCTTGGTAAAGATCTACCGTACCCGGTGCAAGTCACCGTAAACGATACTACAAGGGCAGTAGTGGCGAAGGGCTGTCCACAAGGGGGCGTCCTCTCGCCGCTTCTATGGAACCTGGTCGTAGACAGCCTCATCAAAACACTGAATGACAAAGGTTACTTCACCGTAGGCTATGCCGATGATCTAACCATAATAATAAACGGCACCCATGAAAATACCCTATGTAACCTTATGCGCCAAGCCTTTAAAATAGTCGAGGACTGGTGCAACAAACACCAACTATCAGTAAATCCTACAAAAACCGAACTGATGCTCTTTACAAAAAAAGAGGAAACTCGCGGAACTGGAACTTCCGCGTCTGTTTGGCTCTACCCTAAGCCTAGCAACTGAAACCAAATTCCTGGGCATCTTTTTGGACAAACAGCTGAATTGGGCAAAACACACCAACTACATCACCACAAAAGCCAGCATATCCCTGTGGCAGTGCAAGCGAATGCTTGGCAGGAACTGGGGCATAAGCCCCAGAGTCACCCACTGGCTGTACACCACGGTTATTCGACCAATTATTACATACGGCTCAATAGTCTGGTGGCCCAGAACGGACTTAGGCACAGCACAAAAGGAGCTTGAAAAATAGCAGCGGTGCGCCTGTGTGGCAATCACCAGCTGCATGAGGACTACGCCCACCGCTGCCCTACAGGCAATGTTGGGGCTGCCTCCTCGTGCGGGAGGAAGCAGCACTGGCTGCCTTGAGGCTCGACATAGCAGGAAACCTAAGCAAAGACTCCAGAGTCAAGCACACACGCGTTAAAGAAGATGCGATCAAACGACAACCGATGATGGCATCACCCTGTGATAAAACCCCGAAATTGCACTACTTTCAGAGACACTACAACGTAGTACTCACAGGAGAACAGAACGATTACTCAGGCCCGGATGAGCTTAGAGTCTACACTGACGGATCAAAGACCGACTCTGGAACCGGAGTCTTCTCACAAGACCTTAACATAAACATATCCAGCCCGCTGGGAATGTTCAACACCGTATATCAATCGGAATGTGTGGGCATCATACAAGCGGCGTATGCCATAGAAGCCAGGAGGTTCACGGATGCACACATACGTATACTCTCCGATAGTGCTTCAGTTCTTCAATCCCTACGGAAAACATACATCAATCACATCGAGCTTAGCACTAGAATGTCACAAGAAAGAATAACGTTTGCCAACCGAAACACTGTGACACTGCAATGGATAAAAGGACACAGTGGGTCACTGGGCAACGACGCCGCAGACGAACTGGCCAGAAGGGCATCCAGCGTGTCAGTCTATGGTCGCGAGCCCATTGTGCCCATACCCTTCAACCAAGTACGCAGGTGGCTCCAGGAATACACCCACAAACAAGCCGAGAGCTGGTGGACCCTGACACCAGGCTGCAGGCAGTCTAGGGAAGCAATGCCATCCCTGGATGGCAGGCTGACCAGACGTCTGTTACGCTTGGACAGAATAGATCTGCGTCTGGTGACTGGAACCATCACAGGACACTGCTCGCTGAACAAACACTTCCACACAATAGGCATAACGGACAGCCCCTTGTGCAGGGCCTGCATGGAGGCTGAGGAAAACGTTGCGCATGTGCTTTTCGTATGCACAGGCGTAGCACAGATTAGAACAGAAACCCTCGGGGCACCCAAATGTTACACGGATATTCTGAACAAACCAGGAGTCATAGCCAACTTCTGGAGGGAGGTGGGCTGGCTGGAATAATACCAAAAGGCCGCCATGGCTCACGCACAATGGTCCACTTGAAGGACTAAGTGCGGAAACCAAACCCCATAACATAGAACATAGAGCAACACAATAAAAGTATTATACTTTTCCGCGTTCTAAAGTCCCTAACTACCGGAAAAACACCGAAATAATGTAGCTAGTTATGCAAAAAGGTGTGTCAGTCAAGCGTATATAATTAATTATTGTACTTTGTCGAGCCAGACAGGAAACATATTAGTAATATGTAGTCGGGAAGTTATATGACTCATTCTGAATCACCATCAGTTAATGTTGGCACATAGTGAAGTAATTTGTAGATAGAATGCAATAAAGTAAATTTTGTCATAGATGTTTATACTATGACCCCTATGAACATTATAGAGTTTATTTTAGTAAAGATTTGCAGGTGTGCTCATCTCGTCTTGCATGTGATTTTGTCTACTAGCACTTTCGTGGGCTTCATGGCTTTAACTATGAGAGGAAGGGAAAAAAAGACGTAGATCATCATGCTGGCAGAAGTGTTATCCCAATTAAGGTCGGTCGGCGCAGCATGTTTTCTTCTAGCCGTTCTCTCAAAAGTCACGTTTCTAACCATATTATTATCTTTCACATAATTCATAGATCTATAGAAGACCTGAATAATATAATAGGTCTTTACCTATGAAATTGCCGTTTTGTATGAAAAAATTTAAACGAATTTTTTTCATGAATTTTTTATTTGTATTAATCGAAGTAATCACCCATGCAATCAATGCATCTTTGCCATCGCAGTGGCAGTTTATTGATGCCCTTCTTAAAGAAATCAGCTGGACGGGAGGCAACAAATTCTTCAAAGGCATTTTGTACTGCCTCTCGGGTATTAAATTTTTTTCCCGCCAAGAAGTTATCCAAATTCTGGAAAAAGTAGTAGTCTGTAGGCGCAAGGTCTGGTGAGTAGGGCGGATGACGCAGAGCTTCCAACCCCAGTTCTTGCAACTTGGAGACCGTCTGCTGTGCAGTATGAGGTCGCGCGTTGTCGTGCAGGAGCAGCGGAGACGAGCGATTGACCAATGCTGGTTGGAGATGCGCCAGCTTCTCCATCATTGTGTTCAGTTCTTCACAGTACACATCTGCAGTAATGCTCACCCCGTTTGGTAAGAAGCTGTGATGAATCACACCGGCGCTAGACCACCAAACAGTGACCATCACTTTTCTAGGGGTAAGTTTTCGTTTAGGGCATTGTTTAGGTGCTGAACCAGGATCCAACCAACTTGCTGAGCGCTTACGGTTATCAAACAGAATCCATTTTTCATCGCAGGTAACAATGCGGTTCAAAATTCCTTCATTTGTGTGTCTGTTGAGCAGTGCAAGGCACGTCTCGACGCGTACTTCGCGCTGGCGATCATTGAGTTCGTGGGGCACCCATTTGTCAAGCTTTTTTACCTTGCCAATTTGACGCAAATGGACCAATATTGTTTTGACGCTAACGTCGAAAGCTGCTGCTAATTCAGCCGTAGATTGTGTATCATCAGCTTCCACAATCGCCTTTAATTCGTCATTGTCGACCAAAGTCTTCGGACGACCGCGAGGTTCATTTTTCAGGTCGAAATTTCCAGAACGGAAGCGAGCAAACCAATAACAGGTGGTGCGTTGGTTTGTAGTGTTAGCTCCGTAAACGTCGTTGATGTTGCGTGCCGCTTGTGCCGCGTTGCTGCCACGACGGTACTCATATTCCATAATTACTCGAATTTTTAACGTATCCATGATGACGAAAAAGATTGAAATGCGATGAAAATGTAACACTAATCAATAAAGAAATGACTACTTTTAGAAAAAAAAATCCATGTTTTTAAAATAAAATTAATTTGAAATTAGAATTCTTAGCCAAACAAAAATTATTTTGATTTGAAATGGCCAGTACTGCAGAACGGCAATTTCATAGGTAAAGACCTAATATTTACAAAAGAAAACTAAAGGATTATATTACGCAAAAAGTAATTTCCACATAAATAATAAATACCCTGACAACACAAGATATATAAAAAATCAAAATATATATTATAAAATGAAAATCATAAATGATCATTGGTCTCCAAGACTATACTTGTCGCACACAAGCAAATAAACGTTGTTAAAAATAATCGTTGTTTGAGTTCCTTGCAAAGTGAATCAGTAATTGTGAGGGTACATTGGTGTCAAATTGGCCAGCTGTTAACTTGTTTTATATGCCAACCCGCCTGGCAAGCGTGGCTATTATGGCAAAACCCCCCTTTTGGGGGAGGCTTTTGTCGAGCAGTGGACGTCTTTTGGCTGAAATGATGACCTACACTTTTGTTTTGTTGGCTGCAGCTGATCTCATACGTTGTTATTGTTATTTTGTTTATTCTACATCTGCATGCTTCGTCTTTAGACGACGATTACCTATACCTATATATTAAAATGTAAGTCTCATTTATGTGAACTGTATGTCTTGTTCTTATGAGAATGATGAATAGAGCAGTCATCTGCATAGGTGAATATTTTAGTATAAAGCAGAGACATTGAGCAGAGGTCATGTATATACAGCAAAAAGAGAGTGGGACCCAGGATGCTCCCTTGTGGAACGCCATAAGAAACTGTATTTTCGTCACTGATGTGTTGGTCTATTGCAACTCTTTGCTTTCTGTTTGACCTCATATTTCGAGCTTTCTAACTTAGCTAAGAGAATGGGGACAGAGACCGTATCAAATGCCTTGGATAGGTCGAAAAATGTACATGGTTATAAATAAATAAATAGGCAGCAATTTTAACATCTAGGTTTTTCACGACTGCGTTTGTTAGGTCCATCACTGCAGCAGGTATAAAGATGCTTGGCTAAATAATTCAGGCATGATTTGAAATTAGAACCTCAACTAAACATTCAGAGGATATGAAAACTATAAAAAAAAAATCGATAATCTAATTGATTTTTAATGAGAATGGAGAAAGTGAAAAGTACAGTATTCTCTAAGAGGGTAGAGGTGTCTTCGTCTTGGGCGAACTTAAATCTACTTTAATAATGTGTAATGTACGCACAGGTGAGCGTGGTGTTCCTACCGTGTGGTCACTTGGTGTCGTGCGCGCGCTGCGGGGCCGCGCTGGGCGCGTGTCCGCTGTGCCGCGCCAGCGTGCGCGCGCTCGTGCGGGCCTACCTCGCCTGACTGGCCAGTGGCAACATACACACTCAGGTACGTCACTGGTGTCGTGCGCGCGGTGCGGGGCCGCGCTGGGCGCGTGTCCGCTGTGCCGCGCCAGCGTGCGCGCGCTCGTGCGGGCCTACCTCGCCTGACTGGCCAGTGGCAACATACACACTCAGGTACGTCACTGGTGTCGTGCGCGCGGTGCGGGGCCGCGCTGGGTTCGTATCCGCTGTGCCGTGCAAGCGTGCGCGCGCTCGTGCGGGCCTACCTCGCCTGACTGGCCAGTGGCAACATACACACTCAGGTACGTCACTGGTGTCGTGCGCGCGGTGCGGGGCCGCGCTGGGTTCGTATCCGCTGTGCCGTGCAAGCGTGCGCGCGCTCGTGCGGGCCTACCTCGCCTGACTGGCCAGTGGCAACATACACACTCAGGTACGTCACTGGTGTCGTGCGCGCGGTGCGGGGCCGCGCTGGGTTCGTATCCGCTGTGCCGTGCAAGCGTGCGCGCGCTCGTGCGGGCCTACCTCGCCTGACTGGCCAGTGGCAACATACACACTCAGGTACGTCACTGGTGTCGTGCGCGCGGTGCGGGGCCGCGCTGGGCGCGTGTCCGCTGTGCCGCGCCAGCGTGCGCGCGCTCGTGCGGGCCTACCTCGCCTGACTGGCCAGTGGCAACATACACACTCAGGTACGTCACTGGTGTCGTGCGCGCGGTGCGGGGCCGCGCTGGGTTCGTATCCGCTGTGCCGTGCAAGCGTGCGCGCGCTCGTGCGGGCCTACCTCGCCTGACTGGCCAGTGGCAACATACACACTCAGGTACGTCACTGGTGTCGTGCGCGCGGTGCGGGGCCGCGCTGGGTTCGTATCCGCTGTGCCGTGCAAGCGTGCGCGCGCTCGTGCGGGCCTACCTCGCCTGACTGGCCAGTGGCAACATACACACTCAGGTACGTCACTGGTGTCGTGCGCGCGGTGCGGGGCCGCGCTGGGTTCGTATCCGCTGTGCCGTGCAAGCGTGCGCGCGCTCGTGCGGGCCTACCTCGCCTGACTGGCCAGTGGCAACATACACACTCAGGTACGTCACTGGTGTCGTGCGCGCGGTGCGGGGCCGCGCTGGGTTCGTATCCGCTGTGCCGTGCAAGCGTGCGCGCGCTCGTGCGGGCCTACCTCGCCTGACTGGCCAGTGGCAACATACACACTCAGGTACGTCACTGGTGTCGTGCGCGCGGTGCGGGGCCGCGCTGGGTTCGTATCCGCTGTGCCGTGCAAGCGTGCGCGCGCTCGTGCGGGCCTACCTCGCCTGACTGGCCAGTGGCAACATACACACTCAGGTACGTCACTGGTGTCGTGCGCGCGGTGCGGGGCCGCGCTGGGTTCGTATCCGCTGTGCCGTGCAAGCGTGCGCGCGCTCGTGCGGGCCTACCTCGCCTGACTGGCCAGTGGCAACATACACACTCAGGTACGTCACTGGTGTCGTGCGCGCGGTGCGGGGTCGCGCTGGGTTCGTATCCGCTGTGCCGTGCAAGCGTGCGCGCGCTCGTGCGGGCCTACCTCGCCTGACTGGCCAGTGGCAACATACACACTCAGGTACGTCACCTGGGGTCGTGCGCTCGCTGCAAGGCTGTCATCGGTACCTCGAAATGCTCAAAGCGTAGAAAAAGGAATGAAAGTTCTTGTAGAAGCCAAACTCATCTTGCCAAACTTTAATTACCTTTGTTTCGGGCAGTATCATAAATAGGTAGTAGTGTGCCGGGTCTGAACCCGATGTTACTAAATGCGTTTAAAATCACACCATGAGCTTTGAAGTACGACTTCCACCCCACTAAAACAGTTCAGACAAAAGTGTTTTATTTTTCGCTACTGGGTTTAAAAATAGGTTGCTTGTGTAAAAAAAATATATATAATATAGTACAAAAAATCTCATTTGTTTTCAGATCAAACGAGGTGCATTCAAAACACGGTTCTCGGCCACGATTACAACAAAATTGATTTAGTCGTGGGTGACTAGCTCACACATAGTATTGTGTAAGTTTTGATGCACATTCTGTAAATATAATATTGGGCCTACATTAGATGTATCCAGTAAAACAAAATAAAAATATTAAAAAAATCTCATGAAATGGAAAAAGTTAAAAAAAAAACATTGACATGTATAATGTAAATACAATAGAAACAAAAAGCAACAATAAAAGAATATCCTTTGGTACTCAAATCAAACCGGTAGTTAAATGCTTTTAAATTTGTTAGCTATAGAATAATACAGTTTATAGCTTTTAAAGTTCCTTTTGTATCTGTCTGCTTTCTATAAATAAATATATTTCTAATACAATGTAAAACAATGTCCCAGTAAAAAATGCAGCTTCAAAAAACAATAGGGTATTTTCCAATTTATGAAAAACTATTCTAAACTGAAGATTGGACGAAATATGTAGCAGAAAAATAAAAGTAAATTGATTTATATCCATTTTCTCAATTAAAAACGATTTAAACCAAATTTATTTTTCGTTGTTTTGAATTTACCGTCGAAAAAATCCTTACGATGACTTTTTATCGCGTGACGTCAACTTTGTGTAAACTAAAGTAGTTAGTAAGTAAACAAGTCAGTGTCGTGTTTATAATTAACAAGATTTTTATGGATAGAAAGTGAAATCACTGGTGTGCGGTGCCTCTGTGCACAAATACTTCTAAAACTGCGCCAAACTAAGTATTTGTACTGGTGCTGTTTACACAAAGCTGACGTCACGATGTCACATGATAGAAAGTCACTGTAAGGAGCGTTTAGACGATAAATTCAAAACAACGAAAAATACATTTTATTTTAATAGTTTTTAATGGAGAAAATGGATAGAAATCATTTTTTTTTTTCGGTTAAATATATCGTCCTAATCTTCAAATTAAAATAGTTTTTATCAAATTGGAAAATACCCTATTACAAATCTTTTGAAAATTGCGAAAAACAATAATAATGTAAAATAATTGTCAGGGAATAAAATATGAAAGTATATTTGTTTTCAAAATAAATATACTTTAATATCAAATTCGTAGTTTAACTACACATTTACTTTTGTTACATTTAAAAATTAATTACTACAAAAATCATAACGTACGACTTATTATGGGTATAATATTATTGATTAAATTAAAATATTAATGTTAACTTTGAATTCAAAGTTAAATACATAATTATAAATAATAATATTCAAAACATAGGTAGTTTTCTATACCAGTCAATACTTTCTTGCTCTGTTTTGCTGACTCTGACTGCTATTGCCTGAGCGAAATTTTAAACATTTTTAATAATAGCCAATCTTAATCCCTATTAATCGTCTCTTACATGAAACAGATAACAAGTCTAACCTTTTATTGTTCTATCTTTGGGAATAAAATTCAATCATCAACCAAAAATAATATTGCCCCAATTGAATTGGTACATAATTATATTTTTAATAAATCCTTTTGTATTTGTTCAAATATGTGTAAACGTCTTTGTATTGGTAATCGTATATAAATTGAGGCATATTTAAATGTTGGTTAAATATTACATGTTATTATGGAACATGAAACTGTAAATTACATACAATGAAATGAAATATTGCGTTATTTGCAAGTAGGTTTATGTATTAATTTATTTTCCATGTGATTTTTTTTTTTTTTGTAGGCTGTGGTAAAAAGAGAAGGCTGATGTAATAATTGTCATACTGTAACTTACGTCTTGCCTTCTCGACGTAATATATAATGTCGTTATAGTGATATAAGATGATCTGATATTACAAAAATTATGACTTGCTTTGCACCAACTGATTGAGAGGGTATGATATTTAAGACAATTCTGTTATTCGTTCCTATGACAATAATCTACATTGACATTGTGAGTAACTGATTGCAATAATTATATAGGGCTTTAAAATCACTATTATAATATTGAAGTCGATCCGATCAACTACAAAAACGTTTTAGTACCCTCTTTTAGCCTTAGATAAAGTGCAATTCGATCGTACTATGTGTAAGTAAACTTGGTGTGAAGCAAGTTACTAAAATGGTGCCTACAGAACGTTGTTGCTTTTGTTAGGGTGAGATCACACCAGCGTTTGCCAAGCGTAAGCGTGAGGCATGCAGCTATGCGATTGTTCGGTGTGGTATGTCCCTAACGACTTAAGTAAGAACTATGGCCTTTGTAAGCACTGCCTATCTTTGGAATAACGTGTAAGCGCCATTTATTGATAATACTATTGTTCGTCAAATAAGTAATTGATATTGTTACGTTGTACGTAGGTTAGTTTGTAACGCAGTGTAATTTTTTAATATCATGGTACTCAAATACACTGGTTTGAAACCTTACCGATGGCATGCATTGCTTTTTCTTTTGCGTACCTTTCTTGAATAGTATACTGGGCTTTTTTAAATTAATTGGCAAAACTTTATAGATGTGAGTGTTGGTATGAAATAGCGTATCTATCTGTGAGACCACGTTGTTCCTCTAAGGTATACAACGAATTTTGATGCGGTTTTCACCATAATTAAGAGAATTTATACCGGAAGGTTACTGTAAAATACACTATATATCTAAAAAAAACATATTTAGTTTAAGTGTAAAAACCGTGCGTAGCTAGAGGCGGATCTCTTTCGTGAAGTTGCACCAATTTATTTGAAATACCCTCTATAAATGTGTTGTATTTAATCGCACTTCATACGAAACAACTTATAAATTATTATGAAGCACTTGATAGTGAGGATACGATATTAAATACTCGTATTCGGATAAACTAACATTCTCGAGCAGATGCTCGAACAATCAGCGCGGATACGGTTCAAATCTTTGTTTTCACAGATCAAAGGCGCGTTTTTTTGTAATAAAGGTGAAGTGCGTGTTAAGAAGTTCGCTATGCACGATCCGGCGCCGCGGCGGGCGTCTGGCCGGGAATAGAACGGCCGTCGCGCACAGGAATAGCGCAGACGACGCCATACGACGACACGACGCATTTGGAACAATATTAATATGCGAAAGTCGCGCACCTTCACACCGCGGTGATTCACGGGAGAGGTATGCAATCCTGTCGGTTCATGAGCATTTACTGGTACTTAGTTATCTCCATAGATTTTTATTTTTTTTATTTCGTTGCGGATAGTTTTGAGTATGTTTATTGCTATACGAATAAGGGAAGACCAAAGAAAGTATGGATGGATTGCGTGAAAGATGATATGGTTAGAAAGAGGGCGATTACCGAGATGACGACGCATAGAGAAGTCATCATCATACTCCTGACCTTAGGTATCCCAATTTATTGGGGTCGGCGCAACATGTCTTTTTCTTCCACAGTTCTCTATTAGTCATCTCTGTAGTCACATCCTTAGAAAAAAAAAATGAAACTCTCTTTTCATATATTATTATGTTATATTTTATTATTTTAAATATATTATTTTTACTTGTTAAAGTATCCCTAAATGCTAGGGACTCAATGCAAAGTTTTAGGTTCTCATCAAATATTTCCTTGTCTATGGTAATTACCATGGGTATTTAGTTTTCGTCGAGTGGCGTCACTAGTTCATAAACAGGGGAATATTTCCACAAGCATTCAGCGGAAGAAATAGTTTAACGATTTTCCTCAAGTTTGGTTGGGATTACCCGAATATTTCAGACTCGAACATAGCCCAATTTCGACGCAGTTTACGCCGTGCAGTTGTGTGTGCAACAGAAGAATCAAATCGAATAAGTTCGTCTCAGGACCGGTGACCTATGGCATAGTGAATCAGGGCGCTTATATTATTATAAAAATAGAATGGATACAACTCCACCGTTATCGCATTTCCACAGTTATGTCACCCAAAAAAAAGTTATCTATGACTAACATTTTATTTATAGGGCTGTGCTGATAACTTATCGCTATTTTTTGTTGTTTATGTACTGAATACTTAATCAACTGAAACTTATTAATGAGAAAATAGGATGTTATTGATAAAATTGGTACCTAATTAATATTTTTTTGGGTAAGTCCAACTCCTTTTCACTAGAAATCGATTTTTTTAACGATTGTGTTGCTTTGTTTTGCTGAACCTCCTAAGTACTATATAGTTCTTTATTTAAGTTTTGCTTTTTTGACAAATTCGATATTAATAATATCTGATATTGCTATATGCTTGCTGACTTGCTGTTGTAAACTTGTACACCTGCAATGTTAATTTAAGTTTTTGACCGACGATAAAAAGAAGGAGGTTGTCAAATCGACCAGTTTCTTTATTTTTGTTTAGAAACTTCGCAGGTCAAGGGCTTATGTGTACCTATTGAGCTGATGAAAGGAGAACATTTGAAAAAGACAGCGTTCATTTTATTGCCCACCTCATGGGGCGGAAGCAATCACAAGCGAAGAGTATGTTACCAAAATATGTAAGTTTTTAACTTTCAACTTAATTCCACTTAAAATAACGTCACACAACCGTTGATTCATTTCTTTGGAATAATAATATTAAGCAGTATACTGAATACCAAAACGGTTGTGTAACTAGAGTTGCATAGCAATCGGTGCGTACCTACCTAGTTGAGTCAACGTTTCACAGAAGCACTATATATTCAATAAGAACGTGTTCAATTGCTTTTGAGCTTTGACCAGGAAAACGTTATCGCCTAGCCGGCCCCGTTAGCTTGTACCTAAGTAGTCTTTTAAACAAGCTACAAAATTAATTATAAATACAATAAAATCATCTTCAAAGACTTGTAAACCGATTTAACCCAAAAAACAAAAGAATATTGCTCTTGTGGTCGACGAAATGGCCCCTCCAATTAATAATCCCATAATTTCAGTTGGGGAATTCCGAATCCGAACTTGTGGCTCCAGGTGTATTTCTCAGAATCGAAACCGCTTTAGAGAATACAGGTTAGAAACCATAGGAATGACAATTTGCAGAAATATTTCTATTCATTAAAGTACAGATGTCGCTGTTAGTGTATATTTCATCTGCAAAGATTTTCAACGTAATATAACAAGCGGGTGAGTCAGCGTGAAGGTGGAATTAATTAACGATAGTTGCCTGTGCATAGACGCAACGTCCTTGCAAGGCTGCTGCGCTGGCGATCACGTGCCGTGCGCATGCACCGAGCCGCGGCCGTCCCGCCCTCTCGCGCGTATAACCTGAATTAGTACCTCGAACAAGGCGATTTCGATAAATGCATTAATGTGGTCCTGTTTTCCTGTATACTTTATCTCACTCTTTTTAATGTTTCCAGTAACTTATCTGTCGGGTTTTCTCCAATGTTTTATCTGTATAACGATGTGTTGTGTCACTCTACCATGTTGCACTTTGGTAGTGCATACAACACTGCCATTCAATTTTCCTGTTTCTAAGTTTAGATAATAACTACTCTTTTAATAGCTGTATATAAACCACTATAATACATAACGTCTGCCGATTGACTGCACACCTACTTCGGGCCTAAATGTTCAATTTAAATAACAGTGACGTTTAGCAATTTAGAATTTAACTTAACTACAATTCTGGTTAAAATATTTATTTCTTCAGATTTTTTGGTCACAGACAGTGGCCAGGCAAGGTTCCCGTTCGTTCACTTGGTCTTGGCTTACAATCATAGAGATGTGGGCGCGTAGCGAATCGCCGGCGCCGGCGCAACCATAACCGTCTTTGAATTAAGAAAGGAAACTAATACACACGGTTTATGAGGATGACTCGTTGGGGCGTGTAAGAATTAGCGTGACATCGCCATAACTTGCAATTATAACTCGCTTTGCAGGTTATAAGAAAATACTAGTTTTGAGAGCAGTCACTAGATATCTGAGAATTATAGCCGTGGCCATGTTCTGTTATAGGTAGTCTGTTATATAAGTAATAATAGGTATCTAAGTACATGTTATGAACTTATGATCATCAACCCCATCTACACTATACAAAACGGTAACACCCACAAGTAAGCAAATTGGAAATATCCATTTGTAGGTAAGACTAATGTCTCCAGCAGAACCTCATCTAATCTTGAATCCTACCTTTTGAAAGCAAGATAAGGTCGTAAGAAAACAAGATTATAATCTTCACAATCAATTGCGATAATGTAGTAATAGACTGAAGTTATATGGCTCCATCTGTCTTATAGAATGTAAATTTAAAAGGCGTGGGCGCCACCGGCCTGAGTCATAGGCACTCCTTCCTTGGCCTACCCGCCTTATGTCGCGACGCGACCCACTCGCATTGTATACTGCGCCTTTCGTTACTCCAAACTGAGCTTTATTTACAAAACATTTTCTCATGCGTTCTTGTATACAAATTTCGCTTTTCCGAGTCCTAAAGCATTCTATTTTAATCTGTTGTTTTCAATGTATTTTTTATTATCTAAAAGATTGCTAATGTTGGTAGGTAAGGTACAGTCACGGACGTAAATATATTATTTATCATGAACAACTTTGCAATAATATCTGATTTCATTGATCTATTAATGTCTGTCGTCAAAATGTCGGTAAATATATGTGATAATTTGTTGAAGGTTTCTAGAAGTGGCAATACAAAAATGTGACATCGAAGGAAAACCAAAACTATCGGACGAGACAAGCGACGCTAAATATACGATGCGGCATCGGCTTCAAAACGACGTGTCACGTCTTAGAATGCTAAAAACTGATCTGATGTCGAATATTCTGGCAGTATCAAGTACCATCTTGTAGTTGTGACTGTCAATTTCATTTTTGATAGGTTTTTACCTACTGGTAAAATTACCGACATCGGCTGTCACCGAAAAGAAAAAAATATCGCTTATTATTGACATTTCTACTGTTAAACCGTCACCGTACGTCGACGTACACACGGACGCCTCTTAACTTGTCAGATAGTTGTGGTGGTCTTACGGTGTCACATAATTGTCCTACCGCTTGTATTGTATTTGTCCCAAAAATGGTCACATATACCTATGTATTTGCCGTTATCTTGACGACAGATATTATTGGATTAATCATGAAGTCAGATATTGTTGCTGAGCTGTCCTATAATATATGATTCTATGCTCGTGACTGTACCTACGTACTAAATTTTCTCCTGATAAAAAAACCAATTAACTTTATTTAATAGAATCAACATCAATTTTGTTTTCAATCCAATTGACTTTAGCATCGGCCGGCCGTAAAATGAGACAAAAGAACTGAATTTAGGACAAAGCAATTGACCTCATGTTGCCCTGACCCGAATGAGGCCATTGCATTACGACGAAAGACGTGAACTAAAAATCTAGTAGGTATGTCGGCTACTCCAGTTTGATCTCCACCTTATGCACAATTTGTGTCCCACGACTCGAATGACCCGTGTAGGTGTTACTGATTCTGTCATTTTTCATTGCAATCAAGGCGCAATGTACAGACGCCAGCACATCAAGCTATCCCAAACTGTCAAATTTTCCCATTTGAACTAGAACCTTATTCCTTTGCAATGAAGGTGAAAATCTATTAAAGAAATTCGACAGATTGAGGTAGCTTGATGTGCTGGCCTCTGTACGTCTTATTAGCATTAACTACGTAGAGTCCGATTCAAACCATATGGCGTCTCTGAAATGCGCTACTAGCTGTGTAGAACCTCACCCCTCATCCCCGTTGACACTTAAATTCGTTTATATTAAGAAAGAACATAATCATAATATTATAATCTATATATATAAAAGAAAGTCGTGTTAGTTACACTATTTATAACTCAAGAACGGCTGAACCGATTTGGCTGAAAATTGGTGGGGAGGTAGCTTAGAACCAGGAGACGGACATAGGATTATCTCGGTATTAGGTAGGGTAGGTAGGGTAAGGTAGTGTAGGGTAGGGTAGGTAGGGTAGGATAGTGTAGGGTAGGTAGGGTAGAGTAGGTAGGGTATGGATTTTGTATGAATGACTTTAGGATGGACAGGACAACGTCTGTAGGGACAGCTAGTGTTAAAATAAATGAAAATAGTGTGGAGCAGGGAAGTGAGTTTTTATATTTGGGGAGCTTGCTTACAAGGGATGGAGAGATTAATGAAGATGTGGAAAAGAGAGCAAATGAGAGAAATGAGAGAAATTATAAAATCAGAATAAAATGTGATCAAAATGGTCTACTGATGCCTACGCCTATGTATGGAAGTGAATGTTGGATGTAAGAAAAGAATCGGGAAAGTAGAATAAATTCTGTGGAAATGCGTTCCTTGTGAAGCATGTGTGGTGTGGTGTGACAGTGAATGATAGGCTGAGGAATAATGTGATAGAGTAAAGGGGTGTTCAATAAAAAGTGATAATGAGTATGAAGCAGTTATATATTATTTATTATTATTTTATTTTTCGACATAATCACCTTTGAGGTTAATACACTTGGCTTATCGTTTTTCTTAGTCCTAAGATTCCCTTCTTGAAAAAATCTTCATCTTTATCGCTTAAAGAATCATGTACGGCGGCAATCACTTCCTCATCATTGCCATATTTGTGACCTCTCAGTTGTTATTTTCACCGCGGTAACAGGTAGAAATCACTAGGCGCAAGGTGAGGTGAGTGTGGAGGATGTCCCGTCAATTCAAATCCAGCATCTTGGATAGCAGTCATCGCAACTCGGGACTTGTGTGCGGAGGCGTTATCTTGGTGAAACAACCCAACTTTAGCAAGTTTGCCTCGGCGATTTTCGCGTATTCCCAGACGCAGTTTTTATTTGTTCTGCGTATAAAGGCCCCGAAATAGTAGCTCCATGATTGACGTATTCAATCATTATCACCCCCTGGCTCTCCCAGAAAAGAGAGCCCATAATCTTACCGGCGCGGCGGATGAAATTGCCTTAAACTTCTTAGGCGTTGGAGCTGACGGCCTCTTCCAAGTCATGGACTGTTGTTACGTTTCAGGATCATAATAGTGGAGCCATGTTTTATCCATAGTTACGAAGCGAGCCAAAAATCGGTCAGGATCTTGTTGTAACAATTCCAAATTGATTTGAGAAATCCGCAGTCTTGTTTGTTTATGCTCGCCTGTAAGCATTCTAGGCACCCAGCGCGCTGATACTTTTTCATGCCCAAACGTTCATGTATAACTATGGATGCTTCCTATCAAAATCTTTAGTTCTTCAGCTACAAAACGAACAGTAACACGACGATCTGCCAAAACAATTTTTTCTTTTTTTTTAATCATTTGTTCGGTAACTGCCGTCGTAGGGCGTCCCGACCGCGAGTCATCTTTAGTTAAAGTTCTTCCTCTCTTAAACTCGGCACACCACCGCGCCACCGTAGAATACGGAAGAGCATTAACCCCTAATGTTCCTTTCAAGTCTAGATTTACTAGCTCACTAGTAATTTTTTTCAGCAAGAGATATTATTTAATTTTATCCATTTTGCGTACCACGCGCCGACACGACGAAAATAAATGACTTCTATTTTTGCAATAAGAAAAGAAAATCTATCATTTTTATTTTATCTAATGTCGGGGCTTTACCTGCCAGTATTTACTTTTTGTTGTTCAAGGAAAAAGTATTAATGGCATCCGCCATTATTACTTTTTATTATTACGTAGTAGACAGTTTTAGCTTAAGTTGATGGAACATTATTTCAAAACAAAGCTCTTTGTAGCAATTGAAGTACAAGAGGATACAGAGACAAGAGTGTTAAGGAGTGAAGTGTCACTCGTCAACGATTGACAATCTAATCAACGTTGTTGAGATGATGGTATCAACATACCCACTTACGAGTGAAGTGCTTGTGCTTGTTTATGTGATAGGTAGGCCTTTGCCCGTGGTTGAGCCCGTGTGGAGGTCGGAAATTATCCCATGGGAGGAGGGTACGAAAGTATCTTACGTCATAACCCAGATTTTGGTCTACCGGTGTACCTATGATCTAAATTCTTCGTTCAGTCGTTAAGGCGTGAAAGGTAACAAACAGACAGAGCTACTTTCAAATTTAGACAGTAAAAATATAGCGGCGTAATTTTATCGCTCACTGAGAATCCAATAAACTGCATGCTAGCGCGTCGAACGAACTGTTCAATTTTAAAACCTCGCGTCAACTCGCGTGAGCGAAACAATCCCGCTGCGATATTTTCACGTCTGTGTGAACGGGGATTTAGAATATGAGTGTGGACTAGTTTTTCCTTTCATACATAATAATAATCCTGCGCGCGCCCATTTTTTGCAGTTTATTCTTGTCGTACAAACGCTGGAGCCCGCGGACCCTTCGTCGTATCAGTAATAATTTTAATAAACTGTCCACAGAATTAGATATAGGTATTGGCAAAGCCTACTGGTAAGTTTCGTAATTGTCTCTTTTAATTTATTTATTATTACTTTTTATTTTTTGTTTTAATTTCGTTCCGCTCTTTATCGAAAATATTTTTTTGTACGCTGTGGATAACGGTGTGAGTTGTACATTTGTATTCCATACTTATTCTGTAAGATAGTTCAAAGTTCATATGATTTAATGTGTACCTACCTGTTTGTTATTCTTAATAAATAACCCTGTAGGTATGAAAGGTAAACAATGGGTGCGGAAGCAAAGGTTTGGAACAATCATAGATAAACCGTTAGGTTCCGTAAGGTTAATTATTGAAAAGCTAATCTTCCGTACAAAAAATCGCGTTTCTTCAGCTTATTTTCGTATATAGTTCGTTCGCTTCTTCGTACGCATTTTCGCTATATTGTCCTGTTCATTATTATAACTGTCTTAAGAGACACAATAGAAAAATTGACTGAACACAACTGTTATTGACACATTTTATTGATACGGTTGTCCTATTGGGGAAGCAAGATTTCTATGGAACGACTTATCCTCACCATAGTTCCACCCTTCGTCACTGCTATACATATACTATGAACCCATAGGTACACACGGCTACACATCAAGATAGCTTGATTCCAGTTTACGATAATCTCGCACTGTACGGAAATTCTATACAATGCGAGATCAGCTTATACTGGAAATGTATAGCTTGATGTGTAGCCGTGTGTACCTATTACTTATTAGCTCGGTATATCGAACGTTTTAAAAGTAATAATACCTACATCTAAAAGTTATGATTCTCCCTATTTTGCTTTTGTTTTTACAACTTGGCAATTCCAATCTAGATTGTATTATTATTCTCGAAAAATACCGGATTGAGGTTGCGATAATTCTACTAAAATACTTCCTTATCAAAACAAAAAAAGTGTGATTATTATGAAGGCTATGAGATTGGAGTTAAATGGCGCTAATACCTATTTCCTTGATCTCTGCTGTGCCAGCTTTGTTGCCAACCCGCATGCACAAGGCAGGTGCTGAGGATGGGTATATTCTGTGACCGCAGCATTCTCGTAAAATGGAAAGCTCAAAGCCCGTATCAACCCGAGTCCTGGCATCCTAACAATACCTATGACACGAATAGGTTAGTATGCCGTACAGTCTTCACTAGTCTCTAATGACCAGGGCCTAGAGACAAAAAAAAAATTGTCTTTAGGCCCAGATAGGTACGAATAAAGGCGAAAGCGCCAATGCAGCCCCGAAATCATTCGCGACAGTTAAACAAAAAGAAAATTTGCATTTCGCGGGCTACATTAGCATCCCCCATAAGAGGATGTTGGGAATGTATTGATGATTTGAATGATCATAATTCTTTAAATAAACATTCGTTACCACTGCGATTTAGATCAACATACAACCTGATACTACTGCAAATTGCAACAAAAAAAAAAAACGCAAGAACATTTGAATTTGGTGAGCTACCCAGACGCTTTCACCATAAGCCTAGTTTATGTATGGTACACACATTGGCCAGACAGCAAGATAGTAAGTACACTGGGAAAGGCAAAGAAAGGTCACCTACTATGTACATAGTAAGATAGATGTCGCTACGTATCACATTGAGCGCATAGTAGAGGCCATTCATTCTCCATTCAGCGGCTAGGGGTCACATTTGAGGATCTCTATGTTAGAGCACCGCTTGTGTTGTAGCTAACTTATAACCAGCACGGCTGATTAAATCCACAGCACCCTTACAAAACATCAAGTTCAGTACATTTAAAATTAGTTCCACATTTTGCCACCGGCCAACTTATATCTACTGGGCAGTGTATCTATGTCATGTATAATAATATGAGGCTATTGTTGCGAGGGTATGTTTGCATTCTGCGGCTATCGGCGAGTCACAGTGGGTCACTCGATATCGAACGAATACATAATTCAATGTTCCATTAGCTACATGCCGTACCTACATTCGTTCTAGGTAATGGTAAAGCCCCGGCTGTGGTCATATTTAATAATGTTCATTGTTCCAAAAGTATAGATAGGTATTAGCAGTCATCGCAATCACGTGGATTGAACAGCTCTTGTTACGAGTAGTTAATTTTATAATTTATAAATCTGCCTTTTCAATGTTGCTATTTTTGCCATGTCGGTATGACTGTGTTTGTATCATCTATTGTTGTTCTTTATCTAGTTGTAAATTCCAAATTTTGTGCTGAATTATAGCTCGGTTGTAAGTTTTGACCTATGTTGGCGTTAGTAATGCTTCAGCTAGTCCTTTTGAACATGCAATTCCAACTTCATATTTTAATACCTAATATGTTCTTTTTTTGGGTTTTGACTTCGCACGGATTGTGCATTTAACCAATAATAAAATTCTAATTCTTATTATCTCCCTAGTTATGTGTTGACTACGACACATGACTAGGGTTTAAAAGCTCGCTATAAGTGAAGCATTTTGATCCTCGTACTGCAACCTACTTGGTACCTACTTAGAAACACTACAGGTACAGGTCACTATATTAGGTAATCTAATAGGGATGGGCTTACTTAAGTGTACCTATACACAAGGCTTTATAGTTTTTGCCAGTCTGTCAGTATTATGAAGACGACCACGAGTTACACGACTTCTTAACGAAAACAATGAAGGATCCTAAATGATGTCTGTATGCCCTTAAAACGCATCACGTTATTGTATGACATCAGCCATTGTATTTTAGTTGGAACAATGTGTAGTGTTCTGCGCGCACGCAGCGCGCCAGGGCAGTCACGCGCTGATTCACAGACACGTACCTACAAGGGATGTACCAAGTCCAGCCGCTTATGGACTCGACCCGACATATTACTAGTCACGACCCGCTAACTTCATTAACATGACTTCCAAAGCGTTTGTAAACGTAAGACAATGTTGTTCTTTGAACAAACTGGGTTTCTTGTATATTCCCTCCTGCATGCTTTTCAACTGAGAAATTAATGTGAAACATAATGTTATTTACTTCACTCTATCTTCCACAGACAGGCCAAACGCGGATGTAGGTAACTGATATCAAACTTGGATAACCAGCTGTGTTGACAATCGTCGTTTCATTCATATATGATACCAACCACTTATCCATTTTCCGTTGTGGCAGAGAATAGAACGGCTTTGAATTGGGTCGTACAAACTTCACTTGCCGTGTCAGGGCAACCTATTTAAATCTTACCGATTCATGTTAGCTTTTTTTTTTTTTTTTTTTTTGGGTGGGAAATCATCAAATAACTTCTCCCGCTCTGGGTGGAGCAGGAGGGCGTGTCAGACTTTTACTGACTAAAACCCACCCGTGTTCCTTCAGTAGCCCTTAAGCCAGGGGCTGTGGTGTCTCTTTCGAACAAACCCGCACCCCTGGCAGGCATCGACCCTTGCGGGTCCCATCACTTTTTGTGCTGACATCTCTTTGAGGCGCGCGTGGAACACAACGCGCCGTCGACTTGGGCTTGGTCCTTACCGGACAGCGAGCTACCCATTACTCGCCGTCCGCAAGCCCATGCCTACGGTGGCCGGAAATCGGCCTGGGATTCCCGACGCCCAGGGCGTCTCCGTATCCTACGGCGGCTGGGGTCGCGAGGGCGCATATGCTGCCTCTCCCTCACGTGCGCCGCCTCCCTCTTCGCGAGCATCACTGCTTCGCTGAAGGAGGTGACGGCTCCCCATGCCCTCTCGCTCCGTACCATGGCCTGGACCAGGGCCGGACGCGAGAGATCGCCGCCGCCGATCGCCTCCACGAGGACACGGCGGTGCTCCGCCCAAGCAGGGCAGACCGCCACCGTGTGCTCCACCGTGTCCTCAGGGCGATCTTCGCAGTGGAAACACCCGGGCGTTTCCTCCCGCCCTATCCGAAACAGGAATCTCCCGAAACAACCGTGTCCGGTGAGGACCTGCGTCAGGCGGAAGGTGAGGACGCCATGCCGCCTCTCGAACCACTCCTCAAAGAGGGGACTTACCGCCGCAATCGTGGCGTACCCAATTCATGTTAGCTTGGCAGCCAAAAAACGACGAAGTTTGCGTTATTCTATTTTGGATCACATCACATCCAAGAAGAAAATAATCTAGAGACCAACTTCCACTTATAAGTAGGTACCTACTTCGATTATATTAGTGTACTTCACTGTAAGGCAAGGGAGTTCGAGTGGCCGCTATGAGTGTGGGATTCCCCGGTAGATGTCCTAACTATACAAATAGCAAGTTCGGTATTTCTGAATGATCGTTGGAATACAAATGTATTCCAAATGTGATTAAATTTAAAATGATCTCATTCAGACTTAAATACAGGCTTCCATACGTTTTCGTTGATATTATGATTAGACTTCTAAATGCAGAGTCATTGGCCGCTGATCAAAATAAGAGACATTTCATGAGCAAGCACTCAAGATGCTAAATTGGAACGAATGGCGCCATCCAGCAAACGATGACGTAATCGTGGTACGTTCCTACTGGGTACTTTAATCGAAGTGAGCATTTGGCAAGCAACGAATAAGTCGGTCGGTATCGCTTCCGTGCTAACATTGGTGTTGCAAGCGCCCGCCACAATATGCTGCTTTCACTGTGAATAAGAACAAACAACGCGTGTACCTACCTTAATACTGCTATGTATCATGGTGAGAAATAATATGAACAGTTGCAATCGCTTGAAAATATTGATGATTAGCTGATTCTGGTCATATTATACTGAAATACTTCCCTCTCTATGTCTGGTCAACATATTAGGTCTTTACCTATGAAATTGCCGTTCTGCAGTACTGGCCATTTCAAATCAAAATAATTTTTGTTTGGCTAAGAATTCTAATTTCAAATTAATTTTATTTTAAAAACATGGTTTTTTTTTTCTAAAAGTAGTCATTTCTTTATTGATTAGTGTTACATTTTCATCGCATTTCAATCTTTTTCGTCATCATGGATACGTTAAAAATTCGAGTAATTATGGAATATGAGTACCGTCGTGGCAGCAACGCGGCACAATAGGCACGCAACATAAACGACGTTTACGGAGCTAACACTACAAACTAACGCACCACCTGTTATTGGTTTGCTCGCTTCCGTTCTGGAAATTTCGACCTGAAAAATGAACCTCGCGGTCGTCCGAAGACTTTGGTCGACAATGACGAATTAAAGGCGATTGTGGAAGCTGATGATACACAATCTACGGCTGAATTAGCAGCAGCTTTCGACGTTAGCGTCAAAACAATATTGGTCCATTTGCGTCAAATTGGCAAGGTAAAAAAGCTTGACAAATGGGTGCCCCACGAACTCAATGATCGCCAGCGCGAAGTACGCGTCGAGACGTGCCTTGCACTGCTCAACAGACACACAAATGAAGGAATTTTGAACCGCATTGTTACCTGCGATGAAAAATGGATTCTGTTTGATAACCGTAAGCGCTCAGCAAGTTGGTTGGATCCTGGTTCAGCACCTAAACAATGCCCTAAACGAAAACTTACCCCTAGAAAAGTGATGGTCACTGTTTGGTGGTCTAGCGCCGGTGTGATTCATCACAGCTTCTTACCAAACGGGGTGAGCATTACTGCAGATGTGTACTGTGAAGAACTGAACACAATGATGGAGAAGCTGGCGCATCTCCAACCAGCATTGGTCAATCGCTCGTCTCCGCTGCTCCTGCACGACAACGCGCGACCTCATACTGCACAGCAGACGGTCTCCAAGTTGCAAGAACTGGGGTTGGAAGCTCTCCGTCATCCGCCCTACTCACCAGACCTTGCGCCTACAGACTACTACTTTTTCCAGAATTTGGATAACTTCTTGGCGGGAAAAAAATTTAATACCCGAGAGGCAGTACAAAATGCCTTTGAAGAATTTGTTGCCTCCCGTCCAGCTGATTTCTTTAAGAAGGGCATCAATAAACTGCCACTGCGATGGCAAAGATGCATTGATTGCATGGGTGATTACTTCGATTAATACAAATAAAAAAATCATGAAAAAAATTCGTTTAAATTTTTTCATACAAAACGGCAATTTCATAGGTAAAGACCTATTATGATGCCAACATTATTTTTAGTTATTAATTGCTAGCTGTTCTAGCAATGCGAAGACCTTTGAAATAGGGACTTGGTTAATTAATATCTTCATACTTCGACGTTATTTAGAAAATTCAAAAATAGAATTCTGGTCATCTTTAACGCGAAAGCAGTAGGTAAGTATCACGTAGAACAACAATAGTGATTACGAATAGTCCTGTACCAACTAACATCGCAATATTCTCTTTAATAACTAAAAAAACACAGCTGACTTGACTGTGCATTACTGTGTGTGTCCATAATAACTTGCTTTATACTCACGTTCGTTGAGTAACTCCAATGGAATTTTAAAGCTAAATAATATTGTCTATGCTATGACGTTGAATGTATATACTGGCGCCAATGACATGGCATGAAGGGTTATCATACCATTTATTTTTTAAAAACATGCTGCCTCTAAAGAACGTATGACGAATTTTTTAAACAATGCCATTTATTATTTTAGCGAGATAGTCTCGGAGGTTTTCAAACATGGAGATGAAAATGAGAAGTTCCCATGTGCGCAAGTGGGATGCAATTAATTATATTTTAATTAAAGTCGCCGCGTAATAAGAAATGCTTATCGTTTCCTGAAGTAGTCAGAGTCAACTAAGGAAATGAGCTCACAGCTGATGGCTAATATCCTGCCACACTATTTCTGTATCTGATGTAAAACGTAGCATTTACCTTTTACATCAGATATACTCGTATATTATGACTGTTTAGAATAATGTAGGTTGATTCTTACTTGGTAATAAAAGGTTTAGCACAATATTACTAAACACGAGTAGGTATTGATATTGAGTTAGGCTGAAAATATTTTTGCTGTTCCGAATATCTAAAGTGAGAATTTACGAGACTGACCAACCATTTGCTAAAATTATTCCGTCTTTTGTCTTGTTGGCAAACACATGAATGACGTGTAAATTGGTACGAAAATCTGTCTTTTTATAAGAAGTCACCAAAATAGCTGCAAAATTTTAGCTACAATGCACCCAGTCACTTTACATTGCACATTAGTCAGTCGAAGGAAGCTTCAATTAATTGTGGAAGAAGTATGTCTTAATAAATTAGCTAAAGTTGAATCAGCACATCAATTTAGCAACAGCTGGTACATTGTAGACAAAAATGGTAGGTATTCTTTGATCACTTTGTTTAGACAGATCTAGTTAAACAATATATTCAAACAATATTTTCTGTTAGACGGAATGGCAAACTTCGTTTATGCTATGACTAGCTTTCGCCCGGGCGAAGCCGCGCCCGCGTGGAAGCGTAAATTATCCCGCGGGAACGTACTACCGGGATAAAAAGTATCTTGTGTGTTAATTCAGGTTATAATCTATCTGTGTGCCAAATTTTATTCAAATCCGTTCTGCCGTTTTTGCGTAATTGAGTAACAAAAATCCAATCATCTTCACAAACTTTCACATTTATAATATTACGGACTACCCTTTTTTACCCCTTTAGGGGTAGATTTTCGAAAAACCATGGTACACGTTATTCTTTATTTTTGGTTTTAGGTATAAATACTGAGTTTCGAGTTAATCAGACAGCGCGTTATAATTCTTCCATACTAACTTTGACACCCCCCAATCCCCCTTTAAGGGGTAGTTTAGAAAAACAATAAATAAACAACTTTATAATTTTCTTAGATAAGTATTTGTGCCAAGTTTCAAGTTTATTAACTCAAGGAATAAGATTTATCATACAAACAGAATCCCCCCATTTCACCCCCTTAAAGGTCGAATTTCCAATAACCCCTTCTTCGTGCTCCCCTACATTATAAAAGGAATTTCACGTTCCTAGTCCTAGTAGTTTCGGCTGTGCGTTGATTGGTCAGTCAGTCAGTTTCTCCTTTTATATAGGTATATAGATTGACATAACACAGGCGATTTTGTCTGAGACATTCAACAAAAGCCGTCACATTACGTCTTGTGACGGTACGTGCCAACTGCCAGGTCGCTTACATTGCATATTTAGTAGCGTGACCTATTCCGTCAGTTGCATACTGATCAGATGTTCATCTCACACTACTTACTTCAGATATCTAGGTAAATCGTTGATGATTTTATATAAGAAACGCTCTAATGGTAAAGCTCATGCTTTCTTGCAGCATCACAAGGTATCACTACTTAGGCGTGCTACACCTCTTGTTTGGCACGATTCAGTTCAGCCGGGAGGCGGAATATATATTCGATTTTGCCGCCCCGCTGTGCCGTCAAGTCTAATTTTAAAATAGTGTTGGAATGGTCTATCATTGATTTCATAATTGCTGATTTTGACAAGTTTGGTAATCTACTAATATGGCGTCATTATGACTTTCCAACGGTCAGCCACTGACACTCCATTGAAAGAAATTGCATTTATTGGTAATCTTGTTCATGATGACAAATTAA
Source organism: Polymixis flavicincta (assembly GCA_949987655.1). NCBI lineage: Eukaryota > Metazoa > Arthropoda > Insecta > Lepidoptera > Noctuidae > Polymixis > Polymixis flavicincta. Next base: position 12,903,874 of record OX465182.1, on the reverse strand, counting down.
TGACTGACTTAGGCGGTAATCTGCTAACATTTTGACAGTTCCTAAAATAACATGTTAAAATAATATGTAAAAATATATTTAAGTACCTACCTAAATGAAATCTGAATTTAGTAACTAGTATTTTTTCGAAAATCATTTCTACTAACGGGTTTTATAATAATGGCAATACGACAATGCCATTATAACACAATTCTATTACGAGACCATTGACCTACCACTGATCGGCCATTATGAATTTAGCAGATTATCAAATATTTACGTGAAATTACGTGTTTTGATTAATTTGGCAATATTACTGTGTGAAAATATGAAATATCGCTAACTAACTACCTATCCAAAATATAGATTATGAAATGCAATAATTAATGTTTTAGCATCGAATATTTCGTTTTAGATGTAAAAAAAGAACTTCGAAACTTTCCAAATGCCTTTTTTACACTTAAAACGGTTACAATATCTAATTCAGTGTTATAATTGCAAATCATTATTCATATTTTAGATAGTTAGTTAGCGATATTTCATATTTTAATACAGTAATATTGCCAAATTAATCAAAACACGTAATTTCACGTAAATATTTGACAGCTATTTGCGACGTTGCCTACTTTCAGAACAAACGCTCTTAACTGTTTAAACCTTTAAGAACCACATAGCTAAAATGTTTTCGTTTCGTGTAGTTAACTTGTTAGTGTAGTTACATAGGTACATCTGAAAATAGGTATATCTCTCGTTGTTAGACAAACCCGGATTTGTTTATTTTTCTTCATTTGAGATTTTATTAAAGCTTTGTACATTTACTTCCTGACCTTCTGTTGGCCCTTCGCTTGAGAACAAGAGCGCCTTGAGACGGACCACGCGGAAATGCGACTCTGAGATAAAGACTTGTAATAACAATTCACTTTTGTCTTCGTATCCTCGAGCACAATGCTGCGATTATCCAGAAGAACAAACTCAGGTGTGCAACAGGAATTCATAGCTACTAAAATAGTTAAAAAAACCGGTCAGTTGTCGAACCACGCGCAATGAAGGGTTCCGTAGTTGGTATGGCTATTTTCAAAGAGTGTAGTGTTAACAGCAAAAGTATGCGCACTTGCACAGTATTGATTTTATCGACCCCAATAATAAGTTTTTATCTAAATAAGTATCTACCAATAGGTACAATTTTAGATACAATTATAATAAAATAGTAACGAAGTCAAAACTGTAGGCGCCCCTACATTGAATAAAAAGTAGGTAGGTGGGAAAGTTACTAGGTATGGTTTTTTTTTTTTTTTTTTTTTTTTTTGGGTGGGAAATCATCAAATGACTTCTCCTGCTGAGTAGAGCAGGAGGGCGTGTCAGACTTTTACTGACTAAAACCCACCCGTGTTCCCTCAGTAGCCCGTATGCCAGGGGCCGTGGTATCTCTTTCGAACAAACCCGCACCCCTGGCAGGCATCGGCCCTTGCGGACCCCACCTGTGGTTGCTGACATCTTTGACGGCGCGCGTGTGGAACACAACGCGCCGTCCCGTCTACCACTTTTCGGCCGCAGGGGATAGGGAGAGCGGCTGACGCTATACCGACACTCCTCTTCCCCTGCGGCCCCACCGCGTCCGCCATCAAACGGTGGCGGCCCCGTCCAGGCCACGGAAGGGAAGAGCGCTGCTCAGAAGCACCGGCACTCCTCCTCTACCGCAGCCCGTAACCCTCAGCCGCGATGCCTCCCATTCGACATCGCGGCCCACCTCAGTTGCGGTGCACCTCACCGCAACCTACTTTTTGGCCGCTACGTCAATGGCTTGAAGGCAAAAGCCCTGACGAGCGGCCCCACCGTTGGGTTCCTCTTGGCTTCACCGTGGATGGGAGACCACGGTTACTAAGCCCCCCCGCAACGACAATGCGGGAACCCACTCGGGGGGGTACTAGGTATGGTATGGTTCCTTTTTTTCCCCGGTAACACGTGGTTCACTCACTCATATAGTGTAATTATTAGTTAACTCGAGTAAACTGACAGACACTACTGTCACTTTGTAAAATAATGTTGCCGTATTTACTGTAATAGTGATGCTTTCCTTCGTGTAAGACACAAAGTCACTAGCAGCATTTTTTTTTTTCTTATATATTTTGCTACTTAGCAATCTGTTTGTTCCAAACAATAATCTAATATGCTGTCAGATTTCTATCAGTAAATGTGTCTTCAGCAGATACGTGCTCCCAGCAGGGCAGTCCTCATCTTTTGTCTGCGAATCTTGTCGCTAGTCCTAGTATACTATTCCTCATAAGGCGAGAGAATCTGGACTGTCCTCTCCCTGCAGCTGGGCAGCTAGCTCGTTTATTTGTTTGTCCAATCTGGTTTGATTCCTACTTCTTGCTGTTTAAGTCAATTTCTTCCTTCACAGGTCGCTGATTAAAGTCTGGGTTTACAATTGCTTATGTGTGGTGGAATATTGAACATGGCTCTCATTGTTCTACTTTGAAACCTTTCAAATATTTCGATATTACTGTGGCTGGCTGTGCCCCAGAGCTAGCATAGGTTTTAATATAGATTTATAGATAGCTATTTTACTGCTATCTCTCAGCTGTGACTTACGACCGAGAAGCCAGTACATGCTACGGAGTTTGCAGTCTAATTGTTTCCTTTTAGTCCATATGTGTTTGCGCCAAGGAAGCCGACGGTCGAGATGCATACCTAAGTATTTGGCGTCATCTGATTGTGGGATCTCTGTGTTACATATAAAGTTTCACAGGTGGACAGGTTTTCCTTCTAAGTGTGAAGGTTATTTGAACCGACTTATCTGTATTGGCTTAAACACGCCACTGCTGGAACCATGCTTCGACGAGACTCGGGTGTAATTGGAGCTTTTCGGATGCGGAATCGAGATTCTCGTGGGTCTAATGTAGTGCGGTATCATCTGCGTATGTTGCTGTAATGGTATTGGCATAAGTGGGTAAATCTGCTGTAAATATTAAATAGAGAATTGGTCCCAGTATGCTACCATGTGGAACTCCTGACTTAATTTCATGCATTTGCGATGTGTCGGAGTTATGTCTTACTTCGTGGGATCTTTTTTTTTAGTAAATACGTTGCCGCACCTTAGGAATTTCTCCTGTATTGTGGGTGCGTTAAACATTTAAACTCACATACACAAACAGCCAGACCCGGAACAACTACTTGCAGGTCATATAGAAATATCTGTTCCGTGCGGGAATCGAACCCCCGACACGCAGCGCAGCAGTACCACTGCGCCAATCGTGCCGTCAAGGAATGGTAGATGGTAGATGGCAGAAAGAGTGCGGTAATTTTTTTAAAATAGGTAAGCAACTTTTTTTGGAAAATAAACATTATCATTAACATTTTTTTTTTAATTTTGTAGAGTAGCCCATTATGCCACACTGTCAAATGCTTGGCCTGGTGTCCAGGAATACGGCGCAGCAATACTGTTTGTTTTCCATTGCTCTACTTATGACAGTTACCAATCTATGCACTTGCTCGATGGTTTCGTGGCCTTCTCCGAATCCGAACTGATGTGTTGGTATTGTCTCTACCAAATGTTCTCTCATTCTAATTAGTATGATCTTTTCCAGTAATTTTCCTATTACTGGAAGTAGACGTATAATACTCGTAGATCTATATGATGACACTTCTTGAGCTGATTTGTCCGGTTTCAGTATCATGATTACCTGTGCTGTTTTTCATTGGCTTGGGTAGCAGAATAATCTTATACATGGGTTGAAGATGCGAGTATGGGCAGTACTCCCATTTTTTGGGAGGTGTTTCAAAAGAGTAGCGTCATGAAGGTCGTAGCTAGTGCATTTTCCTTCCTGAAGTTTTAGGATTTCCCGTTTTAACTCATTTGATGTTACATGCTTTAGTGGTAAGCACATCTGAGTAGGTGACCGGAGGTATTTCTCTGTTTCATTGTCCAGATGTTGATCGTTGCTGGGAAGTGGTTCGAAAACTTTATTTAGGCGATTAGCATAGGTATTGGCGTTTTCACAGTCGGAGCGAGCCCAAGAGCCCGTTTGTGTTCTTAGTGGTGTAACTTGTTGTTTGGGACGTTTTAGATTTTTGGCAGCCTTCCACAGCGAATAGTTTGTGTCACTAGTATGTGTCAGTTTAGCGAGATATGATTGTAGACTCTCGTTTTCCAGCTCTTTGACTAGTGTTGTTAGTTGTTGAGAGGCTTTATTAGGCACTTAAACCTTTTTTACAGTCCGTTCAAGCGATTTTGACTTCTATTCCGTAGGTATATGGATGGCATTGAAAACAAAAAAGCAGTTACAATCATGTTACAATTCCAATGTTCACTGCAGATGCCGTTTATCATGCTACCAACGCAATAGAGGTCTAAATCAGTTGAACAGACAGTAAAAAAGGTTTATTTAAATGTCTAATCCTTATTTCAATCGGAGCTTTAAAGGTTAAAGGCGGTCTTATCTCTAGGATAGTGAATGTTATGTCACACTTTGCGGAGTCTACGTCTTTCGTTTATACAGTCCCTGATTAACGGAGGGCATACGAGTATATGCTCTTTTGCAGTTACCGCTTTGTGTTGGGATGTAGATCTGTTTGCTGCGTCATGAACCAATCTGTTTAGTCCTCCTACAGCCTGTTCTATTTCATCAGTCGTTTTCGGTGAGATCTTAAGCTGTATCTCCGCTGTAATGATATCCTGATATTTTTCTCAGTTAGTATTCTTATTGTAGACTTTGGGTGTTGCTTCTGTTAGTATGATCTTACTATGCACGTTACTGCCAGGGGTGCGGGTCTGCCAGGGATGCGGGTTTGTTCGAAAGAGATACCACAGCCCCTGGCATACGCGCTACTGAGGGAACACGGGTGGGTTTTAGTCAGTAAAAGTCTGACACGCCCTCCTGCTCCACCCAGAGCGGGAGAAGTTATTTGATGATTTCCCACCCAAAAAAGGTAGGTAGGTTCGCCAGTGGACAAGCAGTCAAGTTTCACGGCTTTATAGAGCTGCCTACCTCTAGTTGTTATCAGCCTGGAGCCCCAGATCAGACACCTCCACTTATAAAGCAATGTCCGATGTTCTTACCAGTCGATAAAGTTTCAAGCGGATGATGTTTTATATTTCATTTTACAAATACTGCTGTTCCTCTATGCTCATTTCTCGATAATTTGTAAGTTAATGTAGTCATGTTGGTCTTTTTCTTTGCGTTTTCTGTCTCTGGCGATTTTGTTTCTGGTCTTTTTGTTTTGGCTTGATGTTTTCGGTCTTGTTGCCAGGTGTTCGTATCTTTATCGTTCGATTTCAGTTTTATTTCGTGAGCATTTTTTTTTTGTGATATTGCATCGACAGAGTTGCTACGGGTTTTGTAAATATGCTCTTTTGAAGAGTTTGTTGAATCATGGTTGGGTTTGGCTTTTTTTTTTGTATGATTTTCATTCATTTTGTTCCCACGATAATTGGACGAAATGATAGGTCACTTAGGGGTGACGCCAGTCCCTAAGACAGCAGAATACAACTATGTTGTCCAGCTCCGTAGAGGTTGGCGCTAATGCTCTTCATCCATACAGCCATGCATCCAGTTTGCACGTTTCCCACCATTAGATTTAGGTAATTTTTGAAAAGGCTTTCTTCCTCGCGATGGATGGGGTAACTCGTGTTCGTATAGGAATGACCCCATCCCCCTATAAATAATAATAAACATAAATGATATCAGACACAATTTACACGAATTATTGGGTCGGGCATTATCGCCTCCCCCATATCTAAAACGGCTGAAATCCTAGGTATTAGCTCAACCCATAGAAATATCTTAAATCTATGGCTCAACCACTTTATACAGAGTTTTAAAAGAATACAAAGAGAATGAACGCTTAAAATCTCCGTTAGTAATAAGTGTCACTGACAACGACAGCGATAAATTGAAGTAGTAGCGATTTATGTCTTACGACGAGGAATAAAAATATATCCAATCATTGACTTACCTAAATATTACCTAATACTTTTTAAAATCAATATATCCAATGTATTTTAATTGCGGCCAGCGTATACGACCATCCGGTCGTATACGCTCGTATGTAAGTATGAACGTAAACGAAGCAAAAGGAGTACCTACCTACGTAAGGATTGTAGTAGCAGGTGGCGATCCGTAGTTTTTGCCTTCCCTCATGGGGAAAAGCAGCTGAGTTTATGCATGTAAGTATGGCTATAATGCATTTTTTGAAAGCCATCATCAATCGGCCTACGTGGCGTGCCTTTTAAGTTTTGTCGTTTGAACCAAAAAAAAAAAACAACTAAGTAGAACCTTATAGTACTTTTCATTGTTTTTCAATGTATTCACCACGTAGTTTAATACACTTTTCCATTCTCTCGAACCAGTTATTAAAACATTTATTCCACTCCAAAGTAGGGGTGTTAAATATGGCTGATTTGAAAGCGTCGACTGCTTCTTCACCGGACTGGAACCTTTGACCACGAAGAGTTTTCTTAATTTTAGGAAATGTAAAGAAATCGTTAGGGCTTAGGTCGGGACTGTATGGAGGATGGTCTAGAATTTCTAAGTTTTCCTGCTTGAAAGCAATCGTACGACAAGCGCTGTGTGAGATTGCGTTGTTATGGTGTAGGATGATGCGTCGCTTTGGGTTAGATTTCCGAAGTCCGGCGATGAGTCGTGGTAAAAAAACTGTAGTATACCACTCTGCATTAATCGTTCTACGATCTTCAAGTACAATCGTTGCAACCTGACCCGTTTTCACCACGAACTTCAGCTTCGAGAGCGAACAACTTTAGTCGGCTTGGGCTCGTCTTGGAAGACCCAGATTGTGGATTGTTGTTTGGAATCAGGATCTTAGGCATAGATACAAGATTTATCACCACTGATGATGTCGCAGACGTGATTTGACTCTCCTCGGTTGAACCTTTGAAGAGTTTTCTTACACTAACTGACGCGGGCCGCCTTATGATCGTCAGAAAGCAAATGCGGAATCCAACGAGAAACTAGCTTTCTCACACCAAGCACGTCATGCAAAATCTTCTGAATGGTTATCCTTGAGATGCCTAATAACGCCTCTATCTCCCAATATGTCACATGACGCTCTTCGAGGATAAGTTGTTTCACAGCAATAACGTTATCTTCAGTGAAGGCAGATTTTGGACGTCCTTCACGAGTTTTGTCACTAAGTCTGGTATGTCCACGCTGGAATTCTAAATACCAGCGTTCGACAGTCCGCAGACATGGGGCTTCATCATGGAGCACAGATGTTTTCTCTTCAAAACACTGAAGCCGTGTCAGGCCTCTTCGCAAGTTATAGGAAGCAACTGCACGGACATTTTCCGTAGTGAAATTCATTTTCGTACGTGACCTGACAGATTCAAAACAACGTTGTGACTAAACAATTGCATTCATCCTAATTCCTTCACCTGTTTTGATATTCTATATTCCAACAAATTTGAATATTGAACACTTCTAAATTCAAAATTCGCGGCAAAAATATAAACGACAGAACTTAAAAGGCATTCCAGCTATAAAGGTTTTACTCTACTAATATTCTAATATTTATTTAACAAAACTAGACTAGGAGATTAATTACTAAATAAATAAAATAATACTTATGATTAGATTCGGGATGTAATAAGAATGAATGAGAGAGTGATTGATTTCAATCTTCTTGTCACAATACTACTTTCTTTTCATCAGAAACTTGACACGGTAAACGTCAGGTTGATCCAGTGAGTCATTACACTTTTTTCTTTTTTCGTATAAATTAGTTTCACTATACACCATTGTTTAGCGGTGCACAGAATATACCTTCTTTCCAATTTTCATCGAAATACATAGTGCCGATTAGTCTCCAAATGGCTGCGTAAAATCCGAACGGAGGTATAGACTATAGACGGACATGGCGAAATGTTCTAAGGATTTCGTTTTTCTAATTCGGCTACGAAACACTAAAAAGGGCTTAGGTAGGTAATCGTTTTGTGGATGTCTATAATAGATCTAGAACAAAACTTGTTTCATTAATGTTTAAAGGTACCTCGTTTATACTTGGTCTATACATTTTAAAATAAGTTTTGCAGAAATATGTTACCGCGTTGTAATTATCAATAGGAGTATGGATAGTGCTTGGAGAATATATTTTATCCACAATGAAGTATGTAACTGCATAGCCTCTCTATTAATTTTCTACCCGTCGACGCGGCCCTGGAGATACAAAGACTAGCCGAGTGTCATGACAGGGATGAATGATTCCGGCGGGAGCTATGAATGGCCCAGTAGGTACTCCGGGTACAGAGTGAATGGCGGCGGCGGCGGGCCGGCTAATTGGCCGGTGGACTCGTGGCGGCGTAATTATCACCGGCCTGAGCTCAACTAAATGCCATCTCACGTGATACACGACTGCTGGTACGTATACCTATCATATTCTCGTGTGTAGTAGGTAATGTGTGCTTAAGTAAACAAGAAACGGAAATACGGAAATTGAACGATCGATTCTTTTTTGAATCGTTGGAGTCTTAATTGTATCTTCTTTTTTTGGCTTGTGTCTTTGCTTTGTGTTTGTTGTTTTTCTGTAATTCCATTCCAAATAATTAGCTTGACAGTTCGAATGTACTAAACTTATTAGCCAACCTTTACAGTACTTACCTACTTATTGTTTAGGTTTAAAATTTAATCCGCGCGGCAACTTCTGCGATGACCACCTACCCCTTTCCACTCCATCATCGCCCGCAAGTCGCAACCAGCGCTCGTTCGATAGCAAGGCGGATTTTTCATTTTATAGCGTGACGTCATACTTAGGTACTTAGTGCCGTGGCCATAAGTGCAAACCTGTGAACGAACTAAAATGACATTTTCGGTCGAAGGGTTGCCAACTAAGTAAACTGGTATTATCTTAAGTATCCTATCGACTATTACTAGGAGGCTAGCTACTACCACTAGTTACCTACTTAAAAAAAATACAGTAGGTGTGCTATATTATATAATTAGTTTATTATTGTATATATAGGGATCAAAACGCAACCATTTTCGGTTCCAAATGCACATCAAGCTACCCCAATCTGTCAAATTTCTTTGCTGGTTTTTCAACTTTATTACAAAGGAATTATAAATTTGACAGTTTGGGATAGCTTGACCTGCTGGCGACTGTACAAGACGCCTTCAAATTAGCCGTTACTTATTCGAAAACCGATGTTATTTTTATTTATTTTTTGTTTGAAAGAAAGAAAGAAAAAACGTTTATTTACGGTAAACATGACGCAAAAAGAAACAGGTGAGTACAAAGATAAGAAAAAGTTGAAGGGAAATGCGTCACATCCACGCAAAACGGTTATCGCTCAGCATTTTGCTGCGACCCTATACAAGACAGAGCCCCAGCGCTGGTTTTCAGCGACAGCCGGCTTTGACGTAAAGACGTCACCCGGTGCATCAAACAATAATTAGGACACTGTACTGGTACAGCGAACTTATAGAAAAAATAATATAATTAAATGTAAATGTGATAGAACTAAACAGGAATACAATAATAATCAAAACAAAATCAAAACAAATGTAAAATAAAAAGGAAATAGACAAACATGCTACGAGAATATCATCCTCAATAAACATTTTACCCTTTATGAAGTGGCAACATTTCGAAGCGTCCTCCATAGACGAAATTGCGTGTGCGTCACAAAATCGATGTTTGTCTGTGAACATATGCACACACGGCTACACATCAAGTTATACATTTCCAGTTTACGCTGATCTCGCACTGTATGAAAATCTTATACAATACGAGATGTGTAGCCGTGCGTACGTACTTAAAAAAAAAAAAAATGAAATCTAGCGTAGTACGTGAATCAAGTAAAATATTTCCGCTAAATTGGACATAAAAAGAGTTGGCAACACCAGTTCGAAACGCAATCGTCACCGTTCGTGGCGGAGAGTTTGCTGGTTACTGGCCTCTTTAACGTCCTGCTTTCGCTTCGCCCTCGCCCGCTTAGTTGAATTCCGACGCGCGACGCAGCGACAGCGATGCGAGGATAGCGGCCGTCTTATAAATTGCTTTTTTAATTTTATTAACTAATAAAATGAATCCAGGAATAACTTTCTTAAAGTCCTGACTTATTTTGAAAAAGAGAAAGTTTATGGAAAGCCCATTCTGCCTCTTACACGCCCATTCGATCGCGCTAATCACGCATTGGGTGTATCAATTCGAACGCTAACAAAACACTAATGAAACAACATACTTATCTAAGGATCAACGGCTAACGTGCTTTCAGAGGCATGAACGATTTTATTCTGGAAATTCTGGCCCCTTTACAACGATGTTTGTAACTTTGAATGACGTCGCCATTATGACCGTCCAGATTTAGGCTAAAAATCAGCTATCCAACTGGTCAGAGGGTTGAGAGAGGGGAAGTGATATCCCCGAAAATTATCATCAATCTGTTGTCTATAAAACGCTGGACTAGACTGGACAATGAACGTGCACGACGAGTACCTACTTTTATCTCACATCTTTACATGTCATCATCATCATCATCATTTCAGCCAAAAGACATCCACTGCTGGACATAGGCCTCCCCCAGGATGGGGGGTTTTGCCATAATCGCCACGCTTGGCAGGCGGGTTGGCGATCGCAGTATGGTGGTTAAATGCATAGAGAACGCTGCTGCCCATTCTCTGGTAAGTCCTTTAGTCGCCTTTTACGACACCCACGGGAAGAAATGGGATGGTGCTATTCTTTTACGCCCGGCAACACATACGGGACGAGAATAGGTATATCATTTGATGATATACCTATTATGTGAAGAGTAAAAAATATATTCGTGCATTACCTATTGCTCTTTTTTGAATAGGGTAGGTACTTACTAGCAATACAAGCCTTTCAATGTACGTATGTACCTAGTAAAGCTATTCAGAAAGACAAACACGTAGCCATGTTACATTGTTTGAGAAGTAAATAAAGCAGTTGAGTACAAATATCGCCAGCAATTTAGAGTTAAGATTATGTTTGTTCACTTCAGTCGTGGGTGGTTAATCCCACAGGTGGGCTAAAACAACAATAATGGAATGTTGTAAACTTAAAGCTATCAGTGTAGTGTAGACGGAAGTGTAGATAAGAATTGAATTACGCGGGCTAGTCTGGAGGTTTTCTTAAAAAGAAAAAAAACTATTTCTGAGTTCCAATGTGTAAGTGCTCATAAATACGAGTGCAGCATGCGTCAACGGCAGAGGCTACTACAACCGTCGAAACGTCTACGGCTGCCGCAGGGCCGTCGACAACGTGCTGCTCGTGAGCACCGTATACAACCGTACTCACGAGCGGCACGTGTCAACGGCAGGGTAGACGCCATTGAAGCCGCCGACACCCGTCGACGACTGTTATCGTCGTGTCGGCGACTGCCGTCGACAACATGCCGCTCGTGTATTTGATCATCATCATCATTCAGTCGAAAGACGTCCACCACTGGACATAGGCGTTTTCCAAGCTCCGCCACTACGACCGGTTCTGTGCTACCCGCATCCAGCTAATTCCTACGGCCTTCACAAGGTCATCGATCCACCTTGCAGGAGGTCTTCCAATTCTACGTCTTCCGGTACGCGGTCGCCACTCCACAACCGTTCTTCCCCATTGGTCATCTGTTCTGAGAGCAATGTGCCCTGCCCACTGCCACTTGAGTTTGGCAGTTCTTCGGGCTATGTATGTTGCCCTGGTTCTCCTGCGGATCTCTTTAATCCTGATTCGATCGTCTAGGGAAACTCCAAGCATAATACACGAGGACTTATGGAGAGGGCTCCATGAGTCCTCGTGTATTTGAGCACAGAGATTTACTGTAGCTGAACCTCAAGAAAAATTTAATACCCATCCATTCCAGGATCACTCAGATGTCCGTCTATAGGCCTGTCAATGTTGTATTGTTAATGTAATGTTCAGTTTCTTTAAAAATTGAATACCAAAACAATTTTTGTTAACCTCCCAGTGTTATTTTCGTTACAATCATGCATAACCGATAATTTCCTGGTGGTATCTAGTTCTTCTTTTAACATAAGTAGAAACTTATGTTAAAAGAAGACCGTTCCGTGTAGATATGGATGGATCTATTGCTTACGAGCAGAGAATCACGTCTTCTAGTTGTAGCAGGTCAGGTCAATAGGTAGGTATTATGTGACGTAAATATACGTCGCAGACTGACGAATGCTGGGGAAAGTTTTGTTTGTCATTTAGGTGCTAGGAAAACCCGATTCCTTCGAATAGTTGAACGACTTTAGATTTGACGTAACAGGAAATAAAACTTGATTAAGTACCTATTCCCCATTATTGCGTGTTGGATGACTTGCATGATTGGTAACTGTAACTTCCGCAGAGGTCAGACATGACTGACATCGTCAGAGACTGCTAGAAGCAGTGTTGCCAACGCTACCAAACTAAATAACACCTAATCAACAGTTAAAAAAACAGTAGGTAAATACTGCACCGAAAAAACTTATAGGTACTTTAATATTACTGGTTCTGAAATTACAATTTTTATGGGTTAGGCAACAACTCGACAGGAGAGACTGGACATGCATGTATCCAGTTGGTGAATCAAAAAATTTGTATCACTTATTATTTCGTCACCTGGACACGCCAAATAAGTAAGTTGGTGATTTACCGATTTTTATCATTTACATACGTTTTATGTAGGTAGACGAACAGCAAGAAACAAGCTTTCGCATTTTTTGCTTCAGATGGCGACTAAAACACAAAAAGTTGTGGCGGAAAAAATCGTAGATCTATTGTTAAAACAACAGGGCTGGTCACTGGCTAGATGCTTAGAAGACCAGGAAAAGTAGGGCAAACGTTTTAGAATAAGTCTACCAGACTGCTCAGCAGGGTTTGGGAAACGATATCCGGAAGCAACAAAAGCCATTTACATCTGCAAAGAAACTGTTACACATTCTAAATGTAGGTAGCTGTAACTGCAGTTGTCAACTCGAGAAGTGCACTGTTGGCGTTGCTTGTATCGCTCGATATTTGGGTCGTGACGAACTGCGCGTTGACAATAACAGCACGTTACTTAGGGCTGTTACTTTTCTGAGGCCTTAGTGTCCATCTCTAAGGCCATCTCTCGACCGCGTTTGGTGCTCCGATTGGCCCTGGATTGGTGACGGAAAAATCGGAGCGCCGAAGGCGCTCGATGCGTTTGAGCGAGATGGTTCAATGAAACTCACACAAGGGCCACTGTTTAGGGGCGTGCGTTACGGTAGCCCGCAAAATTCAAATTTTCGAATTTGCGGGTCAGTGTCAGTTTGTATTTTTACCATTTTTCGACCGTACCTAACCTTTCATTACCTATGTATTTACACATTTCAAATCATGAAGTTAGAATTTAAATGTCACCTAAAATGTTATTGAGGCACGGCATCCTCACCTTCCGCCTGACGCAGGTCCTCACCGGACACGGTTGTTTCGGGAGGTACCTGTTTAGCATAAGGCGTAAAAAAAAAGAATTTCTTATGTTTTTCTATCTTGGCGCTTCCACCTCACCTCGCACGGTCGCACAACACAAGGCTGGTGCAATTGAAGCAGAGAGAAGCGGAGATGTGCAAGCGCAGCGCAACGAAAATACTAATCAATAGAATTTTAAATATTTATGATTGCATTTCTTTGTTCGAATGGGCAGGCTAACCCATTTCAATAAATAGTAAAATGGTCAAAGAATCGTAACCAGTAGGTAAATTAATAACGGTGTTTATGAAAAGTTAGCATGAGAAGTATAAATTCAAACTTGTAGCTGCGTAATATCAAATCGATAAGTGCCTATAAAATGTTAGTTATCATTTTAATCTACACCTAAATAATGTCGCTTGACCACACTCATTAAGTCATTAATTTTATCTATTTGGTTTATCATCGCGGGTAAAATACATTAATTATCCGGTCTGATACCTTCTGCATGAAGCACCTACAGGTATTTTTATTTAAGTATTTATAAAAATCTTTCATTACTGCATTTTACTAGTCCTCATTTACCTAAGTATTTAAAAATATTTGTGTCGTCCAGTTTTTCAGCTAGTAAGAAAATTAAATATGAAAAAATACGTAGGTTGGTAAACCGCTGCACTGGAGGATGTCTTCAAGGTTCTGGACTGGAAAAAACCTTCCGTTTGCCGATGATATATTTGTCATGGCTGAGACCATGGAGGACCTCAGTACAATGCTCGATGACCTCAGTAGAGCTTCCGAAAGAGTGGGTCTTAAAATGAACATGGACAAGACAAAGGTGATGTCCAATGCCCGTGTAACACCCGCTCTCGTAACGGTTGGAGGCGCTGCACTCAAAGTTGTGGACGAGTACGTTTACCTAGGACAAACTGTCCAGTTAGATAGGTCCAATTTCGAGAAAGAGGTCAATCGTCGAATCCGACTCGGCTGGGCAGCGTTCGGGAAGCTTCGCTTTATCTTCTCGTCCCACATACCGCAGTGTCTCAAGACGAAAGTCTTTGACCAGTGCGTGTTGCCAGTGATGACATATGGAACTGAAACGTGGTCGCTCACATCATAAGAAGGCTTAAAGTCACCCAAAGGGCGATGGAAAGGGCTATGCTTGGAGTTTCCCTGCGTGATCGAATCAGGAATGAAGAGATCCGCAGGAGAACCAAGGTAACCGACATAGCCCGAAGAATTGCCAAACAAAAGTGGCAGTGGGCAGGGCACATTGCTCGCAGAACAGATGGCCGATGGGGCCAAAAAGTTCTGGAGTGGCGACCGCGTACCGGAAGACGTAAAATTGGAAGGCCTCCCACAAGGTGGACAGATGACCTTGTGAGGGCCGCGGGAGTCCGCTGGATGCGAGAAGCACAGAACCGGTCGAAGTGGTGGAGCTTGGGGGAGGCCTATGTCCAGCAGTGGACGTCTTTCGGCTGAAATGATGATGGATGATGATGAGGTTGGTAATAATTTGCCCATTATTCCAATTGGTCAATGCGTAGAACTGTGTTCTCACAAAACATTGAGTGAATATTGTTGCTCCCTGGCCATTCAAATAATTTCGATGAAAATGGAATGAAGGTTTCTTAACATTATCGCTATTAAAATGTTCATGATTAATAGTGGTGTAGCAGCCCTATATGCATAAACCCTGCAAGTGCAGCTATTGATGCACGCTGACGACGCATTTCCGTCAGCAACACTGCATATCCGGCTTCGAGCGCCCGCACCGCGCGCCGCTCCACTGCTGATAAACAAAGGGTCAAAGGAGCTTCCGCTCCAAGCAATAAACACTGGTCGTTGCTCTGCATGTGCTGTTTTAAATTTAGTATTACTTTGTAAGTAGATAAATACCAACGTCTTTACTTTTGATATAAGTTACCTTTGTACTTAGGTACTAAATATCGAACAAATTATAAATATGATAATTTGATATTTCTATTTATGGACTCCATTCCCAATCTATAGTGACTGCTAGGAGAATGTGTTCAATTATTAATATTTAATTATTAATAGTTATTTTGCGAAATAAGGAATTAAACTGGGTTGGTTTTAAAACTGATCCATCTATCTTGGAAGTTTTGTAGAACAAGTACTTATAAACGATGATATTGAAGCTTACCTAATTACTTGTATGATGTTCAGTAAAATCTTCAAAATTATTTTGTATTAAATACCTACTTATTGAGGAAAACAGTTAAAGGTTAAAGTTATTTTGGTTCTTACAGCCACGCACGTCACACAACCCACAAGTTGTTTCCATTGAGGTACATCAACATGTTTGTTTTAAAAGTTAACTAAGTTCGCAGAAAATTTCATTTTCATGCAAACTGCCGTATAAATTTAATATATTAGCAACATTTACTAGTAAATATCAGCTGCACGTAGGATTCCATGCGTTGCTTGTTTGACGTCATTCAGCAACCGGCGTTGCATCACGCAAACACGAACAATTAATGTTACAGAACCGTTGGGTCGTTGAACTGAAACAATGCCGATGTACTGCACCTTGATAGAAGACCTAATTCTTCTGAAGTCTAGGAACTCCTAGACAAAGTAACCGTTCAATAATAATTAGAACGCGAAGGAACTCCTTCGCGTTTATTACCAGAGTTAATCATCTGATTAACTCTGTGGTAGGTATTAACAGACGCTACCGGAAAATTACATCAATGTAAATGTCAATTCCATGCCAGTTCTACTCAAAGCATCGATAGGCACTTATTCATAAAACATACATTTTATTCATTAGGATATTATTAATAAAACGTCAAACATGCTCTAAAAACGCTAAAAAGTTCCAAATAACAAAAGAGGCAACACGCTTTACCATTTTTTTAAAAATCTCAACGCTTTCATCAGCCGCCTCATTGTTACACATGAGACCTGAACCTTTTGACTGACAATGGGATCAGCCGATAATCGTTCAAATGTCCATCAGGTCATCAGTCACAGGTGAGATGAAAGCTCTCGGTCCGGCCGCGAGTGGATAATGGAAGACGAAGCTAGTGTGACAAATGAAGCTCGCCGCATTGTTGTATCGGCTTTGTATTAATGAAGATCATGAGCAAAGAAAGCCGACGGTCTTGCACACTATATTGCTGACCAGTTACAAATTAGTGGAATTGTGGACATTTTCATTGATCTGTTGATTTGCTCGTTCTTCATAGATTTTATAAAAGATTCAGTTCCATGGCGGGTTTTTCCATAGTGGTAATGGTAGATATGTGTTTTTTTTAGGTAGGTAGGTATATACCTACTCGTATATATTGATACAATTTTATTAGATTTTCTATCAAGTCATTTAAGTAAGTGGTCATAATCCTGTCGGTAATATACTTAGATTTCATCAAACTTTGCCCCAGATGTTCAAAGCACATTTAATCGGTGACCAGCAATAGGTCGGATCTGAGTAGGTACCTATGTTCTAGTCTACCTTGCTGTACTTGCAGTATGTTAGTTAATGCCTTAGGTAGTTAAAATGCCATGTAAGTCCGGTTTTACTTATTTTAAGGACAAAAACATTGCAACCGCATGTCATACTATACAGGATAAGTTTTTATCCAGTGCGTAAATTTTAACCATGAATTCAGCATATCAGAAATTTTTCGCCGGTTATACAAAAAAAAAAACAGCTGTTTCATAGAAAAGTGCAATACCTACGCGGTCAAAATGTATGGAACAGCTGTTTGTTTTTTTGTATAACCGGCGAAAAATTTCTGATATGCTTAATTCATGGTTAAAATTTGCGCACTGGATAAAAACTTTTCCTGTATAACAGATTTTTTTAAACTAGTTCGTTCATTACGGATCCGAAAAGTGTAGATGGAAAAACGCGTAGACGGTTGCTAATAATAATTATAATATAGCTGAAGAGTTTGTTTGAACGCGCTAATCTCTGGATGTACGGGTCAGATTTCAACTTGCAAATTCTTATTTGCATTAGATAGCCCCTTTCTTGAAGAAGATGTAGGTTACAAAAAGAAAAAAAGAAAGAAATCTAAGCGAAAATGAAGTACCTACTTACCTAATAGCGCGGGTGCGATACGTCGGATGATCATACATTTTTAGTACCTACATAAATTGGTCTTGGAAATCGTAGGAGAAAATAAAAAAGTCACGCGAACGTAGTTGCGTGGGATATGTTAAGACAGATTAGCGATCCCTGTAGTCGTGGATATTTCCACTGAAATATGTGGCGACCAAGATTACATGCACATAACAATCATGGTGTCATTTTGTGTTATGCGGTTAGAATATACAGGACAGGGCTTAAATGTTTTGTGAACCATTTATTTGATTAATTTCCCTTACATTTATTCATGTTTTTAGCATATCAATAAAGGACGGGAGGCTAATGCCCCGTTATTATACACTTCGCTTGCTGTAATGTCCTTTTTCATGAAATTTTAATATTATACAGCAGTTGTTTTGTATTTCAAATAGACTACTCCGTGTTGTTGTTTGAGACAAAAGAGATTAATTTGAATAGGTAGGTATAAATCTTGTGAAAGAAAAACATGGTACTTACCCACTTCGCGCCCAAACACGGTGGCAAGGACATCGACGCGCTATCTGAAACCTTGAATCTAGACCCTAGCGAAAAAATTGTTTGTCAGTTTTCAAAAAAAATGCTGTACCTTTATAGAAAAGTACAATAACGTCGCGGTGAAAATCAAATGTATGGAACATCTAATTTTTTTTTTTTACCTAAATATCTGTTAAACAAGAGCAAAATCAGACCAAGAAACTTCGAGTAGGTACCTATAGGAGTATCAATAATCGGGCAAAATTAGTCATTCTCTTGGCTTCTTGGGAATTAAACAGAAAGAATTTACTATACTAGTTATTAAATATAAAACAAAAAGAGTTGACGTCGCCAAAAGAATCAGGTTTCTAAAGTGGATTTGGGCTGGCCATAGAAAACAGTCGATGGACCAAAAAAGCAACAGAATGGATACCAAGAGACCAGAGCAGAAGTAGACGTCGGCCAAGGAAAAGGTAGGAAGACATATTTTGGGAGTAGGGAGGACCATGCAGTATGGTATGGATGACTAAAGCTAGGGACAGGAATCAGTGGAAGGCAGGGAGGCCTACGAAATTGAGAAGTGGCACATCGACGCAAAAAGTGTTAACCATAAACATAAAAACACGTGGTTAAAGACCCCGAAGAAACGAACAATTTTCAATTTATCTATTTTATTATTTATCGTCTAGCTAGGCTTTATCCCAATTTATTCTAGGTCGATGCAAATCAGTAGTCATCTCGGTTTACACAGAAACGGCCGTAACATTTTCCCCACAAAACCTACAGTTACATTTCCGTCTCTTCTTCTAGCTAGAGTTGAGTTGTGTTCGTATTTTACATATTTTATTTTCTCTTCTACTCTTACGCATGGTGTCTACACTCTCTTTTTATCTTTTCACCTAAAGCCCCTTTGTTGATTGTATCACTTTGAGCAGATTTTTTATTTTCGGGAATAAACAGAAGTCATACGGTGCTAGGTCAGGGCTGTAAGGAGGGTGATCCAGGAGGAATTTGACTGGCGTGCTGTCTAGGAAGTCCCTCGTTTTGAGCGCAGTGTGCGAAGGTGTGTGATCGCGGTGGAGCAGTAGCCCGCGAAGCCCTGTGTTTGGTCGCTTGTTGCTCACAACAGAGAAAACTTCTGCCAAGTCTTTGGTAGTATACCATTCAACATTGATGCTTCTTTGGTTCCGTAAAGGAATTGACACCAAGTAGCCAGTCAAATTGAAAAAGCTCGCCCTCAAAATCTTCCCCCCGCTTCTAGATCGCTTCACTTTGGTAGGCGTTCATTCGTTTTGAAACACCCAAACCGTCGTCGACTGGCGCTTCGTTTCTGGATCGTATTGATAAATCCAAGACTTATCACCTGTAATGATGTCATAAGCACGCCAAGACAACTGCTTCTTTATGATATCACGGCACCATTCCACCCGGGCCTGCTTCTGAGCCTCGGTGAGGTTGTCCGTCACCCACCGTGAAACTATCCTCCTCAAGCGAAGATGCACGTGTAGAATTTCGTGAAGGCCTCCCGATCCAGCCTGCAGTATGCGCTGTATCTCTTGATACGTAACTTGCCCATTGTCATGGATTACATTTTTCACTGCTAGCACGTTTTCTGCCGTAACAGACGTCAAGGGGCAACCACTTCTGTTATCATCCCCCAAAGTTAGACTACCGCGCTTGAATTCGTTATAGGTACCAACGATATCTAAACGTTTGCCTTAGAAAGGCCTTCATCCATGAATGTCATTTGAAGTCTATCGTACGATTCGTCCGGTTTCAGGGGAGACTTGAAATCGTCAAAAATCATAGCGCGAAAATGTTCCCTTCGCTGATCCATTTTTTTATGACACACGATATTTAACCTATTAAGTACCTCGTAATCAATGTGGAGGGAAATTTTTAAATTGGAACGTACCTATTTTTACTTACAAATAATCATAATATTTTCAAAATAGATTATAACTGGCCAATCTCTCATCCATATTTTTTTTTGCAATACTTTCGGAGTGGCCTGGTATATTTGGTAATAATTACCGAATTTGTGATTCTCCCTTAGCAAGATTTTACCTCATGTGTTTAGTGACTTATACACATTCTACACGTAGATACCTATTGTGTAGAATGTTTGACTAAGTGATATCTATGCTATGTAGATACATATTTAATGTAAGTTTCGTAATAATAAGCCACATGTGTCCCAGATAGTTTAAGGTAAAGCTAACATTAATGTAAAGTACCCGCATTTAAACTCGTTTCTATTCTGTGTCATGGAGACCAGACTCGTTACATTTATTCAATTCTTTCGAAGCATTTCTTACAAGTATTTGCCGTTTCGCAAAATTAATGGTTAGTCAGTATAAGCAATACCATCACGCCTATACTCCTCGTAAGGTAAGGCAGAGGCAGGTACACTATACATATTATTATAGTAGGAACACTCACATACAGGATAAGTTTTTATTCAGTGCGAAAATTGTAACCATGAATTAACAGCCACACTCAGAGACGCCTAACGGTTACTTAAGAGGCTCCTTAGTAAAAATTAAAAATAGTTCACTCTCAAGTTAGTTAACTATAGATTTCAAATAAACAACAACCTAGCGAGTGCGAAAAAAAAACTGCATTATTGGAGGAAGAGAGAAACAAAACATTGTTAGCAAAAGCTAAAACAGAATTAGAAGAATTTTAAAAAAATCTATTGGAAAACAGTCATCCTGATTTGACGCTTTTTGGTGAAACATAAAATAAAAGTAGAATTATTTGATTAATTTGTGCATTTTTATTTATAAAGGTATCAATCAATTTCAAGTAAAAAACCTTTCAACCAAGGCTTGTCGCACTGTAAAACCATTGCTGTTGGAGTTTTCATTCATTTGTGCTACATAAACAATATACATATCTAAATTTAAATCTATATGGTGCATAGAATTCTTGAATAGAGTAGGTATTTAGTAAAGGGATCAGAATAATCTCATAAATACCGATTTGATCCTACTTCTCTACATCTTTTGGCATAGTCCACAAACTCAGTACAGTCTGCTAAAACAGATGTTATTGCTTTTAAATAAATGCAAAAGATAATTCACTGGTAACAAAAAAAAAAACACAATCTTAAATGTCAAAATCAATAATTAACAAGTTAAGTAAAGGTCTTGCTGTACCTACTTAACTTTAATTGTCACACTAACGAACCGTTAACTGACTTGAGAGTGAACTATTTTTAATTTTTACTCCGTTAGGCGTCTCTGAGTGTGGCTGTTAATTCATGGTTACAGTTTTCGCACTGGATAAAAACTTATCCTGTATGTGAGTGTTCCTACTATAATAATATGTATAGTGTACCTGCCTCTGCCTTACCTTACGAGGAGTATAGGCGTGATGGTATTGCTTTTAATGCACATACGTAAACAAATGCTAAGTAACCTACTTATACTGGCTAACCATTAATTTTGCGAAACGGCAAATACTTGTAAGAAATGCTTCGAAAGAATTGAATAAATATAACGAGTCTGGTCTCCATGACACAGAATAGAAACGAGTTTAAATGCGGGTACTTTACATTAATGTTAGCTTTACCTTAAACTATCTGGGACACATGTGGCTTATTATTACGAAACTTACATTAAATATGTATCTACGTAGCATAGATATCACTTAGTCAAACATTCTACACAATAGGTATCTACGTGTAGAATGTGTATAAGTCACTAAACACATGAGGTAAAATCTTGCTAAGGGAGAATCACAAATTCGGCAATTATTACCAAATATACCAGGCCACTCCGAAAGTCTAGCTAAAAAAAATTATGAATGAGAGATTGGCCAGTTATAATCTATTTTGAAAATATTATGATTATTTGTAAGTAAAAATAGGTACGTTCCAATCTAAAAAATTCCCTCCACATTGATTAGGTACGAGGTACCTAATTTAAATATCGTGTGTCATTAAAAAATGGATCAGCGAAGGGAACATTTTCGCGCTATGATTTTTTACGATTTCAAGTGTCCCCTGAAACCGGACGAATCGTACGATAGACTTCAAATGGCATTCATGGATGAAGGCCTTTCTAAGGCAAACGTTTAGATATCGTTGGTACCTATAACGAATTCAAGCGCGGTCGTCTAACTTTGGGGGATGATAACAGAAGTGGTCGCCCCTTGACGTCTGTTACGGAAGAAAACGTGCTAGCAGTGAAAAATGTAATCCATGACAATGGGCAAGTTACGTATCAAGAGATACAGCGCATACTGCAGGCTGGATCGGGAGGCCTTCACGAAATTCTACACGTGCATCTTCGCTTGAGGAGGATAGTTTCACGGTGGGTGACGGACAACCTCACCGAGGCTCAGAAGCAGGCCCGGGTGGAATGGTGCCGTGATATCATAAAGAAGCGGTTGTCTTGGCGTGCTTATGACATCATTACAGGTGATAAGTCTTGGATTTATCAATACGATCCAGAAACGAAGCGCCAGTCGACGACGGTTTGGGTGTTTCAAAACGAATGAACGCCTACCAAAGTGAAGCGATCTAGAAGCGGGGGGAAGATTTTGAGGGCGAGCTTTTTCAATTTGACTGGCTACTTGGTGTCAATTCCTTTACGTAACCAAAGAAGCATCAATGTTGAATGGTATATAGGTACTTACAGCCACACTCAGAAAGTTTTGTGTTGTGAATTTTAAATCTCATCTGAATGTGCAAAACCCATGGTTTTAGCGTGCCTAGAAGATAGTTCTAGGCACGTGTTATTTAAGATCTTCGGAAACAAATAGGTGCCATTTGTATAATAAGCATTTTAGAAAGTAGCCAGATGTTAGGGACCTAACGGCAACTCGGGAAGTTTTGGTATTTGTTTATTGCCGAGCGTTGTAATAGAATTAATTGTTTAATTATTTCCGTAATGTTTTGTTATTAGTATGAACGAAGATCTTTGTCGGAGCCTTTGCATTTCCCTTTTAGTTCTTTAATATTTTTGACAGTTTGTAATAACAGTTTGTGTAGGTATTCTTATTCGCACCAGATGTGTTTCTATAGATTTCAAATAAACAAGTACGAACGAAACGAAACGAGTATGAAAATAAAACTGCATTATTGGAGGAAGAGAGAAACAAAAAATTGTTAGCAAAAGCTAAAACAGAATTAGAAGAATTTTAAAAAAAATCTATTGGAAAACAGTCATCCTGATTTGACGCTTTTTGGTGAAACATACAATAAAAGTAGAATTATTTGATTAATTTGTGAATTTTTATTTATAAAGGTATCAATTTTAAGTAAAAAACCTTTCAACAAAGGCTTGTCGCACTGTAAAACCATTGCTGTTGGAGTTTTCATTCATTTGTGCTACATCAACAATGTTTATCTAAATTTAAATCTATTTGGTGCATGAAATTTTTGAATAGAGTATGTATTTAGTAAAGGGATCAGAATAATCTCATAAATACCGCTTTGATACTACTTCTTTACATCTTCTGGCATACTCCACAAACTCAATAACTGTATTGAGTTAGCAGACTGCTGCTAAATCAGATATTATTGCTTTTAAATAAATGCAAAAGCTAATTCACTGGTAAAAATAAAAAAATTACCACAATCTTAAATGTCAAAATCAATAATTAACAAGTTAAGTAAAGGTCTTGCTGTACTTAACTTTAATTGTCACTAAGGGCCACTAACGAACCGTTAACTGACTCTGAGAGGGAACTATTTTTAATTTTTACTAAGGAGCCTCTTAAGTAACCATTAGGCGCATAGAAATAGTTAGGCGTCTCTGAGTGTGGCTGTTAGTGCCTTTTCTATGAAACAGCTGATTTTTTTGTATAACCGACGAAAAATTTCTTCGCTGGGGGGTCTGGAATGATATGCTTAATTCATGGTTACAGTTTCCACACTGGATAAAAACGTATCCTGTATTGCACAAATTATGTCCTATGTAATAGGGGCGAGCCTTTTGCCATCAAACGGCCACAAATCCTGAACCCTGGCTGGTACTGAGAAATGCAAGATGGAAAAATCCTTTGTAGGTAATTAACACTTTGCCCGACACGAGAATCGAACTCCAGTGGTCGTAAGTGGACCAAATAGACTTCTTATGTCCGTAAGTGATACCGAGTAGGAATCGCCCGTAACTTCGGCCGAAACTACTTTCGTTCTTAGGGAGTAGACCGTGAAATTACTAATAGTAAGTACACAACTACTCATTAATCAATATTTTACATACTACTATAACTTTTATTCTGTCACCGAATTGTTTGAAATCATTTTGCGATACATTTATTACTTTACTTAACAGATTAGTAATACAACAAGGTTCTGCGGTTAAGAGCCGTCCTTGCCCTCGAGATTTAGAACCAACCGGACCTTGTATTCTCAAGAGCTTTAGTTAAATCTACTTCAAAGTCTGACTTCATTCCAAACTGGTGGCTAATCAGTAAGCAGAAACTCTATCCGTGTACCTAAAGGTAAATTTTCGTAACTAAAAACGTTCAAAATCTAGTGGTAATCTCACCTGGGCGACAATCAAATGTCGAAAAGTTGTAAAAAATGTATGGAAACTCGAGGTCATTTTTGACAGAATGAGACAGATCAGCAGGCGTAGACAAAACATATTTCTGTTATACGTTCACGCCAAACGCTACGCCAAAATGTATGGGAATGACATTACCTGCGAAAGGGTGTCCTTTCCGCAGGTAATGTCATTCCCATACATTTTGGCGTAGCATTTGGCATGAACGCTAACAGAAATGTGTTTTGTCTGTAGGCCCAGACTGTGAACCGCCTGTGAACGTTCTTAATTACAAGAATTGCCCTTCTGATGTCATTATTCTCTTTGTCTATGGTATTTTGAATTTAGAATGTAGTGATCTCACCGGTCGCAAGTCGCGACTGTGACAACTGTGACGAATGAGACTGCCGCGTAGGTCAATAGACCCGGAGTCTTAAGGTACCTAGGTACACCATGGTAATGTTTGACGTCGGGATATTGACGTTAGACATTCACCACAGTACCACATTTGGTAATTGTAAAAAGTTTTGAATTACCTAAATGCTAAAAAGCTGAACTATTGTAATGCTAAAAAGATGGCAACGTAGCAAATAGCTGTCAAATGTTTACCTGTTTTTATTAATTTGATTAAATTACTACCTTTATGGAAATATGAAATATCGCTAACTAGTGACCTAAAATATGAATAATGATTTGCAATTATAACACTGAATTGTTTTGCATTTGAAAAGTTTCCAAGTTCTTTTTTTGCATCTAAAACTAAACATTCGGTGTTACGATATTAATTAGGTATTGCATTTCATAATCACTATTTTAGGTCACTAGTTAGCGATACTTCATATTTTTATACAGTAATTTTGCTAAATTAATCAAAACAGTGAAATATTTGTCAACTATTTGCGACGTTGCCCATTTTCAGAATAAACGCTCTTAATTCGAAGCAGTTCTTAGTAACTCGTAATTCAAACAATAAACTTATCGTTATTTATATAACTCTTCTGTACGTGTGTATGTCACCGAACTCCTCCTATATGTTATACGGCTGGATCGGTTTTGATTAAATCTTTGGTGTTTGTTTGAGTGTGTTCCTGGATGGCTTAGAATAACAATTGGACCCAGTAGGCGGCGCTGTTGGGGCAGCATAGCGTCTGTCAGGTCAGCTAGTTTCTTTTAAATCTCCAGACGTTCAAAGCGTGATTGATTCAGAAACTCTCTCGTGAACTATGTTTGTTTTACTTAAATAACTTGATACGCCGGCCGCCTAGTCTCCCCAAGTCCTGCGAACAACTGGAATGGCACTCCGCTTTTCCGCTGGTGCATATGCCTGTCCAGTATGGAACCGTTCTGCCCACGCTGACCTAGTGGATACAGCTCTCAATGAGACGTGCTGGATTATTAATGGCTGTCTTAAACCGACCCCAGTATGAATGCTGTATCCACTGACTGGCATTGCGCCACCAAGCGTTCGCAGGACCATAGCCAGCCGCATTGAAAGGGCGAAACTACAGACTAACCCACGTCACCCAATGCACAACTACGTCTCGGTGCCCCAGAAGCTAAAAAGCCGAAAAAGTTTTATAGGTTAATAAGTGTTAGGGAACATGGGGCTCAATGGATCATTTTTTTTTCTAAAGCTATTTTGGGTTAAATTTCTGCTTTATTGACCGAGGTTTTTAATCCAATATTTAAAAGCATGTCTAATCTTTAACATAATTGGTTCAAATGCCTCTTTTACACTTTGGTTTACTTTACAAGATTGTTTATTTTCGTACATCGAATTGATCCATTGTGACCCATGAATGGGTCACATTGAATCAGGGTTTGAGTAACAGTGGATCGAATGGGGTACTATGAATCATACGCGTTTATAATTCAATAAAACTTATTTTATTAATTAAACTCTTTATTTTTTACAATTAAAATATAATTATCAGTCATTGCTTTAATCAGTCTTAGTTGTAAAATCACAATATACTTGATAAGATTAATAGTACATAAAATTATAAGAGAAAACAAAATCGGCACCTTCTACTACTTTTGTTTAGTTTTACAGCATAAAATACACCTTCTTGAACATGAGTAAATCTCCTAAAAAATCTTGAGTAACAACAATAGAACATATGAAAATAACAAAAAATGCACTTAAATCTTGCAAAAACTAAAAACGAAGAAAATAATTTTACAAAATCAAACTGTCTTACGAGCTATCAATGTTTGGAGCATAGTAAATTAGATAATTACTTATCAAAATCTTAACTTATGTCAATATTTGAAAAATCAGCTGAGCTCTTTACGTGCTTCCTGTAAATCCTGGTCTAGGTAAAATCATTTTAATCTCACTTTTGGTAAACCACGAAACTCTAATGGACTAATAAATGTTCTGGTTTGTGTATTTAAGTCCGCAGATGTCGAAGGCATTGGCGCATGAAGTGAAAGATGGTTTTACAGATAATATATTATCATGAAAGCGTTGCGCATTTGTTCTTCTGTATGAGGACCAATCTGTGTCTTCCTTTGTCTATCACGTGGCATGTTTACCTGTAAACAAGTAGGTATACTTTGAAACTCGAAAGTTTTTGGGGAACAGTGGATCACGATCCAACGAACCCCATTACCACATGATTCACTGTAACCCATTTACTAATAACAGAAATAATATTTTTAACAAAATGTAAATCGTTTATATCACACAATTTAATACAGTTTTATACAATTAGACACACATACTGAAGGAAAATATGCAATGACTTTAAAATATCTAAATAACTATGAACTAAAGTAATTTCAAACATTACGTAAAATTATTTTTTCGTACTTACCTACTGACCGGTGCGTTGTCGCGCGTTCTCCCGTTGTGATTCAGTGACGGCGACTAGTCGGGTGGCACGGGGTAGGGGATAGCGTTAGCGAAGCCAACGCGTGTATGTGTAAGTACAATAGATACAGAGATTTAACAAATGATTCACTGTTCCCCGTGATCCACTGATGCACATGTTCCCTATAGGTCTACAAGTCGGCCGGAGCAAAGACAATCTCCACAGATGGGGGTTCACGGATGGCTCATATCTCAAGTGCGTGTGCGGCACCTCCCCACAGACAATGGCTCACCTTCCATCCTGCGCCGCATGCCCTGTTACTTGTGCATTCACGTCAGCGAGCGGAGTTCGCGCAGCAGAATTTTGGGCCAAAGATGTTTGTTTTTTTTGCCATCGATACACTAAGAAGAAGCAGTACCTATCTTAAGGTAAGAAATTGTGCACAAACCGATAAATAAATAGCATACATTAATTACAAGGAAAAAAATACAGCAGAACAATAAAATTCGATGTGGAAAATATGAAGCAACGTGTACCTATCAGCCAGCAATTTTGAAACTACGTCTCTCCGCTATCGCACAACGCACCTACATAGGAGGTACACACAGGTATCTTGTTGATTACAATTACAACACCAGCGAACGTTACTTACATATTAAAACAATGGACTTCAGTCCTCGTCTACTGACGGCTACTCTTGCGCATGTTATTATTATTACGCAGTAGTTCCATATCATCTAGAACTCTAGACTTCTATAGAGCCTATTATTTTCAAATAGGTTTAGTGAGTCTGTTGTTGACCGTTAATTATCTATTACTTATAAATACTTACATAACCAATATTTGTGTCATACAATTTTACTTGTAGTACCTACCTACTGACTGACTCATACTAATGCCTAGATTAAGATTTCTTGGAATTATTCATGCAAAATACATAAATTCTAAACTTAACTCAGTCCTTCTGTCTGTTTCCTTTTCACGCCTGAACCACTGAATGGATATCGATATTTGGCAAGGATATACCTAGATCGCATTCTGGGGAAGCACAACGTATAAGTACGTTGGGGCTAACTTTGTTGTCAAAAATAATCCTAAAGGGATGAAAGTCTGCATGGGAAACTCGGGTTATTGGCTAATGTCAAAATCTGCGACATACATAGGTATGTGTAATTTTTCATTGCGTTGGAAGTATGGAAGTTTGATTTCTTTACAGCTCCAATCGAGTTTTTGATAATTATCTATTTCAACTAGGTACTCCACCCACGGGTCCCTTAGACAAATGGTTTTGAGAGACAACGAAGTCATCCTATACGGGCTGCATTTTTTTTTTTTACGGAACCCTAGTTAAGATTATTTGAATTTATTATTTGAATGTATGTCTGTCTGTTACCATTTCATATCGCTACGGCTAAACAGATTAAGATCAAAAACATACTGACTTTGAATCCCGGTAGTACGTTCCTGTGGGATAATCGGGCGATAAAGAAAATACGTTTATTTTCAGTAAGACATGACGCAGAGAAAAAACAAAAACACAAATAGACCAAGTTGGGGAACAACAGATGTGCATCACATCCACGCAAAACAGCCATCACTAAGCATAATGCTGTGATCCTATGCGAGATAGAACCACAGCACTAGTTTGCGCAGTACCTATACATAGGTAAGTAGGTTACTCTTATGCTTGACTAAATTGGAATGGAAAAGTTTCAGAAAATTATTGACACAGTAATTAGTCAAAAGTACCTACCTACCAACAATTAAATTACTAATCCTGTGATATCTGGAATCGATATGACGGGTATGACGGCTGCAACAAAAGATGGCAGTCATGATTTTCGTCACTCGATTTTATCTTTATGCAGAGGATTATTGTTCGTTCCTGTTACCTGTAGCACTGTCCGCATTTAAATTCAAAGATCGTCCCATTCTGGGGCCTTTTTAATAAAGCCGACAATTTCCTTTGTGAAAATGTGATAAATAGTATTTTTATGACAAATATGTGGTAATGACTGTTTTAATAGGTAGAGCCGGATGCTCATTGACAGGTCAGGAAGACGAGAAAGAGGAGACGTCAAAGATCAAGACTCCATTTTTCTTCGGAACCCAATAAAGAAAGTCAGTAAAGAATTGAATATTGTATCTATCTGATCATCAGACTAAGTACTCTTTTAGCAATACGTAGGTAGTAACATAATAATCCACTAAGCTATGTAGGTACCTACACACGGCTACACATCAAGCTATACATTTCCAGTATTAGCTGATGTCGCATTGTTTAAGATTTCCGTACAGAGCAAGATCAGCGTAAACTGGAAATGAATAGCTTGATGTGTAGTGTACAATGTAAAATCGACCGCGCCGTGGAAAATTATGTGCGGTAGATACTTTCACCATTTTCCTTCATTATGTAATTATCTTACGTAATCAATCAACACCAGTGTGATTCACCGGTTTTTGAAAGCCTATTGAATTTAATCTGTGGTCTGGGGTCCAACTCTAATATTAAATTAAAATTCATTTATTTCAAATACAAAACCCCCTTTAAAAATTAAATTATTGAAGAAAAGATACACAAAATTAAATACAATATAAATACAACAATAACACAGAAATTAAATACAATATAAAAATAACAATAACACAAATTAAATAAATTAAATTCAAATTCATAATCAACACATATTCATTACAGAAGTCTCTTATGAGCGACACTAATGTAACTTGCCTGTCACAGCAGTGTCGCATGTAAGGACGGTCCAACCTACTTGCTATCATACTCAGAACGGCATTGGAGCTGGCCCGCACTCTGCGCACAAGAGACGCGCAGCGCTTCCCTATAGTCGCATGAAAACAGTCCGTGCACGCCCATGCGAACATACCTGAAGCGCTGCAGTAGCGAGGCAGACCCAAAACCGCTCTAAAAGCGTTGTTAAATTGAATGCGGAGGGTGCTGTACCTTTTCTGCGTGTAATTGGCCCACAGGCTGCAGGTGTACATGGACGTGCAATATGCTCTGAAAAGAGTTATTTTAACGCCATCCGAGCAACGCGCGAACCTGCGGGCCAGCATATTAGCTCTTTTAGATAAAGCCCTCCGTTCCCGTTCCAAGTCAGCATGATCCCTGAGGTCAGCCGTGACTATATGCCCCAGGTATTTAAACTGATTCACCCTGTCTAAGGGTACACTATTTAGACGTATAGGTGGTACATAATCGGGGCATATAGCACCACCAGCCTCAAAGACAATGCGTTGACTTTTCTTAATATTATAACAAGTCCAGGTTTAACCGCGTTATCTTCACACGTCGCTATCAACTTCCTTAAGCCAGAAATCGATGCGCTCAGCAGCACCATATCGTCAGCATAGCTTAAATTGTTGATACACACGTCATCTACATGACAGCCGACGTGCTGACTGCTCAGCGCGACGATCAGCGCGTCCATGTAAAGGTTGAATAACGAGGGTGAGGTCAGTCCGCCCTGTCTAGCACCGCATTGCAACCGATAAGGCTCCGACACTACCCCCGACCATCTGACGCTGTTGACCTGGTGCGTGTACCAATACTTGAAAATGGTAACAAGTTCTGGTGGTAGGTTGATACTCTCAAGTTTTTCCCACAAGAGATCATACGCCACCAAATCAAAGGCCCTGGACAAGTCGAGAAAACATGCGTATACCGGGGTTTTACGGTCATTATAGTATTTGATATAGCACTTTCCGTTGATAATCGGATCGTCTAAATCCAAACTGATTATCGTGCAGAGATATATTTACTTAACTGTGTATTAAGCAAACCGTCAAACACCTTCGCTGTAACTGTAGCTAGAGAAATGGGCCTATACTTAGTTGCTTTTATCAGCCAAGTCACCGGTTTTATCTTTAACTATAGGCACAACCACAGTTTTATGAGATCCGGCGGAAGATAAGAATGGCTCACGCACAGCGAGTAGAACATTGCTAATACTCTGTTTATATGTGAGCTCGCGTGAACCAGGTGTTCAATGGATAGAGAATCATGACCTGGACTCTTGCCTTTTGTCATACTCTTAATGGTTATGGCTACATCCTTGGCACTAAACCTCACCCCCACTATCCCTTCAGGTAACTCACCATTGAAAACCCTACACGCCTGACCCAAAGGTGACTGAACAGAAAATTGACTCTTAAAGATTTCAGCAATGCCTTTACAATCACTCACCCCCTCGACACTCACCGGAAGTCCAGGTTTGACGCTGACTTTGTTGGTGTTTTTCCAAAACCCTCGAAAATCACCTTTGGCGTGCTTTTCCGCCAGACTGTCCATTTTAATTTGGGCTTGATTATCTTGACACCATTTTAAATGTGATTTAAAAACTCTTCAGCTGGCACACATTTCATCGTACATAAGGCCAGCTTTGGGTTTACCGCACGATACCCACTACGTAAACTTACTGTCAACACATTATTACTGTCTCATCCTCATGTATGTATTTAGAAAGAGAGCGCTAACCCACAGGTCGTCTTCACTTTTTATTTGGAGTGTTTGTTGCCTCCAGTTTTCTCTCAGCCACCAATGTAGCCCGCAATTTTTTATAATTTTTTCGATTGCAGGTCAGTGTCAGGCTTCATGTTAAACGACATATTATAATCCGCGACCGTAACACGTACTTAAGTAGGTATTTACAGAATTATAATTATTAAAATTATCAAATACAACCCTTTAAGTTTATTTAATCCCATTGAAGGACTTTTTCGAGGAATAGTGCTACGCTGACGCTACATATATTATACAGCATAAAATCTTAATCAGTGCGCAAACTGTAAGCATGAATTCAGCATAGCATTCTAGTCCCCTAGCTAGCGAAGAAA
This sequence comes from Polymixis flavicincta, assembly GCA_949987655.1. Taxonomy (NCBI): domain Eukaryota; kingdom Metazoa; phylum Arthropoda; class Insecta; order Lepidoptera; family Noctuidae; genus Polymixis; species Polymixis flavicincta. The sequence goes on along the minus strand of OX465182.1, from coordinate 12,871,775 downwards.
TGTTTCGTAGGTCATAGAAAAAAAAAATCTACTGTTCCATACATTTTGACCGCGAAGGTATTGTACTTTTCTATGAAAGAGCTGATGTTTTTTCTGTAAAATCGAGAAAAAAATTCTACGCTATGGGGTCTAGAATGATATGCTGAATTCATGGTTACAGTTTGCGCACTGGTTAAAAATTTACCCTGTATGTTAATTAACTTAGAAAACTGACTGAAGGTATTTTTAGTAATAAATAGTTTTGTTCGAGTAGGATTGTTTTCAAGAAAAACCAGCCCAATGGAATAGAAAAACAACTTTAAAAAATAGCACGAATTCAGTTTATTTTTACGATTTTTCTTGTAAGTCCGCCGAGACTACACGAAGATCGAGCACTATTCCCTGAATTAACTTGAAAGAAAACAATGAATTACTGTTATTTTCTCACTAGAAGCTTTCCAAACGATTGAGACGTTCATGAAATGAAACTATATCCTATAGATTCTAAAAATAAACCTACACCTGTCTTATACTTTATCTAAAGTGATGTTGCCCAAAAACGTAGCACATGGCGTCCTAAATTTAGTTAATCGTTTCCTGTTTAATCCAGCCGTAAACTGAGAAGTATGCTGAACATCACTACATCTACTGAAGAGAAAAGTCACTGACTGGCTAGTGGCTTAAATCCTTGTCTTATGAAGAAACTGAGCAACTTATGGTATCATACACACGGTAAACATACCCCCACACACGCACATATACCTACACACTTCACCTACACTAGGAGTTCACTTCACTAGGAGTTAGGTGAAGGGTCGGACATAACTCCGTCATATATAGACTGATTTGCAAAATTCTTGTTTTGTTCGAAAGGGGTTTATTCGGAAATGGTTCCATTTAAATTTCATGTAGATCTGATGATCCGTTAAGGAAACAGACAACGGAAGTCTTAAAAAAATGACAGCAAATCAACCGCGATTGCTGCCACCGCATAAATATGCACTGTTTTGACCCCAAGGATGATGAAATTTCGAATTGGAGTTAAATAAAAACTTTTTCAAACAAAAAAAAAAACAACCGACTTTCGCAAAAACATTACAAAGTGAAAAATAACTTTAATTTCGGAAGGCGGTGACAAAAAATTAATTAAATACGAGTACATATCCAAAGCACAAAATACAGAGAGTACAGAACGCAATCTACATACAAAGTGCGCTCGAGCAACGCACACATAGACACCGCTCACGGATATTTCGGACGGGTTCGGACCAGTCCGAGCGCGAGTGTCATGCCCTGAGACCGCGTCTGTGAAGTGCAAAAATGGAGCAACAAAAAAAAAGTTATTATAACTGTTCAGTGGACGGTTGTTTAAATTCCACATTAAACTGTGAATTGTCGTTTTTTAAGCTACCAGTTGTTTCAGAGAAGTAAGTACCTAGGTACCTATTTGCTTGAGTTTCGAGGGTTCGTTTTAATAGATTAAAGTTCGTTTGAATATTTAGTTGTGGGTAAGCAAACATGACTTTGTGGTCTTGTAATATTTTTACAATTTATATTAGGTATTTATTGTAGTAGTATTATAGCTATTTATATATATTTATTTATATTAGTATTTATATTTATTTATTTCTTTTATTTTATTTATAAGCTAAAAAATACGCTCATCTTCCTCATTACTGCTCGGCGAGCCGGCCGGGCCGCCTGCGTAGCCGCCCGCCGCCGCGCGCCGTTCATAAATAATAGAGTTGATATTATTTGTGATCACGACAAGAATTTGTTTGGCTATTAAAGCTCGATTTATACCTATAATAGTTTCCTATTTTGAACCAGTATAAACGAAGTACATAACTTTTTTGTAAGGTAAATTCACGCCACTAAATATTACGTAAGATGAAAACATTTTTTTTTGTTTGTGTAGATATTGTTTTGTTTTTAGTGTCATTTGATAGGTTTAGGTCTAAAACGGATAGTGCAATAAATTGTGTACATAGAGTAATCCGTTTAGAAGTTATTAGGAATTTTCGATAATGAAAATTGACAAAATTAAATGTAATATTTTATATGTTTTTGTTCTTTTTGTATTGTAATACTATGTTTATTGTATTGGTTTAATATTGTAGAATAAGTTTTTTACAATGCGGGCTATAACTACAGCGGGTTTGAAGTAGTCCCCACAGTCGTCCCGTCCACTTTAATGTTACCTAATTCGTTTTTTTAAGGTTACGGTATTCTTTACATTAAATTATATCTTGTTTCAGGCGAACTGAGTGGTTGAGGTTGATGAATAGAGAAGATTTAATAGATTCAAGTTGCTTTCGTGCTCGTGTGTGTGAAGCTCATTTTGGTCCCAACTCAATCACACTAAATTCAAGTAGAAAGTTGTTAAAAAGAAATTCAGTTCCACAACTGCTCCTACCATTACCGAATAATTTTGCGAATAAATTAATTCAAACAACTATTCAAACAGCCGATGCAAATGTACAATGTGATTATGATTTTCAAACGAATGCTCAAGTACAAACGCCATTACACCTTTCAAATGATACTCCTCGAAAAAGAAAACTTTTAAGTGAAGTTCAAAGATGCCGAAAAAGGCTAAAAATAATAAACAATACACAGTTTGAAGCCAACACGTTTCTTAAGTTATGTGACAAATTTTTGACCCCAAACTTAGCGCGTGTTGTTAAACAACAGACCAAAATTAAAACTCAGGGACATGAAAACAGGTATAATTTGGACTACAAAATGTTCTGTTTGAATTTATACTACGTAAGTCAACGGGCATATAGTCTTTTAAAAGACACTTTATGTTTACCAAGTAAACAGACTCTAACGAAAATGTATAAGCCCGTAACTACAAAAATTCATAGCTATCTCATGGATGTTCTTAAAACAAAAGTACAATATATGAGTGATATGAATAGAAATTGTACACTTGTCGTTGACGCTATGAGTCTTAAAGCGAATTTATTTTACAATATTAAAGAAGACAGAATATATGGTTTTCATGAAGTTGACGGTGTGCAATCTCCTGAGCCCACGAAGTACGCTTTAGTAGCAATGATCCATGGCTTATTTGAAAATTATAAGCAGCCAGTAGGTTTTGCATTATTAGCTGAATGCAAAAATTATCCAAGCGTAACAGATTGGATTGATAAACTAATCCTAGAACTTTTTTCAATTGGTTTAAATGTCCGAAGTTTAGTGTCAGATATGGGTTCTGATTTTTTGAACAGCACCATAAAAAGATCAGTGTCTGCAGAAAGTCCCTATTTTTTCGTTGGTGACAGAAAGATATATTATATATTTGATCCACCTAACTTATTCAAATTAGTGAGAAATAACTTAATTAACTATGAATTTCATTTTGAAAACAATGTGGCCAAATGGCATCACATACTTCAGTTTTATGAGATGGACAAGTTGAAACGACTAAGACTTGCCCCGAAGCTAATAGATAGTCATGTTAAGCCCACTAATTTTGAGAGGATGAAGGTAAAGTACGCTGTGCAAGTTCTTAGTGCTACCGTTGCAGCCGGCTTATCTAATTATGTGGACTTTGGCATAATAGAAAATTCTGCTGAAGGCACAATTAAAATGATTGAAATGATGAATGATTTGTTTGATTTTTTGAATACATCATCTCGCTATGGAAGCAAACAATATCAACACGCATTTTGTGGCGAAGAATACCAGATTGCTTATATTAATAGCATGCTGAATTTCTTTGCCTCGTTGAAATTAATTAACCCAAATAATGGCCAAAATGTTACATCTAAAGTAAAGTTCATTGAAGGTTTCCAAATAACCCTAAAATCTTTATTAATGTTGTTTGAGGATTTAAGAATTGAAGGACTCTCTTATGTGCTGACCAGACGATTAAATCAGGACTGTTTAGAAAACTTTTTTGGACAGATTAGGACAAAGAATGGACATTCTACAGAACCAACATCCTGGCAGCTAGTTTCAGCATTCAGGAAAATATTTTTCATGAATATTTTAAAGTCGCCTAAAAGTGGTAACTGCACAGAAGATTTAACAAAATGTTTACTCGATGGTGAAAAATTATATGCTCCATTAGCCAATGAGGCAGGTAATCCAGGAACAACTTCGACAATGGTATCTAACAGAAAAGAAAATGAAACATGTGCCAAAATTAATTTAATATCAACTACGGATTATAACACACTTGACTTACCGGGAAAAAACGCGTTAGTTTACGTTGGTGGGTATTTGTTGAGGAAATGCTTAGAATACCACAAGGAGTGTAATGAGCTTATGGCTTATACAAAAGGGGAAGACAATGCAAAAAACTTTTCACAGGGCACTACATTCACCCGTTATAAAGATTATTGCAAAGATGGCACCAAAACTTTATTAACCATACCACCAGATGGTTTTGTGGAATTCGTCAGATCAATGGAGGAACAATTCTGCAACTTTTTCAAGAGGAACTACTTGAACTGTGAAATCCTAGAAAGTCTCTTAAACGAGGTACAGACTCTAACTTTCTCAATGCCTTGCAAGTGTTTTCCACTAGCTTACTGTAAACGCTTGTATATAAGAATGCGAATTTATTACACTTTAAAATATAATAATCGTGCATTTCGCCAATGTGGAAACCGTCGTGAGATATTTTCTGTGACAAATTTGTAATAGGTATAACAATAAAACATTTTTTTTTTTGTCGTTATTGGTTTATATTTCCTATCTTCCTGTTTCATTCTCAACAATAAATCAAACACTAGATACGAGTGCCACTACCACGATAGTTTTTTGTGCATAAGCCAAAGTTGACAACCCTATTGCGACCGCCGAGCGTAGGTATGAAAAGTGAAGTACATACATACATGTGATTGATTTCTGTACTCTCTGTATTTTGTGTCCAACAAAGTCACCGAGATCCGAAATTAAAGTTATTTTTCACTATGTAGGTAGTAATTTCCGGTAATCAGTTGTTTTTTTTTTTTTTTTTGGAAAAAGCTTTTTATTCTTATATTTCTTGGGTTCTATATTTATCTATATTATTTGGGTTAGGCGTTGACAGCTGCGCCACAGTGTTTTACTTTTGTGGCTTCGTTTTCCTTTTTTTTTGGGTACCTACTGGCGTCGCACGGTTTGTGCATTAAGCCAGTGTCAAGTAATTTTTCTTTTCGATCAAGTAAATGGCCCGTTATCAGGCACGAAGTTAAAAAAAATTCATACTCGTCTTTAGTTAGTCACGTCAACGTTATTGTAAAGCGGTAGTAGGTAACTTTACAACAACCTATTAGGAGTTTTTGGGGGGAACACGAAAAGCCCACGTTAGTCACTTATTTTCACCTTCACTACACTTGTGCACTCACACGTAACTAAATTGGTTAATTCACTACCAAAATTATACAATTTAATTCGCTGTTTCACAAAATTTTATGAAAATGAAAATTCGTGCGACATGTTCCAACGCGATCCCGTCAATCGGGTACCTATACTCGGTTCTCGTCGCCGACTCGCCGTCGTCGGTCGCGTCGGTCGGTGATATAAATCGCGTATACTCCGCGACTTCTACCGTGCTTGTGGTCGGTCTGCCACATAACCACACAACCTCTTTTTTTTTCTATCTTATGGGACAAAAAAGAATCAGTAGGCAACTAATTATTAAAATGAAGATTGACACAGGAATCAAATATAAATTAAATTACCTTTTAAATAAAGTACATTCTCAAGCTAGTGAACTGACCCAACAAAAACTGTACTCAATTCCAATACTAGAATCTTTCTGCTGCAGGTTTAGCACGACAATCGTAGACAAGCGTTTTTTCATCAGAAGAGTAGAGAAAAATGACATTTCCTTATAGACAGTTGACAGTTTTTCACCGAGAAATGTAGACAAGAGATTTCTGTTCAACAGTAGAGTAGAAATAGAAAGCGTCATGCCTGCAGGTCGGCTAGACTAGCTTACCTAACTATTACCTATTTATGTTCATTCAACATAATATTATCCTATCTATGTTCATGTGCGGTGTGCCTGATGGTTATTACCATTAACGTCAATGTTTGCGGAAAACCGCTGAATTAAAATAAACATTATCTAAGTACATAAGTTTTAAACAAGCTTGAGTCATTTTGGGTCTTTATTGGTTCAACGCCGAATATTTAACCCGAATTAAACCAAAAGCCAGCAGGTCAACCTACCCCAAACTGTCAAATTTTCCCAATTGAACATGAACCTTATGCTTACGGTATAAAGTTGAAAATCTATCAAATAAATTTGACAGATTGGAGTAGCTTGATGTGCTGGCGTCTGTACGATCACCAAGAGATACGTAACCATCGTCGTTCGAGGAATAGGTACAGGCGTGATTTTATGTGTGTAGGTACATAAATAATACATAAACTCACGCGTTCTTTCCATGGGGGATGGAGGTAGGTAAAAACAACAACTACAAGGGCCGATGCCTGCCAGGCGTGCGGGTTGTTCGAAAGAGATACCGCGTGGCCCAGGGCACACAGGCAGGCTACTGAGGGAACACGGGTGGGTTTTAGTCAGTAAAAGTCTGACACGCCTCCTGCTCCACCCAGAGCGGGAGAAGTTATTTGATGATTTCCCACACAAACAAAAAACCATCGTCGTCGGATATACTCGTAGTTGAAGTTTAGTAAGTAAAACACCAATGGACGAATCAAATTTAATTTAATCAGTACAAAATATACAGTTCAACTATAAAATAAAATTTGACGCCCGAGTGAAATTTTTGTTTTTAACATAAAATCTATCCATAAAGGTAGATAGCTGTGCCCAGTTACCTACTTAGTTTTCGCTTATTATCGTTAATTCTGACTTTGTTCTTTTTGCTCGTCTGCTAAGAGTCGTAGCGTGATGTTAATTAACCCATAACGTTAGTCAGCAATTGAGCTACCAAATGCATTTTGTAAGTGCTACTGGTATTTCAAAGATTAGCGCGTTTACAGAAAAACAAACAAACAAACTCGTCAATTTTATTTTATTATTATAGACTACAATATAAAACCCAACTGTTCGCCTTTGGCTACAAATAATGCAAATATACGACATATATCAGCAACAATAGGGGCGCTTATAACCAACATTGCAGACGGTTTAACGTTGACTACACAGTTATATCTTATCTAGATAATCCATGATAACGATAACATATATAGGTACTTACGTCAACTATGTACAGATAGTACTTAGGCCTAGTGCGCACTGCCGATGCCGATGCCGTGCGTTTTTTTACCGTATTATCTGTGGAGTAGAGTATCATAGAAGTGAGCGCATTGCGGTGAAATAAACGCATGCGGTAAATTCATCGTTGGCCTCTCGCTGCTTTGCGTTGAATCTACCGCACATAGAGACATTCAGTAAACAGATTGACAGCCTCTCTTCTATAGAAATTGTCTTTCTTCAATTTGTATCATTGTGGTCAATTTCACCACCAATTGTTAGGTAACAAATTATCAAATGACGTAATGCTCATTCGGTAATACCCGATTTAACTCCCTTAGGGGTTGAATTTCGAAAAATCCTTCCTTATTCCTTTTCTACATTACAAAGAGAACCTCTGTGTAAAATTTCAGCTTTCAGGTCCAAGGGTTTTGGGCTGGGCGATGATGAGTCAGTCAGTCAGGACTTCTCTTTTTATTTATATAGATCTTACGAAAAAGAAGCCCTTCATAGGCCTTAAGGCCGTCAAGGGATGTACCGAATACCGTTTGGCCACCCTTTTTTACGCAATAATACTCGTAAATATACGCACTGCGTTCCACTGCAAGGCAGTGCGCGCTCTCAAGACACGTCTTTGCTCTACATTGTAAATATGGACTGTATTATGACCTATATTTTAGTGATATACCGACTACTCGCCGACTAATCAGCCAAATTTGCAGTCGGCGATTAGTCGGCGACTAGTCAGCTAAAACCGCCGACTAGTCGGCCTATTTTTTACTCGTATTAATCGCTCAATCGGCTAATGAGACACAATTGATATTCTATTGTAATGGAGCCCCAAGGCTCCGCGCCGATGTCTACCGATTAATATGCTTACAAATTTAAAAGACGGTGATTGAAATGAAATTGAAATCTTTACTGTTATTATTTTGATTATACTCGTAGAATCAGTTTAACAGTTTACTTTCAGTGCAAACTAGAAAAGGATAGGAAATTAGGATAGGAAAAAACGCCAGCTCACACGTAAACAATGGTAGAATAAATGCAAAGTAAACAAAAACATGCCCCGAAAATTCCGCCTGGTCGCCGGGTGCCGCGCACTGGCACCTACGAGCATAAAGCGTAGTCACAAACATTACCGATGTCACCGGAACTCAACCGAAAGCAATGAAGGGCTTGGCCGACTAGTCGGCCATTTTGAAGCCGACTAGTCGGCCGGTCACAGTCGGCCCACCTATACTATATTTGATGCTATATTAATATGGATAACCTGCCGATTTTGGCGCCCAACATGGGCCCACTTTTTTTTTTCGAATCTTCAGCTGCTTAGCGTGAGTCACCTCAAAGACAGTTAAAATAAACGATCGAGAGGTTTCGAACATAACTTGCCTTAGGATAAGAATGAGTGTTTTGCTGTTTCAAGTATGCTGTGTTGTGTTATCGCATTACACAGTAGGGCTCTGTTGCCCTTAACTATTCATGGAATTTTGACTCATTCATCAAACCAACATTGACTATCTCGACTGTCGAGACAGAATTACTCTCACGAAGATAATATTGTGAAATAGGTCATGACGTTATCATGGCCTTCGGCTGGGAAAAATATGGGGCGGATGACGTGGCTCCTATGTTTATGTGCAGACGCCAGCACATCAAGCTACCCCAATCTGTCAAATTTCTTTGATAGATATTCAACTTAAGCTTAAGGTTCATGTTTTTTTTTTTTTGTTTGGTTGGGAAATCATCAAATAACTTCTCCCGCTCTGGGTGGAACAGGAGGGCGTGTCAGACTTTTACTGACTAAAACCCACCCGTGTTCCTTCAGTAGCCCGTATGCCAGGGGCTGTGGTATCTCTTTCGAACAAACCCGCACCCCTGGCAGAGCTTAAGGTTCATGTTCAATTGGGAAAATTTGACAGATTGGGGTAGCTTGATGTGCTGACGTTTGTATCTACTCACTGCGATTCACACCACATCCCAATGTAGTCGAGCGTAGACGAAAATAAAATGCAAACGTGGTTATCTACCTCAGTATTGCTGGGACTTGATCACGTAAATCAAGGCAACGTGCTTACATTCCCACACTTGATTACAGGCACAGATACAACACATACGTGCAGCAGTATGCAATAATAATAAAAGCTATCATGTCAATTATCAGGAGTTATGAATACAATAAACGACAGTTTTCAATCAACAATATCATTTAAAAGTCACCTTAAAATAACTTTCGTATCTTTTTCGAATTAGCAAGAATATGGACGCATTACAGATAAAAAATCGATTATTACTTTATCGAATTACTCAACCACGTCAAGTCGTAATCATGTCATGGCGTCACGGCATTGGCGTCCGCCTCGCGGCGCCAGGCGTTGGTACCTAGCTAAGCTGCTTATCTCCATGCATTCCATAGGTACGTGATAATCACGATAACAATACATTTCATACTTTATTCCGATCATTTTTAATATGAAATTCACTTTTTTGTAGATAACCCTGTTAACGACTCTTATTATACGCCCATAAGGAACATAATTTCTAATGCTGAATGTTCTCAGAGGCGGACAAATGTCCAGCTATTAACGTTGTTATTAATGTCGGTATTCAAATAAAACGTTGGAAAACTTGTCTGTGTATAAATAGCCGGTGACAACGCCTGCTGATCGGCGCTCAGCTGCCATCGATAATGCAATCTTCAAGGTGTGTCGCAGATTAGGTATCATCATATTCAACCATCCATCTTAAACGAGAGTTATCTTGACACATCTTCATGACAATTCCAAAGGGTAGGTATTTCTGAGAATTGTTTGCGTAAGCCGAGTGTGGGTGAAATAATGCCAAGGGTTCCCATCATTGTGAATATGAGGAATGACTATAATTTTAATAAAGACGCCATTTTGTAGAACGTGGGAATATTCTGGTAAAGATTCAATAGTTGCTAAAGTTGGAATAATTTGATCCACCAATGGTCACATTCTTATTTTTTACTTTACTTTATGCCGTCTACTTCTGTATCGATCAAAGCCAAAGTTTGGTGTTACCATCAGCGAAGATGACCGTAGGCCATCTTATGACGCTGGGCATTATTTCCAGAGTCTGAAGTTCCGGTTCACGTTTAACATATTCCAAAGTTCCGGATTAGGTAACTATACCTTCAAGTTGCGGCCTTCCAAAAAATTACATTAACACAAAATGTCATTAACACTCAGGTAGATTCTTAAAGAGCTAAGTCGATGTGGTGCTTCGTGCCACGGTTGTCAATGCCTGAAACGATACCAACAGACAGGCCCTAATCCCGCAAGGCCAGGCGTCGGATGTCAGATGCACATCAGTCCGGGACGACCGGTTTATTGTCCTGGAAATTTTAAGTAACCGCTACCTTACCGCTGTTGAAATAGGTACGCCAGCGGCTCATAATCGCAAGAGGTGTGACCGTTAGCAATGGTGAGAAGTAAACTTAAAAGCCCGTAAAGCAACACGCGCTCCAGAACTTCTCAGACACCATCGAGTAGCTGGACTTCAATTTGCACATGAACACGCCAGTTGGACCCGTGAGCAATGGGTTGGAGTAGGTAGTGTTCACAGGTGAGTGTCGAATTCCAGATCGGCGGTCCAGATGGTCGGGAGCGGGTGTGGAGAAGAAGTAGATAGGTTACTACCCATTACACAGAGACATAGACAGTTAAGATTTTAAGAAGTTTGGTACCTTTTTCATTATGTGAAAAGTCATTTTTTCTGCAAAACATTCTTATGGGTCATTTCGAAGTATCGACAAAATCACAATGTGGCCAAGATTCCATGCTTATGTGAGAAATTACCCAGATTTCAACTTTGCCTTCATTCAAAGCAGAGTCACGAGGAAATTGTGACACAACAACGGGCTTTTTGTGTGGACTCTGGAGTGGTCTGAGAACGTGAGGCAGTTAATAAATCTCTGCCTGCCCTCTCGAAGTCTCGAGGATTAGGTACCTACAGTCATGACCTGACAACTTGTGAATGTGTGTCATGCGAAATAAAAACTTTTTAATAAAAAAATTGAACCGCCGAAAAACCGAAAAATAAAAAATAATAAACTAGCTTTGTCCAACCCCAATAAATAAGTTCGGAAGGCGGTGACATACATATAATCAAATACATATCCAAAGTCACCGACTTCCGAACTTATTTATTGGGGTTGGACAAAGCTAGTTTATTATTTTTTATTTTTCGGTTTTTCGGCGGTTCAATTTTTTTATTAAAAAGTTTTTATTTTATAATTTTTTGTGGCTATAATCTACTAATTACTACATGCTTAATTTTTGATTTAATACACGACTCAGTATTAAAATCTGTGAGTAAACAATCAATCATCCCCTGTTTTCTTACCCTTAGGGTTGGAATTTTTCTTCGAAATTTATATGGGACCAACTTCGAGGTATACCCTTTCCAATAAAAAAAGAATTATCAAAATCGGACTACTCTGGAAAAAGTTATGCGTGGTCATACATAAAAAAAAAAAAAAAAAAAAAAATATACGCGTCGAATTGAGTAACCTCCTCCGTTTTTTCGTCGGTTTGAAAAGGAAAACAAACATATTCATTCCTTTTTAGTATGAAAATATAAATAAATTCCTGCATGCACTGCAACACTGTATGTTTAACGGCATCACAAAAGCAAACATTCATCAACAATTCACATTGTCAGTTCGCTTCAATTAAGATTCATGTTCATTGAGCATGAGTCAAATAGCTATTGAGGCAGTCATTGAGAGCAGTCATGGAATAAGGCCGCGGGTGCACGGACGCGGCGCAAGTTATTTCATGCAAATTGTCGTTATTTCATTAAACTAATGTCTCACGTCCGGCGATACCCGTGTCGCCTTCGCGTGCCGACGCCGCTCATTGTAAATAATGTAAATTGATACTGTTTAATACATACTTATGCAAGTCTTTATTGCATTTTTCTACCTGTTACAAGGCTACGTTTTTAAATGCTGTATGTTGAACGTCCAATTTCCGATTCCCCTTTTGTTTTTAAACGTCTACATCAGCTGCTTTTATTTTTATTGTTATAAAAATGACGTCCTGTAAGGAACATTGTATTAGTAAGTTCCAAATTTCTCAGTCGTAATTTGCTTTGCCCTTCAATTTGTGTAAAACGCGGCGGATTATAATCAAGTCCTTGTTGTTTTTGTGATTTGACATTAATTTATTTTCTTGCAAAAAGGTTATTCCTCCGTCCAAACAAAGCCATGTTTGAGTCAGCAGTGGCTGCGTAAATATTTTTATTTCGGCCGCGTTCTGCGGTCTTTGTTTTGCAAATGACTTGCTGTACATCCAGTGTTTACAGTGGTGGAGCGTCTTGAGCCGATCCATATGCTCCTCTTTGACACACTGCATGTCATACGCGGACGAGTCACGACTACCACACCAACCATTGTCTTACATTTTAAACAAAAGATGCATATGGATGTTCTCGCTAATGAGATGCGTCCTACCTATACAAACCTGACAATCGCGTTTAACACAGCCGTTTTGCATAATTCTTGAATAAGAGTACCTCTTCAGTGCTGATAAACACTAGCAGTTATAAATAAAAGCGTTATCGACACCATCGATTTCACATCATATGCGTCGAGGGTAGAGTGCGGCTATGGGATTCTATCGATATCAATTCCCAGATGCACAAATCGTGAAAAAAATGAAAGATTCTCCTCTAATCTAAAACAAAGCTGGAAGAGACCACATGTTTATTTATTTGTAGATCAGAGACCACTGGGGATGACGCATGGATGTTTACCACCAGGGAGAGCAGAAATAAAGCAACACAGCCAACCCGGGTTATCGCAGCAAGTGTTACTCAGCGGTCAACGCTCCATCGACATTTCACTTTGCAATACTAAGTTGATAACATCCCTATTGTTCTAGCATTGTTATCGGCATATACTTTTCAATATGTGCACGTATTGTTTTGTTAGTAACAATGAGCAATCATTACTTACCAGAAATAATATTGCTTTTGATAAGGATATGTGCACCAATTACTGGTATGCGGAACAATAATGAGGAAAATTTAATAGAAAATAAGTGTTCTTGAATCAAAAGGCAAAGAAAACTGGCATAGCGAAACTTATAGGCAATCACGACACACGCGGCATTGCACGCGTATTGCGCACTGATATCTACATTTTTTTAATAACCTGGTGTTTTATGAACACCATACTTAGAAATCATGAAAATAATCGTTGGCAATCGGTTTGATACGATTACTTTAGAAACTGCTCTCAAAACCACGAAGGTAAAACATTGTGTAGAAACAAGCATGTCCTAGAACCAAAAATTCGAAGACATGTGACATCTACCGACCCGCACTGGGCCCGCGTGGTGGATTATGGCCCACTTCCTTTCTCAGAAAGTAGGCTTGAATCCCAGCAGTGGGAGCATTATAGGCTGATTATACTTTAGGAATTAGGTAAGAGCCTAGTGTGAGACCTATCAATAGCGTTGACGCTGCGCTTTTTACGCAGACTTGATAACTTACATCGACGCTTACGTACGTTGCATTTCGTTTTTACGCAGATGATGCATAGATGCGTAGGTCATCTGATTTTTTTTTGCGATTTGGAGATGTACATAATACACATTTAGAATTCTGAAGATTATCCTGACTACCGTTATACGATATAGGGACTTGGATATCTAATGTCAAAATTGATATAAAACGTGACTTTACATTGGCTTAACGTCCATGCAAATGTCTAAACCAGAATGAGCAAGAGAACTTTTAATTTTATGGTGGAAAAACAAAAGGTTATTTTTCATACTAAAAGGTCACTTTTTTATCTATGTCAGGTAACTTATTACAAGACCCGGCTGACAACACTGCCTTCAACATAGTGATCTGAAAATAAGTTAGTCTATTGACACCCAAATAAGTATAAGAAGGAACATTGGATCATGAGGAACTCTTTACCATTTGTACTTTGTTCCGGAATGGAAATTTTGTATCGAGTAAATACTCTGAAGAAACTAATTTGTGAACTATTGATTAGTTTGAATGCAGTTTCCATAGATATGTAGGTTCTGTACTCGGTAAAAGTTTTGATTGTGTTTTCATCGACTGTTTCAAATACCGCTCTCGTTGTGAAATTTAGCAATAGATCTACAGATAGTTTTTTTAATGGGGTTGCGAGGCGTAACTGGAAGCAATGAGAAAAGGAATAATATAACATTAATATTAATTGGTATTTTTCATTCTCTCTTGAGAGTCTTGAATTATCGCCAAGCCTTAGACAATAAATTCGAAATCTCACTAAAAATATTATGTGAATATTCAGAATGCATCGCTGAAACTGGCTCGACATAAACTAAATATTTAGCAAAAAGCAAAACATATGGAGCATGCATGAGTGTACAATGAATGTGTCGCAGACCTCCAGAGCTGCGCTCGCGCTGGTTGGACGCTTGAGACGACGGGAAATAAATTGCTGTCATTTACACACATAACAAGTGCAGTCTATTCAATAAAAGATTGATACCACGCGTCCACGATGCGCAACGTGACCGCGCGGGAACAGTTCTTATAACTCATCTCGGTGACTTCAAGTTCAAAGTACAGAGACTTTACATACACAGCATCTGGGTATTAATTATAATAAAAACAACGTTTTTTTATAAAATTGTGGTCTTTATGCCAGTTGGAATTTTAAACTGTGTTATTTTGAAAAAAATAATTCAGCACGCAAAATATTTTACAGTCCGGAATGCGTTTTTGACTCCCGTCATTTTAATACAAATGAATACCTATTATGTACCTTTACGTGTTTTGATCTTTAATAATTACTAATTTGACAGGTGTAACGAAAAATTATTTCGGCGGCCAGACTGTATTCTTATTGAAATTTGGATTTGCTCTAGACATGAATGGTCTACCAACATCACTAATTCACTATGAAACGTTTTGCTCAAACACTAGTGACAAATTCGCAAACATGACGTTAGTATGATATCATCATGCCCATTACTCTATCCATCTAAGCATAACACATGTTCCGGAAGTGACTATCCGGCTAGGTAATAGGTTTCTTAGTAATATAGATAAGATTCGTTTTTATTCTCACAAAAAAGGATGAATATGCTTGAGGTCTACTCAAAATATAATAGATGACTGAGTACTTACCTACCCTGCCGTCCTTTAACTAGAAAGGACTTAACCCTCACTTGGTGGGGTTGCGACAATCGTCGATAGAATTCGGCAACTGGGACTCGATGTGGCCTTGCACAAGTCCGAGGCCATGTGGTTTAATGGTCCTTGGAATGCGCCACCGACGGGTTCCCAGATAACGGTGGGAGGGGTTCACATCGGCGTCGAGTCGACGATGAAGTACCTGGGACTTGTCCACGACAACCGGTGGAACTTCGCGGAGCATTTCCGCCGTTTAGCTCCCAGAATGGAGCGGGCCGGGGCTGCCTTGAAGCGGCTCCTGCCCAATCTAGGGGGGCCAAACGCCTCCTGCCGGAGGCTCTACGCGGGGGTCGTGCGGTCCATGGCCCTATATGGGGCACCAGTGTGGGCGCCTACATTAAGGCGTCAACCAGCTCGCCGGTTGAAGGCGTCCAATAGGGTCATGGCCATCAGGATGACCTGGTGATATCGCACGATCTCCGGTGAGGCAGCGGGCCTCCTTGCTGGATTACCGCCATGGGATCTGGAGGCAAAGGTCCTCGCGCACATCTGGGAGTGGTGCGAGGAGGCCAAACGCCGGGGCGTAACTCTGCTGCCGCGAGAAATCGCGGCGCAGCGGACAGAGCTCCGGCGGCGGCGGGATCTCATGGCGACATGGAGAGTGCAATTGTCGCAACCCAGTGCTGGGCACGCCACGATTGCGGCGGTAAGTCCCCTCTTTGAGGAGTGGCTTGAGAGGCGGCATGGCGTGCTCACCTTCCGCCTGACGCAGGTCCTTACCGGACACGGCTGTTTCGGGAGTTTCCTGTTTCGCAAAAGGTGGGAGGATACGGTGGAGGTCTGCCCGGCTTGGGCGGAGCACCGCCGTGTCCTCGTGGAGGCGATCGGCAGCGGCGATCTCTCGCGTCCGGCCCTGGCGTCGGGAATCCCAGGGTAATTCCCGGCCACCGTAGGCGTGGGCTTGCGGACGGCGAGTAATGGGTAGCTCGCTGTCCGGTAAGGACCAACCCCATGTTGACGGCGCGTTGAATTCCACGCGCGCCTCAAAGAGATTTCAGCACAAACCGATGGGGCCCGCAAGGGCCGATGCCGGCCAGGGCTGCGGGTTGTACGAAAGAGATACCGTGGCCCCTGGCACACAGGCTACTGAGGGAAGACGGGTGGGTTTTAGTAAGTAAAAGTCTGACACGCCCTCCTGCTCCACCCAGAGTCATTTGATGATTTCCAACCCAAAAAAAAAACCTCGCTTGGTACATTTTTACTTTATAATAGAATCTAAGAAATCACAATTCTCTGTATTTCTGTCTAACAAACATTTTTACAATTCAAATAGGTACTTAGTTCCCAAGGTATGAGAGTTTGTAGGCCGTTAACTGGAAAGGATTATTTAGGCTAAATAGAAAGAAATATCATTTGATGTCTCCTACAATCAGTAACTGGAAAGGATTATTTAGGATAAACAGAAAGAAATATCAATTGATGTTTTCTACAATCAGTAACGTATTACAGTTTTTAAGAAATACCGGTGCACGCGTTTTTTGCCATTTTCTCGGAAACAACTTTCAAGGCTTAACGCCTGCCTAATTAAGGGACGGCAGTACCAGCGGCCCTGTTTTTTTCAAGTTCGGTCAGCCAATAAAATAGCCACGACACGATTCAACAACTTAACCGCTGATAGATTGACGAAAGCTCTTTTGAAATGTATGGGTGATTCAACGGATCTGAACGTCTCGGCGGAACTGTAATTATTTCTATTTGAGATTGCGTAGGCTGGGCCGCTCGCTACTAATATCCTAGCTGCTGGTTAGGTTTGCTCGCGCTAAATACGTTCCCAATCGATTGGCCGCATTTCAGCACGCGCCGCTCAATCTGAAACCGTTACTATTTAACACAATACGTAAACAACCACGTTACACTGTTCATGAGCTGGAAATGTTACAACTTGCGAAGTTAGTTTGATGAATACATGGTCTTGCAAACCGCAAGATTGTGTACAGCAGGTTTATGATAAACGGGTAGATTTATTGAAGTGGATCCACATATCGTACCGACGTTTCAATCTACAGGTTTCGACGTTACCCGCATCAGTTGTCCACATTGTACAGGCTCACGCAGGCAAGGAGTTCGCATGCACTTACTTCTTTGAGCGTGTCCGAAACACCGCAACCGGCCCTGCGCCGTCACTTAACAACCTAAATAAGTATATCTCCAGAGAATATCACGTATGCACATAACATTTAGGTACCTACATGTTTTTAAGGTTGGTAGCTGTACAGCCAGTACTTGTGCTTATTCACAGTTAGCTGACTAGGTTCATGCTCAGTGTAATGGTAAAATATTTGAGCGTGGCACCGTTAGCCGGCGGCGGGCACTGTGTGGGCCTGATACTCTTGGATGGTCGTTCGTCGGCACCTTTGTGCATTGACCCGTACAAGGCTTGTACACCAAAGAACTTCCTAGTTCCATGCACTTGTTAATCATACTATTTATTACTTTGATACATGATTTATTAGAAACCCACGACAAATTATAAGCGGTTGCTTCATTAAGAATGCTTGGCTTGTAATATTTAGTCATTTGGCAATCAAAATGCATACCTAAGCCTTTGTAAGCATTTAAAACAAATAAGTTTGAGTGTCATTTAGGTATGTAGTTGGCAAGCATGCATTCTCGCGGTTGTCGAGTCATTTTGTAATTTGGCGTAAGTGACGAGAGACAGCTATGCAAGCAAAATATTAGGTTAGAATTTGCTAGAAATAACAACACAAGCATAAATGTATAAACATATATTATTGTAATATATTAACATATAAAAATAAGCATGGCTACAAAACCGTCACTAACTCATCATCGAAAGGAAAATCGTTTTCAGAATGGAGAGTTCTCTCAGGGAAAAGCCCCTCCATAGGGTAAACGAATTGTTATCCTGGAATGTATCAGAAATTCAGAACATGACTATATTATTACTTAAGTAGGTGCTTACCGATTTTCAGATTTGTCCTTCCTTCCTTGCATTAGTCAAAAAAAGTAAGTTACCTTATCATACGCAAAACATGCTTTCTTTTCCTTGGTCCTCTATCAAGGTCGTTGACGCATTTTCGTACCAGTTCCGCGCAACTCCGTCCACTCCTCACATGAGTCGCCGGCAGTAGAAGAGCAGACCACATTCCGTCCCGACCGTCCTCGCCATAAACGGCCGTCTGTCGCCGATCGCCACAAGTGGCATCGTTTGAGGCACTGGGAATGTTGCGGTCGCACGTTTCGCACACAGCATGTATGGCCACGCCGGTTTTTTTTAACTAAATTCTACTAACTTCAGCTGTTAGAGATCACAATTATCTACAAGATGACAGCGAAGGAATATTAATTCAGCACCATGACGAATGGATATAACGGATACGGCCATAATCCTGAAAGTAACTATTCTTTTAAGGCGTGAGAACACAAATCAACGGACTTAAATGGACCTCGCTCTCAACGCCAAGTGCAATAAATCTTGTATTGGATTTAAGGATACTGAACTCAATTCCAATCAGCAAAGAGTGTATGAAGTTAGAGTTCAAAATGAAGTTTAAATGGCTGGCGAGAGTGGGCTCCCAGCCCTACTGAGAAACATTTACGTGCAACTACAAATATTACCATTTCACAAGAGCTAAAAACTGATCAACTGCTATTAAATATTTCCATTCCAGGCAAATTATAACCAATTCAGAAGATCATCTTAGATTTTCATTAAGTTACAAATTACCTAACTGAATTGGTAAAGAATAGACTTAGATTTGAAAAGACCTTACAAAACGTAACTATTTAGATCGCGTATCAAAGCTCAGATGACTCAATTCTTTGACCCATTCATAATTTTACTAATGTAACACGTAGTTATCTAACACACATAGGTACATAAATTGATCACCGGAACTTAGTGGTAGATGCATAGTTATTTGCGAGCGGTGGTTGGTACCGTTATCGCAGTGGAATGGGACCATCCGCTCTATCGGCACACCGCTACGGCAACAGTAATGCCTTTCCTATCATTTCGGACATACATCATGCAAAATGACATTCACCAGTTTTGCAATTCGCTATACGTTAAATAACTTCGCGAAGGCATTGCAAAAGACTTAAATTACTGTGTGTTGACTGTACCTGAGTTTTTGCTACTTACAAGGTTTGCTTGGAAACCCAAGAGAAGTAAATTAATCTTATAAATGCCAAATATCGAAATAGGAAGGGCTTTTAACAGCTTTGAGGCTTAAAACTGATTCTAACGAACGTGAATCTAATGACAAAACATTAACCTCTGCACCAACTGTATTTAATGTTGATCCACCAATCGTCCGTGGTCTTTTTATTGAAGGTTCTACTTTGCTTCTTTTTCCACTTGATGAAATACGAGAGCACCATGTATCTATCATATAATTAATTTATCTCTCATTGCTTCATTTTTAATTCTTTTATTTGTTTTGGTATGTTAATTTTATTCTAGGTGCATGGTTTTCACATATAATAATAATACTATAATTAATATGTGTCACTAATATTTTAAAACATTTGAAAAGAGTAATAAGTAGTCGAGTTTCTCGGCCATTCTTCTCCATACGAAACCTTTTGGAAGGGGCGACTAGAATCAATTAAGTATATTTTAACGTAAATGTTAACGTTCAAAAATGCAGTATATGTGCCTGATGCGTTGACTTTGACACCAGCACAGACTGTTATTCTAGCCTTGATCTTTGCATATCCTAAACTCCTAGAGCTTACATATTCGCAGGTCTATAATTGCAATTTACAAGCTACTGCGAATCTCGAAATTACATTTTGAGATGGTAAGTAAGAGATATTTTTGGCGATACAAAGTAATACAAATGCAACACCAATCTTTTTAAATAGGTATAACTAACAAAAATAAAATATTGCATCAGGCTTAGACTTTTTCACAAAATAATCCGATAGCGAGAAAACCCGTTCAATAAAAACGTTACCTTGACGGCCATAGGTAGAAACATTTCTACTTTTGTAGCTAATTAGTATTTTACTTAGCTATTAGAAGTCACGGAACAGGGAACAATAGTCAATGATGTAAATGACAATAGTTAGGTCGTGCGCACGCGCGCATAACTAGCCAGTATTATGTCCGAGCAAGAGTCATTGAATCGAAGGATTTATTTCACATCATGTCATACGCAATAGTCGAAATATAAACGGACTCTCTTGGAAAGAAATATCAGCGTTAACTTTAAAAGGAGATAGAAAACGCGGAGCACTTATTATTTCCGTTGATGGACTAATAGGAACACAGTGATTCGGTGTCTCCAATACTATTATGGACGTAAGAGTGATGGCAGTATTCTCTGTCATCAAGAGTTCCACCGGTTTTGTAACTTAATTGTTCAGGACTTTTGCATACTTAGCCCAGATACCTATGCACCGTTACAATTTTCAAACCGTATGTTATTCTGTACTTTCTAAAACCACTCCAAATAAAAGCCCATAGCTGAGCGGATTCAATTGTTATTACTTATTCATGGATGATATTATTTGTAAAGATCGCACCAAGTTTTTATTTAAATTTCTCAATCCAGCGCCCATCTGCGACCCAGTTCTTGCTCTAAAAAGCTTACAAAAACATTGAATTACATATGAATAGAAACTGGATTGAATACATTAATACGTAATTTGGTACGGGCCCAGTATTTAGGGAGAGAATAATGGATGGCGAAAATTTTAAATAATATCCGACATTATTTGTGTGACCCCCTCTAATTGCACGTGTAGAACAAGTTTCGACATGATTGTAGCCAGATGCTGGCCCCAAAGATATATTATCTGTACTTATGATATTTCATCTGAATGTACCCATGGAGTGAACCGATGCAAAATATTAAGCGAACGTAAAAGATTCTAGTTCTCATGTCTCGTTGTCAAAAGAAACGAAATTAATCTAAATGTAAGCCGATAGCTTACTGGTTTTGATCCAGATGATAATAATAGCAATATTAGATATTACTATTTTCTAATCTGCGGATAACGTTCGGGCAAAAGATGTTATAGAAGATGACAAAAAAGAGATCAAAAGTTCACCAGACACCTTTGTTATCGATGTAACGAATTCATATAACATGAACTAAACGTATGGGGGTAAAACTAGTTTATATTCTTCGGATTTATTTTTAAAATATTAATTGATATTGGCTCTATTCTAACCATCAATATGGCTCTCGTACACTGTACTGTTTTAAACGTACCGTTATGCACGCGGTGGTCTGTTTTTGTAATCTGTGGGGGAATACAGTCTTAACTTAGACAATGTGGTTACTAATTATCTCCATAACTAGTTTTTATGAAACATGTGGGCACATGATTTGTAAATACAGATTCTTTATCGACCGTTCCTCTTAAAAGTTTAGAATTAGAACTTAATTTAAAAAAAGAAAAACGTTAGCTAATCAGTAGGTAGGTGATTTGACAGTTTGTTCTATCAACATTTTTTTAACAAAGTCGGGTTCCCAGTTGGTCAATAATGAGAACTGGTGATCTCATGCTGCTCCGTCATGTTTCGAGTCATGCGACCAAAATAAACAGCCGTAGCCCTGATGCAACTCCCGAATTGGACCTGTCGATCCCGTGTGGGTGTAATGTAGGCCATTATTTCATTTGCTTCTGCTAATATGCATTACCATAAATCGATTTGTTAAGTAAAAACCTTGCCTCGTTGATGCAGGTGTATTATAACTTGTTAGGACATTAAACAATTTGTCTTTGGTTTGCCTTTGGTGTTGTCTAGAAATTGGACTGATCTTGAATTATGTTGCATTATATGTAGGTAGGTCTCATTTTATTGCATTCATTAATAAAAAGCTTATAAGGTAAATTTTACTCAAAACGTACCGGTGGTTTTGAGTCAAAATTAAACTATTGTCGTTTCACATTAATTTCCAATTTGTGGTCGAAACTCGCAGGTATTTTTTTTTCTTACCTGTGTTTATACAAGTACCTAATTTTGTGTTGAGGTCAATTTAAGTACCTACAGCCAAACTTCCCATGACTTGATGAGTAAATCAAGTCAAATGAATCACTGATTCCCAGATAGTATAACCGTTTGAAGGTCAACGTCCGAATCGTAGACTTTGGCTATTTTTTGGCAGTGGCAATCGAACCACAATGAGGCCGTCCGTTACTTTCGAAACTCTATGGGCCGAGTTCAAGTGTATTTCTCCTAAATAAATTAGGATGTGTGAATTAAAACCCGTGTTGTTTTTATTGTAGATCGATATCTATGATTATTTCCTTGTTCTACTTGCTCTAAGAGTTTTTTAAGTATTAGTTTTGTGTACGTTACAGTTTGATTATCCAAAGCTAAAGCCAATTTATGAAGGTTATTCTACTCACAACCGCAACAGAAACCATACAAAAAAGGCTTCGTTCAAGGTCTAAGTCCCATTCAGCTGACGCAATGATTTATTAAGCCATTTTTTTTAAAAGACAAAGCAACACGTTATAAGCCTGGATTAATTTACCAAAGAAATATAACATTTACAGACAGGCAACTGTTACCAACTGCACTGTGAATCTAGGTCGTGAGCAGTTGTGCTTGATACCGCAGCGGACAGCAGTGACCGTTGCCTCACCACGATAGTATGCATAGCACTTGATAACGACAATGTATTAATAAATTCAAATAGCCACCGATATACCTAACGTATTTATACAGGATAAATTTTAACCAGTGCGTAAGCTGTAACCATGAATTCAGCATATTATTCTAGACCCTAGCGCAGAAATTTTTCGTCGGTTATACAAAAAAAATCAGCTATTGCATAGAAAAATGTAATACCTACGTGGTCAAAATGCAGGGAACAGCAGCTTTTTTTTGCATAACCGACGAAACATTTCTGCGCCGGGGGTCTGGAATGATACGCTGAATTCATGGTTACTGTTTGCGGACTGGTTAAAAACTTATCCTGTATACCAACGAGTATACAGTGGGCAACGGCTGAAAGAAAATACAAAAAAAAATGTTCATAATGCACTCATTTAGTGGCAAAATTAAATGTTAAGCGCTATCTTATGGTCATAAGACGTTCTTACATACAAGTAAATTAGTAAATTCTTCAGGAAACCCCTAAGTCGACGTTTACACGGACGTAAAAATAGAGCGGCGGGATTTTATCGTGTACTGGGTTTTCAATTCTCGGTATTGAACCGAACATTGATAATCTAACGGAGTGCATCTCAGCGCGTTTAAAAAACACACTTTTAGATTTTAACACGCTTTTATTCGCTTCACCTGTATGTTTGTTGGATTAAAAAATCTAAAAGACACGCTTTAAAAACTAAACTAAAAAAACTTTTTCCAAAAATAAGGCAACCGATTTTCGGAAAAACACTACGGCGGTGACAAAAAATTAAAATAAATAACCAAAGTCACCTTCTTCCGATTTTTTTTTTTCACTTTGTATGTAGTGTTTTTTCCGGAAGTCGGTTGTCTTTTTCACTTTTTAGCTATAGTACCTACCCACACCAATTCGAAATTTCATCATCGTTGGGGTCAAAACAATGCATATTTATGCGATAGGAGCAATCGCGAATGATTTGCTGTGATTTTTTTTTTTGCTCATCATCACATCTACATGAAATTTAAATGGGACCATTTCGGAATAAACCCCTTTCGGAAAAAATAATTATTTTGCAAATCCGTGTATCTAAGACGGAGTTATGCCCGAAAATACATAAAATATATTTATATAAACATGTTGAATATCAATTCATATCATTTTTCATTATCATTTCTCTTTCTTTTTGAAGTCGGTTAAAAAAAAACAAAGTAATTTCAAAATGGCGTGGAGTGCTTGATATTAATCGATTATAAAAATACCTCAAAAAAACACCCCACGCTTTTTTGAAATTATTTTCTTACTCTCGGCTCTAAAGTAGTGCGTTCCGAGCCACGAAGTGCGCAAACAAAATCCGCCGTAATATTATTATGTCTGTGTGAACATAGACTAAAGTTGCCAACACTAAGTAGACTTGGTGGGTTTATGGTCATAATAGGGATAAAAATAAGGAAACATGGAATCCGCAAACAAGGATAATATTGTTGCTTTAGACATTTAAGTAAAATATAATATTAATATCATTTGAATAGGTACTCGGCTGTTTGAAAACTGCTAACACGTGTTAATGGAAGGGTTATTCCTCAAAGCTTACTATAGTGTACACTGAGACTTACTAAGAAATAAACAAACTACATACCTATAC
Source organism: Polymixis flavicincta (assembly GCA_949987655.1). Lineage (NCBI taxonomy): Eukaryota > Metazoa > Arthropoda > Insecta > Lepidoptera > Noctuidae > Polymixis > Polymixis flavicincta. The sequence goes on along the minus strand of OX465182.1, from coordinate 12,847,207 downwards.
TCGGGCTATACTTCATTCAAAATGTCCCCTGCTAAGTTAGCAATGGGTGATATTCCTCTTCATGTCGATAATTATACTCAAGTAGCAAATAATGTCGTATAAAAGTCAGCAGCACGTTTCTATTTCAGCTATTGGTAGTGAGACGAATCCTCCAATTGTCGAGTGAATGATCTGTGCACGTTCTCTCAACGCGATTTGGGCGAACTTCTTTCTGCTTTATGTGATAAATATAATATTTACATATCTTAAGACGTCTGAATAGCCAAATAGTCGAAAGAATATAGAGTAATCGCAACTCGAATGTTACTAATACTACATAAACATCAGTGTGCCATTATTCCACACATCAGCTTTTCCCAAGTCGTTAGAACCGAAGAACTTCTTATATTGGAGATGGAGTTATTTATAGTAATATAGCAGTGTGGTTGCAACTCGACTCATTGGCCGTATGAATGCAACCAAGCAGCACTCTTAGACCATTTCATACGATAGCGCGTTGCTGTTGTGTTAGTGACAATAAATTAAAATATATTTAAGTATTTTGCCAAATTATGCCATACAATTTTACAACTATAGTGACAATTCGTGAACTATTAAAGTTAACTCATAGGTCTTACTTTCATATGCAGAATTAATTTTTTAGTCTATATTCCTTACATTTTAGTTAATATTTTCATGGGCCACCAGATTTCTCAGTAAATAATGAATCACGAATAATATTGATTTAATAGTTAAAATCAATTAGCCATTAATAGCAACTCACCACAAGGCATTTACTCTGCTTTTATCTGAGAAATAGAAATGAGGTTTCCATTTTACGACTTCTAGGAGCGCCATTGCGTTAGTTTAGGCTTCCTTAGCGCAAAATGTTTAATCATTATTCTCTCTATCTTTCACTTTTATTATTATTAGAACAAATACTGTAATTAATACTGCAAAGGAATGTAAAGTGATTTCATTACATAGATTTTATTACATATTAACAAACTATATTATATTATAAGAGTGACTTTTACAATTTATTTTATAGTAGTCAAACAAGAACCCAGTCGATGAAACAAGCAGAAAATCAATAGGTTATTTTCCAATTTAATTTGAACATTGGGACGATATGTTTAACATAAAAATAAATAATAGTTTAAATAACAAAAAAACACGCTTTTTATAGAAAACCGAACTAAAAAATAGAAAATAAATTTTAATAAATTTAAATTAAGAATAGTGTTAAAATTTAAATAAATGTAAATTAATAATAGTGAGAACAAAAATAAATAAAAAAAGCGTGGGGTGCATGGTGTCAATAGTTATAAATATTTTATTGACAGATATGAGTAGAGTGATTATCATTTTGATAATATCTTAAAAAGCACCCCACGCTTTTTTTTATTTTTTTTATTCACACTATTATTAATTTATATTCATTGAAATTTTCGCTCTTTAATAAATGTTCATAGAAACCAGCACCCTAATTGCGTAACTCACGATTCATCATAATCTGTATCGTTTTGAAACGGATTGTTAAACCATTGCTTCCTATGTTCGAAAAATGTATCTGATCGACAACATAAATAACGCAATGAATATTGTTTAACTGTGAAGGCGAAACCAATTATGATCAATCGTGAGTTACGCAATTAGGGTGCTGCTTTCTTGTTTTTTTACTTACCTCACAATCGATATGTAAAGCAGAGTGTTTATCTCGGGTGTAAGCATCAATTGCATACTCGGGCTAATTAGCGCCCTCGCTGCGCTCAGGCGCCAAAAACCTCGTATGCTATTGAAGTCATACAGCCCTTGGTTAACAATCTACTATTATTGAACTTTCAAACAACTATTACGCAGTATGATGGCTATCAAATAATGTTTAGAGCACCTATAGGGCTGTAAAAGATAATTTCAAAGCGTTTTCTCAAATTCAATAGTGAAGTCGAATGAAAGTATTGCAGTAAGCTATCATATGACATTAAGTGCTGTTATAGTAACCGAGATGCTAATTTGTTGACTGAACAGCGTTTATTCTACAATGATGCTGTAATAATTAAATGTCGAAAGATTGTGCTATAAAAGCTAGTCTTAGGACAAATTAGTAATTCAGTTGCTTTCAAAGAGCTTATAAAAGACTCACGGTTGCATGAAGGCGATCGAGAGATATCTTTATATAGTTATCGTGTAAATGCGATATGAATTCGTCGATTCCGCCTGTACCAAGCCGATGTTGGTACATTGGAGGGCAAACTCAGTTTTCGATAGGTACGTGTTTTAGTTGAACATGATTAACTGTGCTTGCTCGCGGGGAGACCGTTAGACCTTCCAAGCATAAAGTGCGTCACTCACCTGCTAGCCTCCTGTGGCCTTTCGAGGGAATCTTGACCTGATGTGGCACGTGGCTGGCGTTGCACGACGACCGGCCGGTCCGATTATCCACTCACAAATTGGTGCACCAAAGTCTTAACTGCACTATATGAGCCTTCAGGAATCACAATCAGTCCAGATAGAAGCTGTTTAGCGACGACTAATCCTCATCCAAGGATTTTTTTAACCGGGAGCGCGCACTTAGGCAACTGCTATTGCTACCATCTTGGAATGCACAAATCTCATTCGTTCGCAAGCACAGTGCGCGCATAGATAAAAAATGTATGGTTACGGAACATTCCGCCCACCAAAATGCATAGTATTTTCACTACTTTGAAAGAGCGGAACCCGAGAACAACGGATAAAAAATAAATGAAGAGCTTATGTGATCGATTGACATCAACACTAATTGAAGTTAACACTAACCTAAACTAAACTAGAATCTAATGAATTGAATTTAAGGTAATCGGTCAGTCTAGTCAGTCAGAGTTGGCAGAGGGCACAACTTCACAAGTGGTCTCGTAAGAAGTGATCCATTTGCCATACGCACGGTGGCCACACGTACCACGCCGTCAGGACCTGGATGTAATTCCGTTACCCGAGCAAGAAGCCAATGCAGCGGTATAGTGTTTTCGTTTTTGATGACCACGATTGAATCTACAGCTAACGGTTTGCAATGCTTAGTCCACTTTGCTCGCTGAGTCAATGATTGCAGATATTCGACTTTCCAGCGTTTCCAAAAGTCTTGTTGGAATCGCTGGATGAGTTGCCATCTTCCTAACCGAGTAAGATTAATGCTTGATAAATCCTCATCCGGGACTGAAGTGAGCGGCTCTAAAGATAGGAAATGACCCGGAGTCAATACGCTTAAATCATTGGGATCTGAGCTCAGCGAGTAAAGAGGGCGCGAGTTCAGCATAGATTCGATTTGTACAAACAAAGTTGTCATCTCTTCGAACGTTAATGTCTGATCACCGATAACACGATAAAGATGGGATTTAACTGCCTTAATCTGTATTTCCCATACACCGCCAAAATGGCTACTAGCCGGAGCATTAAATTTAAATGTTATGTTTTCGATATTAGATGCGTCCTTCATGTACTCATTTAGTTGGTTGCAAGCGCCTACAAAGTTGGTTCCACAATCTGAATGGATAACGCTTACACGACCCCGCCTGCCAACAAACCGGCGAAGCGCTGCTATGAAAGCGTCCGAAGTCAAGTCCGAAGCGACTTCCAAATGGACTGCCTTCGTTGTGAAGCACACAAACAAGCAAAGGTAAGCTTTACTTATTTTAGCTCCTCGATGCCGTCCTAACTTAATGCGAAAAGGTCCGCCATAGTCAACACCGACGATTGAAAATGGCTTGACTTGGTTGAGGCGAGTCGCTGGCAGATCGCTCATAAAAGGCTCAAGCGGTGTAGGGCGCGTACGGAAACATTGTAAGCACTTTGACAAACAATGACGAATTGCGCGTTTTGGTGATAGAATCCAAAATTGTTGTGTCAAAAGATACTGCATTGTGTTTATACCGGGATGACAGTTTTCACGATGAAGTGCTTCGATGATCATGAACGTTAGTTTGGAATCCTTAGGTAGCATCGCAGGATGTTTTTGCTCATACTCGAGCCCAGAACGAGATAGGCGACCGCCCACCCTAAGAATTCCCGATTTATCTAAGAAAGGGTTAAGTTTTTGCATAGGTTTTGAAAGAGGTTTTGACTCTTTCAAACGAGTTATTTCCTCATCGAAATGCAATAATTGTACTCTGCGTACGAAAATCAATAAAGCGTTATGAAGCTCTGTTCGGTTTAAATGATGGTCAGAACTTCGCGATGATTTTTTACGAGCGCATTCTACAAATCGAATGCAATACGCGAGCACTCGTTGTGCTTTACGAATTGATGAGAAACTTTCAAAAAAAGAATCAATGACGTTGGTGTCGCTATGAACTAACAGAGAGACCGTGCGCTCTTCAGATAATAAATCAGCTTCGCTAACGTTGTCACTGTTGTTTGGCCAAGTGTTAGAAGATTGAGCTAGCCAACAGGGCCCCGCCCACCATAACGAATTGTTGACCAAGTCAGCAGGATAAAGACCTCGAGAGGCAATGTCAGCTGGATTATCCGAGCTGGAGACATGGTTCCAGCGAGCTTCCGGAATAGTGTCCTGGATCTGACTCACTCGGTTGGCGACAAAAGTCTTCCAACGTGACGAGTAAGATCGAATCCATGATAATGCCACCATCGAATCTGACCACGCAAAAGTGTCAGCTATGGGGAAAAATGATGAATAGGTTTCTCTGACGAACTTCAGAAGATCCGCTAGGAGGACTGCCGCGCACAATTCGAGACGAGGTAATGATATCCTTTTTACAGGCGCTACGCGAGATTTTGAAGACAGAAAGAAAACAGATACACTACCATTTGCGCAAATGACACGTAAATAGATTACAGCTCCATAACCTGACTCGGAACTATCAGCAAAGCCATGGAGTTCACACAATTTCATATCTTTTACGGAAATGCATCGAGGGATCTCCAAGGACTTAATGACAGGTAACTGCTCAGTATAACAACGCCATTGTTCGACGATTTCACACGGCGGTGAATCGTCCCAATTAATACCCAACATCCACAACTTTTGAACTAAGCACTTAGCTAAGAAAGTTATAGGAGTTAGGAAACCCAAGGGGTCATAAATACGTGCGAGTTCACTTAGAATCGTACGCTTTGTGCATTGGCGATCGATAGGTTTGACTTCAAACAAGAATTTGTCTCTCCTGGGACACCACTTCAGGCCCAAGATCTTCAGGGTGCTCGACTTTTCGATGTCCATAGACACAAAGTCAGTGAGACAATGTTCCGGAGGTATATCAGCAAGCACCTCTGGTTTATTGCTAGCCCACTTACGCAGCTCAAACTGACCTCTCTTTAAGAGTTGGATGACCTGAGTTTTGACTTGGATGGCTGTCTGGACATCAGAACTGCCACTCGCGATATCGTCAACGAATGTATCAGAAGTCATCACTTCGCGAGCGAGAGGCAAGTCGGTTTCATCTTCTACAAGTTGTTTGAGAGTGCGGCAAGCAAGAAAAGGAGACGACGATACCCCATAAGTTATAGTATTTAATCGATACTCCTGAATCGGGTCCGTTGATTTGAATCGCCAAAAAATTCTTTGGAAATCTCGATGTTCAATTGACATAGTGATATTTCTAAACATTTGACGGATATCGGCAGTAAATACAACAAAATGTGTTCGGAATCGAAGAAGGATCTCGGCAATGTTAGCCTGCAGTTTAGGACCTACGAGTAAAACTTCATTCAGCGACACACCACGAACGTCTTTCGCGGAAGCGTCGAAGACCACCCTTAGCTTTGTGGTTGCGCTGTCAGGTCGCAAAACGCAGTGATGAGGTATGTAATAACGACCCTGGTTGATTTCCTTTGAAGGAACTAGACTCATATGACCACTTTGTAAATAGTCAGACATGAAGTCGCAGTATTGTTCGCATAAAGCCTCATTTGCCGCTAATTTGCGTTCTAATGATTTAAAACGATGTAAAGCAGATTCTCGCGATCCCGGAAAAGATTGATAACTGTCTTTATCTTTTAAAGGCAAGGTTACGGTATACCTCCCTGAAGCATCGCGGGAATGTTCGGTAACGAATTTCTGTTCACAGAGTTCTTCGTCCGGTGTTAATTTTAAAGACTGAGGAATGTTGTCCATTTCCCAGAACTTCTCAACCTGCTCATTGAGAAGATTATCGTTTGAAACGAAGAACGACTTTGGCAGTTCGTGATTATCACTGCAACTGACGTTTCCTAGTAGGATCCAGCCGAATACAGTGTTGATTGCAGATGGTTGCTGCAATCCTCCACTAACACTACCTGGTAACAGGAGTGAAGGGAAGACCTCAGCAGCGAGAAGGACATCGATTTGACCAGGTAAGTGACAATCAGGATCCGCTAGGTTGAGATTTCGAATATGATGCCACGCAGATTTGTTCAGCTTAACGACTGGCATATTGCCACAGATCTTAGGTAATGTTAACGCTTCAATACTAAACAAATCGTTGTCGTGGACACCTACGCTTAAACAGATTGTACCACTAGCGGATGTTGAAGCATGACCTAGGCCGTGAATCCTATGCGTGGACTGCGTTCGTTGGAGACCTAAACGTTCAGTAGCACGTTCAGTTATGAAGTGGGCCTGACTTCCGGAATCAATCAGCGCACGAAATGTCTGATAACGACCCGATGAATCACGAATTTCGATATTAGCTGTGGACAGCAGAACCATGGAACGATCGCCGATATTGGTAAGTACACTGACCTGCGAGGTAGTGGCCTTTTCGGTATTATCAGTTTTCGAAACATCTAGATCTTGATGTAGCAAGGTGTGATGACGCTGATGACACACTTGACACGTAAACATTGATTTACAATTTTTGAGACCATGTGAGGGCTTCAAACAGTTGAAGCACCAATGATTGGTCTTCACCAAATCAAGTCGTTCCTGAACAGATTTGTCGGTAAAAGATTTGCACTGATTAATGGAATGATCCTCCCCACAGAACGGACACTTGTACTTTCGAGGTTCAGTTGGTGGCACAAGATCAGTTCGTGAAGGACACGACGATGTTGACGACGATGGTGGAGTTGCGTTCGATGTGGTTAAATTCGATGATGAGGGCGCAGCTCCAAGAGGTTTGTCAACTACTTTATTCGATAGAAATGTCGAAGTATGTTTTTTACTTACGACCGCGGCGTTATAATCCCGTAAACCACTCGACTTATGTGGTTTTTCGTTGGTGCGGTTATCGTTACCACTTGCGGAGAAGTGTGTGTCGCGAACCGAAGCTTCGCATCTGTTGTACAGAAAATCGATGAGATCCTTGTATTTTGGAAACTCGTGAGAAGTATTAACTTGTTCAAAAGCACAACGCAATTTTGAATCCATTTTCGATAGTAAAAGGTAACAGATTACAAAATCCCACTGGTCCGTCGGTAGCCCTTGCCGTTTGAGAATCGATAGATTTTCGTTGAAAGAATCAAGGACACGTCGTAAATCAATGGGTGAGTTGGCTTTCAGGTTAACGTTCAAGATCTCCTTCCAGCAAGTAAAGGCAAGTTCCCGCTTGTCTTTATACCGCGCAACCAATGCAGAGTATGCTTCGTGGTAGTATAAACCCGTCACAGGAAAGGTTCTTATGAGCGCTAACGCATCACCAGTGAGACTAGAGACGAGGTAGTGCATGCGCTCCGTATCCGAAAGTGAACCATTCTCGTGAATCAGCGACGTGAAGATATCGAAGAATTCGGGCCACAACTTTATGTTACCACTGAATTGCGGCAAGTTTATTTTAGGTAATTTTACTTTGAGTACACTCGACGACTCATTATGAGATTTATTTAGCTCATCGTTATATTCTTTAGGCACATCGACCTTCGTTAAGCGTCGTTGTATCGCTAAAATCTCATAATATCGTTCGTCGAATTCGGATCTGATACTATCTTGTTCCGCTTGTTGTTGGTCTGTAAGTTCGCATAGGCTAAGTATGTCATCATGGGCTTCTTCAAAGTTATTTACTATTTTAGTTAAGTCTGAGTAATGTGCCAAAAATGTACTTAAATCACATCCATTATTTTGCGCTAAACGAGCGACTTCAAGCGACTTAGATAACCTATTGAACGCTAAAGTACGTTTTCAACGCAATACCGGTAAGTCGCGTTCAGTTGGGTATTCGACTTCAACCGGTTTACCTTTACTCAATCTGCGTAATGATTTTTTAGAATGATAAGGCATTTTGTTTATTACTTAGCCTTAATAACGTTAAAACAATCTATATTTAATAATAAGATTTTATAATGAACAATTAATGGCACCGTTAGGTTCAACCAAATAGGTACTAATGAAAAAATGTAAACAAACGTTTCAAACTGAATAGAACGCCCAATCTGAACACCGTTCGTTCGTCAACTGTTCAATCGCACTTCATTCATTCAATCACTACAACGATAGGCCAACAAATTAATATTGTCATTGAATAGAAAGACCAAGAAACTAAACGATACTTATACAAAATTCAATTTGTCTATGGTTCAATTCAGTTTCAAATCGTAGAACAAAGAACTACTCCAACTAATATGCACAGAACATATATACTCCTAACGGAGAAGAACGACAAGTTCAAACAAAAAAAGGAAAACACTTCTCACTAGCGCCGTCTATCGTCGGCCCCTCGAAAATTTGGTATGGTGCTGAGCGATGGCGGGAGATTTAAAATGATTAGGTACGGGATAAAAATTGGTATTCAAAAATTTAATAATTTTATTTTGGAATAGGCATTTTTACTCATAAGGAAACTCAAGTTGTAATAAGTTTTCTTACGAATAAAAACGCCTGCCTTGAATAATGTATTAAATAAAACAAACATATAAAATGATGGAAGTCCTTTATTTCACAATAAAATATGTAAATTAGATTTTTAATTACATCTAAAAATTCCTAGGTTAGTCCTAGGTTTCCCTCTTCGCAAGTCAGAACAATCGCTATTTTATGTGCCAAACAGTTTGTCCATTATGTTTATGACATTTGCGGTGACAGTAGCATCAGTAGTGAGTTCTCCTGTAAATTTCAAAATACATTTTATCAATTATTATTCAATTTTGTAGTGATTTATATTGTTTTAATAGTAAGTAGGTATTATAGATAATAATTAGTGATTATAAAAACTATAAAACAAAGTCTAATCTTTAAACAGTTTCTGATTGGAATGAAATGAAAGATGACCCCATGCAAATCGGAAGCAAGCCATACTTTCCCAGTAAATGAGTGTTATGTTAATTTCAAATAGTTTTATCAGATATCCTAAATTCACTTTAATTTTCCTTATTGTTAATATTTGTATTTTTAAGTTTATTATTTGTTTGGTCGCACAGGAACATGTTACAGGGACAAAAAATAGTCTATGTCCTTCTCCAGGATGCCATCTATTCCCTTGCCAAATTTGATCGAGCTCCCAGCTTGTGCCACGAATTAGATTCAATATAACATTGCAATATTTTTACTTACATGATATGGAACAGCAGTTCTAAGTAGCTTCCCCTTAGACTCATCAGTAAAATCTCCATCATTAAAATGTTTCTGACACAGCATTCTATGTTCATTGTGTAACTTCATTTGTAATGTGTATGAGTCCCCTCTTTCTGGGAAAATGTATTTTGCCCACAATTCACACCTGAAAATAAAAATACATGGAATTTATAATGTACAAGTATTAGGTACAAAATGATTTAAAGTTTCTTTATGAATCTGAAAAGACGTCAATATTATAATGGACTGAAAGAAATTGTTTTCAGTGATAATAATGACTAGTTGTAGCATAAATTTTTAACTAAATATTACATTGTTGTCTATTTCTGATGTACAATAAAGTACACAAGCTCCCCCAACATAACTGCACCTGCTTGGAATACATTCCTCCTTACCCTTTCCCTGTTACTTCCCTGCGACGCCCTGCTGTTGCTCGCTCGGACCAAAGAGAGGTCAAAGAGAATATAATACAGACACATACGGTCTCATTGATTGATCGCCTTTTATTCGATAATTTTTTGTGTTATCTTATAGAGGTCCGGTGCACAGTTACGTTAACGGACTAGTACATCAATATCTACAGAGTCGTAGCGAATAAATATATGGACTTATTCACACAGCAGCAATATTAGCTGGATGATTACCTTCAATACAGAAGGGTTAGAATTTGATACCAGCTTGAATCTCAGACTTTTCGTAATTCATTATTATGCGGATCTGAATGGTTATCCCTTGCTTTAACGATTAATCTACACAAGACCTTACCCTTCTCATTCTGAGAAAGTGAGAACGTACCCAGTACTGGATTAGTGATTATGTCGGAGCATCTTCATAAGCGGGCTGTAACGTTATTATTAAGTTTAATGATACATACCGGACTAGATTCTTTATAGCAGGTTTAGGAAATCGAAACAATTTAGTGTTATCCTCAGCTGGTGAGCAGCCACACTTGAAACATTTCCTTTTGTTTTCTATTTCCGCCATTGTTTAGAGTCCTATCTCAAACAGCAGATACTGATACACAGAATAGAGTCACTGTTTAACACTCTAAGGGAGGAACAGAAGCTCGACTCGACGTTTTAGGAGAAATTAAAAATGCAAAGACTTAGTAAATAATAATAACACCACGCACAAACAATGGCTGGATATTATTCATTCAAATTTGGCATAATAACAAAATTGCTCGTTCGGTGATACCATACAAAATAACTACAATATTTTTTTCATTGGCAACATTTCACACACACTTTGGGACTGTGTATACGTGAATCACACATTCACACAAAATTCAGCCCCCGTAGGTATTTATTTCGCCCCGAACAAAGTTGACAGGGCCTGCTAATATGGCGGCGATGAAAAAATACAAATTTCAATTTTATGTTTGGATATTTGTGGTTATTTACGTTTCGATTCGATGTTATATTAATTTGTATGACAACTTCGATCGCCCCTAAGACGACCCACTGACCAATATAACAACGAAATACGTGTAGCCACACGATTTTATAGCAAATTAACAAGAATGCATAGGACACACAAAGAATTTAACGATGATAAAATTTTGAAAAGATCGATGCACGTTTGATAATACACTTTTTTGTTTTTTAACGATTAACGAAATAAACTAGTCTAATGCATAGAAACCGACCTAAAACGAATTGCCCTAAAGTTAGAAATAGTTGAGGGTAAGTGGAAAAAAAAAAAAATTAATTTCTTTGCGTTTAATGTTGAAAATTACCTAAGAATTTACGAGAACTTTATTGTTAACGGGTAAACGAATGAATATTATCGAATTATATCTGTTGTTCCCTGGTTTCGGCACCAAAAAATGTACCAAGCCGATGTTGGTACATTGGAGAGTTTTCGATAGGTACGTGTTTTAGTTGAACATGATTAACTGTGCTTGCTCGCGGGGAGACCGTTAGACCTTCCAAGCATAAAGTGCGTCACTCACCTGCTAGCCTCCTGTGGCCTTTCGAGGGAATCTTGACCTGATGTGGCACGTGGCTGGCGTTGCACGACGACCGGCCGGTCCGATTATCCACTCACAAATTGGTGCACCAAAGTCTTAACTGCACTATATGAGCCTTCAGGAATCACAATCAGTCCAGATAGAAGCTGTTTAGCGACGACTAATCCTCATCCAAGGATTTTTTTAACCGGGAGCGCGCACTTAGGCAACTGCTATTGCTACCATCTTGGAATGCACAAATCTCATTCGTTCGCAAGCACAGTGCGCGCATAGATAAAAAATGTATGGTTACGGAACACCGCCTTTAATTAACATGTATAAAGAGCCAAAAAGCGATGAGTGCTAAATAATCTAGAAAGTTGCTTTAAATGCCGGCCATACACGCTACGGTCTACCGGACGTCTACCGGAGAGGTTACCTGTGCAGGTTTGCCACCCACGTGTATGGGGACGTTCCGGTCTACCTGAGCGGTCTTCAGTTCTTTTTGCGATGGCATTGATTGAGGACATACGATGCGAGCGACGTGACGACCGTCCAGACAGGAAAGATACTAGAAAACAAATGACGCGGCCTGCGCAGGCGACCGGAGTACACGCACACACACAGGTACAGTAGCCCTCACTAATGGTGCCCCAATCTCAAAAAGCAATAGATTGACACTTCGCTTTAACTTACGACCTTCTTATAATAAGCAATTTCTATAGGCTATAATACTATATACACACACACTCTCATACGTTTACGAATGAATGTATTTCCTAAATTCAACCGTTAAAGCAAATGGCATGATAGCTGAGCGGTTACTGCACTTGATTATCGCGTTTGAGCGCATCGAGTCGCGGTTTCGAATCCCACTCGCTGTGTGATAGTCTTTTTATTGTTTTAAAAATCACTTTTGAGTATAGTTTCTTGTTCTGTTCTTCTTATTCACTAAACTCGTAAAACTTTATCATTATACCCACAGAAACCTAAATAAATTTAAATGATTTACGACTCATTCACCGCGACTTATAGAACGGTGTTGGTTGATAATTGTGTGCTAGTGACGTGTGTTTCATCTATTAGCGTCCTTCTAATTCATTTTAAAATGTAAGCAAATTTAAATATAGAAATGAAAGCGAATATTATTGCGCTGCATAAAAGTGGACTTAATACCTATATCACAAATACCTATGTGATGAAACCGGACTGAGTGTGAGTATTATGATTTAAATATAAATATTAAACATTTATTTAATTAAAGTGTAACTGCTGATCCTTGTAGTTATTTTTAAACGTTTTATAAATATCACAATGTCTAAATAGAATAAAAATATAAAATTTCAATGTAAATTTATTTCCTAGAATATAGAACGATGAAAATAACAATAAACTTAATATCTATGTGAAATTGCCCTTTTAAATAATTTTGTTTCTAAATAGTAGGTAATACATAAAGTGTGTATTTTGCTTAGTAGCCTAACAGTACCCCTTTTTTGTTTTAGTGAAATACTGTGAGTCGGTGGGTGAAAAGATATGAGGAAGGCGGTAGCCTTGCCCGTGGAAAGCAAAGTGGAAGACCCCAGCTCCTATAACAGGCACACGTTCAGCGAATATGAAACAAGTGGTTTCAAAACGACAAGACATTTTGCCGAATTATTCGACACATCTTTACGAACCGTGCGCCGTGCACTCCACGCAGAAGGTTCATGGCAAACAAGGCATCATGGAAAACCAGCTCGAGAATCAGCTTAAAAAACATAGTTAACGGAAAAAACATTAACATTAAGTTATAAATTACAAATATTTATTTATTTTAGTAATATTCAAATAATATTTTGTCTTATCCGTAATCTGGATTATTTTGAGGTTTAGTTTCAATCTTCTTTTCGGAATGAAAATGAACACTTAAGCTATAACCTCTTTAAGTCCTATTAAATACGATTTGTTAACTTTGAGGTTTGAGTTAAAACGAACTCACTCGCAGTAGAATAAAAGTAGTACTACTGAGTCATTTAATTGTATTGTGACAACTTTTCTGCATTTGTTACTTTTACGTGGGTAGATTTTTGTAGAATATTGTGATTTATTTAGAGTACCGACACACAGTAGTAATCAGCACAATATTATTATATTACTAAGATACAATAGCCTGATTATCATAGTTCACCAACTAGCTTATTTACTTCAATAAATTGTTCTTTATGAGAAAATAAACTGTTTTAACAAGAAGTTATTATTAGTTATTTTTATACATTCTTCATGAAGTTATAACGAATAAACATTTTGTAATCATTTATTATTGGTAAACCTTTATTTAAATAACAATACGAGTAATAAAACAAATTTGTTACATTATTATTCTGGTATATTAATAAATCGAATAATAAAAGAACAGATGAAGATGATTGTTGAAAAGAAAAATTAAAGCTTCATCGCGAGATTTGAACCCAGAGCTATGAGTTTCTTAATCCAAGACGATACGCTGCACGCTACCGGAACTCAAATTATAAAAGTAAATTTTAGCAATGGTATGAACCGACCAAGGTCATGTCTGTCGTCGCCGACGGTATGTATAAAATACAAAGAGTAACGCCAGTGTGTGAGTAGAGCGGTGAGTTTTGTGTTAATACATCACTTATACACACAGCTGTAGGTACGGCCTGGACCGCCACTTCATAGCAATATAGCCCTTAGTATGCGACTGCATTAGTGAATCTTGATAGTACACCGTACGGTGACATTAGAAATAATTGATTTTCGATTTTGCTCCGGTCGCCTGCGCAGGTTCAGAAAACTGTACAGGTCTACTCCCATACACGCTCCGGTCTACCTGTGCAGGTATGCCTGCACAGGTAGACCTCTCCGGTAGACCGTAGCGTGTATGGCCGGCAGTATACGGCTTTTTGAAATAATAGGATCTTTCATACGAGTATCTTTCAATCCTTAGTCGTGAGAGGAATTGCTTATTCAATCTCTTCGCTAGTTGGGTAGTTGTCACATCGGTATCGACCATAGATATAAGATTTATATTTCTATGGCATTGACGTATTGACTATTGACCAAAAATGGCCACTCCAAAGATAAAACAAGCTTTAAACTAGACAGGGTGTGAGACGTCGTCATTAGTGAAGCTGCTGGCTACGCACTCATCATCATCATCAGCCTACAGCAGTCCACTGCTGGACATAGGCCTCTCCAATTGCACGCCATTCAGCTCGATTCTCGGCAACTTTCATCCAGTTGCTAACAGTAACCCTGCGAAGATCGTCACTCCACCTAGCCTGACGGCGTCCTACCTTCTTACGTTTGCCGATTCGCGGTCTCCACTCAAGAACACGTCTACCCCAACGGTCATCGGTTCTACGGCTAATGTGGCCAGTCCTTTGCCACTTCAGCTTGCTAATTCTGTGAGCTATGTCGACAACTTTGGTTCTCTGCCGGATCACCTCATTCCGGATTCTATCTTTCAGAGAAACTCCGAGCATAGCTCGTTCCATAGCTCGCTGAACGACTTTGAATTGATGGACCAGCCGTACCGTGAGTGTCCCTTCATCGCCGTAGGTCATAACAGGTAGGACACACTGGTTGAAGACTTTAGTTTTCAGGCTCTGTGGAATACGCGACGAGAAGACTCGACGAAGCTTCCCAAATACTGCCCAACCCAGCTGAATTCTTCTGTTAGCCTCTACGCTACGCACTCGCAGTGTCATAATTATTATAGCTATTCGGAGTAAGTATTCCCACCGCACTTAGATGCCTGTAGGTCATCTGAGTTGGACTGCACCATTAGTGACAAATGCGTGAATTGACTAGACAGATCCACTCAATCTCTCCTCAAAAGTTCAGTTCAGTCACCAATCTACATGGTCTTCACATGATCTGACCAAGATTATGTCTGGACTTTAAAGAGACTGTGACCTCTGAGTTTGTTTCGGCCTTTCTTCTCAGAGTAATCTGCCTAGCCTTTTCTCAACTATGTTGCGATCGGCTTCCTGTGTCTTACCGGATGCAGCTAATTACTAATATTGTACATGGAGCGACTGCCTATCTGACCTCCTCAACCCTATTACTCGGTAATCCGATGCCCTTTGCTATGACTGGTACTTAGGTTTCTGTAAGTGCAGGACTGAACGAAATGATGTGAGCTACCTGCATAAACTGTAAATTTCTAGCTTGGTGTATCGGATCATGAATTAAAAGGTTATTTACAAGTATTCCTCGATAGATTCGTAAAACTAGTTTTCTGTGTCAGGTTAAGAGTACCTAATGTAATTATGCTGAATAGTGATTTTGTGTTCCAAGCTCAACAACAACCTAGCTAGGGTACCTACATAAGATAATCACAACTGATTATCTCATCTACAGAACTAGAACAAACCGTCACCTCTTAACATATCACCCAAAAACATGATAAACACTTTAACTAAACTAATCTTATCGTTGCCATAACGATATCCGAGTATATTTATATGTTAAAAGCAAGTGACGACGCGTGGGCGCATCAGGTTTGACTCATAGGACCAATAACATTATTCTAATATGCACCTAGCTGCCGATGGAAGGACAAGCCGTCCATTAGCGTATTGCGTATCATAAGTTTATGGCATTCCATCGATCAATCGTTTCCATTATCTCTCTTTCCTCTCTCCTGGACTACCTTACTCTCATTTGATCCAGAAGATGTTTCACTAAGCGACCTGACCTGTCTGCTTGACTGATCTTAGTGAGTAAAGAAGCTAAGGAATACATACTCATTCTTCTTCTTCAAGTCTCAGTGAATTTGGCTTAACTTGTGTCTACCCAATAAATTGGTCAGCTTTTCGACCTAAATGATCTAGGTACCATACCATGTATCGATTAGACCTTGACACAGTGACGAATTTTGTCATGAGAATTCAATAAAAAATGATAAATGGTCTGTAAAGTGCAGTGTGTAGTTTTATTCAGTAGGTAAGGTAACCAGTCTTTGTTCTTTTGTTCAGATTTAAACAGTTCTTAAAATGCTGCCCTTGTGACCGTTTTTGAAACACAAATATAAAATAATTTCAAAGCGTGGGGTGCTTTTTGAGGTATTTTTATAATCAATTAATATATCATTTGATATATTTATTTAGTTTTATTTGTATAATTTG
Organism: Polymixis flavicincta; assembly: GCA_949987655.1. Classification (NCBI taxonomy): domain Eukaryota; kingdom Metazoa; phylum Arthropoda; class Insecta; order Lepidoptera; family Noctuidae; genus Polymixis; species Polymixis flavicincta. The sequence continues at coordinate 12,830,667 of OX465182.1, read as the reverse complement.
TGTATTTTTATTTGTGGCAATGGGTGTAATTTACCTGAAATAAATGAATTTGAAATTATTGCTGCTTTTTTGAAATTATTTTCTTCTTTTTAGTTTGGTTTTTAAAGCGTGTTTTTTTAGTTTTTTCAACTATTATTTATTTTTAGTTCTGCTAACTACAAAAGCGTGATTTGATTCAACCTTATGGAACAAATTTATGAAATTATTGAATTGTCATCGGTCCTTGATAAGTGTGCAAAGTTTCAAATCAATCCAACGCTTCGAAGGGGGTGAAAATCACGTTCAAAGATTCGGTACTTAGATATGTACATACATAACTTGTACCAAGCTAACAAAAGCGTATTGTAAGAAATAAAAAACAAACTTGGTGCTTGTGTCCCTGACTGAAAATGCGACGACAGAATAAATAGATCTACCGATTCACGATTGAGATTACTTAAATAATTACAGGATACGTTTTTAACCAGTGCGCAAACTGTAACCATGAATTCAATATATCATTCTAGATCCCCAGCTCGGAAATTTTTCGTCGGTTATACAAAAAAAAAAATCTACTGTTTCATAGAAAAGTGCAATACCCACGCGATCAAAATGTATGGAACAGCTGATTTTTTTTATTTTTTTTTTAATGATATGCTGAATTTATAGTTACAGTTTGCGCACTGGTTAAAAACTTATCCTGTATTATAAGATACTTTTAGCCCAAGAACGTAATTAAATCGCGGCGGGATTTTTTCGCGTACCGGATCTGCAACTAACTACCTAGCACCGTGAGTTGAAAGTCGAACACAGTGTTTTTTCGACGCGCTGAGACACATTCGCGCTGCACTCTGCTGGATTCTGAATGCTCAGTTCAACACAGACCCCCTTATTACAAAACAAGGTTTTTCTTTAGGTATGGTTTAAACCATCGAGCCTGTTTTTGAAATAAGAACTTAGAACTGAAATAGAATTACAGCTCCTTTTACAAAACTGACAATTTAGCACTGGACTAACTTGTCAGTTTTGTAAAAGGAGCTGTATTTCGATTTCAGTTAGGTTCTTATTTAAAAAAACAGGCTCGACGGTTTAAACCATACCTAAAGCAAAACCTTGTTCTGTAATAAGGGGGACTGAGTTCAAAATCCAGTGTGCGAAAAAATCCCGCCGGGATTTAAACACGTTCGTGGAAACATGGGCTAACATTGTGTAATTCCAAATTATGACAACGGACACTTAAGTAATAGGTTTCGAATAAGGGTTACATCTACGGGTTACATCATTTCAAAGTAAATAATTTCATATCGCCAATGAGCCAATGACGCAAGTTATTATGTCATGCATGAAACATCAAGGATCGCAAATATTAATGTGGTCACTGAATGAGAATTTTTTTCTTTTGCAATAATTACCACAATATTTCATTAGATCTGTGGAAAGTTGCTTAACCATTGATTATGAAAATCAGAATAATATGGTCTACGAATTATTGTCTTTGACGAACTAATTTGACGGCCACATGACACGACATCTTGTCTTAGAGTTAGCCCAGTTTATGACATGTTGTTAATTAAAAGCATCTGTGGTTAAAAAATAATTAAAGTATTCACTTAAGGTGAAAGCTCCAGGGAATTCATGAAAAAATTGATTACAATTTCATGAAAAAGTCATTAAATAAAATTAAATGTAAGTACCTATTTAGAGGTTTGGCTTGTATTGATGATTTTAAAGATTATAAATAAATAAAGCCATATTTTTTGTGCACCTGCAAATTAAGAAAATTTGAATTTCTTTCGCTACCCTGGAGTTTCCACCGTAACCAAGCGGTACTTTACTTACATACTTCTTCATTACCAAACCGTTCTTCCGAAGATGAGAAACACAGCAACAGCAATTTTCAGACCACAAATGACATCGCGCTAAACTCAATTAAAAAAACATTCTGTCACAGTCAACTTTAAATTCTTGACAGAAATATATCAGCGTTTAACGCTCAAAGTGATTTGCAATTGCAAGTAAGTTTTAAACCACCACTTTTTAATTTCGCGTGTTAGCCTGAAGCTTCCACCTTAAATAACACATAGTTACCTATCCATAGACAGAACGAAAGGCTATATAGTTTACGGATTATCTTTAGCGATCTAATTTAACAGCCTTTAAGAAACGAGGTTAGTTAAAAGCGTCTATGGTTACTGGTTGGATAATTAAAGTGTTTAGTTAAATTGGTCTTCACAGCAATTCTCAGTTAAGACTTGTTCTAATACAAAACTATAAAAGCTAACGGATCATACAATAACTGAGAAATCATAAAGTTTAATATTGTTGAAAAGCGAGTTAACTGGGAGGCGGAGCGTTAGAACACAAATACTTTAGATTGAAGCATATTAGTGATGGACCGATTAGTCGGCGACTAGTCGAGAAAACCGACTAGTCAGCCATATTTGTATTTGGCGACTAGTCGGCTACGAGTCAGCTAAAACCGCCGACTAGTCGGCTAAAACTGCCGACTAGTCGGCGTATTTTTTACTCGTATTAATAGGCTTACATTTTTTGAAGACGGTGATTTAAATGACATTGAAATCTTTTACTGATATTATTTTTTATGAAAGAATCAGTTTTACAGTTGCTTTCAGTGCAATCTAGAATAGGATAGGAAATTAGAATAGGAAGGAATAAGAACCCTTCGTTTGGTCCATTAATTAATTAAATAAAAATCCAGAAACTAAATCAAGTCAAATTAAATAATACTTCTAACAAAAAAGAAGAATCTACAGGAGACAATTGGCAATAAGTAGGTTTGCCATTTTAATCATTGCTGATGTCGCCCGAACTCAACCAAAGCAATGATCAGTTTGGCCGACTAGTTGGCCGATTATTCGGCTATTTTGCAGCCCACTAGTCGGCTAGTCGGCCAAAGTCATAGTCAGCCCATCTCTAAAGCATATTATACCGTTTAACTGACCTAGGCTTTAACGTGGATGCGCTATGGTAGATAGTCTGCGTTTTTTTTTTGCAATTTGACGGTCTGTGTCAGGTTGTCAGCCCAGTATCTAAACAGTAATTTTATATCATGAAAAAAAAACATTAAAGTGTATGAAATGAACTTATACGAGTTGTATTGATTTTAATGACAATAATTCTGTAAATAGGTACTCGTACATAACTACATACACCTACGTGTTACGGTCGCAAAATATATTTTATTTAACATACAACCTGGCACTAATCTACAAATTGCAAAGAACGTAAGGAAATTTCAATTTCGCGGGCTACGCTGGTGTTTCTACCTTAACCAAGCGGTACTTACATACCTCTTCATTACGAAACCGTTCTTCCGAAGATGAGAATAATAACAACAGCAATTTTCAGGCTACAAATTACTTCGCGTTAGACATACCAACTACCTATTACTTACTCAATTAAAAAATAATTCTGTCACAGTCAACTCTATTTCTGTCAGTTGACTTGACAGAAATAACAATGTTTTAAATTCGTTGAACGCTGAATGTGATTTACACGCTAGCTTTAAACGACCTCTCTTTTAATTTAACTTCTCAGCAAATTCCAACATAAAATACCAAAGCTACTTAGAAATAACAGTTAAGGTAATCTAAGGTCCTTGTTGCCAATTGAGTTAACACTGGCTGGATAAAAACTTGATCTTCCCGTGCGCGAGAGCAGTTGCGCAGGCGCAGACCAAAAAGTCGGCGCATTCCATTGTTGATTGGAAACAAGTCGCGGTCGCGGGCTCCAATGGGAAAAGTCGTACAGCACTGAACCTATGAAGCGATGAACTATCTACGAGTGGAGTCGGTATTTCGGATTTATGTCGTTGCGTAATAATTGCATTCGTTTGATCCCTTGCTACATCGTTATTGCTTATTCTCTAGTTAAGTAATTAATATGTGTTATAGGATAATAATAGTATAACTCTATAAATAGGATAACTTTAATATATTAAAGGATTCACTCTATAAATCGTACATTTTAGAAACACGAATACTTGTAGTTTCCTAGCTATAGAAAATCCAAACCAATCTTTAAAAAAAAAATATTTTAAAAACGAAATTACACGCTTCAGTAGAAAACCAAACTAAAAAAATAAGAATACCTACTTATTTGGAACTTGAGTCTGCGCCCACGTGGATGTCGTTTATCGCGTAAAAAGTAGCCTATGTCCTTTTCCTTATCCCAGGCTACATCTCTGCCATATTTCATGACAATTGGTTCCGCGGTTTAGGCATATAAGGGTAAAAAACAGACAGAGTTGCTTTCGTATGGGTCGTGGGGGTCCCGGATGCCACCTTTCAATATTTATAATATTATGTTGATTATACTTATTATTATATGTTTTGTGAATGAGAGAACTTTGTAGACCTTACAGACTGTAGATTTGTAGACGATTTTCTATTCTGCATTTTCATTCCTCTAAGTACCTGGTACTTATTGATAGGCCTGTACTGTCCTCCCATATACCTATTATCACTGTAATTTGAAAACATTGTTAAAGCCAATGATTTTTAAAAGAGTTACCGTCGAGTTTCTTGCCGGCTCTTCTCCATAGGAAGCGACAATTTGGAACCGTGCACCTAGCTTCTGACGTTTCATAAATGCCCAAGCCCATGCAGGTTTTTATGAAATAAAATATTTAGATTTTGATTAGTAGGGATTTTTAGAAATTATTTTCAACTTTTTCAGTTTGGTTTTATATTAAAACGTGTTTTTTAGTCTTTAAACTATCATTTATTTTATTTTTTTTTAGTTTGGCTAACCACATAACCGTGATTTTTTCGTTTTTTACTCATTGTTAGTAGAGTAAATTCCAAGCATCAGGTGAAAATCACCTAAGTTTTCACGGTAACTGTTTTCCTTAACTGAGACTGGCGACATGGTGTTCGAAAACCTAATGATTTTTTTTATTTATTATAAAATAACTAGCTTATGTTAGCGGCTTTGCACCCGTGGAGGTCGGTTTATTCTAGGTACGTATAAACCTTCGTCTTGAATCTCTGTCTATTGATGAAAACCGCATTAAAATCCGTTGCGTAGTTAAAAAGATCTAAGCGTACACACGGCTACACTTCAAGCTATACATATCCAGTATAAACTGATCTCACATTGTATAGGATTTTCGTACAATGCGAGATCAGTGTAAACTGGAAATTTATAGCCTGATGTGTATCCGTGCGTACAAACATGAAAGCGACTTTGTTTTATATTATGTAAAGATTGTAGCGTGAAAGCCAGCTCTCCCAATTCTATATTAGACTCTGTTTAATAAAGATTTTTTTATTATTCGATTAATTTTCACGAAGAAATTTGCAAAACATTTCCTGCAAATAAAAAATTGGCTAAACGCCTCTGTCCAACCCTACAGGAAATAAGGGCGTGAAGGAATGTTTATATAACTTTCCAACTGCATATATCTATTATTGTCTTTTCAAGTGCTTATTATTTGATCATTCATAATTGATCAGTCATAAAGTCATAACACACTCGCAAAATCTTCACTGATATGGTTCAATTCATTTACGCAGTTGAACATTAATATTGCTCAATATCGACAGGTAACGATATTGAGCAATATATTGATGATATTAATATTGCTCAATATCGACCGGTGATGCGTACTTAGAAATTAAAATTAGAACCTGACGCATGAACAAAACCATTTGCGTGATATCAGTTAAGATTATTTAAGTGATTTACTGGAATGAGTGATATGGTCTGGAATGTCCCAGTTGCTGGAGTGGCCTAAGTGCTCTACACTTGCACTAACTAAAGAACACCTGAATCACGCCACTGACGCCGCCATCAACGTGCACTGTGTAGCCACCTGAGTACCTACTGATTACAAACTTATACACAAACAAATCTTACCTCTTTAAAATATTAGTATAGAAAAGCGCCACCCAACGACGTGTTTTCACAAACTGCAAATACGCTACACAATCACATTGATATAAATATTGACTGATAAAGCGGGGATTCCCCCGAGCGGCGCGTCTACTACGGCCATGTCCTTCTACGATACTACGCGCGTACTACGAGATCTACTACGACTTCTACGCAACATCTTCTACGAAATGACTACGAATGACGCGCGCGTTACCCCCGTAGCACTGTGTAGCAGGTGTAGCAGGTTCGTTCTGATTCTGATGACGATATTTTCGTAAGCATACGTAGGTATAGAGTTTTTGACGTCAGCTTACTAAGAGGCCTAGTATACTTTTACTTGCCCACTTTTATTATTTTTAATTATTTCAAGCAAGTAAGTCTGTGTATGTGTAGACGATTTAGAGATGATCATGTGTCTTTTTCTGCAGATTTTGGATCCAAAATTAAATTATTGTGTTTCTGATACTGGACTTCATAATGACTGATAACATCTAACGCGCTTCGTTGTTGACTTATGTTACTATCATGTCTATCTAAAATAAAGGCTCGTCCGCCATCGAGTGGCTGTATGTGTCGGCGGTCGTAGCGACCCAGTGCAGGGCGTAATGCGGTGCAATCACCGCGCGTTCCCGTGAGAACGCGACCGAGCCTGCGCCCGCGCCGCGCCTCGCATGCCGCGCAGACCGAAAGGTCAAATGAAATTCGCGAAAATCTACTTTTCACAGCTAGGTAAGATGAATTTTCCTCGGTAATGTTGCTAGTTTTATTGAAAGAACTGTTATGTTTTTGGTAAAATAACTTTTGTGTTCCTCTTCACAAAATCTCTTCTAATATTTGCACACCACATGTAATGGTAGAATGTAAATGAGCCACATTAATAATAACATCATACTACTTTGTACACCTACATTTTAGCAAATAAAGCATTACTTACTTACTTACTTACTTACTTAGTACCTATGTATTTTAATGATACTTAAAGCCTGTGCTGTCTCACTGCAGGGCAAAGACCTTAATCACTTATGATAGGCTAGTGTTTTATGAAAGAAGCTAAAAATAGCCCAGGTACATGCACCAGTGTTTTCAATAACAGATAAGGAAAAGACAAAAACAACAATAAGATAGTAAAAAGTTTTGTCAACAATTACCTACATTGTTACGAAAAAAAGGGAGCCATTGTTTATGGATTCAATTAATATCAAGATAATTAATGTTTAGAATATTCCGTTCTATTTAATGACTTGATAAGTACTTACATTTCTTATGACGATACCTAACTAATGACTACAGAATGTAGTTTTCGATGTCTGTCAATCAGCCTGGTTTTCCTAAACAATTAACAAATTCTATTTTAATGAGTTTGAACGTGTTATGGTAATTTGGGCCGAGTCGACGTCCCATAATCGCTTGAAGGACGGACGGACCGACATTCCATAGCAAAGGGAAAGGGTTCGTTTCGTTACGGACTTTTTCATTTTGTAACTTTTATATAACACCCAGTGCGGCAGAACCTTGATACACTACTTTGTTGTACTTAGGGCACTTTAACTGGATTGGAATTGTAAATCAAGTGTTTTGTTTTGCTTATTTTATGAGTACCTAGTCTATTTTATTGATTTTTATTAGATATCTTTGAAGTTACTTGAAAACAGCCGCACGGGTAGATCGACCCTTGCCGCGGTTGGTCCGTGGATGGGTTTATTATTATTATCTTATATTTAATATCTTTACATACCTAGAACCCTTCCACGCCTCGGTGGTTCCGACTGTAAGGGGTATTGTGATACCCAGTAACAGGATTGTGGAAGTCAGATAGACATGTAAAATAGATACTGCTATTCAGCTGCATCCGGTTAGACTGGAACCTGACATCGACATAGTCGGGCAAAAGCCAAGCAAATTGATAGATTGATCGATTGAACTGCGATTTCTACATTTCCACATCATCGTGTACGTATACATGCTGTGAGAAAATATGATATTTCCTACTACTTGCACAATTCCCGGTAACAAGTCCATGTGAAAACATCAAACAATGCAAAGAAAGAGAGACGGTTCTCAAAGAAACAGCTCATTGAAGACGCTTAACATAACACCAGCGAAGAAAGAGCTCCCTTTCCCCTGTCCTGAGGTGTAGGCTCTCGTTGAATGAGGGTAGCTCTCGCGTATTATCATAGATCTTTTGTAAATGGGCGACCGGTTCACATGCATCCATTGAGGTCCCTTCACACGGTCAAAGGCGACAAAAAATAATACAAAAACCGTTACGCTCCCGAAAAAATGTTCCCATAACTTGTGAATGTCTGTCATTGAGAAATCTGTATAAAGAGACCATGTGTGGCGGGAATCACTTTAAACTGGAACATTATGTTTCTAAATAATAATAAAAAATACTGATAACTTCTCAGATTGTGCACTATTTAGTTACAGCAGTGTTGTTGTCAACATGTTTGGACTGAGTGTGAAAGAATATCAATAGCAAAAGATGATAAAACATATTGTAGGTATCTACTATTATTTTATTCATCACACAAAAAAAAAACAAGTAACCAGCTGTTCCATACATTTTGACCGCGAAGGTATTGCACTTTTCTATAAAACAGCTGATTTTCAACCGACGAAAAATTTGTACGCTAGGTAGTACGGCAATGGTCTAGTATGATATTTTCAACACATGGTTACAGTCTGCGCACTGGTTAAAATGTTTTCCTGTGTATATATAGCAAGGCAAATATTTGTGATATTAAAACGAAACTGCTAAACCATAATACAAGCAGTATTTATAGTCACACATGGATCACAAGTGTGCGTGGGACCGAGTATCAAGCGCACCATGAATGGACCAAAGACATGGGACCGCAGCCCATAATCATTCTCACGGTTTATACTTAGATAAAAACTTTATGACATGACCCGACAGAAAATACTGATAATTTGTGAGATGTAAAGATATAGACGAGCATAGACAGACAAAAGTCCAATATTTCAGATAACACTGAAAAGAATCGATATTTTCTGAGAGACAGAAAGATCACGAGTAACTATTTGGGACGATTTTGTCTCTTTAGTATGGAATGCCAGCGAGGACCGTCGCCGTCGTTCGAGGGAGCATTAAGCTATCATGCCATCAGCGCGTCCCCGTCTGGTCAGCATTCTTAAGTCGGGTCCGGTCCGCCTCAGGAATGTCTGCAACCAGCAACCCGAGACGGAAGGAGCAACGGCGGAAGCGGTTCATAGAACTGAACTGCAACGTTCTAAAACGACTTTTGAACCATTGCAACGTGCATCAAATATAAACCATGCGCATGTACCGTTAAAGTCCAATTTTGCAGTTGTAACATTCTCGAAGTTGCTGGCTACGAAATTTTATCAGTTAGTGGCGTTAACGCGATAAGTAGTAAAGAATTTGCAGACAATTTTAGGCCTTTGGACTTCACGTTTAAAGTTTAAAATGAAATTATTTGAATTCGTTACATAATTTAACGGTTCACGAACATTCTGCGCCGCAGCGCGCAACCGTTTCGCTCCACTGTACCGTGCATCCTGCCTCATACAAGTTGTAGTTTTCCAAGTATCTTATTTTAGCCTTTTCGCACAATATTATCAATTACTATGTAATTAAGCAATCAAAGATTTAGTTGCTGTACGTGCAGATATAATGTGCGCAACTGGTCACTAGTCACTGGACAGAGAACGTGCAGGCTGCAGACCGTGTTGCAACTATAACAATCTTTTGTGTCGAAACCGTGGTAATCTCATTGGTTACGGTTATAGCGAACAAATATTTAACTTCGGGATTCCAAGAGTTTGTGTTTTGACTGGCACGTCAAGGGCCGTAAATTTTCGTAGAGTGCGAATGTTCGCAAGATGTGTTGATTCGTGCGAAGTTTTCCTGTTTGCCTGTCAAGTTTGGGACCTCCCGCCGCGGCCCTGTGTTCACGGAGGTTTACGTTTGTCATGGCATTTTATTTTTAAAAACTCATAATGGCGTCACAAATTGCTGCAGTCGATTGTTGATTAAACAATTGAGCGGGCCCCGCATGCATCGTTCGTCTCAATTGTAAACTGTTATTGGAAATCAATTGACACGAAGTACCTATATTGACTCAACGAGTTGGATGAGTGACATCCTCTCTGATCATCACGTTCGTTTGTTATGTTTCAAATGATTTCCCGGTAATTGGACAAGTTTACAATATCTTGACACGTCGGGGCTACTGTTCTTATCTTTCTGAACGCCATGTTATGAGAAAAGATCTTTCAACAGCCACTTTAGCTACAAAGTTTGCCAAACTTTTCATTAGTCTACCTTCTATATTATAAAGAACCAGTCCATCGAAAAGACCTAGTGTGGTCAAATATCTTTTCTCACTTGATGTCTTATCAACCCGTCATCAAAATCTGAGTAAAATTTCAGTACGTAAGCTCAAATAAAAAAGTTTAATGAACTCAACCTCAATCCAGGAAGGCGTGCCATGCAGGGTGACGTTAACGTTATTCATTCTCTGGTTTTGCTAGCACAGTGAAAGTGAGGTCGCGGCGCTTTCTATCCGCAACGCGTCGCGGCTCGCCGGCGACGCACTGGCTTGCGAAAGCTACCACCGAACAACCAGACAGCTAGTCAGTTCGTTCAAATAGAAAGCTGGTGTGAGCAATCTACGATACATCTCGGATATTTCCTCGTGGTTGGCAGCTTATAGCTATAGATTTTCTTATTTCCCTACACAACTTTGTTTGCGATTGTCTCCCAAACGGTCACAAATGTTGCAAAATTGGATGAGGTGACCAGCTTAAAAAATATACTTAAATATTTAGGTTGGGTAGGTATTTGTGTCTTCATTTTTGTTTTTTGATAAATCTATGCACCCACGAGTCACGACAACAGTCAGTTTTGGAAAAATGACTACGTTTACACGTGCATACTATCATAACAGAAGTAACCTGTTATATCTGATACTTTTCATTTTATTGGCGTTTTCAGCGTTGATTCCTGCAATTTTTGTTACATTCTACTTTAATTGTTCTTGCTCTGAGAACACGCTGTCCCACTTTTATTCGACAACAGGAAATTATTCATATTTCACCAAAAAACATCTTCTAAGACCTCCTTTAACTTAAGCTGCTTGACGTGAGTTTACCTTTGCTTTTTTAGTTCTTAGAACGTGAACGGTTTTGCGTCTAGCCAAATATCAGAATAATAGTACCTACCTAAGTATGCGTTTGTATTTCTTAATCATGTAGGTACCTACCTACATTGCCAGTTACCTTGTGTCAGTCAGTAGGTAGATACAGAGTCACAGACCATGGCATAACTTAACATAGCCCACCATGATGCGCTGTGCGGTGTTGTGTAAATATCCCTCTGTTCCCTGAACATGTGCCTTTTGCAAACACAATGCGGTGTATCATAATAATGTGCGTGAAGGCATTCTTCTTTGAATACGGTGAACAATGTTCATTGTGCTAGACCTAAGGCGCAACGTGAAATGGGATCCTAAGCCGCGCGGCTGACAGCGTGCGTCGCCTCGGCCTTGTTCTAAAACAACAGACGCTATCTTCATCATTATTATAATAATTAATTAGACAATGCAGTTTAACTGAATATCTAAGTTTTGCTGCGATTTTGGACACCTTTTCCTTTCGGAAACTGGAAATGACGCAGCCTTTGAGTTGCACTACTCGCACCTGCAAAACAACAAATCAAGCAGTCCCCAAAAATTTCTGAATTAATTAAGCCAGACATGTTCAAACCTGCATTGACGTCGATTTGACACATATCTACATCACCTTTCCCTAAGAGAACTTAATTAACAACTAGGTACATAAAATGAAACTATAACTTTCCCTGTACCTACCTACCTGTGTGTCCGATTGTCTGGCTTGTTTAGTATAGTATACGGTCGGATCGGTACAGTTATCGACCTCACGCCACATTAAATCAGGGATTGTTTACGAAACTTATTCAAATTCTAATGCTTCTAACTTCTAGATCACGAAGATACAAGCAATATGAGCATGGAGACGTGATAAGAGTAACTCAACAAAAGCAACGCGTCGATGACTTAACACGACGCGTTATTGAAGTGTGCTCACGTGTTAATGCCTTAATTTGTATAAATAAGATATGCAGGTAACAATATACTTTGTCCGTGGCTAGTGTGTGGTGAAATCAGATCTCTACTAATTGCCTGTCTTCTTAAAGAAGCTGGGTAACTTGAGCACCTCTTTATTTTTCCCAAGGAGACATCGACCGTTGAGTGGCAAAAGACGTGACCGTTTTTACATCGTCTTACATTCTAATGTTTATAGTTCATGTGTTTGAAGATATTCTCATGTTCTAAATACATTGCTCTTTCGAGATGAACAACGATTTGCCTTGGTCTTAATCAACACGCGTCAGAGAGCCTGTTTAGCTATATGTATGGTCTGATAATGTTGTGTTGGCGGGTGACGTCATCTGTTCAAATTTGGCAATGCCAGGCGGTCGACCTCCAGCGACAAGCGTGTAGGTACTAACGTCGGAGTCGTGGACTCGTGGCTTCTCGCTGAACTGCGCAGTAGACGCGTATATAAACACAAATACATAGGTACCTATAGGCTGTCATCGACAAAAATCATAGCTTTTTATACTCTCAAATTACATCACACAAACATGTCGGCTATACTTCGATTCTCAGCATATATTTTGATCTTGTTTTGAATGACAAAGGCAAAGACACAGTTGCACTTTTCTTATTTGGGAATGTTGCGCTGTTCTTTTCCAAACAGTCACTACTTAGGTATTCTTTGGTACCTGTTCCTACTTACACTACATGTAAAAGAAGCGTGAAAATCTTGGAAACGGTCACCCTTTTCAAGATTTTCAGGCATCAGTTTATACAGTTGATATCGAGTAAAATCTTTGTCTCGTCAGTTAGGTATCTATTTAATAAAAAGATTGGGACTCTTGTGATGCCAGTTAAGAAGAGATTAATTGGAGGTTAAAAGGGGTGGTACACACGTGCTACGGAATGATTCGGCACAAGTCAAGCGGCAAAATCGAAGATATTTTTTCCGCCCGGCTGTGCCGAATGGCGTCGAATCTTGCCGTCATGAACAAGTACATAATATATGAAAGATTATTAGACCCAGGGTAGAACTAACAGTTGGTTGAAGGCCTGGACAAAAAATTGCTACCTAGTCCAGGCCATTTAAAAACAAAACAAAAGAATCTGTTTAAAAAGGAGATTACTTTCAAATAAAAACTGCAACCAACCAAATCGGTTCACCCGGTGATGAGCTATGGTGCGACAGACAGTCACACATAGCGATCAAACTTATAAGTTTATTACACCCCTCTTTTTGCGTCGGGGGTTAAAATCTGAGGTAGGGGTTAAAATCTCCTTAGCGATTTCTCGTTTTCTAATAATAGTTAATTGACAAAAAGAAAAAAAAACCATTAGATACCTAGGTGTAGGTGAGATGGCGACATCGTCTCTGGTCAGGTTTGTGACATGTGAACTTGAAATGATACCTACCTAAACCAATTATGTCATTGGTATTGATATTGGTCAATTAATTTAAGTAATGACTTCTGTATGAATCAGATTCCAGATTATTCTTTAATTAACAATTGTCATTGTGAAATTGTGATCATTTCGTTAACTGAATCAACCAAGGCTACCACGTGACCATTTTTATTCATTAAATTACTTACTTTTGTTTCAATGGAAAGATCCAATGATATTATAGCGAAGATGACGCGTCATGGGAATTATACACTATTGTCACAGAGACTGAGCAACAAGGTCACTCCGAGGTCACCAAATAAATACAGACCTACGGATAAAATGTGACGCCATAATAAAACACAATGATAAACATTATCTTTCTGCATATTCATTCATATTACAATCAATGAACAGTCATTGTGAACACAAAAAATAAAACATAATTGTTAATGGTAGGTACCTATCCCACTTCCTACTTAACTTTTTTATGTTTGGATGTTTGTTACTCAATCACGCAAAAACGGCTTAACGGTGAAACTATGAAAATTGGCACATAAATAGGTAGTTACTGGAGTATCACATGCGAATGCGATACTTTTAATTCCGGTAGTGGGATATTGTTCGACATCCACGCAGGCTAAGTCGCGGTCAAAGCTATAATTACTGTTCCAAAGTCCAAATGCTCGAAGACCAAAAGCAGCCACCCAAATAGATTATTCAAATCAAATAAACATTAGTTTCTTAACAAATAGATAAAGTGATATTTATTTTATAATTAGTAACTGTTGATAGCTTAAAGACGTTTGCGTGTGAGCCAGTGGCGTAGCGTGCCTTGGAGGGGCCCTTTATCAAAATTACCTAGTTGTGGGGCCCAAATGAAGGGTAAAGATTTCTCACAAAAAAAACAAAAATGCTTCCAATATATGAAAATAAATATTTATTGATTATAAGTTTTCTTCAAGTTTAGCCCTTTCCATTGCCCTTTGGGTGACTTTAAGCCATCTGATAAGGCCCATTGTGAGCCACCACGTTTCTGTGCCATATGCCATCCTCATCACTGGCAACACACACTGGTCAAAGACATTCGTCTTGAGACATTTGGGACGAGAAGATATTGCGAAGCCGAACGCTGCCCAGCCGAGTCGGATTCGACGATTGACCTCTTTCTCGAAGTTGGACCTACCTAACTGGATAGTTTGTGTTACTTAAACGTACTCATCCACTCTGAGTGTAGCGCCTCCGATCGTCATGAGAGTGGGTGTTACATGGGCATTTGACATGATATGATGACATTTTAAGACCCACTCTTTTGGAAGCTCTACTGAGGTCATCGAGCACCGACGAGTCCTCCATGGTCTCAGCCATGAAAACTATATCATCTGCAAATCGAAGGTGAGTGATGTACTCGCCATTGATGTTGATGCCAGCCCCTTTGAAGACATCCTTGAAGACATCCTCCAGTGCAGCGGTGAACAGTTTCGGAGAGATAACGTCCCCTTGTCTCACACCTCGCTGCAGAAGGATAGGTTTCGAAGTCTGGTTCTGGAGTTGGACTGACATAGTGGCGTTTTCATACAGACACTTCAGCACTTCGATGTACCGATAGTCGATCTGGCACCGTTGAAAAGACCGCAGTACAGCCCATGTGTCGATCGAATCGAAGGCTTTTTCGTAGCCCACAAACGCTAAACAGAGAGGCAGGTTATACCCTCCGGTCTTCTGAATAACGTGCCGCAGCGTGTGTATGTGGTCTACGGTGATAAAGCCTTTACGGAATCCGGCTTGTTCGGGAGAATGGATGTCGTCAAACTTGCGCGCGAGACGGTTCGTGATGATTCTCGAAAACAGCTTGTACAACATGGCTCAGAAGTGATATGGGCCTATAATTCTTAAGAAGGGTATTATCACCCTTCTTAAAGAAAAGTACCACCACACCTCTGTTCCATGCCTGTGGCGTTTTTCCCTCGAGTATTGAGTAGGAATCAAACTGCTTCTGGAGGGCCTTAAGAACGGGTTTTCCGCCGGCCCTCAGGAGTTCGGCCGTGATTCCGTCGTCACCCGGCCGCTTGTTGTTTTTAAGCTGCTTGTGTCGGGTCAATGTGGCTCTTGGGTTTGGAGTTTCCCTACGTTATCGAATCAGGAATGATGAGATCCGCAGGAGAACCAAAGCAACCGACATAACCCGAAGAATAACTGAACTTAAGTGGTAGTGGGCAGGGCACATTGCTCGCAGAACAGATGGCCGATGGGGCTGAAAGGTTTTGGAGTGGCAACCGCGTACCGGAAAACATAGAGTGGGAAGGCCTTCCACAAGGTGGACCGATGACCTTGTGAAGGCCGCGGGAATCCGATGTGGGAAGCACAAGGCCGGTCGAAGTGGAGGAGCCTGGGGGAGGCCTATGTATGCCCAGCAGTGGACGTCTTTTGGCTGAAATGATGATGATAAGTTATCACTTCCTTCTAGAAATTGAGCTAGCCAGACAATTCGAATTAGATATACACTTTTCTTGCCTTTTTTCGGCAAATTGATTTATTAAATCATCTATAGCTGAAGACGATTTCATTTTTCTTAAGGCGACGATAGCTGACAGCTACCTACAGCGATGCACTGCCGCCCGTCGCCCGCAAGAGACCCCACCTCAACGCGCATCAAATTTTTCGAAAAACAACCCATGTTGATTTATCAAACACAATTCAAAGAAAACCCGTATACTAAATTTTGGGTGATTAAATTGCCTTTTAGATGCTGAAAGTTTCATGGAAATACATCTAATAGTTTTTGCGTGATTATCGTTTTTATGTCCGCGATAGACCTTACTTTAATAATTAATTACATTATGTTTTAAAAATATTATTTAAAATATTCACATATGAAATGACGAATAAAATTGTCTAGTTTCACATATATTTTTTTCAAATACATAAGACAAGCCGTTTAGACGTGATCTTCAGTACAAAGTCCTTAAAAGTCGGCTGTCTGCGCCTTAAATATCTGCCTCTATAGACAACAGTGACAAGTCTGATAGTCGTTCCTGTCCCATCGAAGTCCTTAGGTAATTTTTTATCAGTTTTAATTTTGAAAAACTTCTTTCACTTGTGGCGGTTATAACTGGAAGGGCCAAGAATAGAAAACATGCTGGTATTACCTCCGGAAAACTGGATGCAAGGCTATTGAATTTTATCAGCAATAATACCATGAGTTTCTTAATGGAATGAATTTTTTGAATTTCAGATTTTAAGCATGTTTTCAGAGCAGTTAATTGTTCATAAAGATGCACTGAGATGTCTTTTATCACTTCATGTGAAGAAGATAGGAGTTTCTCCGGTTGTAATACTCCTAACATATAACTCAGGTCACAAAGGCTCTGTCTGAAATCTTTGTTTAGTTTGAGAAATTAATATATATAAATAGCAATAGTGTACATTGATCTTGAAATATGATTCCGAAATTCTCTCTTGACTTTTGTCATTTCTGGAATGAAAACTCTATAGGCACGTATGACAGTTTTTTATGTTTTTTTTTTCCCGGGAATCACGATATTAAGTGACATTGTGGATAACATTTTACTAATTTTTGCTTACACACGTTGGGGGCCCTCTGTAGCCCGGGGGCCCCGTATCAGCTTATACGGCGGTAGCTACGCCCCTGGTGTGAACCGCAATAAGAAACGAAGTCGTTACTTGTGATAAACAAAAGACAACAACATTACTTGTAGGTACAGATATTAACAAAAGAAATGAGACCAGTCCAGCGGGTCCAGCGGGTCCATGCGGGCATTGTGGTGAGTGAGAAGTGAGAACCTACTCACAACAACACACAAGCGCGGCATTGATGAAAACTTGAATTTATTGTACTGCATTAAACTCGTTCATGTCGAAAATATCTCATAAGATAATCTGTTTTTGTAAACTTCCATTCATGATAAATGTATAGCCAGTAGGCTTTGAAGGAAAATAACCAAGTAGGTACGTAAGTATGTACTTATATCTTGGAAAATTTAAGTATTAAAGTAATCAATGACGCAAGCCCATCATAACATCAACATGTCATTTATAACGATGACGCAATCGTGGAAGTATCCCATTTGAGATGAATATGACGGATATTTGGCCCCAGACCTCTGTGAGCTTTATTTATGTGAGTCATCAACTCATCACACAGTACAAGTTAAAGACCATCCCGATATGACATAAGAGGTTTACCTACTGAATTATGGAAATGGATCTAACACAGAACATAAAAGAACACGTTTGAAGGCTTTTTTTCAACTTTTTTTTCTTATAAATAGGTAAAGTACTTATTTGAGGATTTAGGAAAATACGCTGTTACAAAGTAGGTAAGGATCTACACGACACGTGACTAGAGACGTGTACACACGGCTACACATGAAGCTATACCCTTCCAGTATACGCTGATCTCGCATTGTACAGAATTTCCGTACAGTGCGAGATCAGCGTAAACTGGAAATGTATAGCTTGATGTGTAGCCGTGTGTGTCAAATTAAGATAGCTGATCCGAAGATGTCGGAAATAATAGGCAGCTATATTTTCCCTCTGTTTTTTTTCTATAACTAATTAGTTTGGTGATACTAAAATAATAGTCCCAGAAGTATTTATAAGAGCGGTTTAAATAAACAAACATTTAGACTAACTTTTATTAATTAACAAAAAAACAATGAGATTAATTCGCACGTCATCGCCAGGCAACTCCAGATAAGTAGCACAAGAAAATGAGAATTCTTAAAAGTCTATTTTCAGAAGCGTCATAACAACGGTCGGATGCTGCGGAGTTCAACCTTGCACTATATTTATATATTTTGCAATCAGAATTTGCATGTGGTTTTTTCTGGCAACCATTTTTAGTTTTGCAACTGCACCCTGCCTGGACCCTGCACCCTAATTGCAATATGTTTTCAATCGCAACCCGAGGGATTAGAAGGGTTCCCATTGCTTCATATGCTTGAAAAATTCTTGCCACCAACGTAAATTATAACGCAATTTAGGGCTCCCGCAGACAGACGTGACGCTACGGTCCGACGGACGCGATTCTGGTAGAACTAATTCCACGAAGTTTTCATAGAATTTGTTCTACTAGTTTCGTGTCGCGCCCGTTTTCGGAGAGCCCTAACGTGGGTGAAGTGTCAACATGAATCCCATTGCAATCAGTTGTCATTTTATGTGTGTTATCCAACTACCCCACCAAAAAGAAAACAATGTTTAGGTTAATTCTAGTTCTAGTCCTATATTCTGGTCTAGTTCTATATTATAGTTGTTGTTGGAGGAGACGTATTTCTGAGGAGACGACTTCTCCCATCCGCTGGATGCGAGAAGCGGAGGAGCTTGGGGGAGGCCTATGTCCAGCAGTGGACGTCTTTGGGCTGAAATGATGATAATGATGGAGAAGACGATCGTTCTTCGTTTGGAAACATTGTATTGGCAAATGCAGGCAATGTCTCATAGAACGCTATAGTTAGGTAGACTGCCAGTCTGGAGAAGAGAGTTGAGATGGACTAAGTGAGAAACATGAGGCCAAAGCTTTCGTGTGTGATGCACTTAGTGAAACCCCTATGTCATATGCTGAAGATGATAAGACTATATTGTGACTAATTGTATTGCTTTGTGTATTTTGCTTTGTATTTTATAATTGCATTGGAAAAGTGTGAGTGCTATCTACTACAGTACCCTTACCATGACCCCACCACCAACTATCACCAGCCACCATTTACCGGGTTATATGTCTTTCATTGACTAGAATGTGCCCTGGTGTCTGATAGACGTCATGTTCACTCAAATGTCTCGCGGACGATAGCTCCCTTCAAAATGGTTGAGCTAAATGGTGCTGATCCTGGTCTGATCCATGTGTTATGTTCGTGAACGGACGCCGTCAGTTGGGACTGGTCATCTCTTAGCTGCCACGGCTTATTTTAATCATTTAATTTTTGGATTGCTTTTATTTTGTTTCTATTTGCTGTATTTCGTCTGTTATACATCTTTCCTCGGAATAAATATCATTTAAAAGAGTGTCCATGGAGTTTCTTGCCCGTTCTTTTCCGTATGAAAGTACCTACTACGCTTTGAAAGGGGGGACTAGTTTCATTTTGCTGACTGACCGACTCCTTGACAATTAAGGTTTTCTTGAATATTCAAGCCAACTTTGACAAGAGGTCCGCCAGTTCGACAATGAACTTAAAATGTTTGATGTCATTCGTTTCATTCATTCGTTCACCACTCAGTCCATAGGCGCTTTGACAATTTTGACAGGTGCCCGGACCTGACGTCTCAGTGCTGCCACCTAGTGTACGTCATTTCAGAAAACCCTCGTGCAACAGTGCCTGTAAAAGGTTTATTTGAAATAAATTATTTGAGTTGGAGACGTGTTATTGTGCATAAAGGCTGCGTGATGTTTAGTTTAGTTCCTATTCTTAATTCTCTTCACGTTTGTGGTCTAAACAATGTTTATCAAGAATGTCAGTCACTGTTGAATTCTTGGCACTGGTTGGACCCATCTATTCATGCTTCGACTTTATTATCAACATTAGGTAGTTTTCTCATGATGTTTTCCTTCATCATTGTACCGTACTATTCAAGTCGCAGTAGGTAGGTAGATACTTCGTTATTATATTATATACTTATTCGTCGTGAAAATCATGATTCATGGGGAAGAGGAACCAATGTTGCCACATCATTTTGTCTCCTCTTTTTTTGCTGTCTGGACCAGAACATGAAAACATGCTAGATATGTAGAATGGCAATGGAATTTTGTAATACTGAACCACACACAATATTCACACACACACACGCACACACACACACACAAACACACGCGCGCGCACACACACACACACACAATTCACCTAGTTCGGCAGCAGATGCTAACAACTAGACACAATTGTAACTGATTTACTCTTAAGTATAACTTTAAGTAGCTAAGACAAATTGTGTAACATGTAAGTACACTCTTTTTTAGTCTAATAAAAAAATATATTTAGAAACCATGCAGAGAGAGAACACGCACGATCAAATTGGCAGTAAACAATTTTACGCGTTTTTTGCGCGCAGCTCGTCGCCTTCGTCGCGTCGCCCAGCCCATACACGATTCTGAAACAAACCATGATCTAAGAAAGCGCCTGCAGTAATTTATTGAAATGCTGGATGCTGGTGAAGTCAGAACCCAATAAATTCACAGACCTAGTTTTTAATTTTGTGATAAAATAAAAAATATCTTTCAAATGCATTAATGCTAACATTCCCACATAGACGTACAACCAATTTGATGACACCACTATGTCCACTTTATCGTTGAAAGGCCGTGAATGAAACTAGGAGTGGTCAGAAAAGTAATGATGAGCGTCCTTTGCCAGAGAAGTTAATTAAACCTAAGTTAAATATTACTAGAGTCGGAAAGCAGTTAACTGTTAACATCCGTGCCGTTTTACTTCACTAAGATTACCTTCGCGATACCAAGGGACTAGATGGTTGAGTCAGCTCTGTGCCCCAAATTCCACTGCTCACCATCCGTAATGTTACCGCAATGGAATACCAACCTAACCGCCATGCTTGTACAAACCAGTTTGCTTTGCCACAGACCTTCTGAGAGACCATTGTTTCGTTGATCTAGCGACTTGCGACTCTAGCATTAATAATGTCTAGCAGATGCTTTATGATCGCGGCAATGTTTCAAGAAACCATCGAAGTCATTTTCTCAAAACTACTTTTTTTTGATGCTCCGGGATCCGACCGGTTCACATATTATGTACCGTTGCAATAGAAAAATCTTGAAAGCTCTCTTATTCCCATAACAAAACCGCTAACACTATAATGGTATTGCCAATGTCAATTTGTTTCAGGCCATTGCCACCATTGTCGTTTATACTTTCATGAGATATTCAGTAACATCAGATAAATTTAACAAGGCATTAAATTAATTATAATTTCAATCGGAGCTTGTTAAAGGGAGCCGGTTGCGATACGAAAAAGAACGTTCGTGTTGCCATGCAAAACGGAATCGCTAAAATTTATTTTCCAAGGAGGCGACCGGAACCCGTGTCGTAGGACGAATTTTATGTTGGGCGCCATGTGACAATAGCTGTTATTATTAGTGCAGCCGACCTTCAGGGCTGTTGGTCTCGAGAATGCCTGGGGTTGTTCCAACAGTGCCATCTTCTTAGAAACGTGCTGCACGCGTGTACCACGCACATTTTTTACACGGTATTATGTAGTACTTATCGAACCCGTGGGAAGAGTCTTGATACTGTGTGGCTGTAACTCGGGCTGTTTCTTTTAGGTAGGTACTTAGGTACTTATTTTTATCTAATTAATAGTTGCGTTATTTCAAGTGTCTCTTATGTAGGTAATTAATGTACCTATATAAAACCGTTTATTCGGGAACATCATCTTGGAGGTGTTCTTTTTATCAAAACATTATCTGTGAGTAATTTGTACTCAAACCTACCTATTACTTTTCTTTTACTTCAGAAATATTACATTACTCCACTCATCTGAGTAAAAGATTTAATTTTGAATTCAAGTATCAAATTGGAAAGTACACACTATAAATTCCTTCGCCTTCTTAGCGCCAGCCTACCTGTGGTGTAAAAAAAGCATTCTGGCTGCAGGGCCGCGTCGGCGCTTTTGAGATAATTTATAAGGCTCTGCCTTTCTTGGAATTTCGAAATCTCGACGAGATAGCTTCGTGCCCAACCCGCGGCTGCGGGAATGGAATGTAACGGATTTGGATAGGAAAAAATAGTGCATTGTACAGACATCCATTGTGACACGTTTTCGTAACGTTTTCTCATTTAAAATTGAATAGCCGCATGTGCTTTTCAAGGTTGAGTAGGTTCGATTCTTATAAATTAATGTTACCTACCTATCAACAGCAGTTGTAGGTACTAAATTACCTTAGGTAACTTACCTATTCTATGTAACAAACCTAGTAAGTGTAGGTTTGTCCTCAGTTTGCGTTGATTTTATTGTTCCATTCATGTTGTGTGTAGTTGTGGTTGTTGTATAGTGTCTTGTCTATTAAAGAAACATTACTAACATGGTCATAGTAAGTACCTACGAATAAGCAACGCTGAAGCTGAAAAGTGTTGCCAAACTAAAAACAGTATTTAACGAATACCTTGAGTAGAGTGAACTATTCAAATTAATTATTCTAATTAGGTATGTACCTCCTATATGTATCTCTTAATCGCAAGATGTTCTGGGTATTGCCAGAAAAAATTAGAAACTCGGAATGTTGGCAATAACAAATGTTTCATTTTATATCAGCACAATACTTACGTTCGGCGGGCTGGCTGGGTACTTCGTGCAAGATCCCGTCCCGCGAGCTGCGCACAGAGCGAAGAGTTCTGGGAAAAGCAGGCCGCATACCACGCCGCGAGCCGCTATTGGACCGCCTTGCCTTGTGCCCGCCCGCACGCAAAGACAACATTTCAGAAGCGTCACAAATTGTCCCTAGCAACCGAGATTGTAAAAAATTATGAGATTTGGAAAACCACCAAAATGTTGCAGAATTTCGGCTTCTCATTCTAAAATGTTCTTTTAATTCGTCTAATTCGTACTTTTTACTAGCTAAACCTACTGACCTTTACCAACGATACGTTATACTTACCAACAATAATTCGCACATTTTTGCATGAAGTACCTATCTAAACCTACCTAAATTGTAAGAAGACAAAACAAATTCCATCTTTACAGCCGCGTATTTTTTTTTTTCTTACCTTTCCCCATCTCATTTTGTCTCCCACGTCTTCAGACCCTTTAGCCGAGTCTAACCACAATGAGTACATAAATAATAGGTATCTGTGAGCCTCTACTCTATGGTCATTGTTAAGTCACGAAGTGATCGCTGTAGGCACCACTCTCGTCGGGCCGGGTTCATTCATTAAAATATGCATTTATTATTACCAACATGCGTCTGTGGTGCATTGCCGCAGCCAGACGGAACTTTAGTGAGTTTTACCCTATCCTATTACGAATATGAATTGTTCCACGAAATTTTGTTACTGACTAGTTTTAAGTGGTCACTTAACCTAAACGTTAATGGACGCCACATGGTTTCGGTTGATTTCTGCATAAATAAAAAAAATATAGCAAACTCAGGTTTCAAAGTAAGAACTATAAATTACCCTCCGCAATCGAGTAATAAGACCCCCGATAAGTCTACCATCCATTACCAACAAAGGACGTACGTTGTGGAATACCTATGCAAGTAAATTGGGTCGATTTTTTTGGCTAATTTCAGGAATGAATTAAGGGGTGGAGAGGGAGGTGGGGTGCAAGGGATGAGGGCGACAGCTGCGGAGCACGTAGGGCGGCAGCTGGCTGAGCTGATGCCGCCGCCCGCGCCTGCGCAAGCTGCGCGCACACCTGCCAACGTCAAATATTACCAGGTTTTTGTACTACCTACCTTCACAATGCAATATTATTATTGTGGATTGACATCTGCCCTGATTAAGCTAACAGCTGTGTATGTTTTTTAAGTAATCCGAATGTTAGTTATCTAAAAGTCAGCTTTTATACCGCATGCTACGTTTTCTTCGCGTTTTACCTAGGTCTCAGATGATATCTATATAGGTACCTTCTTGAATTACACAATATTAAACTCTTCAGGAATTCCGATGATGCTAGGTATATAGGTATGCTAGCCTATACCTAGAAGCCATGTAGCCCACCCATACGGTCCCAATATTGGGTAATGTAGGTGTGAGGACGGCTCCTGGAGAGGATTAAAATGCTAGGGAAGGATTGCACACAGTACTGGAGGAGCCAGGATTTGATTGAAAAATACTATGCAATACTATGAGCTAATCATTGGGTCTGACACGTTTTGTTACGTTTTACCTACGTAGGATGCTTATCGCCGTATCTCGGCGTTTGCCCGTAGCATTGAAGCGACAGCTGCAGTGCTCGCTAGTTCACAAGTGCTCGTTTACAGGTAAAATTACCAACTAACTAAGGAAACGAATCTATGTTCGTCAGGGAGATAGGTAAGCTACCTCCTTGGGACCATCGATTTGTTTTTGTTTATCTCTGGTGTTAACTTATCTTTGATCAGGTGTGATAAACGTCAGATTTTTTGAAAATTTTCGCTAAATTAAATATTTAATATTAGCAGAACGAATCTAAAATAGTACTCTGTGTCTAAAATGGTTGATCAAATAGTGTAAAGTGAAACTCAAAAATATTCCTTTTGCATCTCAGGGCATGGAGGAAAACATATCGAGGAAAGATGTGGAAAATAAGTCGCCAAGTGCTTCAGTGCCAGGTACAGGTTTATTTATTTTTCCCAACCTAGTTTTTGTTTTTCCTGTCCCGCAGAGTGAAGTTTGGGCAAGTAGTCCAACACTACACATAATCATTTTATCAACTTAGGTCATTTTTACCCACTTTGTATATACATATTAATACTGGATGTTCCAAATTATTTAAAAAATAGTAGAACGGTAAGCATAACAGAAATAAAGGATAGGTACAGTAATCAGAATCACCCTGACCGTAAAATTTACTTGGGGTTCACTATTTAGTGGTCTGAGGGGTTCACGTAGCACGTCGTTTCTTTTCTTCTTCCTTACATTATTCTAATAGCTTCATGGAGTAAATAATTTAAAATTTGAGTAGCGGGGGTTTTCTTTAAACATACAATATTTATTAAAAAGCGATACTTGGAGGGATTTGGGAGAGGCCTTTGCTCAGGAGTGGGACAGTGTGGGCTAATTTAAAAAAAAAGTAGATAGGTACTTACACCAAAGATATTGGATTTACCTACCATAACAATACATCGTGAATTCGGGATGTCGATAAATATTAAAATCTTTTTTTTCTTTAAATATACAACCGTCTTCTCTGATTGTACCTACCTATTTAAAACAGTGCAACACATGTAAGTACTATACTTACCTACATCAAGTAAAGATTGAAAGATAAATTCGATAAAAATTCCACGTAAAAGCGGGTAGATATAAATATTTATCTACTTATTTGTTAGATTAGAAATTTATATCGTAAGCGATCCGAAAAAACCTGAAAGTAATGGTTATGTAAGTTCTGTTTCTTTATGTAATCGGGCCACTCAAATAGTTCGGTGCATAAAAATAACGAACTAACTGGCGAGAACTTCATGAACAAAGAAAATCTTTAAATAGTCTCAAAATGAAAACATTATAAACTGATAGGTTTTATATCTTTAAATTTAAAAAAAAAGGGGAACTGACTGCAAAGCAAATTAAACTATAGAGTTTAATTTGCTTTGCAGTCAGTTCCCCTTTTTGCTGCTCTAAAGCAGTTGCAACGTAATGTTGCCATGTTTTGAAATCAATTCGTATAAATGTGAGGAACAGTTTAGGTACTGTAATTTGATAGTAAAGTATGTTGTTCAATGCTATACACAGAGAGGCTCATATATTTTCAATTGGCGTGGATTAAATTAATCAAAAAGACTTATGTAGGTACTGAGAATAACTATACCTACGCTTACTACCGAATTGTAGATTCCGGATTAACATACAGAAACGATTATAATCTCTTATCTGGCAACACTTATTACTGAGGCGCTGGCGACTGGCAGCGAGTCGCACAGCGAGCGTTGTGGTGCATTGAATAGTTTTAGTCCGAACCCGAACGTTGAGGAGTGACGCATTCTTTACCTACTACTCGGACCCAGCGATCGATCGTGAACCGCTGTGAACATCGTTCATTTCTTCAGTCGCGAGTTTCGCACTCATGTTGTAAAGTTGTGTTGTTTGTTGTCCTTCCGTTTACGTTTGACAAGTGAGAGTGAGAACTGCTTTTAGGAACCTAGTCAAAAATAATCAATTTGATGTGGTCGTGTTCCTTACCTTGTGTAAATACAAAAAAATCTGGATTACAAATGGATATAACCAAAGGTAAAAGCGATTTCCTTTACATAACCTTTTCATGACCATATGTTGTTTGATTTGGAACGAGGGCGACGCGGACGTCACTTATCCTAGTCACTAGATTTGTAGCTGCATTTCTAGTGTTTATGTTTTATTAGTAAACGTTAACGGTATTGTAATTTGTAGCAAAATAATTATAGTATTACTAATGTGAGATGTCAATCTTTAATCGACAAACCTACCCTAAACAGGCTCGAAAAGAAAGGAATAGAAACAGCTGTTTAAATATTTGAAAATAATAACCCAGATTACCTTGTCAGGGGTACCTAACTGGAGACCGGAGACTCTTACGAAAATATTTTCTGTCAAACAATACTATCAGCTGACAAATTCCTTCATTCCAAATCTTCATAATTTAATGCTATTACTTAATTATTCTTACGATGAATGTTAATATGGAGACAACCAATAGCAAATATGTGTTATTCTTTGTTGCAATAAAATTAATTAGTTTACATAGAGAGAAGCAAATTTTCCAAAAAGGTTGGTTCTAATTACATTTCATAGAATACTCATAATTGTAGAGTAACAAAACTAACTCTAGCAACATAATAAACCCCTAAACAAGTTATCCAATTGTTCGAGCTCTATACCAATGCCATCTATCAACGTAAGTGTGACTTAAAATTATTGCTGATGTCATAAAGAAGTAGTGAGTAGAGGATAATCATTAAGTGTCCCTTTTGTAGTGTATTGTGTACATAAATAAAATGGAATATTTCCAAGAACCCTTTTACGTCAAAGATTATACTTAATAATTATGACTATAGACACTTTCGAAGAATCATATCATTCAGATAAGAAATTCACATTCAGACTGAAGATAAGATTTATTACTTTAGTCTTTCCTCAAACAAGGCAAGGACATGTTGAGCATAAGGCATTCTTTTTATTTACCAACGAACAAGGAGAAATCTATTTCTCATGATTTAAGAGTACTGTTTGTGTGGCCTTGCCATTTGATTATACTCTACCCAGTGGGGCCTCTTCGCTGTTACCAAATTTGTAAGTACATAACTGATGTAGTCAATATGAAGACAACATTGTCATAGAAATTAATTCTATTAACCTAATAATTTTAAGTGAGTAATGCAATATTACTCATTAAAGTTAGGAGGTTAATAGAATTGATTTCGCATCATGTTTAAAATGGAAAATGTATGCCATTTAGTTATAAAATATGCTCTTAGGAATATCATTAATAGGTAAAACCATTATTATCCCCATACGTTTCCGTCACATTTGTGCCCATTTTCATTGTATAAATCTTTTCCTCTGCTGTTGGTTTTGATATTCAGTATGTTATTTTTTGCTACACATACTAGTAGCGCCATCTGTTATCAGAGTTGGTGACAATTTTTAAATTATTTGAATGGTTCTATGCTTAGCCATACCTAAAATGTAAACAAATAAATAATCAAAAACAATGTTTGAATAGTTCACCTATTGTTCTGATCACGATGAAGTGAATCAAGCCAAAAAACAAAGTTTTTTTTTGCACTTAATTCAATTTTATTTTTATTACTTAGTCTACTGGAGATGAGGTACAGTCAGCAAAAACATTGGTACCACTTTAATTTTGTTGCCGACTGTACTAAACACCTGAAAATGGTGTTGCCAACATGCGTACTATGAAAATGCGTAATATGAAAATAAATTAAATTGAATGAAGTGCAAAACAGTAAGCTTTTTTGCACTTATTCAATTTAATTTACAATACCTAATCTGCTGGAGATTAGGTACCGTCAGCAAAACATTGGTACCACTTTAATTTTATTGCTGACTGTACTAAACACCTGAAAATGGTGTTGCCAACATGCGTACCTACTTTAAGGAATATGAAAATAACTTCACTTGGTCCTAGTTAAAAAGTTGTTGTCTCTTCAATCTTAATAAATTCACGTGTAATATCATCTTTACAGTAACAACAAAATATGTCGATAATTTGTTTTATGGTTTCGATTGGGAATTTAGGGAAAGTTTAATTTTGGAATGCAGTAGCAACAGACGCCTTGCGGAGTAGGTCGTTTATGTACGCACACGTACACAAGATGTACCAAATGAACGTGGAACTGTCCAATATCGGGTAACGGCGCGGCAGTTAGGTCACAGATAATATTAAATAGGCACTTAGATAACGCAATGCCAAAGGATCAATATTGATCCTATATCAAGCTACAAGTAATTTCGGACTTTTTTATCTTATCGTTGCAATTTGGAATTTTTGTGTTATTCGTTCCTAGCAGGATATTTTTTCTTCGTACATTTTATATTCAATGCCGAGCTCTTTGATATGTATGTGCCCCATCTGGCGGATGTTCTCTTCCGCTGACACCAATTCCGGGCTATCCTTTAGTTTATTTTTCCTACTTTTATGATGAGAGAAGCCGAGGTTTGTTTAAACTACGCTAAGGCAACGAGCATAAAATTCATTCATACAATCCTTTTTGAAGACTTGTTCATTTTTGGGTAACTTCCATTTAGAAATATGTAAGTACTTAAAACAACTCTTAAACAGTTTGAATTTAAAGAGAAATTGCTCAGATACAACTGTACTGAAATTGCGTAGATGTATGTAGCTAAATAGATAGCACTATAGCAGCCTAGCGCGTAGGCGCTACAGGCGAGGCATTGGAATTCGAAAGCCGAGCGCCGACCACCCATAGGCATGAGAACATGGCCCCGTCCCGTTCCCCACGCTTGCTCCCGCCCGGCGCCGCCTCTCGCCGCTCTCTTATGGTACAATGCTGAATTTCATTTGCTTTTTGCGGCGAGTGACGTGAACTTTGCACATGATATCAGTCTGCCCGCTGGACTTAACAACCAACATGTTTGCTGATGTATTGTGGAGTAGTACTTTTTCTATACAATAGTATCGTGTTTAATTTAAAGCATTTATCAAAGAAAGTCTTAAATGTCAATACACTGGCATTTATTTTATTAACATTTAATCAATAACACTAGAGTAAAGATTCAACATTCGACAATTTACATTTCTACTCTTTTTGTCAAACTAAAGTACTGTCCGCATTCCAAGCATCCACTTTTGTCTACTTTTATTTGGTGTTGTATTAGACCCGCCCATCAGTAAACTACTGCCACATTCCACAGGCCTTTTTTTACGTTGTGTGGTCGCGGTTTCCGCTGAAGACGGCAACGTCGCGTCGTCTCAAATATGAATGAAATCCGGTCGGCTGTGAACGGCACGGCAACGTCGCACCAGACGCTTGCCTGATTGAGAACTTACTATCAGTGTTGCCAGATGGAATTTGAGGGATAAAGTAGAATTAGTTTTAACCACATTTCAGGGAAAACTACGTTTTGTAAAAGTAATCAAGTTTTATAGCAGTGATCATTAACGTTATGTTGTTTTATCACGTTGTATAGAGAAAAAAATATTTGGGGGTAAAAAAAAAATCGAACGCAACCTTCCTATTAAAGTAAGATCTTTATCTGCTCGATAATTCTTGTCTACAAACGGTTACAAGAATCGCACCCTCGTTGTCCATTAGTACTTTTCCCTATTGTATCCAGTAATATAGCATCATGGCTCTTTATCATAATGTGGAGATTCCGCGTACTGATGAAATAGTCACCCAAAAACTAAAGGCTTCGTTAATCAATAATTAAAATTACTTCTTATCACGTAATTGCTTAAACGTAGTAACAAAGTTACTATCATCATTATTAGGTATTAGTGAAAGACCTATTATTTAGGTACTTAGAGCTTTTCGGTACTTTTTGAAGATTTTCTTTCCTCTAATTCTAATAGAGCGTAAAGTTATCAGGAGTATATGGAATGTCGTACGTAACAGCTGTGTTGTATTCAGTTCACAATGGCGATTTGCCGAAATGCAGCACGTACCCCATGTGCACAACAATATTCCTGATCGCGGAGGGTTGCAGTCCGACTTTTTAAACCCTCTTTTGAAGTGCGTACGCATGCGCAGTGGGGTGGTCGCTGTAGCACAATATCTCCACCAGGCGGCACAGTATATGTACAGCCAACGATGTCCGTACTCACACTTACGATATCGCGCTATCATTTTAATTCTACAACTATTATTTGCAAAAGTTCTAGTTTTTTTGCAATGTGCATTTGCAGTGTTACGTGAAAAGTTCTGTGTACAATCTCAGCAAAAATGCCTCTTTTAATCGACACTAAAAGTAGAAATGGTAAATATCGATCCGTGTACTGTCGGCCATTAACTATTTTGGAGGCCTATTGTTTTGGTAATATTGAAACTCTCTTTCCAAGCAAGATTTGACAATCGGCCTGAAATGTATGTGCGAATAAAAATTAGACAAATAACACGTTTTCTCATTAGAAATGATAAAATAGAAATTTTTCACTAGGTATTTTCTTTTCTGTAACATGAAGTCGTACAACTGTTGTGATGGAAATTTATTTGAGACGGGAGCCAGGTCATAGCGGTCAATGACAGTTAGAAAGCTATTGTTGTTTATGAGTATTTTATCGACCATAGTTTTTATAAGCTAGCACTCTTTGAAGAAACTTGCAAACGTACGAAGAAAGTTCTAAAACAGGAGTCATGGAGCGTTTTAGAACGAATTCGTTATCTGCCACTAGCTAAGTTTTCCACTTGCTAAGAACCTCAAAATCAATCTCCTGTTTTAGGTCTTGGACGTTTTCGTATACTAGGGATAGAAAACTGATTGTGGTCATTCGGTACATGCGCACTGAGTGCACTTAGGGAGGAGTGAGGGCGGGCTGCGGGGCGGCCGCAGGCATTGGAATGTCGATGACGCAGCCAGCCGGGCCGGCCCCGGCGGCCGCGAACTTGTTGTTATGTGAAACTGTTTTTAAACGCACACTCGCACACGGCCATCTTCTACATAATTAACTACATCTTGTATGTTCAAGTGAAATTAAATTTGCTCTGAAGTCATAAGTCTTGCCTGTATAAAGTATCATGCCATTTTCTTTGGCGTTAGTGGTATTACATTGAATTGAAAGAATAGGTGGTCCTACCAAATAGACTAAAAACTTTACGAAACTGAACATCGGAGGCCTACTGACATACTGATAGACATAAGCATCGTCTTTAAATTGAATAGCTTTGTAATTAACACAAACTTCTCTTTCTTTCCAGTTGCATCCAATGGCCCCGCCTCAGCATTGACGCTATTCAGGAGCGCGCCGCGCGAGGCTAAGCTTAAACCTCTGGCCGGTCTAGTGCTGCAGTCGCCGAGCTACGACCCAAATGCCGGTTCTCCGGCCTCGTCACCCTCCTCGCCTTCGTCTTCCTCTTCGTTCTCCACCGACAAGACCGACAACCATGACTCCTTTAGCTTCGGAACGGACACAGTTGATATGCGTAGGGAGGATGAACGGATTAAAACTTTTGAAAAATGGCCTGTCACGTTCCTATCCGGAGATGAGCTCGCTCGTAATGGATTTTATTACCTCGGGCGTGGAGATGAAGTACGTTGCGCATTCTGTAAGGTAGAAATTATGAGATGGGTCGAAGGCGACGATCCTGCCAAAGACCATCAG
Source organism: Polymixis flavicincta (assembly GCA_949987655.1). NCBI lineage: Eukaryota > Metazoa > Arthropoda > Insecta > Lepidoptera > Noctuidae > Polymixis > Polymixis flavicincta. The sequence goes on along the minus strand of OX465182.1, from coordinate 12,798,859 downwards.
CGATGGGCGCCGCAGTGCTCATTCGTCCGAAAATTAGGCGGCGGCTCAAGCTCCGACACGGGTAGTAGCGGGCGCGACGAGTGCGGCGCGCGCTCGGCCGCCAGCAGCAGTACGCCGCCGCGCATGGCCGGCCCCGTGCATCCTCGCTTCGCCTCCGAAACCGCACGCCTTCGCAGCTTCCAAGACTGGCCAAGATGCATTAAACAGAAACCTGAGGAGCTCGCCGAGGCTGGCTTCTTCTACACTGGTCAAGGTGATAAGACCAAATGCTTTTACTGCGACGGCGGCCTGAAAGACTGGGAGAACGATGACGTGCCCTGGGAACAGCATGCGCGCTGGTTCGACCGCTGCGCCTACGTGCAGCTGGTGAAGGGTCGGGAGTACGTTCAGAAGGTGATGACAGAAGCGTGCGCAGTATCCGCGGCGGAGGCGGAGCGAGACGTGGCGCCTGTGCGGCCCAGCACGCCTCTTGACACGCCAGAGAACTCCGTGGACGACTCCAAGTTATGTAAAATTTGTTACGCGGAGGAGCGCAACGTGTGCTTCGTGCCGTGTGGACACGTGGTGGCGTGCGCCAAGTGCGCGCTCGCGGCTGACAAGTGCCCGATGTGCCGCAGGACGTTTCAGAATGCAGTGCGATTGTATTTCTCGTGAGAAGAGTAGCCAAATCGAAGGCTCGATGCTAGTCTTAAGGGACGGCCCGACAGAGCTGTGTGCTGAAACCACTAGCTCTTATGTCACGTTTCCACAGGCGGAGAACCCTATTGAGACTTATTATAGATAAAATAGGAACTCGCTAGTGTAACAAAAGACGAATACGCTTTAACAGTTGATTGAGAATGAGTCCTTAGGAGAGCAAGAAATATACCTAATAGTAAAATATAAAATAAAATACTAAGGTACCTAACGTTCTTTACCAGAAGAGTAGATTGATACGCTTATTACTTAGTACACAATTCCGTTTTTGGCGTGATATTGCAATTATTTATTTTATACATACCTACTATAAACAGCTTTAAATAAAATAGAGTACCAAATTACTGCTCATTTGCGTAAGAAATGAGAGTTCAATTATTTTTGCAAGTGAGCCATAAAAATGGTTAGTATCTTATTATAGCTTCAAGTGATATTACCGTTATTGGCAACATAATGATAATTATGGGGATTTACTTTACTATTTCTGACTGTGGAAGCGTGGCCTTACAGGGCCGCCCCTGTGATGTAATAAATTAAAAGCGGTGGGGCAATTTTAAAACTCCGCGTTAATTAATAATTTATAAGACAATATAATTTTTTGATGTTAAAATTATTTGAAACGATATACAGGACATCCACATTTTGGAAAGATAATGAATGTCAAATGTGTTAGCGCAATAGTAAACCTAAATCAGGTATATTTTTGAGGTTTACTCAAATTATACAAGACTAAACTTAGTTTTATTTAAAAGGTTAGTCTGATTAATTTAGTATTACATAAAAATGCAAAAAGTGATAATATTGCAATTTGAACACAAAGCAAGTATTCGGTTTTGCTATTATTTCCAAAATTGTGTGTGCGCCTGTTGTGACATATAATGTAAATAATTTAATGTAAATATTCTAGCTTATTGTTTTGTCCCACCGGCAAAAGTGTAAATAATTTAAAAACGTTTAGTAGCACAACTAACAAGACAGAGAACCAAAAAAATACCGCATTTTGACATAAAAACAATACAAAAGTTTCTGTTTTGTTTCTTGTGCTAACCAAATGTTAAACAGAGTAAATTTTCTTAATAATGTAAATTGAAGTTCAAAACAAAAATCCTACTGACAGTTTCAGAATTTAATTAATTAATTAATGAAAGCATTTTCTATAAGACGTTTTTTTGTGAACTAGCAAGTAATGCAGATTGAAACATGTTGCGATTAAATTGTTTTTCTCAAAGCATACCTCCAAATTATATTTTGTGACATGGAATTATAAAACAGGCATTAGGGACATCTATCTAATAACACTTTTACTTACATTGTTTTCCATGTGTGTATAATATGTAAATTAGCGGATTTTCACAGATGTCTATTTCATTTACTTACAACACATGCCACTGAATTATATCGTTTTGACATTAAACATAAATAATGCATAGGAGAATTCATTTAAAACTCGCATTAAAATTGTTTTCATGTGATTACTATTTCATTATTAATAAAAAATTGTTAAATCATAACCACATTGTTTTACTGGAATTATTTTCGAACTTACCTCGCTCTGAACCACTACCTAGCGGATATTTACAATACTTTCCCGCTTCCCGCCTATGAACCTTATCCTGTTTCTAGAAGTGTGTGTGTGTGTCACGAGCTCCTGGAGTATATGTGTTCTGTGGTCACGAGCATTTACTATTATTATGGACAGATCGACATAATTATTTCATCATCTGTGGAAAAGAAAACATATACAAGTAGCAGCACAAATAATGAGACCTCGAACAAACTGTCAAAACTATCTTAGTTACGAGATGGTTACGAGACAAACAACGCCAAAATAAAGAAAAACTAATCGTCTTCAAAAGATGTCATCTCCTACATAACAGACATGACATAATCAGTTTAGTTCAGAAGACTGAGCTACGTCGTAATAAAATTTATCATTGACGAGTTCAATGTACCTTCCATAAATTTAATAAAAGTACAGGATAAGTTTACAACCACTGCGCAAACTGTAACCATGAATTCAGCATATCATTCTAGACCCCTAAGCGCAGAAATTTGTCGGTTATAAAAAAAAACAGCTTTTTCATACAAAAGTGCAATACCTATGCGGTCAAAACGTATATTCCCATTGTCCCCGTAATCTGTGTCCCCGTCACGGGGACAACGGGACTTCAAAAATTTCCTTACCGTTGTCCCCGTTATATACGTACGGACAACGTATAGTTAAGATTTCACGTACCGTTGAACACTTTAAATTTTATTTCTTTTTTAAACGCGAGTAGCGGCAATCCTACAACTAAAATGAAAGGTATTTTGTATATTATAGACTAGCTGTGCCCGCGACTTCGTTCGCGTGCCGTGCCGGAAAACAATAATGTGTCGCTTAGATGGTGTAGGTTACTACTCCTCCTTTAAAAAGGAAGAATCTCCCGATCTATCCTGGTAGGAACCTACACACAGCTTGAATTGACAACATTTTGTAACGCATGGAAAGATGAAACAATAGGTAAAACACGCAAAGCGGCTCTTACCAAAGGATGGAATGTCTATTATGTGGCAGCATTAATAAATATACTTTATGGTGATAAGGTTGCTTTCATTCTGTTTGTTTACATTCTCAAAAACACCGACCGCGGCGAAGGCGGCTATAGATGTCAAAAGCCGAACCAACACAGTGGCGATATCACTTAACAATATACTTTAGGCACAGTTGTAATAAGGTCTATTTTACTTTTTTATTACTCCATTTGACGGCGCGCTTACAGAGGATATTGGTTTGGATACTTAATGGAATCCTTTTTATGAATATGTAATGTACCGATGTACCGATTAGATCCGCGGATAAAGAAGTCTTTAGCCGCGAATATAGGAATTTGGTCGCATTTTTTTAATCCCCGAATAATGAAAACGCGAATGAAGGAAGCGCGAATAAGGAGCTTTTACTGTACTCAATAAATCGACTGCGCGTCTGGTTGAGTGTGCTGAAACATTATTCCACGTTTCCACGGCGCGCTTTCTCACAGGCCAGACTGCGTCAAGCCAGGCCGATAGGCCGTGGGAACATTCGATGCCGATGAGGTCTCCGATTGCCAGTCGTCGCCAGCGCGGGGTGGCGCAGAGCGGGGGCGGGCGCCTATCTCGGCCCGTACAGGCGCTTGTCTTTTAGCTTTGTTTATCAAACGTTGACCACTGAATAAAACCACAGCAGTGGGAATGCTCTGCACGGACTGCGATAGGCCTCGACAGGTAGCAGTGCAGTAACACCTGGCGCCACCTGTCAGTTAACAGCCCGTGGGACCATGGCGTTATCACGATGAAGAAAGATCACGCTGTAAAGGTGGATACTGACCGGCGTCACGGGTCAAAATGCACCTAACATGGCAAGCATTCGTGCAGTCAGTAGTAGGTACCTACGGCAAAACATGCGAGCGAGCAACACTGATTTTAGCACACGGCGTAAAGACATGCTCGATGCGAATGTTACATTACGCCCCGTAACGTCGGTCATTATCCACATTAGGAGCGCTGTTGAAAAAAGAAATCCAAACCAGGCAATAAACTATTTATTTGTCAATATTTTACTATTGTGATTTCTATTGTTTCTATGTATGTAGGTATACTTTGTTGGAGATACCAAATGGATAAATAAATATATTTTTAAACTTGTTATAACTAACAAAATGCTTCTCTGTAAGCGATGTTGCTCTGAAAAGCACCGATATACCTACCTACAGTTGCCCGTGTGAAAACCTATCTATTTACTCAGATCCACCAGTAGTTATGGCCGCAATTTTGGATTTTTTTTCCTGATTTTCACCACCCAACCTCCCTCGAACCCGGGGGGGGGGGGGCTCCCCACCTCGAAAACTAACATCACGAAAATTAGCACATATTTAAAACTCTGTTTACTCCCAAAACTCCCAATAAATTATACCCTACTTTGGGATGAATTTTTTGTCCTTAATACTATTTAATAATAACACATTTGTAGATTTTTAAGTAGGTAGTAAAATACCCTATTGGCTTCAATCTGCTTCGTCAAAATATTGTTCGAAGTAGTTTATAAAAGCAGACATCTATTTACTTCGGAAACACTGATCGAACAATAAAAAAAAACAGACTGCGTAGAAAGTTAACAATATTATCGATACCTACCTAATCCAAATGGTAACATTCCTACCACAGGCATCTAGTTTTTAGCTAGCGTCACCCCGCATTGTCAGACCTCGGATTTACCGGTTTATCCATAGATCTACGGATTTTGGACCTGGCCTCTCGGATATAGGTAGGTATAGGTACCTACGTATATTCGATAGAAAATCAATAAAATAGGCAAAATCAAGTTGTTGTCTTTGTATGTTTGCTATTCAAACCTAGATGGCGTTACAGACGCTAGAGATTAAGATTTATTCCTTGGCCGCTCTAATTTTGCTATATTATGCTAGATGGCGTCACTGAGACTTTTATCACAATTTTATTTTTCTATGAGATGAGATTTCTTCCCCTCTTTTTGTATTGATTTTGTAAAGTTGTTATTTTTAAAACTAATAAATATGTATCTAACATTGCATTCTTTAAGACTCAGAACACCAAGTCAATTAATATTATCACTACTTTTTATTTGATATTCTTTTAGCTTTTTTGATTCGTAGGAATCAACCACCAACGGTAAGCAATTTTAATCAGTATCATTACTCTTTGAAATAACACAGACACAGTAACTTAAAGGAGAATGACGTGTTATTATAAGTATTCGTTAGTACCGTTTCGCGCCAATAGATGTCGCTAAGTGTCTCAACATTACGTAATTAAATTCTTCTTGAACACTTTAGATTGACCGAAGCGATTGCGATGAAACAAAGACTAAGAAGAAATATACTCCGAGTTATAAAAAATATTTGAGTATGAAAGATAACCATATTAGTTTCGTTCTTTTGACGTGATACTTGATCTATTCAACATAGAAACTGAAAAACCGAGCTACAGACAAAAATTTTGATAAGGGTTAAAATGTCATCTGTTGATTATCCCTTACCACCCCAAGCAATTATTTTCGAAATATTTTAAATGTACAGAAAAAGTTCCTTTACAGATTTATTATATGTATAGATATAGATTTAAAATATAGAAACAAATAAGAAATGTTAACATGTTTATAAGGAGATTTTTTTAGAAATTGGTATCGTGCATGAAGTACCAGGTTTTTATAACTTTGTAGGAGCTCACCTAACATAGGTAGGTTTGTCAGCTAGAAAACGCTTTATGCCTTCGAAGTACCAGGCTGTCATAACTTGTTGGGAGCTAACCAAACAGGAGTAATCATATTAAAAACTAGCTGTTCCGACAGACGTTGTCCTGTCCGTCCAAAAGTCATTCATACAAAATCTATATAAAGCGTTTTCTAGCTGACATACCTATGTTATGTGTGCTCTTACCGAGTTGTGACAACCTGGTACGTCGAAGGCATCAAGAGTTTTCTAGCAGACAAACCTGTTAGGTGTAGGTACTCTTACCAAGTTATGACAAAATGGTACTTCGAAAGTATACAGATTTTTCTAGCTAACACACCTATGTTAGGTGAGCTCCTACCGTGTCATGATAACCTGGTACTTCGAAGGCATAAAGCGTTTTCTAGCTGACATACCTATGTTAGGTATACTCTTACCTAGTTATGACAACCTGATACTCCGAACTGCGATGTAAATAGTATTTTAGGTAATTTATTTACACCTTTTTTTTTTTTTTTTTTTTTGGGTGGGAAATCATCAAATAACTTCTCCCGCTCTGGGTGGAGCAGGAGGGCGTGTCAGACTTTTACTGACTAAAACCCACCCGTGTTCCTTCAGTAGCCCTTAAGCCAGGGGCTGTGGTGTCTCTTTCGAACAAACCCGCACCCCTGGCAGGCATCGACCCTTGCGGGTCCCATCACTTTTTGTGCTGACATCTCTTTGAGGCGCGCGTGGAACACAACGCGCCGTCGACTTGGGCTTGGTCCTTACCGGACAGCGAGCTACCCATTACTCGCCGTCCGCAAGCCCATGCCTACGGTGGCCGGAAATCGGCCTGGGATTCCCGACGCCCAGGGCGTCTCCGTATCCTGCGGCGGCTGGGGTCGCGAGGGCGCATATGCTGCCTCTCCCTCACGTGCGCCGCCTCCCTCTTCGCGAGCATCACTGCTTCGCTGAAGGAGGTGACGGCTCCCCATGCCCTCTCGCTCCGTACCATGGCCTGGACCAGGGCCGGACGCGAGAGATCGCCGCCGCCGATCGCCTCCACGAGGACACGGCAGTGCTCCGCCCAAGCAGGGCAGACCGCCAAATTTATTTACACCTTGGGTTACATTATTGGAGTTTTAGTAAGGAGCACTATATAGTTGCCATTCTATTGACCACTTTTCCTTTTTGTATTAGCATAATCTTTAAGAGATAACACTTTATGCGCAAATTGTAACCATAAATTCAGCATATCATTCTAGACCGCTGCTTCATAGAAAAGTGCAATACCTAGTTACGCGGTCAAAATGTACGGAACAGCTGATTTTTTTTTTTGTATAAGCGGCGAAAAATTTCTGCGCTAGAATGATACAGTTTGCGCACTGGATAAAAACTTATCCTGTATAGCCATTGCTTTGCTTTTGAACTTCTGATCTGTGCGAGCTTAGGAGTCTGGATGGAATTGGTATTAGAGGACTACAAGTATTGGAATAAATTGAATTTGGCGTTCTGTACCGTTTGTGTTATTTCGGGTGAAGGATTAACTGACACGAGAAGGTTAAGATGGGATCGTAACAGACACGCACGACTGGTGCATCGGGTAACCATGAGTACCTATTCCTGTTGAGTCGGTATTTGTGATGGTAAAGAGTTATCGCCGCTAACCGATTGGTCAAAAATATCCACCATTTCGTTACTATCGGGAGCATCTGAAGATAGGTGTAAATCTGAGTCAATCCTCAGACCCTAAATCAGCTGGCGCCATCAGGGCCAAGATTCTTGGAACCCTCGAATTTCGCTTTATTTTCTATAACGAACGTTAAGTATCGTTGTATCTTTGTGGAGCTAATCACAGCGAAAGACGCCCAGTATCTATTTAGATACATGAGTAATAAAAAAACACGATTTGTAGAGGTAAGTCGCAAAGTATCTTTAAAGAGGTACAAATACTTTATTCCTTCATAATCATCGATCACTAATAAAGAACTAGATACACAATCAGCGGCAAAAAATGTCCTCACCGAATGAGCACCCACTTGAACATTTGGGTGCGCTTTTCATTTAGTAGCATTCGAACGCTCCGACGGTAAACATGTCTCGGTGCTCGTTTAAAAATATTAAAATCACACATCTAGGACGCTAAAAAAGTATGGAGTTTGATATTTTCTGTAAGTATTAATATTATCATTACACAATTGTTATCACTGTATTATAAATGCTGTTATTTTGTCAAGAAATCATCGTAAAAACATTTTTTAAATAAATCGTTATAAATAGCAGGTGTTATAAAGCATCTCAATTCTAAAGACTCATACTAAACGTATTAACCATGCTATAGCATGCCCACTTAAATTATTCGAGTTATGTGCGTTGATTCTGTTCCATTTGTTGGAGACGCTATTGTTTTTTAAATTTTTATTATTAATTAAAGAATTATTGTTTTTTTTTTTGTTTAATGAGAGTACTTGGCTGTTTCTGTCAATATTATAGTAACATTTTATGGATTTAATTTTGACTATGTTCCTAAAGGGGGGTTGGGGGGTATCAAAGTTTGTATGGAAGAATTCTAACGCGCTATCTGATTAACTCGAAACTCAGTCAAACCGAAAACCAAAAATAAAGGATAACGTGTATCAGGGTTTTTGGAAAATGTACCCCTGAAGGGGTAAAAAAGGGTAGTTAATTTTACAAGGGATGATTTTACTGCGTGTCATGATTAACTGAAAAATTGGTATAAATAACCTATAAGTCAAATAATGTAAAAGAAACAAAAGACTTAATTTTTTTTTACCCCTTTGAGGGTGAAAAGGGGGATATAGTTTGTTTGAAGAGTTTTCTGTGGAAAAGTAAATAATATACACATACCTGAGCCATATTAATATAAACCTGAAACTTGCTGAGGTGGTTTTGTGTGAAGGATAGTGATCACATCACTTTTATATTGTTGACGTCAGAAGAGAAATATTTATCCTACTAATATTATAAATGTGAAAGTTTGTGAAGATGTTTGGATGTCTGTTACTCAATCACGAAAAAACGATTGAGCGGATTTGGATGAAATTTGGCACACAGATAGAATATAACCTAGATTAACACATAGAATACTTTTTATCCCGGTGGTACGTACCCGCGGGATAATTTCCGACTTCCACGCGGGCGAAGCCGCGGGCGAAACCGCGGGCGAAGACGCGGGTGGAAGCTAGTTAGTAAATAAATGTGGTGCCCTATACAAAAACGTTTACATTCAAGTAAACTATAATCATTACACAATATACACCTTAAAATATAATAAAATTTATGTACATATTTTTTTTTAAATACATTATCCACGAAATTAAAAAAGGCCATTTATTATTACAGTACAAACAAAAAATATTGGACAGTTCGACTCCACTCATTCCTTGTCTTAGCGGAGAGCCTGGATCGTAAAACTTTATTGCTGTTTATTAGCACTTTTTAATTCAAACTTTAAGACATGCGTGTAAGGTTGATTTTTTTAAATTTACGTTGACCAGTGAGTATCGGTCGTAAAAATTTATTGCTTTTTGTACATAGCTTTGTGAAATAAACTTTAAGCATTGCGTTTAAGGTTGAATTTACATTACTGTATATTTATTTCAACTAGCATTACCTAAACACAATTTGGTGACAGTTTTAAGAGAACTTTTGCTTGGGATTGTGTATCTAGTTCTTTATTAGTGATCGATGTTCATAATACGTAAATTAACATAATTTTGTAATTAAATAATACTTAACTGTTAACCGATTACGCCCAAAAGACGTTACGACTCACGTCTACCTTATCATGTTATCATAATACAAACGAAAAACCAACCTACTGTATACAAAAGTAACTAGTTACGTAAATAATCGGTTTTGAAACTAGTTACTCATATCCACGAAACTACGTATAACGGATTACGCCACCGATTACCCACGTCTATCATAAATCAAATCTTGATTGACACTGACATTAATGACAGTTCTCCTGTGTCAATTTTGACAAGTTTACTTTCTTTTGGGTGTGTTCACTTTAATATCCTACATATTTATTAAGGTTTGTTCGTTTTAAAAATTAATTATCACGAAAATAAAAAACTATTTAACTCAAAAATGGAGGTCTTGAAAAATGTATGATAAAGTTAGAACGACTAGTTTTTAGGATGTCTATCCAAATATATTTAACTTACTCTGGTTGGAATGATTAAATAATAAAAAAACCATTTCTGGACATGTCCTTTTGTACAAAATTGATTTTTATTGTTTATTAACACAGGTATGTCCAGAATAACAAAGATAAAAATGTAAAAATAATGTTTTATTCGAAGGCCAATCAAAACCGCAAACAAACTGCTGAGCTGCAACAAATATCAATTTTGAAAAATAAAAGGTTTTTATTTTTATATAATTGTACCTCGAACAATACCACACCCCGCTCTTACAAGGTTACGTCTAGGAGCAGACACGACGATTGACATCGTAGTTCATACTAGTTCTAATAGATGGCGTTTTTTTTTTGTGTGGGAAATCATTAATGACTTCTCCCGCTCTGGGTGGAGCAGGAGGGCGTGTCAGTCTTTGACTAAAACCCACCCGTGTTCCCTCAGTTGCCCGTGTGTCAGGGGCGACGGTATGTCTTTCAAACAACCCGCACCCCTGGCAGGTATCGCTCCTCGCGGACCCCTCGGTCACCCTGCGACGGGTCAGCACAGTGGCCCCGCCGCCTACCACTTTTCGGCCGCAGGGGATAGGGAGAGCGGCCAACGCTATACCGACACTCCTCTTCCCCTGCGGACCCCCGCGTCCGCCATCAAACGGTGGCGCCCCGTCCAGGCCACGGTTGGGAAGAGCGCTACTCAAAAGTACCGGCACTCCTCCTCCGCCGCAGCCTGTAACCCTCAGCCGCGATGCCTCCGATTCTACATCGCGGCCCACCTCAGTTGCGGTACACCTCACCGCAACCTACTTTTTGGCAAAAGCCCTGACGAGCGGCCCTACCTTGGGGTTCCTCTTGGCTTCACCGTAGCTGGGAGACCACGGCTACTGAGCTGCCCCCCCCCGCAACGACAATGCGGGAACCCACTCAGGGAGGTAATAGATGGCGTTAGTGTTTTTTGTAGGGCGACCGCGTCCGTCAAATGTTCGGACGACCGTAACTTTACTATTTAAATCAATGGGGTACGAAGAGAATATTGCTGCTGTAGCGCGAAGTGTTGAAGAAGACGCCGAAATGTCGATTCGTCGCCGTTCTGAACTTGTTGGCCTTTGTCCTTCGACTACGTGGAAATTTTCTCGTAAGAACCTTGGCTTACGTGCCTGTAAAAAACAGCTCGTGCAAAAATTAAAGCCAAATTACCATAGTTTAAGTCGTATTTTTAAAATGAATTTGGTGACAACTTTATTTCCACAAGTGGTCCTGTTAACTGGCCCCCTTCGTTCGTGCGACTTAACGCCTCTCGATTATTTTTTATGGGGCTATGTTAAGTGACCGGTTTCTGCCGACAAACCAGCAACTCTTGAAGCATTGATTGGAAACCAATATTCAAGACACCATTTACGCCATACGGCCAATTTATTGGAACAAGTAGTGAAAAATTGGACTGATCAAATGGACTATGTAGGTAACACGTAGCCGCGGCGGACATATTATGCCGGAAATTATATTGAAAAAATAAATGCCATGAAATTATCTACCAGATTATAATAATAAAAAAATCATTCCAACAATATTTCTTGTATTTTTATTTAAAGTTCCAAAGCTCTTAAAAAAACACCCTGTACCAGTACAGGGTGTAATCTGGTCATTACCAGTGCTATTTTTTGCGACTGCCTTTCTGACCTCCACAACCCAGTTACTGGGTAATACGATACCCTTTGGTAGGACAGGTTGTCAGACTTTCGGGCTACTGACGACCTGTAACGGCTGTCAAAGATGCACAAATGACAGCCGCGATCAACAGCTTAACGTGCTTTCCGAGGCACGAAGGGTTCTTGGTATGTAAAGGTGTTCACCCATCCACGGACCAACCGCGGCAAGCGTAGCTTAACCTGATGCATGGACCCGTACGGCTACTATTACTTAGCCACAAGGCCTTCATGAAAAATACTCATATTATGTTACTGAAATCGATTGAGTAGTTAAAATTGAAAACTACTTTCAGGACTTGCGTTTATTCTAATACTATCTTGTATACATGTAAACCCAGTATTAACGTTTGGATATGTCACCGTAAAATTGTGAAAACCGTTAGTTTATAATCTAACTCGCGAGATTATAAACTGTCGATATTGTGAACTGCACCATACGGCTTGCGACCGTCCGCGCGCGAGCCGAGGGAGCGAAGCGGGCGGTGCCGCGGTACCGACCGGCGACCGCTACTTCTAAGTTAGTGGCAGTTACTTGACTATTTAGTAATAGTGCAAGGTACCATCCGTCTTGATACCAGTTTACAATTTGACGGACAGATTATAAACTATCGCAAAATACTCTGTTTAAATTGTAAATGGTTTTTGCAGTTCACAATTTATAATCTCGCGAGATAGATTATAAACTAACGGTGTTCACAACCTTACGGTGACAGATATAAAGTAAACCCCAGTTGCTACATGAGTGGCCCTAGTGTGAGTTTCTGAAATGAAACTCACGCTAACGAGTTTCATTTAACCATCTCGATCAAACGCATCGAGCGCGTTTGTCGTTCCGATTGGCCCTGGATTGGTGACGGATCAATAGGAGCTCTAAACGCGCTCGATGCATTTGATCGAGATTGTTATATGAAACCCGTTAGCGTGAGTTTCATTTAACCATCTCGATCAAACCTCTGTAAATAAAAGCCTCTGATCGAATAATGTTGATTTGATATCTCATGTAACTGGTAAATTAGTAAACAGCGGTTTTATGGCATCTATTCTGCTTGAACATGTTGTTTTTGACAACGGTTCTAGAGTGACGACTTCGTAATGAGTTTTTTTAGAAGGAATCTCTATATGATTTTTAGCCGAACGAAGATCGGGTGGACCCATTGGCTCCATTGGCTTGAGCGGAACGAGTTCGTTTTCAACTCCTGCGTTTCTACTGCTATGAAATTTAACTTCATGAGTTAAAAAGTGTCTGTACGAAGCCCGCGAAAGCCCGACGCTGTAGAAGGATCAATTGACGGACAGCCCACCGGTAGTATTATTCATCTGTTATTTATATTAAAATAAAACAATAATAAACCATAACAATAATACATAACATGACGCCTTTAATCCTGAAGGGTTGAGCAGAGGTGTATCAATAGTAGACCCACATTTCGCCAGGTGTGTTTAAATCCCATGTAATAGGGGGGCGAGAAATCCAGGTTCAGGTGGTACTGACAAATTTCAGATAAACCCCGCAATTCGAACCCAGTACCTAGTAGCGCTTCCGATCCAGAGACCAAAAAAATACAAATAAAAAAAATTAAAAACATTTATTTGATACGAAAGTAAGCCAGCCTCAGGCCATAAGAGATTCCACGTACTTATTATTAGACTGTAGCAATTCTTGCTTTAGCTTCGTTATTTCCTTCATCATAATGTCATCAGATGCTGTGCCCTCGTGTATTTGTTTGCATTTTTGCAAGAAATCTGCGATTAATTTGTGACCCTCTGTAGTTTCCTTCGTTTTAACAGCTGCCTCCACGTCGAACAAGTTGATTTCTAGTTGCGCTTGTTGAGACTCGGCGTACTGAAAATTAACACAAGAATAAAAATCTGCATAACATAGATTATAGACCTGGTACTCAAAGATTAGAAAGAGACATTATTCAGATTCTGATTGATACTGTGTTTTAAAATTCGGGTTTAAGCTCTTTTTTTGCTTGTTTATTTCCCTGCGTAAACAAACCAGCAAGAAAGAGCTTAAGCGAGCAAGCAAACAAATCTTATTCTGCAGTAGTACCCTCCTTTTAGCAAGGATGGTGGAGGTGAAGAACTGGTTGTTATGGCGCAACTTATAGAAGGCACATTGAGCCCAGTTTTAGACTGTGGTAGGAGTTTTGGGTACTTTTCGGATTTTACAATAGTAAGTACAGTCGAGTTTATACTGAGTGGACTTTTGATATGGGGCAGTAAAGGACTTAACCATACTTACTGGAAAACGGTCTTGGGAGTCTGTCATTATCTTTTGAGAAATTTTGAACTGCATTCTCAGATAAGAAAAAAAAATGAGAATAGTTTTGCAATTTCTGAACTTTTCTAGTAGGTACTCAAAATCAGTTGGTCCGCTAGTTTTGTGATTCTTTTAAGAAACAGGATCGATGGGCTTGCCGATATTTAACTCTTATTCAAAGTCAGTGATTCTGACTGCCAATAAAAAAAATCATCCAAAGGTAAGGACCATAAGACTGTTTTCCTGTAGTTAAGACACCGTTACTGCCCCATTTCGCAAATCAAGTTTTTTAAGTCTTTCCTTTATCTAGTCAGGACACATATCTTCTGCAGCTACGGCAATGAGCAGACTATTGTGAAGAAAATTATATTTATTTAATTGTAGCAAATTGCAAAAAACGCAAGAAAATTTGAAATTTGCGAGCTAGCCTGGCGTTTTCCGCTGGTGACGAATATATTATTGATGCGAATGTACAAGTTCCTCACCACAATAATAGATTCAGGTAGATCTGCGAGCTTAGCAACGTGTAGACCTAGGGAATGCAGCGCGGGTCCGGGCGCGATGCGGTGCAACAACAACAGTTGTCCGTCGACGACCGACGCCTCCGCGTGTGAGTTCACGATAACACCCGGGTGGGCACTCGCCAGACGTGTCAGTTCTTGGTAGTGAGTTGCAAAGAGGCAGAAACATTTACTCTTTGTTGCTAGTTCCCTGTAAATGTAAATGAAGAGTGTTGTGAAAAGTGCAAGGCAGTCATTTGTACAGGGTGTAAGAAGAACAATCACATAGCAGCTATCTACGCATTCTGTGCATGACATCAACCGAAGTAACATTGAGTAAAAACGATTGCTATAGTCTGTTTTGTAACTGCATTTCCTACTCTTATGTTTAATGCATGCAGTGGCAGCCTTTAATTAAGGCTACAGTATAAATTGTAAGTGCTACATGTATTTTTGGTGTAAGCTTTGTTGGTTGTCCTTAAATAAATAAATTGCTGGAAAACGACTTATTTTTGGTTTACGCGCAATTTAACGCACGCATAACATTGTGCATATGGGTGGATGCAACGGTACAGGAGGAACATGTTTTCATGGAAAGAAAAAAAAAATAGAACTTTGGCCTTCAATATCTCCGTAACCAGAAGTTTCCCAGGTATGGTTCAGAACTCAAAAAAATCGCAATGACAGAAACTACAAGTGTCTTTCGGCTCGTTAAGCGTCTTTTTACATCCGTTATTATCTCGACGGGTTTGATAAAATGTATCGATGACTAGGCCTGAAACACAGGTCGATCGGAGAACGCTTGGTGTCCATTGTCCAGTTCAGGCGAAACCTTGATTGTATTATAAGGTCATCTAATGTTAGGTTAGGTCATCTAAGGTTAGGTTAGAAGGTAATGTTTTCCCCCACGAACGCCATAAACTGCCTTTGCCAAGCGCCAATGCTATGTTAATAGCATTAAAATGTACAATTTCCTAAATAAAAAAATAAACATTTATTCGTGCCCTAAATATCAATGCAAAAACCTACTTAAGAGATTATCTCCAAACACTAAGTTATGACAACACTGAGGATCTTCTTCTTGGCAATTTACAGTGATAATTGAACTATATAATTCTCAATGTAACCAAAAGTATGTGTACTGGTTTCACTCCATTCTTTCTCACTACACACCCTACACCTCACTACATACATACACACAACTTACACACACACAACTTACACCTACTCACTACCTAGACACACACACACATCCTACACTCTCTCACTCACTACACACGTACTCAAATCCTAAATTTGTTCCCCTCACCGCAAAAACGTTTTCATTTTTTCATTTTGTATTTTATTTTATTTTATTTTATTTTACACCAATTGCTTATTGTTGAAACGTCCTGTTTAATTATATTATGGCTTTGTTTTTAACGAAGAATCACTGACTCCTAAGATACAGGCATAATACATACACCTAGTTTAGGAGTCAGAGTATTAAAGTTATTGTGACCTAGCTAACAAAAATGTTGATCACTGGTCACATTAAACTTGTTCGTCGACACGTCGCGTTTTTAAAGTCGTCATTTGCATTGTAGTTACAAGGTACTAGAACCAATGTAACTTTTTTCAATTCATTATATGTACTTTCTGACTTTATCTTGGACATACTGACATCGGTGAAGAAATCGCCTACCCGTCTTGCTAGCGTGGTGATTTGTGCTAGTGCATTCTCTGTATGAAGCTTTTGCCCTGTAGTGGGACCGTGGGACAATATTAGGCTAGTGTTATAAGGTTTTAAATACCTATTTAAAACCGCATCTAACACCAAACTACCACCAACAAACCAATAAAAACCATACGGTTAACCGTATGGAATTAAAATTCGAAGTTTAAGACAGTACAGATTGCTCACACAAAACATTTGCCGACCTTGTCTTGGTGATAAGCTCTACAACAGATATTTTATGTACTTACTCTGCAATAGCCCAAGCTATTCCGCAACCCTCGTACGTTGAAGTGCCTCGTCCTAACTCGTCGATAAGGACAAGCGAGTCGGGTGACGCCGTCTGGAATGAATAAAAATTATTATAAATAACACAATTAGCAAACAATTTTGAAAGAGAGGTAAGTCTATATTAAAGGTGTGGTTATATTTGTGAAGTGTAATGTAATTTAGGATTGTGTTGTGTACTGTGTGAACGTGAGAGGGTGTTTTGTGTGTGTGCATGTAAGTCCGGTGCAAGTGTTTGTGCTTATTAGTAGAACTGAGTGGGACGTAATTATTTAATAGTTTGGATGATACTTTCTGTGCCTTCAAAGTCCAATACTAGCAGCCTTTTCCATACAGTAGTTTTGTATTTACATTTAACCACTGAGTACATTATGTGACCAAGGAAAAAATAGAATAGTTAAGCTAGCTTTGAATGAACAGAAATGGACGAACACACTGTATGCTTTCGTCTCAAGGCTTCGAACTTTTCGGGATTATATGAATTGGACCGTAAGAATTAAATTTAGAATGAACAATTGCCGAATAGCCTCTCTATTCGGCAATTGTTAATTCTAAATTGAATTAGAAGTTTTATAAAGTTCGGTGGTAGGAAATTGATAAGGAAGGGATCAGCCTACTTTAAGGATCGGTCTTTGGGTACGTTCCATATACTTGTGTAAGCACCTGAGTTTCGGGCACATGGCGGAAATGCTTTAAAAATAAATATCTATTGAGCAGTCGGGAGGTAAGTCTATATGATTACGCAATGCGAATGAGTCATCTATCTGAACACCTAAATACTTTACACTATCTATGCGACTTAGATGAGAAAAGTTGCATGGTGTTTGTAATGATGCATTACAAGAATGTACAATCAATGTAAAATGGGATGATGAAAGTTTTGACGGAGAAAAAGTAAGATATTTAAATTTGTCTACATTTAGAGTGAGTAGGTTTTGTGACAACCAGTCAGAAACATGTTCGAGTCCTACTTGTGCGTATCGAAATGTCGACTCCAAGGAATATCCGTTGAATATTAAGGCAGTATCATCAGCGTGCGAGAGCAGTGGTGGCCAAGTGATAACGGTCGCGACTTACGAGTTGTAGGTCGTGAGTTCGAACCCAGACAGGCGCTTTACTTTGTGTAAATTATTTCATCACCACTGCTCTCAAAACGGTGAAGGAAAACATCGTGAGGAAACCGGCATGTCCTAGAACCAAAAAATTCGAAGACATGTGACATCTACCAACCCGCACTGGGCCCGCGTGGTGGATTACGGCCCAATCCCTCTCACTGAGAGGAGGCCTGTGTCCCAGCAGTGGGAACATTATAGGCTGGTGATGATCATCAGCGTAGGTAAAGATGGATTCATTAGAAAGTTTGTGACGATTGAGGTCATTAATATAGATAAGAAACAAGGTCGGACCAATGATACTACCCTGGGGCACACCGTTGGTTATACGGAGATCGTCGCTCATCCAGTCACCTATTTTGACACCGTGGCATTTTCCTGTAATATAACTCGTGAAGAGTGAAAGTTGATCGCCTCTGATGAATCTTCTGGACCTTGCAAGCAATGAGAGCGGGAATTGAGATTGTATCAAAGGCTTTTGTCAGATGCCAATAACACACTGTTTAATATCTAGATGAGACACAATTTTATTCTTGAGATTGAAAACCGCATTACTAGTGGACACTCCTGAACGAAACTCGTACGCCGTGCCCGGCGCGCAGACACACAAGTACTACCCCTACTGACCCGCAGTATGGCGGCCGTGTCCACCATCTCGCGCATGAAGGTGCGGTGCCCGGCGCGCAGACACACAAGTACTACCCCTACTGACCCGCAGTATGGCGGCCGTGTCCACCATCTCGCGCATGAAGGTGCGGTGCCCGGCGCGCAGACACACAAGTACTACCCCTACTGACCCGCAGTATGGCGGCCGTGTCCACCATCTCGCGCATGAAGGTGCGGTGCCCGGCGCGCAGACACACAAGTACTACCCCTACTGACCCGCAGTATGGCGGCCGTGTCCACCATCTCGCGCATGAAGGTGCGGTGCCCGGCGCGCAGACACACAAGTACTACCCCTACTGACCCGCAGTATGGCGGCCGTGTCCACCATCTCGCGCATGAAGGTGCGGTGCCCGGCGCGCAGACACACAAGTACTACCCCTACTGACCCGCAGTATGGCGGCCGTGTCCACCATCTCGCGCATGAAGGTGCGGTGCCCGGCGCGCAGACACACAAGTACTACCCCTACTGACCCGCAGTATGGCGGCCGTGTCCACCATCTCGCGCATGAAGGTGCGGTGCCCGGCGCGCAGACACACAAGTACTACCCCTACTGACCCGCAGTATGGCGGCCGTGTCCACCATCTCGCGCATGAAGGTGCGGTGCCCGGCGCGCAGACACACAAGTACTACCCCTACTGACCCGCAGTATGGCGGCCGTGTCCACCATCTCGCGCATGAAGGTGCGGTGCCCGGCGCGCAGACACACAAGTACTACCCCTACTGACCCGCAGTATGGCGGCCGTGTCCACCATCTCGCGCATGAAGGTGCTGTGCCCGGCGCGCTCGGCGTCGGCGGCGCCCACGCGCGCGGCTACCGTGCGCAGGCGCGGCAGGCGGGCGGCGCGCGCGGGCACGGCGCAGCCCGCATGCGCCAGCACGCACGCGGCGCCGCACGAGCGCATCCACGTGGACTTGCCGCCCATGTTGGCGCCTGTCACTATGTGCAGTACGCTGGAACCTGCAACGTTAAGGTGAGGACCCTTTACCCCAAAACTTTACAAATACAATTTACAAAGGAGACTGGGCGAAAGTGGTCTATGGACCAATAGCGATATGGTTGTGATATTTGTTATACCTCATCTTTACCTATGTGCAAAGTGGCATCAAAATCTGACCCGATAGTGAGAGAAATGCATTTTATAATAAAAAGGGTGGATATTCGGGCAGGTCGTATGGGCATCTCGTACAGGTATCTTAACCATTGTATCTACAGAAAAAAAAACAAACTGTCCTTAACTATTTTGAACCTTATGAGCTGCATGATTATTAACATAAGTTGACGTGTAATAGTTTGATGGTATATTTGCTGTAAATATGAGGTATACGATTGGACCTAGTATGCTAGTCTGTGGGACACCTGATTTGGTTTCGTGAACGCCTGAAAATTCCTCGTTATGGTTCACGCAATAGCTCGTTTTATCCAGATTCGATTTCAGTGTGTTAAGAAAACGGTGCCGGAGCATCTTTTTTAGTTTAACGATAAGGCCATCGTGCCATACCTTATCAAATGCTCGGCAGATGTCAAGAAATATCGCATAGCAATACAGTTTGTTTGCTGAGCAATAAAATTGTTGCCTTCTCGAGGTCAGATCTAGCCCATCCTACTTTATTGTTAGGCGTACGGGGCTAGAGAAATAGATTGCGAAGTCTTGTGCTGATATTGTATGTATAGGACAGCAGACAGCGCATAATACTGTTTCTTGTTTGTCATATACTAGTCCAATAGAAGTTGCTTGGATTTTATCTGTGCGATATTCCTTCATTGAGTAGTTGTTTGGTATTTCTTTTAATAATTATTGCAGTGATGCCGTGCCTGTTTTCAGAGGGATGGTTGGTTGTGTAGATAGTATAGTTAATAAATTAAACATGATTCTTCGAGGTAAACCTCGTTTCAGATATTAATTAGCATTAATATACGAAACCAGGTTTACGCTGACGATCATTTCTGTTTGAAGAAAGGTTTCAAGTTATTGACGTCATTCCGTCAAGTCGTTGGCATTCCAAGTGACAACTCGGAAATTGCGATTCGAAGATTCGAACAATTAAACCATGCGGTCCATCATTTTGTCTATATTTTTTTTTCTATCATTGTCAACATTGTGTACTGTCGTTTTTCTAGTATTGTTTCCATTATGTCGGTCATGTCATTCAGATCGTTCCTTCTCTCTAGTGGAGGAGCTAGTGGTCTGGTCCCAGCTTCAACGTATGTTTTCTTAAAGTTAAAATCACGTGGGGTGGAACTTTCTTTATTGTTAGTCTCTAGTTTCCTTGAAGGTTGTCGTTCTTTGAGCTTCAGAATTATTTCTTTATATTGCTTGTAGATTTTGCAATCTATGTAGCTGGCCGGGTGTTTCTCATCAAAGTTTGGTTATGTGGCCTAGGTATCGGGTTTTTTAAGGCACTATTTTTGGATGGTTATTGCCACATTTTACGCAGCGAAATGTCATCTTTGGCATCTTTTACATTGAAGAATTCCCTACAGTTATATGGGAGGGCTTCAAATTATATTTTGCTTTGATTTAGATATTTAACGCTAAAGATGTCTTTGTTATTCTGCTTTGGGTCTAGGTCAACATAAACGTAGGCAGTGTTTTTTTTTTGATCGGTGTCGTACATTAACTATTTGTCTCAATTAATGTTCAATGCATTCTAGATTTTTTGACATTTCTGAGGTATCTTCTGATGCGTGCAGCCCATGTAGGACCATCCTGTATACCCTCTCACTTTTTAAATTAAATGTATAGTGTGAGATGTTGTTTGCAATGAAGTTTTCTCTGTTGACCACATGACCAAATAATCAAAATTATGCCAAAAGTCATTCAAACATACATACGTTTGAATGACTTTTGGCATAATTTTGATTATGTTTCCATACCGTAGTCATGATTAACAGATCAGTTTTAGTAAGTTTATTCCGTTTTCCCATTGGGGATGCTATGTTGATGACACCTGTCACGAATATGGGTTCTGGCTTTACTATGTATTCTTTACCATCTGTTTTAGTTTCGAAGCTGTTATGGGTGGATTTCCGAAAGGCCGAGGTGCTTTGGCCTTCTTGTTTAAACGGAGAAAACGGAAAGAGACAAGCCCCATACAAAATGGTTCGTTTTTTTTCTGCTGGCAGGGCTTATCTTTTTCTAATTCCTCTGTATCTGTGTTTTATGTATCTGTATTTCTACAGGCTTTTGGATTTCTTTAGGTAGTGCCCCTAATCAGTTGCTCCTTGTTATATCAAAGATGCAAGAATGAAATGTTTGTGGACCCAGATTTAGTCGTTGTAAATTATAGTAGATTTATTATTTTGATATTTTTTTAGAGATTTTTACGAGTATTCGTCGTTGTTAACAGTTATAAGAAGGGTGACGCCCATCAAATACATTAAGTTTTAAATAAATTATGGTCGAATTTCGGCCAGTGGGCGACCACCAGTAATAATAATAACTTAATTAATACCATAAATCCAAAGTCTTGGACTTGTATATAGTAAAACATACCTCTTTTAAAAACCACGTCATTGGGTATATAAGATACGCCTTCAGCAACCTCTAGACAGGGGTGTCTCAACTCCTCAAACACCAGTTCGTCAAGTTCCTCCGTCAGTACCGGCCGCACGTACGTCGCCGGCGCACTTGCTGCGGCCACGGCGAACGATACTAGCACGTCCAAACGGGACAGGATGTGGGATAAACAGAACAGGCATTCGGAATATCCAGCTGAAACATGAAAGAGAGAATTGATATTGAGACGAATATTAGGAATATAATGGTGACATTGTTTAACACACATAATATTACAGATCATCACGCCTGTAATCCGAAACGGGTTATGCAGAGGTGTCCAGTTATGTTTAAGTCCTATGTAATAGGAGTAGAGTCCATTGTCATCAACCGGGCACAGATCTAGACTCCCAGCTGCTACTGATTCCTGGCGATATTAATAAATTATTTAATTCTTGCAACTCCCAGTATAGTAATGACATAAATATTATTTTTAACTTGAAAATAATTATTTTCCGCACTCTTATAATAGTAAAAAATGGACGACGTGAAATTTTCTAATCAATTTTAATCCATGCAATGTTATGTTTACTGACTCAATTATTTGGAATCTAGTAAATATTTCTCTAAATATCCATTACATAGCTGTTATCTACGAGAAATGATTGCTGGAAAATTACTTTTGTTTACGGTGGAAAAATCGCTGTTTACGGCAACGCGCAATGTCACGTAGGAAAAAAAAAAATTGATCTGCAACGGTACAGAAATTGGGCTATTTTAATTATAATATTTGAAACTCCATCATCACTGTAACCAGACCGACTGTTCTTTTCTTGCCCGTTCTTCTCCATAGAGATCTACGTTTTAGAATAGGCACCTAGCTTCAACTTAGATTTTTGTTTGAAAATTCAAAAGTGCCTGTGAAAGGTTTAATTGAAATAAATGGTTTGAGTAACTTTTGTGTATTTTAAAAATGTGTAGGATGACTTATAGGTAGGATGCACCTTTTAGAAGTTATAAGTCAAAAACCGAAAATTTTGAGGTTTTTAAACACGACGCGTTCAGCACAGGTCCTTCGAAGTTCGCATGGGAGGAGCCGCGCCGTGTCCTCGTATCAAAAGTCGGAGCCAACCTGTCGCTGCCGGCTGGCACTCGTTCGGTGGTCGGGAACGCCGAGTGGTGGGATGCAGTGATCTCCGTCTGTGAAATCGTCAGAAGGAGGCTGCGGAAAGGAAGAGGGAGATCGATAGCACTCTCCAGATCTGTAGAAGGCGGACCGGGCGTCAGTGGACGGCGGACAACTCCCTCTTCCAGCCCTCCTAGACAGGTGTTATTGGTCAAGTAGCGGGGGAAGCGCACACCTCCCTGCCCCCGCCAGCCTGACGGACCCAGCCAGCCGGCCGTGGCGGCGGTGCGTGGTGTTGCACGTACCCCTTGTGCCTGAGGTGCGGCACCAGCTGGGGATCGTGGAAGGCGCACATGATCTCCGGTCCAAGTGTGGGAAGGGAGCACCGGAGTGGTTTTTACTCAGTATGAGTCTAACAGACCAGCACCCTAATTGCGTATTTTGCGTAACTCACGATTCATCATAATCTGTATCGTTTTGAGATGGATTGTTAAACCATTGCTTCATATGTTCGAAAAATGTGTCTGCACAACAACGTAAATAACGCAATGAATATTGTTGAACTGTCAAAGCGAAACCGATCATGATTAATCGTGAGTTACGCAATTAGGGTGCAGCTGGGCCCAGGGCAAAAATATCCATGAGGCGGAACCAAACAAAAAAATCACGCGATGTTGCAAACTTCGTTTTACACTATTAATATATATCCTAACAACATTCTAAAAAAAGCAATCCCAAGTGCGTCTTTTTGCGACCTAACGCGATTTTTGTATCTACGGTCACTGGCCTAAGAAGTCATCCATACAGTCGCCGTCGCAGACAATGGCAATTAACTACTTTCAACCTTATTGCTAAAACATAAGGGCGATGTGTTCAACCACCCGCGATGGTACATTGCAACAAATAAATATATCAGCCTGTGTTGTCCCACTGCAGGGGCAAAGGCCTCCCTTTCCTTTTTGCACTAAACACGATCCTACACCAACATGAACCAATCCCAACTTAGGGGTCAAGCTCGACCTGCTCCATTGCAATAGGCTATTGATAATTGTAATAAGGTATTACACCTATTTTTGAAAAGTGTCTTAATAAGATTATAATAGTGCTAATAAACAACTAAAAAAACGCATTTCTTTCTATTAAATCCATTAGGGACATTAAAATGCATTTAAGTTTTCAAATTTTGTGCCTAATTTAACGAAAACGCTGGACGCAGTGGACGCCATATTGATTTGTAGGTATGACGTCCGTTTGCTGTGTAAACAAATTCGCTGATATTTTGTATGACAATTGTTTATAATTAAAAATTAGTTGTTATTCTACTTATCGTTTGTTTGCTGTTCCTGAATGCAAGATATTATTTAAAAACAAATACTTTACGAAAATACGTTACGAAAATAATAAATATACAAAGTGGTTCATTTGATTAGTTTATACAGCGGTATGACGTAATAACATAGCGGCTACTATTTCATGTTGTTCGAAACAGATTCAAAAACTGAAATCAAACTAACATTTTCCGACTGCCTTTTGCGTAACTTATCTCAATATTAGTAGACCTTTTCTCATATAGAGTTAAATACCCTATTGTAGATGGTGGTATACTTTTCAATATTTAGTGTGGTTTAGACATTAACAAAGATTTAAATTGACCTCACCTGCAATCCCGACTATTTCAGCGACTACTTTATCTTGCTCCTTCTCATACGTAAATTTGACCGAAGTATATTCTTCGGTGATATTCTCCAATGCCTTTGATTTAAACCTAACGCCTCCCTTTACCGCATCGATTATGGTATATTTTTTGTTTCCACGCAGTGTTTGCTCTTCTTTTAAAGTAACTCTGTAAATGTTAGAATTACTTTTAGTAAGGACATATTCAAGGTCTGATGCGAAATAACTGTCGAAAGAGACTGGAATTATACTTGTTCGTAATCAGTCTTTCCTAATTATGTTGGGATCGGCATTTAGCCTAACCGGATGCAGCTGACCTCCACAATCCAGTTACTGAGTAATACGATACCCCCTGGTAAGCCTGGTTGTTACTTTCGGGCTATGCGACCCGTAGTTACTGTCAAAGACCCACGAATTACTGCCGGAATCAACGGCATAAAGTGCTCTCCGAGGCACAGAAGGTTATTGGTATGCAAAGATGGTGACCCCATCCACGGACCAACTGCGGCAAGTATGGCTTATCCTGATCTATCGAACCGTGCTGCTGTTGACTTAGCCACAAGCCCTTCCTGGCTTCCAGCCCGACATGTGTTCCCCAAAAAAAGAATACACTTCAAAAAACGGGAACCTTAAATTGTTGATTTAAAATAAGTTTAAAATAAGTTTTTTTTTTTATGATACACATTTTTTTTATTTTGCGACTACTTTTTTCATTATTTGAACCGAAAAGCAAAAAAGCGAATATGCAAAAACATAGGTACGTAAATGTTAATTTCGACAACCCGAGTAGCCTCGAGAAATTAGCCAAGAGAATTCTCGAGACCCGAGAAACTGATAAGCTCGAGAAATCATGAACCCTATGTCAGACTGTGTGACTGCTATTTATTTCTTAACTACACAACGAATTTTGAGGCAGATAACGAAATCTTCCATTTTTGTTAAATTGGTTTGGGGTTGCCAGTTTTACATAACTAAGGATCACACAAACCCAACGATTATATTTTCCTACCTGAAAAAGAATCCATTCTGAGGATTATTGTCTAGCTTGATATTCTTGCCGGCATCAAGTTCCAGCTCCCTGGCGGCTTTCTTAAGTTCAATTTCAGCCGATGCCTGCAAATTCTCCAATTGCTCACCTAAGGTCTGAAGTTGTTCGTCGAAGGATTGCTTTACGAGAAAATCACCTGAAAATAAATAATTATATTTATTTATTTATTTTATTATTTATGTACACACAGTAAAATACATAGAAGAGACAGCATAAACAAACAATTGAGTACCATCGCCAGCAGGTCAACCTATCCTAAACTGACAAATTTTCCCAATTGAACATGAACCTTATTCCTTTGTAATAAAGTTGAAAAACTATCAAAGAAATTTGACAGATTGGGGTAGCTTGATGTGCTGGCCTCTGTACAAAGGTACTGCTTATTTCTTTAGAAATTTATTCCAGCACACACAGGTGTGTAGCGAGCGCATGGCAAATACGGTGTTACTTATCGCATACAGAGAACAGATAAATGACAGATTTGAATAATTTTTGACATGTCATATAAATAATCGAAGGTAATAAGATCTTTTCAGAGAGATCGGATTCGATGTCTATGTGAAATGCCTTCCTGCAAAAAGACTAGATTAAGTTTAAGATTTCACTATGTTCCTAATTCCTAGTCCTACCTAAATAATCAAACAATACTAACGGAATCACGGTATTGACTTTTCCAATACCGGTATTGAAAAAATCCGGTATTTGAAAGCCCTAAACGGTACACATGTGAACCGGTCGAATCCCGGAGCATCAAGAAACTATCGTTGTCATTTGCGGGCTTTTAAATATTTTCAGGACTTTTTCCGTAGCTTTTTTACAATGAGTGTATCGCAAGGCTCAATTCTTGGCCAAACGATTCATGTTTACAGTCTCCATCTCAGTGCTACTACACTTAGCGTTTTGTTTCATATGACTGTGATAGATGAATTTCTGTAAAATGCTCGTTCCATGCAACTATACCAACATTATCCTTACTAGATCTATCATACAATCAAACTTTTAAGTAAACTTTCGGTGTATAATACCTGAATTCAGACTCTTAAATGATTACTTATCATTGCTACTTACAATATTTAAGTTGCATATAAATTACTAGCTTTTGCTCGCGATGTCCATTTTATTTTTGTCAGCGTATTTTTTTTTTAAATCCATATATCCGTGACGAAGAATAGCGTATGTCCTAGGTCCTAGGCTACCAATCTGTCAAACATAACAATCGGTTCCCTGGTTGAAGGGTGAAAAGTAACAGACAGAGTTACTCTCATATTTATAATATTAGTAGGATCAGTTTATTTTTAGTGAACATCCTACTAATATTATAAATGTGAAAGTCTGTATGTTACTAACTAAAGACGCAAAAGCGGCTGAACAGATTTAATTGAAATTTGGCTCACAGATAGATTATAGCCTAGATTAACATAACACATAGGATACTTTTTGTTAAGCTAGTACGTTCCCGTGGCAAAATTTTCAAGTTCCACGCGGGCGAAGCCGCTAGCAACACCTAGTTTGCAATAAAAGGTGCTACATTTTTTCTACAATGATATTCGAACTTTTTTCAGATATTGCATTGAGTCTGTAATTCCAAAACATTATAAAATCATCTAAGCTTCTGAACGTAAGTTTAAAGTTACCTCTTTCAACGGCCTCCATATCGACGGTAGTTTCTATCATCTGCAGGAACTTGCCCAGGTCTTCATTCAGTTCCGATATCGGTTCAGTGATTGATGAATGAACGGTTGCGTTCTCTGCTTCAGCTAGACAACGCAGCAGAGCTGGCAGCCTTTTGATAGCCTGGAATTTGTTATGATATTACGTTCGTTTTCAGAATTATAAAACCGTCATACCAGATTTCCTAAAAAGGATTAGACGGATGTGTAATGAGTGGGACAGTTTGTAGACGGAAGAGGCGAAGTATTTCTTTTTTACCGACTTTCAAAAAAGGAGGTGGTTTTATGTTCCACTGTATGTATGTATTACACAGTTATCATTAATTTAATATAATTCTAACCCATTTATAATTGGCATTTCCCTTTATAGGGTAATCTCTGGAGCTACCAGTTAGATTTGAAAAAAAAATTGTAGGTTAAAGGCTATTTACCATCACGATACTACTCTGGGGAGCCATATAAAGATTTTGTAGAAAAAACGCTTAGAGAAAACGAAGTAACATGGAGGGCGGGCGATACGATTCTACACGATATATTAGGTCTTTACCTATGAAATTGCCGTTCTGCAGTACTGGCCATTTCAAATCAAAATAATTTTTGTTTGGCTAAGAATTCTAATTTCAAATTAATTTTATTTTAAAAACATGGATTTTTTTTTCTAAAAGTAGTCATTTCTTTATTGATTAGTGTTACATTTTCATCGCATTTCAATCTTTTTCGTCATCATGGATACGTTAAAAATTCGAGTAATTATGGAATATGAGTACCGTCGTGGCAGCAACGCGGCACAAGCGGCACGCAACATCAACGACGTTTACGGAGCTAACACTACAAACCAACGCACCACCTGTTATTGGTTTGCTCGCTTCCGTTCTGGAAATTTCGACCTGAAAAATGAACCTCGCGGTCGTCCGAAGACTTTGGTCGACAATGACGAATTAAAGGCGATTGTGGAAGCTGATGATACACAATCTACGGCTGAATTAGCAGCAGCTTTCGACGTTAGCGTCAAAACAATATTGGTCCATTTGCGTCAAATTGGCAAGGTAAAAAAGCTTGACAAATGGGTGCCCCACGAACTCAATGATCGCCAGCGCGAAGTACGCGTCGAGACGTGCCTTGCACTGCTCAACAGACACACAAATGAAGGAATTTTGAACCGCATTGTTACCTGCGATGAAAAATGGATTCTGTTTGATAACCGTAAGCGCTCAGCAAGTTGGTTGGATCCTGGTTCAGCACCTAAACAATGCCCTAAACGAAAACTTACCCCTAGAAAAGTGATGGTCACTGTTTGGTGGTCTAGCGCCGGTGTGATTCATCACAGCTTCTTACCAAACGGGGTGAGCATTACTGCAGATGTGTACTGTGAAGAACTGAACACAATGATGGAGAAGCTGGCGCATCTCCAACCAGCATTGGTCAATCGCTCGTCTCCGCTGCTCCTGCACGACAACGCGCGACCTCATACTGCACAGCAGACGGTCTCCAAGTTGCAAGAACTGGGGTTGGAAGCTCTCCGTCATCCGCCCTACTCACCAGACCTTGCGCCTACAGACTACTACTTTTTCCAGAATTTGGATAACTTCTTGGCGGGAAAAAAATTTAATACCCGAGAGGCAGTACAAAATGCCTTTGAAGAATTTGTTGCCTCCCGTCCAGCTGATTTCTTTAAGAAGGGCATCAATAAACTGCCACTGCGATGGCAAAGATGCATTGATTGCATGGGTGATTACTTCGATTAATACAAATAAAAAAATCATGAAAAAAATTCGTTTAAATTTTTTCATACAAAACGGCAATTTCATAGGTAAAGACCTATTATTTAAGAAATTTTACGCGGACATAGTCGTGGGCAAACGCTAGTGTTTGAATAAATGCTTTACAAAGTTATAAGTTTATATTTCTCCAATTTGATGATGTAGGAGGGGTAACAGCGGCACGGGTTGATTGATCAGGTTAAGCTACACTTGCCGCGGCTTGCCCGTGGATGGGTGACCATCTTTACACACTAAGACCCCCCTCTGTGCCTCGGAAAGCGCTTAAAACAGTTGGTCCCGGCTATCATTCGTGGATCTTTGACAGTTGTTACGGGTCGTGAGAAGCCCGAAAGTCTGACAACCAGCCTTACCAAAGGGTATCGTGTTACCCAATAACTGGGTTGTGTAGGACAGATAGGCAGTTGCTACATGTAAAATACTGGTATTCAGCTGCATCCAGTTAGACTGGAAGCCGACCCCAACATATGAAGTTGGGAAAAGGCTGGGCAGATGATGACATTTCTCCAATATGTTTGCATTATGACCTTTCTTTCCCCTTCATACCTATATGTATCTGTTACAATTCACGCGTTGATTCCATCTACGATACAGCTTCCTCCAAAAGTATTAGAACACAATATGTCCCCTTACCAAGTACCTAAAACTAGACCTAATTTGTCGTCATTATACCTGATAAATCCTATAGCAGTCATGTAAATTAGCCTTCTTCCTGGTCAGTCTCCTGGCCAAAACCTGCAAGTCAGGTATCCTCCTCAGGTGGTCTTCGTGCAACTGTAGTCGAAGCTGCGAGTTGCTCATCAACAACTCCACGATGTCCAGTCGTTCGTTGATAAGGTTTATATCTCGGAGCGGCTGTCGTAGCCATTGGGCTAAAAGACTGTAGAAACAATTATAGTTATTTTTATAGACATTTCTGAATAGTTGACCTTTTAAAGATAGTTCCTGGTCTGGGTCTGGGACCACACCATGTTGCTAAGTTTTTATAAAAGCTTTGTTTAGCAGCTCCTAGAAATTTATTCGAGCACAAGAAGGACTGAAAATATTCAAAAACTTTCTTGACGTGTTCATTATCACTAGAGATCAGATATTCGGATGCATATTCACCTAAAGTTGAGATGTTGGCTAATATGGAATCCGCTTTTGTATCGAAAAAATCCGGACACATATTTGCATCGGAGGTTAAAAATTATTTTTAAGCCGATTTTAAAAATATTTTAAAAATATCTCAGGACGCCAGGGACACCGAGAATGCATAACTAGTCGGGTGTATAGTATGGCGGTTTTTTTTATAAATAACCTCGGGATAGCATAACTATCTACTTTAGATGCATATTTACTTAAAGTTAATTTTCTCTGCCTACCACGTCAAATCATCCTAATAATATTTTCAATATGAAAGTTTGTATGTTTAGATGTTTTTTGCTCGAATAAACGGATTTTGATGGCATTTGGCATATAAATAGTTTATAACCTGGATTAACAGATCGGATACTTTTTATCCCGGTAGTACGTCCCGTACGCACGTACGTGGGATAATTTCCGACCTCCACGCGGGCGAAACCGTGGGCAAAAGCTAGTGTAAAATAAAAACAACATAATATTAATCATTACTGGAACATTACGGGTAGGTAATAATAATTATTGCAGCATTGACATTTTAAGTGTCTCACCATGATGTCAGAATGACAAAATCAACTTCTTGTTAGGATGAATCATAATAACTTTGTTAAGATGAATCATGTTTTTTTTTTGTTAAGAATAACAGGTATTGATACTTTTTTTGCTTTAATTCAAACCACCTTAAAAAATCCTTAAATTGAATGTTTCATATTTATATCTTCACTTAAAACAACGAGGATTATGTTAGTCGAGACATAAGAAATATTTGCTAAGTTTAATTTAAAATCTACAAGGTGGTAGCGACTTTGACACACAACCTGTTAACACTGATTCAGCACACATGATTCTGAAGCCCCTTGCGTTGAAATAGTACGTGGGTTATAAAAAAATAGCTGTAGCGAACATTTTAACCGCGTCTTTTGCTCTTTTTTAACCGACGAAAAAACGGAGGAGGTTACTCAATTCGACGCGTATATTTTTTTTTTAATGTATGATCACGCATAACTTTTTCCAGAGTAGTCCGATTTTGACAATTCTTTTTTTATTGGAAAGGATATATCCCAAAGTTGGTCCCATATAAATTTCGAAAAATTCCAACCCTAAGGGTAAGAAAACAGGGGATGATTGACTGTTAACTCACAGATTTTAATACTGAGTTGTGTATTTACTAATTACTACATTAAGCATGTAGTAATTAGTAGATTAAAAATAGCCACAAAAAATTATAAAATAAAAACTTTTTAATAAAAAATTAAACTTTTCGGCGGTTTAATTTTTTTATTAAAAAGTTTCTTAATCAATTTCAAAAAGAAGGAGGTTCTCAATTCGACATGTTTATGGTTTTTTTTTTTTATGTATGTCCGGCGTGACTCTGTCTTCTAAAGACGGATTTGCAAAATTCTTTTTTTTTTTTTGGTCGAAAGTGGTACATTCCGAAATGGTCCCATTTAAATTTCATATAGATCTGATGATGCGTTTCGGAGACAGACAAAGGTACTATTCTAAGCTATCGCATAAATATGCATTGTTTTGACCCCAAGGATGATTCAATTTTAAATTGGTGCGGGGTAGGTACTATAACTAAAAAGTGAAAAATAAAATCTTTTTCCAAAAAAAACAAGCGACCGACTTCCGCAAAAACACTACAAAGTGAAAAATAACTTTGATTTTAAAAAAGGTGTCTTTGGATATGAATTTAATTTTTTATCACTGCTTTACGTTGTTTAATTTTTTATTTTTTTTAAGTTTTATCTTAACGATTCCGATCCGAAATGTTTTTTTATAACCAACGAAAACTGGCTATACTAGTGTATCTAAAATCATGTGCTGGATTCAAGGTTTCAGTTTTGCGCGTCGATTTGATGCCACCCTGAATTCATCATCAATGTGTTATGAGTGAGCATTGCCCCGCGCCTGATGCTACGTGCAGGAACTATACTAACACACAAAGTCAGTACGAACTCGGACAGGCGGCGTGTAAAGTAACTCTATATTTCTTACCTTATCACGCCAATATTTTTGCCAAATTTAAGGGCCTATTGTCTACCATGGCTTGGGTGAGAACATGGACATACTTTTTATCCCGGTAGTACGCTCCAGTACGATAATTTCCGACCACCAAAAAAAAAAACCAAAAGCTAGTGTGACTGTGACATACCGTTTGCCCTGTTGCGTGCGACATCTATCTAGTAAGCCATAAAGACTCCGGGACGGTGCGTGAGACGTGTCTCCAAGTTCAGGGAACACATTGAGGGCAGATAGAGCTGCTGAATCCAAGTGTAGGAAACAGTCCGCTTGAATGGTTGTCAGACGAAATCTGAAACAATGTTGGAATAATAGAGGTGTTGTTTTAAGCAAAGTACAGAGCGGGCAAATACCTTTGCAATATTTCGTATGGTTCTTTCTGCTGTGAACGACGCACTTACGGACTT
This sequence comes from Polymixis flavicincta, assembly GCA_949987655.1. Lineage (NCBI taxonomy): Eukaryota > Metazoa > Arthropoda > Insecta > Lepidoptera > Noctuidae > Polymixis > Polymixis flavicincta. The sequence goes on along the minus strand of OX465182.1, from coordinate 12,766,191 downwards.
TAGTAAATCTTCGGGATAATCGAATTGTATCATTTAAAAGTGTGTATCTTTATTTTCAAAGTTAGTCTGGTATTAAAAATCTTTAATGCAAAACAATCAGTTTTTGCTGGATGGCGAAGGGCTTGTGCCTACTGAAGTTATTTGTGTCTATAGTTTTACATACCTTCCAAAATTAGTATTATCATTCAACAATGCAGAGTATTTAATAACTGCAGCCAAACTGGTCATGGCGACATCTTTCCTAGTCTCCGGGAAAGCGTTCGCGTCTTGTTGTTGATTCTCCTTGAATTTGAGCAGCCGGTTCAGGTCTTGTATGAGCATTTCGGTTGAAAACTCAGACTTCTTCATTTTAGTCACAGTGACGTTTGTTCGGTCCATCACTTTTTTTAATGCTTTATACTGAAAAAAAGAAAGGGAAAGAAAATATTTGTTTTAAATAAAATGTTTATTACGTTTTCTGCCGACAGTTATGCGGATGATTTTTTTATGCCCTATGATTGTTTCCCTTCTTTTTTAACCGATTTCAAAAAGGAGGAGGTTATCAATTCTTTGTGTTTTTTTTTTATGCATGTTCGGGCTTAACTCCGTCATTATACGACGTGTAACGTTAAATGCACAAAACTTCATACACTCCAATTAGAGTATTGAGTTAAAAGCATAATACAATGACCAAAACTTTTTTTTAAAGCTGACTTTTTGTATTAAGAAAAACGTGTTGACCCAAGGATTGTTTTATGCATTTAAAATTAAGTCTTATTGCTTTGAAATAAGATTCTATTTTCTTTGGCTTAATCAGTGGTAGGTATGGCAAAAAACATGTAAAAAAAAAAGAACCTATGTTTAAAGTTACTAAAATCGATTCACTAGTCAATTAGGAACAGACTACTTTTAGGTTTTTCGTATATTATGCTGTTACACCTTGTATAAACGGATTTGCAAAATTCTTTTTTGTTCGAAACGGGTTTATTCTGAAATTTTAGGTTTTTCGTATATTATGCTGTTACACCTTGTATAAACGGATTTGCAAAATTCTTTTTTTGTTCAAAACGGGTTTATTCTGAAATGGTCCCACTTAAATTTCATATAGATCTGATGATGAGTTTCGGAGACAGACAACGGAACTCTTCAAAAAATGGCAGCCAATCAACCGCGATTGCTGCTATCGCATACATACCTATGCATTGTTTGATTTGATTCGACTTTGAAAATAACCCAAGGATGATGAAATTTTGAATTGGTATGGGGTAGGTAGCATAACTAAAAAGTGAAAAACAAAAACTAAAAAAAAAAAACAACTACATTCTTCAACTTCCATAAAAACACTAGTGTTGTTTGTTTTTAAGTTTAATAAAAAATATGTACATACAATTAAATCATTTCAAGTCTGTTGCCTTATATTTTATATAATATGTTAACATTATCTTGCCTTCCATTGGAATAATGGTTGAATAAAGTAATTACTTGCTGATGTAATAAATGATGTATGGACAGTTAAACGTACATCAGTAGTAACACTTGCTATTCAAAACCTGTCCTTACTGTTACGACATAAAGGCGCTCTCAATGACCACAATACTACAAATTCGCTTCATCCCAGGTTATGCATGAGTTAAGGCCTACTTAACTGGCGTGAGTTATGCAGTACAAATAAACATTTATTCCCTGTATATTGAACTCGTTTGCAATTTGTACTTACATCATCAGCATCGCTTATCGGTACGAGACATTCGGAGGGCGCCATCTGTACCGTGATAGTTTCTAGCTCGGTAAGTAAGTCATCATCGGTAAACTCCGTCACAGACATCTGGTAGTCACCAGCAGTCACGCAAGCTACGCCCAAAAGACGACCCTACAATATAATGAAAATGTTCAACAAATAAATAAAGGTGGACTCGAGGCAGGCCACCAAAAGTCGTACAAGTTCCCATGATCCCCGGTCCAAGTGTGGGATGGGAACACCGGAATGGTTTTTAGTCAGTTAGTCTAACAAACTCTTCCGCCTGCTTCAGGGTGGAGGGCATCCTTGAGGATTATCCACCCCGGAACAAAAACAAAAGGCCACGAAAGATGCCGCGGGATCAAATTAAGAGCATTTGCGAAGGAGCATTAATTGCTAACAATCTGTAGTAGTATTACATATTAGGTTGTGTGCCTTTTAGTCTATGCTAAATCAATGCATTTCCTTTCTTCCTTTACAGAACTTGGCTGGTACACAGCTCACAATACCTACCTGTGAGCTTTAGCAGTCACAGCCACGAAGCGTGAGTAACTACGGTCAGTTATTAGACGAGTCTCTATTTTTTTATCGTTTTTTATCATGATTAGAAGACCATGTTCACTGCAAGTCGCGGTTGCCGAATCCTCCAAAGTCAGATCTCAGAAGTAATCATATTTTTAACATTTTAAAGACTTATTTTTTTGAAGAGAGCCAATGATTCATAAAGTCATAATAATATAATAAAACCGACCTTTAAATTCACAATGTTTCTTTTTAACGAATAGCAATTACCTATTCTCTGTCAACCGCATCTCCGACAGTGAGCAGATAATGATTGTTGTTAGAAGTTACACCGAATAATAATATTAGAATAAAATTACTTTAGTAATAGCATCGGTCTTGATGTGAACTGCCATTAAGCACGGTGTCGTTTCGTCAGAGGCTCCCAACCCTTCACCAAGTATATCTTCTAGCTGTGACAGGTATCCAGGCGAACCTTTGTACTTCAGCAACCAATCGGTACCTTTTACTGATCCCTCAGCCACGTATATTTCTACTCTATAACGCCTTACCTGTGAAAATAAACATAACACGTATTGTGTGGAGAACCATAAAGTTTAATAGTGTTTACTAGATTTATTACTTAATCTAAAAGTCACGATAGTATTTCTTTCTTGAACACAGTTCGGACAAAAAATCTTGAAAGGTGAAGTAGGTACCTGCTATATTTTAATATTTTTTGTAGACTTTAAACTTGTCTTGGATATGGTACATTTTTATTTCATCAACTTAGATTTCCCCACACCTTTTTTAATGCTAGCATTATTTTAGACAGTTAATCTAACCAAAATTATTAACACTTGGATCACACAAAATATCGTCATCTTATGCAAAATCAGACCAATAAACGAAAAAGCGCGTCAACGTGCAATGTCCATTTATCTATAGTAAAATAGTGTTGTAAAATAATTATTACAATTAAAACGTGTTTAAGATGATCCGTGTTTACAAGAGGCCGACTGATAAATTTACGTAAGATAGCCGTGATAAAGTTTAAGGTCACGTGTCATGACGCGTCATACGTTGCAGTCTCCTCGTGTTTAGATCTTTCTGATTTATCCCTACTGGTCATTATAGTGATTATCGTACTGATTGATCTACATAACTATATTTCTTTATATCGTCATAATCTCTTTTCGTGTTTGTCTCTGCGACCGGGTTTTGATGCGGTTTTCACCATCATATAAGAAAGAAAGAAAAATAGTTTTATTTGTCACAGAAACACGTGCATATAAAAGATGACAACATTAAAAATAAAGAAAAAAACAAGATAACAAACACAGATAAGTATACATAGGCATAAAGAACACAAATAGTCGGCAGCTGCACGCTGTGACTGTGACAAGAAGGCTTCCACTCAGCATTATGCTGTACTATGGGATCCACAGCACAGCGCTGATTTTCAGTGGTCACCCGAAAACAACGTAAACAGAAAAATATATAAAAATAAATATATAGAAAATGTATTCCGGAAGATTTATGTTTACAATACATTCATATTAAACTTTAATATAATAATGAAATCTTGATGTTTTGTCGATTGGTAAATAATACCAAAACCAATAGCCAATCCAAAATATTGTGCTTTCTTTATACTTAAAATAATTGTATTTTTGGGTTAAAATTCAGCAACACAACTTATTTATTTATAATATGCTTTATTAAACTATTGGGTAAATAATTTCTAATTGGATATTTCAGTTTTGGTCTATTGTTGCCTACAAAATAATTAAGATGAACTATTAAGTAAGTAGTAGCTACATATAGCTAGGTGTTATAATATCAATACAATATTGACCTTATCTTGAACATATCGTCATGTGCGACACATAGTTCAATGTTCTTTTATATCTAACAAGCATTTGACACTGAATACTGTTATGTACAGTAAAAGACGTTTATATTTTTAGGAATCGAGGATGTGGACTTACCAATAGAATCTTTTTTAGAAGAATTTCGAAATTGCCTTTCGATAATACCAAGTAGTCGAGGCGATTCGGATCAAGGCCCATCTTTTTAATGTTCGCCACTGAGGAAAATACCTCCCTGGCAGCAGTAGTTGCGTCAACTCCATGGACACTGTAGTAGTCATTGCGGTCAAAAATCCTCACCGTTGTAGCAGGTTTCTGAAAAATTTGCGGTCCTTTAAAACTACTTCCTCGAATCGTATAATACAGTTTTAATTTTCAATACAATTATTTTGATTACGCACTGCTCATATTTATCTATAAAAACCGGCCAAGTGCGAGTCGGACTCGCGCACCTAGGGTTACGTACAAACCTGCAGGTATATAGGTAAAAGTTATGGTATTTTAATTATACCGCCATAAAAATATGTATATGGGCAAATTTAGATTTTCGCGAAAACTTTTAAGTACCAAAATTTACCAAAAATTTTCAACTATTTTATTTTTTTGAATTTTGCCTTTATTTGTGCTGTATGACCTAGCTTCGTATCAAATTTCAAGATTCTGAGTTCACGGGAAGTACCCTGTTTTGATTCCCTTGCGAGTTTCCAAAATTTGCGGCATAAACGGCTGTTTCTTTTGATTGTGTTGGGTTACCTATCATAAGTTTGAAAAATATTTGACCGAATTTCATTTTACCTAAAACTTTTCAACTATTATCGTTTCGTTTTATTTTTACTTCATCGAAGTCACGTTCGCCACTGCTACAACAGTTGACCTATTATCAATTCGTTGTTTTTCGTTACTCCGACGTTTCATTTGGCCGAAATTCTTTTTACCGAAGTTACACTTAGCCAAAATAGCATTTGTTCGAAGTTTGTTTGTTTCCGAACATTCATTATACCACTGTTTTAATTACCATACTTTAATTTCAACCTCTTTTCTCTATTTTTTATCTCATATTTTCGTTTCATCCTTGTTTGCTTGCAAACATGCGCTTCAAGCATGCAAGCAGGCATGCAGAGTGCAAGCAGGCATGCAGCATGCAAGCAGGCATGTAGAGTGCATGCAGGCATGCAGCATGCAAGCATTGTTTCTGTCACGGCTCCAGCGTTGCGGGGTTTGGGCGGCGCCACGCGAGCTTATCGTCGCAGGTGGTTTGAAGGCCCGCCGCGCGCCGCCGAGGCTGAGGTTGGCCGGCGAAGCCGGCCAGCAAGCCGAAGCAGCGGCGGTGTGCTCCTCAGCTCGCAGGCCACCCTAACCCTCCGCGCCTACGCGGCCTTAAATTACACTCTAGGGGTAGGGCAGACAAGACTGCGTGAAATCGGTTTTCCACCGATTATTTTCTCACAAAAGTTTGTAGCACAAAATGTTGACTTTTTATGACACTATTTTAATTTAATATTGAAAATGCTAAGGCTACATAGCCTTAGCATTAGGAATAAAATAATAATAATAATAATATTCCTTAAAATGTTGTTTCTGTGTGGTGAAAATATGGCAAATAAATCATTTGGCTAATGAAAAAAGTTCAAAAGAGGCTTCGGCCAATAGCAAAAAGTTATTTTGTAAATCGGCAAAATATAGTTCGGTAAAATAATACCTATGATACTTCGATGATCTAAAAATATGTCAAATAACGCATCTAGCAAAAAAGACGTCGGTCAATAGTTTTCGGTAAAATGAAATTCGAACAAAAAAAAATCGGAAAAGTGATCGGTTCCCATTGGCTTAGAAGTTTGATTTTTTTCACAGCTCCAAGGGACAGTAGACTTGAGTATTTGATATGAATTTCACCTTGATACCGGGGTCTTGACAGACAGACAGACGGACCGACGGACAACAAAGTGATCCTATAAGGGTTCCGTTTTTTCCTTTTGAGGTACGGAACCCTAAAAATCTAACATAAGTAAATAATTCTGCAAGTCATCCGGTCTATTTGATGGCGCATCTCCAGCAGTAGAAATTACTATGTCGATACTTTTTTATGCTTCATAAAAAATATTGTTCAAGAAAAAACATTTTACGCCATTGTCTTAAGCAGATTGTGAGGATAATAAATGCGAATTACTGTGTGATAAAATAAGTTTACAATTATATCGTAAACAAAAATATTAAAAAAAAAAACCTATTAATAAATTACAAGAAAAAATGATATAAAAAAGGCCAAGACCGTATTAAATATTGTTGTTAATAATGTATTAAAAGTGTCAGTCTTGATTACTCCTCGGTTGATGTCCTATTTTTAAATAAGAGCAATGTCATATCTGAGCTTTGTTATTTATGATGCAATACATAATTTCCCTCTGGAGTTAGAAATTGCCTTTTACAGAGTCTAAAGGGCAAACGCCTCTAATCACATATATACGAGCATCAATCACTATACCTACTTGAAATGTGCCGATTGAAGATTTCCTATTGGTAAGTAAGATATATCCACACATATCAGGTTCAGGGCCCTTCGGGCTCAATAGTCACGGACGGCAAAACTATTGCTTGCAAACGTTTGATATGAACTTGTTCACACATAATCGGGTATCAGCCCGTATTGGCCCTTAATGTTTAGGAGCTGTGTTCTAACGACCGATTTAGAAAGGACCTAGATAATGTGAATTAGAAAAACACGTATTGGTTTATGCCAGGAGGTCTACTCCCTAAGCACGTAATCCGTAGTTTCGGCCGAACATACTGGGGACTAAAAAGCTCGACTTATGAATTAATTACACCACGATTTGACAGTTGGCCCTGCGCATGTTTTTGCCCGTCCAAAAAAGTTAATAAATCGGGTGTCCTGAAATTTCGAACTACTTTTAGATGGGCCCGAATTTTCGTTGCTGGCCCTAGAGGGTGGGCCCCACTCTATGAACGAAAAGGGAGGGGGTTATCTCTATGAAGCATAAGGAGCAATTAGGTTACCATGCACCATGACGCGTAAAATTTCATAAATAATAACTTTAAAATGCTAAAGTTATTAACAACAACACACTGGTAATAATATTATTGTAACTACATATTTATATTCCACGAAGTGGCAACAAATAAGTGTCATACATATTATTAGTTATTTCGGACAGTCGAGTCGGAGAGAAAGATAAGTATATGCAAAAGGTCATCAAACTAATCAGAAATCGCGTACTCGATTGGCTTTGAGGAAATCCTTATCGGTTTGATGAGTGTATAGGTACACTTGAACCAAAGAAATAGTACAAAATCACAACGCAGTCCTAGGTGAAAAAAGCATAGTTACGTATTTAGTAATACGCTTTGACTTAGTTGAAACTTTATGAATGAAGTCACTTTACCGCTGAATCATTAAACATACAAACACAAACCTATAAGTTGACAATCACCAATATAAATAACAGTGATCGTTGGGCCACTCAAGGCTTTGGACTCAAGATTTAGTTTATTTGCAAGCCCGCTTCTGAGAATAAAAGATCACTCATGTTCCGGTCATGAGGTTATCTGGCTGGAGATAGAATATTAAAGCTCAATAAATTGGCGCGTCCTGATCAACCAATGTCAGTCAGTATACGACACGCACTAGTCGCGGTGTGAATTGTAATAATTGTGCAAGTGCTCTGTGTTTTATTGATAATAGGTAAGTTATATACACCGTTTGTTTTATTTTCTGCAGTTACTTTTCGACTGTGGAATTTCCAAAAGTCGTAAAGGATTTAAACGTCCCTTACGAAATCTCAATCGCCGCTATGTTAAAACCATTGTTCTTTCTCTTAAACGCATATTTGTTTACAAAGTTATAATATTGAAATGTATTTTCATTAACACAAAAACGCATATCTATTTTTATTTTAAATGCAATTTAACCATTTTTGGCAATAGTCTTCGATTTTACGTTACGTTAAAAGTTGCACTGCATTCAAAAGAGTTAACACTGCATTTATGGTAGATTCGATGAAGTGTGAAAGGGCGACTATTTCGTAGACATAATCAAATGAAGTTCCTGCGGGCTGCGAATTGGTTCTCCTGGATTTCAAATACGCCACTAAGCTTGATTTTAGTCGATTCCATTTTGGCGAAATGTGTACACAGTTGGTATTGTAAGTCTTCGGGGAATAAAAGCGTGAAGTTAAGTTAAAGCGCTCATCGCGCACCGGGAGCATTCGTCTGAAAATATAATGTTCAGATAAGACCATTTTTTTTTGGGTGGGAAATCATCAAATAACTTCTCCCGCTCTGGGTGGAGCAGGAGGGCGTGTCAGACTGTTACTGACTAAAACCCACCCGTGTTCCCTCAGTAGCCCGTATGCCAGGGGCTGTGGTATCTCTTTCGAACAAACCCGCAACCCTGGCAGGCATCGGCCTTTGCGGGCCCCATCATTTTGTACTAACATCTGTTTGAGGCGCGCGTGGAACACAACGCGCCGTCGACTTGGGCTTGGTCCTTACCGGACAGCGAGCTACCCATTACTCGCCGTCCGCAAGCTCATGCCTACGGTGGCCGGAAATCGGCCTGGGATTCCCGACGCCCAGGGCGTCTCCGTATCCTGCGGCGGCTAGGGTCGCGAGGGCGCATAGACGGCCTCTCCCTCACGTGCGCCGCCTCCCTCTTCGCGAGCATCACTGCTTCGCTGAAGGAGGTGACGGCTACCCATGCCCTCTCGCTCCGTACCATGGCCTGGACCAGGGCCGGACGCGAGAGATCGCCGCCGCCGATCGCCTCCACGAGGACACGGCGGTGCTCCACCCAAGCCGGGCAGACCGCCACCGTGTGCTCCGCCGTGTCCTCAGGGCGATCTTCGCAGTGGAAACACCCGGGCGTTTCCTCCCGCCCTATCCGAAACAGGAACCTCCCGAAACAACCGTGTCCGGTGTGGACCTGCGTCAGGCGGAAGGTGAGGACGCCATGCCGCCTCTCAAACCACTCCTCAAAGAGGGGACTTACCGCCGCAATCGTAGCGTGCCCAGCACTGGGTTGCGAAAATCGCTCTCTCCATGTCACCATGAGATCCCGCCGGAGCTCTGTCCGCTGTGCCGCGATTTCCCGCGGCAGTGGAGTTACGCCCCGGCGTTTGGCCTCCTCGCGCCACTCCCACATTTGCGCGAGGACCTTTGCCTCCAGATCCCATGGCGGTAATCCGGCACTTAGCGCCGCAATCGTGGCGTGCCCAAGATTCGATTATTAGGCTCCATCAGAGAGTGAAGTGAAGCAAGGTAATGGTATTATAATAGTGCCCCAATTGGAATCTTGGATTGTTATATTTCAGGCGAATGCTCCCGGTGAGGGAGCGCCTTTTCTTGAAGGGGCTTGTGGCTAAATAATGACAGTCGCACGCGTAAATCGATCAGGTTACGGTACGCTTGCCGCGGTTGGCTCGCGGATGGGTGACCATCTTTATATACCAAGACCCCGCCGTGCCTCGGAAAGCGCGTCAAACCGTCGGTCCCGGATATAACTCTTGGATCTTTGACAGTAGTTTTGAGACATTAAAAGCTCGAAAGTCTGAAAGCCAGTCCTACCAAAGGGTATCGTATTACCTAGTAACTGGGTTGGATAGGCAGTCGCTTCATGTAAAATACTGGTATTGAGTTACATCCGGTTAGACGGGAAGCCGACTTCAACACAGGAAAAGGCTAGGCAGACTGACTGATACTACCTAACTACATAGTGATCCCCCCCGAGTGGGTTCCCGCATTGTCGTTGCGGGGGGGCTCAGTAACCGTGGATGCCGGCCACGGTGAAGCCAAGAGGAACCCAAAGGTGGGGCCGCTCGTCAGGGCTTTTGCCTCAAAGCCGACGACGTAGCGGCCAAAAAGTAGGTTGCGGTGAGGTGCACCGCAACTCAGGTGGGCCGCGATGTCGAATGGGAGGCATCGCGGCTGAGGGTTACGGGCTGCGGTAGAGGAGGAGTGCCGGTGCTTCTGAGCAGCGCTCTTCCCTTCCGTGGCCTGGACGGGGCCGCCACCGTTTGATGGCGGACGCGGTGGGGCCGCAGGGGAAGAGGAGTGTCGGTATAGCGTTAGCCGCTCTCCCTATCCTCTGCGGCCGAAAAGTGGTAGACGGGACGGCGCGTTGTGTTCCACACGCGCGCCGTCAAAGATGTCAGCAACCACCGATGGGGTCCGCAAGGGCCGATGCCTGCCAGGGGTGCGGGTTTGTTCGAAAGAGACACCACAGCCCCTGGCATACGGGCTACTGAGGGAACACGGGTGGGTTTTAGTCAGTAAAAGTCTGACACGCCCTCCTGCTCTACTCAGCAGGAGAAGTCATTTGATGATTTCCCACCCAAAAAAAAAAAAAAAAAAAAAAAAAAAAAAAAAAAAAAAAAAAAAAAAAAAAACTACATAGTGATTTATCGTTTGTTCGTTTATCGTAGTTGTTATGTAAATTTCTTTCGTTTTATCTTGGCATTGTAACATTTCGTATGGCGTGGGGCACGGCCAATTATTATTATCGTCCTCAAATTGTTCTCAAAACTTGTGCCTTATTATTAAACGATCATGCTAGTTACGTCATACATGAATAACGTTAGCGTATTATCAAACATTTAGGTATCTACTGGTGCGTGGTTAATAACTCAATAGGGTATTTTCCGATTTGTTAAAAACTATTTTAATTTGAAGATTGGGACGATATATTTAACAGAAAAATAAAAATAAATTTATTACATTTTCTCAATTAAAAACGGTTAAAATCTAATTTATTTTTCGTTGTTTTGAATTTACCGCCAAAACGCTCCTTACGATGATTTTTTATCACGTGACACGTGACTTCAACTTTGTGTAAACGGCACCGGTACAAATACTTAGTTTGGCGCCGTTTTAGAAGTATTTGTGCACAGAGGCACCGCGCACCAGTTTTCACTTATACTACTATATCACTTTCTGTCCATTAAAAATCTTGTTAATTATAAACTCGACATTCACTTATTTGGTTCACTTAGGTTGAAATAGTTTTTAATTGAGAAAATGTATATATATACATATCAATTTACTTTTATTTTCTGATACATTTTTCGTCCCAATCTTCAAATTAGAATAGTTTTTAATAAATTGGAAAATACCCTATTTAGTTATAACTTGAGCTTTTAGCTTAACTTGGGGTTATGTATTGCAATTCAATTCAATATCTTTATTGTGGATCATAGGTACTTAGGTACTATCATACAGGTCTTAAATAGTCATCACGCACATAGGTACCTACTTTGATGTTATTTTACATTCATTTTATGACATATTATTAAGTAAGCAATAAGATTGTAAAATTTGCTAAATATTGGTATATGCCGAAATAATCGCATGTTGACACCTGCAGTTCGTTCAAAAAAATCTGTTATAGTGGATTTATTTCCTTTTGAACAGAAGCTTATTCACTTAAAGAGTTATACATATTATCACCGCTTCGTCATCTGTCATTTAGTTCAAGCAGATAAGTATTTAATTTTTGTATTTGTGAGCTAACCCAGTGACTGTTGAGCAAACTAACTTATAGATACAGTATTAACAAACGTTATCATACAGAATTCAACAAATTTCCCCAAAAAAACTTACTACGCCTAAAACAGTGTTAACTCTACATGACTTGCCTCACCCGTTTGTTTAAAAATAAGGCCCTTATTCATAAAAAGTTATCGAACATCTAAACAGTTGTTTAAGTCTGGTTTCGTATTGAAAAACAACTGTTTAGATGTTCGATAACTTTTATGAATAAGACCATATGGGGTGTATTCATAAACGATTATTAAAGTTAGAAGATGTTTAAACGTCAAAAATGTATGGTTAATCAGTCGCTAATCATTACTTAACTTTAAGCAGTGTTTATAAATAAGGCGGTAATTGTCTAGTCAAGAAAGCGAGAATCTAAATAGAAACAGATCGAGATCGAAAACTGATAAGTGAGGTAAACTGACCAGTGATACGCGGACTCAGTCTCGTTCCACAACTCGTAGGGCAATAAAAAAAAATACTGTATAGTTTTTTATTATACTTACGTGTAGGTTATAAACAAAAAACAAAGGTATATAACTACATTTTTTTATTTGTTTCAGAGTGGAGCAACAATTTAACATGAGGCGTCTTATGGTCTTGGGCACAGTATGGGCCTTAGCAATGGCTAGGCCTGAGCTATACAAAGAAAAGGAAGATTTTCAATTTTCAAGAAGCTCCTCAGATGATGGAACTAAATCAGGGTTTTATGGCGCTCAGAGAGGTAACATGGGCGGAAATTACGAACGCGCTCATAACATGGACTCCTTAGCTCAAAATCAAATGAGTGGTCTCGTGCGGCAAGTCGACGGAGAGTTAGGTGATGGCGCTCAGACTAGAACTGGAAGTGTGTATAGCGCTGCCAATTCCAGAGGTACTTATGGGTCGGGTCATTATGACCTCAGCAATCTTGGCGGGCGTAACTTCCAAGAAAGCAATTCTTACGGCGACTCACAGTCGCAACTATCACGTTCAGCGTACGATGCTGCAGCTTCAGCGTACAATGCTGCAGCTTATGCCAATATTCAATCACAAAGTTCAAGACATAGTGGGTATCAAGCGGCAGGACACTCAGGTCTAAATCTCCATACTGATGATCTTCAGGCGCTAGATCAAACACAACGAGCTGGCCAGTACGACTACGGTAGACAAACAAGCCACGCTGCAGGATATAACGCACAGTCTGGTTTCCAACAGCACGCTGCCTATGATACCAGCAACACAAATTTACATTCTGGAGGCTATGAATCAAATGCTCAAAGTAGAATAATAAGTGCGACGCCGGTGAGAATTATCGTCAGGCCAGGAACGAGAGTTACCATACCGGTAGCTGCTCAAATATACGATCACACACATGGATCTAGTCTAATAGACCAAAATTCCCTTACCGGTGATGCTGAAGTTTTGAGTAATGATAACCAGCGTACTGTGTACAGACCTAATAACGCCAAACACTACGAGTCGTCGTACAACTACCGTAAGGAATGGGAAAAACATGATACAATTCCCTCGGCCGCCGTTATCGCACCTACTTCTACAGATAACCCTTTCCCAAGAAATAGTGAACTGTACGAGGATGGTCAAGCGCGCACATCTAGTGACCAATATGACACGCACAGAGTGGATTCTCAGAGGGCACACTCGGGTTATAGTGGATATAACGCTAATGTAAAATCAACATCTGGTCAATCTCGTTTTAATTACGACACACAACGCAACGGAGCATCACACACTAATGCCAACGCGTATTCTGTCGCGGGATATGGAACAAACCACCAAGAAACCTCATCAGACTCTAGTTTAAATGCTTATAACATTCAGTCTCAATACAGCGCTGGCAGACAACATGGAGTAGCGGCGGGTGCCCTGACACAAGCAGCAGTACACAATACAGGATTTAACGCTGCCGCCGATTTAAACAATCAAGTTGAAAATATAAATACAAAACCCAAGAGTTATCAATCCGCCTATTCATACCATAAATCATGGGAACGTCAAGGAGATCCTTATGTTATCAAGCCAGCATCTAGTGCATATTACGATGGCCAAACCTCTCAAAGATTGACGGGTTCAACACAGAATCTAGGGTATTCGGCGACTGGGTCACATTCACATTACCAGCATTCACACGCAAGCGGAGCAGACTGTGACGAGAACGGTCATATACGAGTGGCTCGTTCTTATAACACTGATCAGTTTCAAGACACACAACAACAAAGTCAAAATCTAAAAGATTTGGGTCAGCAGCAACAAAGCCAAAACCTAGAAGATTTTGGTCAACAGCAACAAAGCCAAAACTTAGAAGATTTTGGTCAACAACAACAAAGCCAGAACCTTGAAGATTTCGGTCAACAGCAACAAAGCCAGAACCTTGAAGATTTCGGTCAACAGCAACAAAGCCAGAACCTTGAAGATTTTAGCCAACAGCAACAAAGCCAGAACCTAGATTATTTTGGCCAGGCACAACAAAGCCAAAAACTAGAAGACTTAGGTCAATCGCAACAGAAACAAAATCTAGAAGATTTGGGTCAACAAGTGGAAAATTTAGGGCAGCAAGCAGAAGTTGTTTGGGGCTCTCAACAAGAAGCTGGACAGCAAGCCCAGAACACATGGGATAACTCAGAAGATTTAAGTCAACATGCAGGCATGCAACATACGTGGGATAAATTCGAAGATTTAGGACAAAAACCTCAAGACTTAGATAAGCAACTGTCTAACGTTGAACAAAAAAATCAAAGTAAGTGATGAAAATAAATAACAATCTTATAACCCAAAACCACAGTATCATGTATTCGTCGATACTGATTCATCACTAATTTAACAAACTAACAATCAATGCCTAATTAAATAATTTGTATTTCTAATTATATTAACATTTCCGTGTAGTCCTACTAACAAAAGAATATATTAATATAAATCAAATATTCTGTTATTTAACCACATCTCATAGTCTTCTCTTATTACTATTTTATGATATCAGAGTTCTTTAATTTGTTAATTGTATTTAAACAGTCAATACTTAAGTACTAATTTGGTGGGTTTGGTGGTAGATAATTGTTTTATTTGAAACATTCTGTCGATTGCGTTGCACAATCATGACAGTTTTCATTTCAAAGCATTGATTATTATTTTAAGATATTCAAAATCCGTATTTATTTAAGACATGTGTTGTTATTATGTTACGAAATCAAGTTGCTGGTCACTGGTGTGACGGCGCTACTATTAACTATTTTATGAATTGTAGGTAATCGTACGTAATTAAAATCATGATTGGGACAATATGTACTGTAGTTCTTTGTCTTCCAAGCAAGTAAAACTGCAGCCTAATTGCGTAACGTATTAACTTTCTGATGACGATTCCGAAACTAAGCAAACTCCCTTCGTAATCGTGTTCTATAATCCGAATTGCGAAACTAAATTGAATCAAAATCTGTAGAATTGTATAGGGATGTTAATAAAATCTTGCCCAATCTATTACGTTTGCACGTTTTGTTTCATAACATATGAACTATTCGCTTCCGAATAATATTACTATAAATTAATATTGTTTTAATTACAACTGGTGGTCTACTATTGCTTCAAATGAAAATATACAATGATTCCCTAAAAAACGTAAAACCAATTTATAAAACACTTTCTACCAAAAACTGCCATAATTGAAAAAAGCAACGAAACGTTACAATGTTCACGTTTTATTTATCTGTAGTCGATGAAAAAATCGTAGAAAAGCAGTGTTGTCAACTTATTGGGATAACTCCTAAAACTGGGGGTTTGGACACCCCAACTAGCAGATTAAATTTTGCTTTAGCGGCTGTTCGTTTTGTTTTGATTAGTCTAATTTAGTTTGTGGAAATCTGTTATTATAATAACACGATGATGGCATGTTTTTTTACTGTTTGCATGAAACCTGTGATAGTAATTTTCCCATTATATCTTTATAATACCGAAATCATTTTGGATTCAAACGCTAATATGAAAAGACTCTTCAGCATGACGAATATAGTGAAGTCACACAGAGGCTGTGCCCGTGTCGAGATCGAAAACAGTGTCATTTCGACCAAATAAATCCCATGAAAACATGCTTCCAGAATATAAAGTCAAGCCATTATTGTGTATCTAACAATCATCCATACATCTCCACTTACTTTTTCAGTAACTATTTTGTGATCCCTACTCAATATTATAAATGCGAAAGTAACTCTTTCTGTCACGCTTTCACGCCTAAACCGCTGAACTGATCGTCATGAAATTCGGCAGAGATATATTCTGGAATATGGAGAAGGACATAGGCTACTTTTATACGCGATAACCGACATCCACGCTGGTGGAGCCGCGAGCAAAAGCTAGTCATCTATAAAGTACGTGACGATGATTTGAAAAACTATGACTGATTGTGACATAATAAGTTTTACTTTCAATTTCAAATCTTCAAATGGACCTCAAAAAGGACGACAGAACGTCAGCAATAGGAATTTAAATAAAATTAAAAATTGCGATTAAGTGGAGTCGGAAAAAGTTGGCAACACTGTAACAAATAAAAAAACTATGAAATGTTTTTGTTTGTCTTGAATTTTGTTTTAAATTCGTTGTTTTATGTTTTTCAATAAACTAAATTATATTTACTATTCGCATACAAAGACATGGGCCTATGATAAACAGTATCGGATTATTTTTGTGGTTTCTGCACAGAACACGTAATTGGCAAATGGCAAGGAATAGGGCTCTGTCTTCGTTTTGTACTGGCTGCACTACGTCATAAGCTGTGTTTCTCAATAGCGAAAAGGACGAACCAGAGTATCAGCTGTAGTGCTGTAAGTAAGCCAATATAAACAGGAATTTCGTGTGTCTAGTGATTGTAACTTTCTTAGGTTAACTATTTATTTTGGGTAATAATGATTGTCTGTCAACCTCACATTCTAACTACTGAGATGTTGTTATTTGATATTTTGGTCAGTGGGTCGTCTTAGGGGTTGTATGTATGTAATTCTATCAGCATCTACATAAGCAGCAGATACTAAATTACAAACTATAATAACCAATTACAACCAACAACATAACGTTAATTATTATAACATTTTCGCAGACGATGCCAGAGCTACTAACTTCAATCTAATATTGACCTATGAGGGTTTTACCTCAAAGAATTTGGTGGCAACGCAGGACATTGAAAACCAAGCTTTTGTATTTATCATTGAAGGTGAGCTTTTTAACACAGTTAAGTATCAAGCAGCAACTCATATTATGAATGAATTTTTCTTTGGGCGAACTTTATACATAAATGTAATCACATCATAAATTTCATATGTCCCTATTTTTTACAGTTCTAGTTTCGTGCCATGTTAAATAAAGAAATAGCCATAGGTTGATGACGGCCTACTAAATATTGCCTAGTTTGGCCCATAATTAAGTACTTTAATTGAGCAGAAAATAATTTGATTTTGTTTTAAAATTGCAGGAGTCCCCGGAACACTTCCCCTGCATAGACATGAAAGCAGCATGAATGATGTTGGCTGTTGCCATTTGTTTCGGCTACTTCTGACATCACTGTTACTGCTACTGCAACTACTTCAGTTATCAAGCTGCTCAAGTGCAAAAGTAGAAACTGAAGATTGTTATGAACATACTAATTTTACCTATTTAAGAAAACTGCTGACTAGTTTTGCTCAACAGCAATATACTTAATATGTACTTGTGTTAATTGATATTGGTGTAAACTTTAATACTTACAAAGTGTTTTAATTATGAACTAAAATAACTGTTAAATGTTGAAATACATATAGCATTGATTAAGTTTAAAAAAAGACAAGTTATTGATCATTAAAGTGATACTATTTAGAAAATAGCAGTGTTTATCTGAATTGTCATTTATTTGGTACATAAAGGTAAATTAAAAACAAATAAAATAATGGTTAACATAACTGCTTTATTTATATCATTTCACCCTTCTGACTACAGCATTTGTTCACATTTGACATGAATTTGTTGGCTATGAGGCAAAAAGAAATTCAAACAAGTATATTGTATAGATTAGTGGAATTTGGCAAATTTGGGCTACTGTTTTCCCGTGGAAGTCATTTATAATTTAATACAGCTTGGTAATGTTGCTGAGAGAAAGTTTACATTTTTCCTGTTTATATAGTTGAGCCACCTGAAAGATAAAAAAATAATTTAAGTACATCCTCATTATTTTGCATCATCCATTACTCACCCAGTCTTTAATAGGCCTCTCCCTTAAACGCTTCAATGCACAATCTACTGATGTACCTACTTTACAAAACTAAAATATTCTGCTATTAGATAAACAGTAATTAGATGCCTACAATTCTATTGATGGATGGAACATAGATACTTGACTAAAAAGTATAAATTATCTTTATTTAGGTACCTCCTAAGCAAGTCATTTTTTTAATAATAAATAAAAAAATTGATGGACGTATTATTTAACTAAATACATTGTGTATTAATATCAAGCAAAACCAATTCAATGAGAAATATTTTTTGTAGGCCTCCACATAATAAACATAACAAATAAATAGGTATTATGGTTTTTCAATATTTAGAAAACAATGTTCAATACTACCATAGTCTGATGCATGTAGAGTACAATGCTTATTTTGTGGATTTCCACCGAATGTAAAGAATAATATTGTATGATTGAAAATCTTCACACACATTGCTTAGTAATTTTACAATGCAATGTGTGTGATAAACTTGACAGGCACAGGCCTCTCTGTGAGAGGGAGTGGACTGTAATCCACAGACAGAATAATTGAATTGGATATTTTTACTAACTTATTATTCACAATAATTAGTTGAAAAATATTTAAGGTACCTAGTAGGCCATCATCATCATTTCAGCCGAAAGACGTCAACTGCTGGACATGGGCCTCCCCCAATTTGGGGGGTTTGCTATAATCGCCACACTTGGCAAGCGGGTTGGCAATCGCAGTATGGTGGTAAAATGCATGGAGAACACTGCTTCTGCTTCTTAGTAAGTCCCTGAGTCGCCTCCTACGACACTGACGGGAAAGTACCTACCTACCTACTTTGCTTAAAGTAATTATGCATTGCCTTATCTATATTTTGTATTGACAACAAACAATATGTGTAGATACAATATTTAGGCATATTCAATAGGTTCTTTTATAGGAAATAATATTGATATTACCTTGAACAGACAATGATGTGGAAATAAGTCTGTATTTACGGTGTGTGTAGCTAGTTCATAGAAGTCTTTAGATAGGTAATACATTGACATTAACTGCTTCTTCAATGTGTGCTTCTTTTGTTCTTCCTGTTTAAATTGATCGCTTTTTAGGTTTTCTAATTACAATTCGTAAATGCTCGACTGGCTTGCTAAGTTGGTGACATTATGATAAGTTTCGATACGAGGTACCTACGAATTTGTATTTCGTTAAAACGCCACCAAATTATCTCGTTTCTGAAATATCATCTAGGTAGGTTCTCTTAGTAGGAATCTTTATTTTAGGTTGTAAGCACACGTATAACAGAAGAAAACGATTGCAA
This sequence comes from Polymixis flavicincta, assembly GCA_949987655.1. Lineage (NCBI taxonomy): Eukaryota > Metazoa > Arthropoda > Insecta > Lepidoptera > Noctuidae > Polymixis > Polymixis flavicincta. The sequence continues at coordinate 12,747,033 of OX465182.1, read as the reverse complement.
TTATCTCTGTATAATCACCTCGTTGCTTCGCTATTCAAAATACCACAGTACTGATATAACATTGAGGTTTTACACAAAATCACATTCACAGTTTATCAGGAAGACTACCACTTATATTTTTTCGTTATAATTTAAGAGATTTAATGATTAAATCCCATTAAAATGTAAGAAGAAAAATGATTGCGGCGAGTACGTTGCCTTCGGCTTGCGAAACAGACTACTCGTTGGTTTCAAACAAACTGCAGCCTAATTGCGTAACGTATTAACTTTCTGATGACGATTCCGAAACTAAGCAAACTCCCTTCGTAATCGTGTTCTATAATCCGAATTGCGAAACTAAATTGAATCAAAATCTGTAGAATTGTATAGGGATGTTAATAAAATCTTGCCCAATCTATTACGTTTGCACGTTTTGTTTCATAACATATGAACTATTCGCTTCCGAATAATATTACTATAAATTAATATTGTTTTAATTACAACTGGTGGTCTACTATTGCTTCAAATGAAAATATACAATGATTCCCTAAAAAACGTAAAACCAATTTATAAAACACTTTCTACCAAAAACTGCCATAATTGAAAAAAGCAACGAAACGTTACAATGTTCACGTTTTATTTATCTGTAGTCGATGAAAAAATCGTAGAAAAGCAGTGTTGTCAACTTATTGGGATAACTCCTAAAACTGGGGGTTTGGACACCCCAACTAGCAGATTAAATTTTGCTTTAGCGGCTGTTCGTTTTGTTTTGATTAGTCTAATTTAGTTTGTGGAAATCTGTTATTATAATAACACGATGATGGCATGTTTTTTTACTGTTTGCATGAAACCTGTGATAGTAATTTTCCCATTATATCTTTATAATACCGAAATCATTTTGGATTCAAACGCTAATATGAAAAGACTCTTCAGCATGACGAATATAGTGAAGTCACACAGAGGCTGTGCCCGTGTCGAGATCGAAAACAGTGTCATTTCGACCAAATAAATCCCATGAAAACATGCTTCCAGAATATAAAGTCAAGCCATTATTGTGTATCTAACAATCATCCATACATCTCCACTTACTTTTTCAGTAACTATTTTGTGATCCCTACTCAATATTATAAATGCGAAAGTAACTCTTTCTGTCACGCTTTCACGCCTAAACCGCTGAACTGATCGTCATGAAATTCGGCAGAGATATATTCTGGAATATGGAGAAGGACATAGGCTACTTTTATACGCGATAACCGACATCCACGCTGGTGGAGCCGCGAGCAAAAGCTAGTCATCTATAAAGTACGTGACGATGATTTGAAAAACTATGACTGATTGTGACATAATAAGTTTTACTTTCAATTTCAAATCTTCAAATGGACCTCAAAAAGGACGACAGAACGTCAGCAATAGGAATTTAAATAAAATTAAAAATTGCGATTAAGTGGAGTCGGAAAAAGTTGGCAACACTGTAACAAATAAAAAAACTATGAAATGTTTTTGTTTGTCTTGAATTTTGTTTTAAATTCGTTGTTTTATGTTTTTCAATAAACTAAATTATATTTACTATTCGCATACAAAGACATGGGCCTATGATAAACAGTATCGGATTATTTTTGTGGTTTCTGCACAGAACACGTAATTGGCAAATGGCAAGGAATAGGGCTCTGTCTTCGTTTTGTACTGGCTGCACTACGTCATAAGCTGTGTTTCTCAATAGCGAAAAGGACGAACCAGAGTATCAGCTGTAGTGCTGTAAGTAAGCCAATATAAACAGGAATTTCGTGTGTCTAGTGATTGTAACTTTCTTAGGTTAACTATTTATTTTGGGTAATAATGATTGTCTGTCAACCTCACATTCTAACTACTGAGATGTTGTTATTTGATATTTTGGTCAGTGGGTCGTCTTAGGGGTTGTATGTATGTAATTCTATCAGCATCTACATAAGCAGCAGATACTAAATTACAAACTATAATAACCAATTACAACCAACAACATAACGTTAATTATTATAACATTTTCGCAGACGATGCCAGAGCTACTAACTTCAATCTAATATTGACCTATGAGGGTTTTAACTCAAAGAATTTGGTGGCAACGCAGGACATTGAAAACCAAGCTTTTGTATTTATCATTGAAGGTGAGCTTTTTAACACAGTTAAGTATCAAGCAGCAACTCATAATTATGAATGAATTTTCTTTGGGCGAACTTTATACATAAATGTAATCACATCATAAATTTCATGTCCCTATTTTTTACAGTTCTAGTTTCGTGCCATGTTAAATAAAGAAATAGCCATAGGTTGATGACGGCCTACTAAATATTGCCTAGTTTGGCCCATAATTAAGTACTTTAATTGAGCAGAAAATAATTTGATTTTGTTTTAAAATTGCAGGAGTCCCCGGAACACTTCCCCTGCATAGACATGAAAGCAGCATGAATGATGTTGGCTGTTGCCATTTGTTTCGGCTACTTATGATGTTGGCTGTTGCCATTTGTTTCGGCTACTTCTGACATCACTGTTACTGCTACTGCAACTACTTCAGTTATCAAGCTGCTCAAGTGCAAAAGTAGAAACTGAAGATTGTTATGAACATACTAATTTTACCTATTTAAGAAAACTGCTGACTAGTTTTGCTCGACAGCAATATACTTAATATGTACTTGTCTTAATTGATATTGGTGTAAACTTTAATACTTACAAAGTGTTTTAATTATGAACTAAAATAACTGTTAGATGTTGAAATACATATAGCATTGATTAAGTTTAAAAAAAGACAAGTTATTGATCATTAAAGTGATACTATTTAGAAAATAGCAGTGTTTATCTGAATTGTCATTTATTTGGTACATAAAGGTAAATTAAAAACAAATAAAATAATGGTTAACATAACTGCTTTATTTTTCACCCTTCTGACTACAGCATTTGTTCACATTTGACATGAATTTGTTGGCTATGAGGCAAAAAGAAATTCAAACAAGTATATTGTATAGATTAGTGGAATTTGGCAAATTTGGGCTACTGTTTTCCTGTGGAAGTCATTTATAATTTAATACAGCTTGGTAATGTTGCTGAGAGAAAGTTTACATTTTTCCTGTTTATACATATAGTTGAGCCACCTGAAAGATAAAAAAATATTTTAAGTACATCCTCATTATTTTCCATCATCCATTACTCATCCAGTCTTTAATAGGCCTCTCCCTTAAACGCTTCAATGCACAATCTACTGATGTACTTTACAAAACTACAATATTCTGCTATTAGATAAACAGTAATTAGATGCCTACAATTCTATTGATGGATGGAACATAGATACTTGACTAAAAAGTATAAATTATCTTTATTTAGGTACCTCATAGGCAAGTCATTTTTTTTAATAATAAATAAAAAAATTGATGGACGTATTATTTAACTATATACATTGTGTATTAATATCAAGCAAAACCAATTCAATGAGAAATATTTTTTGTAGGCCTCCACATAATAAACATAACAAATAAATAGGTATTATGGTTTTTCAATATTTAGAAAACAATGTTCAATACTACCATAGTCTGATGCATGTAGAGTACAATGCTTATTTTGTGGATTTCCACCGAATGTAAAGAATAATATTGTATGATTGAAAATCTTCACACACATTGCATAGTAATTTTACAATGCAATGTGTGTGATAAATTTGACAGGCACAGGCCTCTCTGTGAGAGGGAGTGGACTGTAATCCACAGACAGAATAATTGAATTGGATATTTTTACTAACTTATTATTCACAATAATTAGTTGAAAAATATTTAAGGTACCTAGTAGGCCATCATCATCATTTCAGCCGAAAGACGTCAACTGCTGGACATGGGCCTCCCCCAATTTGGGGGGTTTGCTATAATCGCCACACTTGGCAAGCGGGTTGGCAATCGCAGTATGGTGGTAAAATGCATGGAGAACACTGCTACCCATTCTTAGTAAGTCCCTGAGTCGCCTCCTACGACACTGACGGGAAAGTACCTACCTACCTACTTTGCTTAAAGTAATTATGCATTGCCTTATCTATATTTTGTATTGACAACAAACAATATGTGTAGATACAATATTTAGGCATATTCAATAGGTTCTTTTATAGGAAATAATATTGATATTACCTTGAACAGACAATGATGTGGAAATAAGTCTGTATTTACGGTGTGTGTAGCTAGTTCATAGAAGTCTTTAGATAGGTAATAATACATTGACATTAACTGCTTCTTCAATGTGTGCTTCTTTTGTTCTTCCTGTTTAAATTGATCGCTTTTTAGGTTTTCTAATTACAATTCGTAAATGCTCGACTGGCTTGCTAAGTTGGTGACATTATGATAAGTTTCGATACGAGGTACCTACGAATTTGTATTTCGTTAAAACGCCACCAAATTATCTCGTTTCTGAAATATCATCTAGGTAGGTTCTCTTAGTAGGAATCTTTATTTTAGGTTGTAAGCACACGTAACAGAAGAAAACGATTGCAATTATCTCTGTATAATCACCTCGTTGCTTCGCTATTCAAAATACCACAATACTGATATAACATTGAGGTTTTACACAAAATCACATTCACAGTTTATCAGGAAGACTACCACTTATATTTTTTCGTTATAATTAAAGAGATTTAATGATTAAATCCCATTAAAATGTAAGAAGAAAAATGATTGCGGCGAGTACGTTGCCTTCGGCTTGCGAAACAGACTACTCGTTGGTTTCAAACAAACTGATAGCTGTCAAACTAGTTACGCAATTCGCTTTAGTTATAAAAATAGACCGTATACCCAATTTTTCCCGACATATCATTCACTCTAATAGAATAGTAATCGCTTTCACAGATATTGGAGTTTCGCAATTCGAAATTCGTAAATTTAAGCAAATTGCGATAGAAACGAAGCAAATTAATCTGAATCGTTTGTCAATAATGCATTACGCAATTAGGTAGCTGATAGCTGTCAAACTAGTTACGCAATTCGCTTTAGTTAGAAAAATAGACCGTATACCCAATTTTTCCCGACATATCATTCACTCTAATAGAATAGTAATCGCTTTCACAGATATTGGAGTTTCGCAATTCGAAATTCGTAAATTTAAGCAAATTGCGATAGAAACGAAGCAAATTAATCTGAATCGTTTGTCAATAATGCATTACGCAATTAGGTAGCTGGTAACTTGTGAGTCAAGATTCGCTCGTCATTTTGTGAAGAAAATCCAATTTTTCAGTAATAGTTTGTTGCATAATATGGGCTCTTCACTAGCTCGTAACTTGTTTACCCCGACTAATTCAAAACACAGTATTTACTTATCAAAATAATTTATGATACTAAAAGGTACAGTACAGGTCATTTTCTAATTAAGTCACATAAAGCTTCACTTTCGCAAAGAAAGTAATTTCTATTTCCAGTCGCACTATAATAAGTAAATGAAATAAAAGCCTGTATATATTTTAAAATAAATTATGTCGACAACTGCATGAAACTTTTTTACATAAATTGGTGACGGACTGTTAAGTTGCCTTTGTAAAAATAACATTAAAAAATTAACCAAAAAAATAATACTGAAACTTGAACTCATCAATGAACTAAAAATAAACCATTTCATGTGGCAATCCAAATTAATAAAGCCTTCTTAATTTAGATGATCTCGGACAACGCACACAAGATACCGAAACGGAACTAAAAAATAATCCTCATGATCATGATCCTCAGGATAAATGGGGTTTCAATTACAAGAGCCAGGATGATCAAAACAATGCTAATACACAGGACACAGATCATGAACAATCCAACAAATTCAATCAGCAAGAAACAGAAACTCAACTGAGCGACGACGACATTTTCAGTTATTTACAACACTCACAAAAACACAATAATCATCAAATGAGTGTATGGGATAAATTTGACTTTGGGCCAAATCAAAATGTACAGGAAAATAAATACAACAGTGAGCATACAAACCCTTATGGTAATCAAGTAACTTTCGTTACTCAACAGACAAGCTTAGATCAGCAGCCTCTTAACTCAGTGATCAATCCAGATGAGTCCCAATCAGTTCATCGTAAGGAAAATAATGGCACAAATGCTGAACAGATAACAAGTAATACACAACAATCCCACAGAATCTCAGACACTAATGAACAAAGTAACACTGGATATTTTAACTTACACGATGGAAATTTCAACATACATACCAATCAGAATCAATTTTGGACAGACGAAAATTCTTTTCAAGAAACTCATAACTTACACCACACCAGCAATTGGCATTCCACAAATAGCCACAGACAAGAACAGACTACGAACACGGACACCTATTCACATGTTAACGCTTTTGATACAATTTCACCAAACACAGCGCCTCTTTCCGGTTTGTGGAATAAATTAGGTAATTTCGAACAAACACTGTCAACGGGTAATGTGGATAAAGGTGAAGGAAACCTATTTTCGCAAGTACAGACGACCAACACTCAGAATTCTTATGGAAACTCAATGCATGCATACCATAATATGGAAAGCGCTTCGCAGGAGTATCTTAATAGCGAAATGAATCGTTACCATGATTTGATGCACAATATTGAAAAGGACTTAAGTCAAGTCAATAAATCAAATGACACAAAGACGGAGAAAGAAAGCACTCAAGACGTAGGTCGAGGAGATATTGGCCCTGAAGATTTATCAGATCTAAAACCAGAAAAATACCCATCTGATAGACCTACAAGCTCAGAAACACTACTGAATCAGGATGAAAATAATGTTATGAATAAAAATAATACGAATGCTAGACATTATAACCAAGATAATCAGCATAACGAAAACACTCATGGGCTAAATAATTTCCATCAGCATCACGATTTACAGGACCAGAAAGATTTGGAAAATACGGAGCAACAAAATCTTCAGGTACTTTCACTTCACGAAAAAATTAAACCACCAAATCTACAAGATTCCCAAAAACAACATAACTTAGAGCAACACAATGTACAAGATTATGAAGAAAGCTCGGAGCAACAAAAACAACACGATTTTTCCCAGCAAACAAACATTGAACAAATAAATTTACATGAATTAGAAAAGCAAGATAACTTGGAGCAACAAAACTTACAAGACTTTGGGCAGCAAGTAAATGTAGAGCAGCAAAATTTACAAGAGTTTGGGCAGCAAGAAAATTTAGAGCAACAAAATCTATACGATTTTGGAAAGCAAGATAATTTGGAGCAACAAAACTTACAAGACTTTGGGCACCATGCAAATGTCGAGCAACAAAATTTACTAGAGTTTGGGCAGCAAGAAAATATAGAGCGACTGAATTCACAAGATTTTGGACAGCAGGTAAATTTAGCACAACATAATTTGCAAGATTTCGAAAAGCAAGACAACTTGCAGCAACAAAACATACAAGATTTTGGGCAGCAGGAAAATTTAGAGCAACAAAATCTACACGATTTTGGAAAGCATGATAATTTGGAGCAACAAAATTTACAAGACTTTGGGCAGCAAGTAAATCTAGAACAACAAAATTCACAAGATTTTGGATCACAAGATGAAAATAAACATCTAGAGCAATTAAGTCAAAACTCAGAACAACCTCTTAAATACTCAAAAGAAGAACGAACAGCAGTTCCAAAAAATAATGCACAAACACAAAAAATAATTCCTCCACCAGAAGTAATTGAACAGCCCATTCTTAAAAAACAAAATAATGATTTACAATCAATTTCTACACAAACTCCAAGTACTGAAGTAACTGCAACAGAGCCAGTAACTGAATCAACTGGGTTCTGGAAATCTGTTGGAAAAAAATTCTCAAGTGCAAAAAGTAAAATTGCTTCATGGTTCTAAGACATGCCAATGTATTGGATTTAAATATTCTTAAATAACATATTTATTCAATTACCTAGTCATAATGTTAATTAATTTGTCATAAAATAACTGTAAAGTTATTGTTGCCTTAAAAATATTTGAATATGTGATACGGAATAGATGTGTGTTTGTAAATGCCAGACAAAAATAGTATTTCGTGATTTATGTGATAATTATTTAAATGAAATTATAACTCACCTCCGGTAGAGAGTGGAAATATTTGACAAAAGCCTGCTGCTGAACTGAATCTGTAAAAAATATTATTATAATATAATGATCTAATTTTTTGTGATGTAAATGAAAGTTCTGTTTTATTAATAAAGTTATTATGCAAAGATGTCCTGATTCATTTTACTTTCTTTCCTGTGAAGATAAATAACTGATTGGAATTTTATGTATTACATGTAGATTTGCTCAAAGAACCAACAGTATATACATTCAACATTGGTTTACAATAGTATTTATGAAAGGATCTGCATGATATGGGACTTGTTATTAATCCACAGAAAACGAAATTAATATGTGTACATTCAAGCCATATAAATACATCCCATTCTTTTCAAATCCAAGCTCATACCCATGATTGTCTGCATAAAAATGTAACATATTGCCAATGTTCGCCTATTGAGCAAGTTCCATAACATACCTACTTGGGACTTATAATTGATAAAATTGCTTCAACTGGAGTTATCAGGTGGAATCTGTATGCAGTAGTTGCATGGAATACTCACTAAATTTTCCATTATAAACCGGAATATACCGTACAAAACCCTCCTACAAATGTACACAGCTCTTGCTGAGTCTATAATCTCTTATGGACTCACCAGCTATGGATGCACTTTAAAAAAATTCCTCGATAAAATTCATAAACTGCAAACACATCTGCTGAAACTGGTGGTAGCAAAGTATGTAAGAAATAAAAACCGCGACAATTATACAGGTCTATTTAAACATTGCCACCACCACCAGTTCCACCAGTTCTAGCCCGCACTGAGTACTTGTTTCTCATAGAATATTTTGACAACATTGAGATCCAGATTCCAGTGAAATATGATGTGAATACCATTCAGTCAAAAATAAAATCACTTTAAAGTGCCACATAAAAATATTTTTTATGTAAGCACACTGCATCTTTTACAAAATCAGTCCTATAGACATTTGCGACTCAATGAACAGGAAAAACGTAAAACAAGCTCAAAGAATAAAACAACTCCATGTTACCTTAATTTCACAGTAGCACGTTGTGTAATTCCAGACCATGGCATGCTAAGACAGACCCCAGAGGTCTAATAGTGTGCCTTGTTTAATTATAAGGACAAAAACATGTGTTTTAAAATAAATAAAAAAAGTAAACAGAAATTATAAATAAATAAATAAAAAAAGTAAACAGAAATTATAAATAAATAAATAAAAAAAGTAAACAATTTATAAGTACATATTTAAATTGTTTACCTACATAATTCCTAGGGACGGTAGTTATTATTGACCAAATAAATCAAGAACAATAATGATATTGCTCGACTTTGTTAGTCAAATAGGCCTAAACTGCCAGTTTTCTATGTTTATCAGATTAATTTGATAACATCTCAACATTTCAGATCATAATGGCATCTCCGCCTCCTGTACGCCAATCCCGATTATCAATATACAACCTACATAAAAAATAGGGATCCCAAAATGATATCTTGTATTTTTCTGTGACCTGTTTATTGTCGAGTATAGCCGACATTGGCATTCAAAAGGCTAAGACTAGGCTGGTGATGAACATGGATTGTGGGGATACCTAGAATTGATACACTGTTACATACAAAATAATAAGATAAGCCAAAATGATCCAGATCAATGCACAATATTAGTGTAAGGTAATAACTAGAAGCTATCTTTTGGATGTGACTGGATGATCTTATCTATTTTGGATGCGATCCTATCTATTATTAAGTGCAGTAAGTAGATTGAATGCTTATTAATGCTTTTTTTTAACCTGTCCCACTACTGGGCAAAGGCCTCCCTTCCAATATATGTTATTATGACTCAAACGAATATTTAAAATCACTCAATTATCGCGCATCTGATCTGATAAAACTTAAGTTCTATGGCAGCAATAGAGTAGTTTAGCAGTTAATCTGAGTGTAGGTACTTTCCTTTATCAGACTGGTGTCTAAAATATAATTCTGTTTAAATACTTAATCAAATAGGAGAATAGAGAAAGAAAACCCGTTCGAAATGAAACTAGCAATCTGGAAAAAAATTTCAGTTTTGCAACTTTCTTAAAACCTAACTTTTCTATTAACTATGAAAAAATATGGAAATGATTTTGATCATAATGAAACGTAGTTTAATCCGCAAAGTAAATATTGTATTCGGGAACATCAAAACCATTTTAAATAATGTATTAAAATTATTTATACAGTTTGATATTAATAAATGGTTAAAACTAAGAAACTAAAAAACGGGGGACAGTCGCAAAACCGACAGACCAATTTTTCTAAGGCTGAGCTTACACCAGCGCAAAACAAAAAAATTACGTGGTTAAAATAAAATCAAGAATTACATTTTCAATGTTTATTATTATAATCAGTCTTTAATAAAATAATTAAAAAATTCAGCAGATGACGTACTTTGTACTTAATCATAGAAAGTACTACAAGACATATTAATTTAAACTTAAAATTGGTCAGAGTTACATGTACAGTCGCCAGCAGGTCAAGCCAAAACTGTCAAATTTTCCCAATTGAACGTAAACCTTATTCCTTTGTAATAAAGTTGAAAAACTATCAAAGAAATTTGACAGATTGGGGTAGCTTGATGTGCTGGCCTCTGTCCTACGAGTAGTTATACCTATCACAGTCATAATTGATGCATTTATTTTTCACTTTATGAAATATCAAATGTAATAATGTAACATTTTACTACAATCATAATAATATACTTAATATTACAAAATCACAAATAAATTAACATAAAGGCTAAATCTTGGGCACGCCACGATTGCGGCGGTAAGTCCCCTCTTTGAGGAGTGGTTTGAGAGGCGGCATGGTGTCCTCACCTTCCGCCTGACGCAGGTCCTCACCGGACACGGGTGTTTCGGGAGGCTCCTGTTTCGGATAGGGCGGGAGGAAACGCCCGGGTGTTTCCACTGCGAAGATCGCCCTGAGGACACGGTGGAGCACACGGTGGCGGTCTGCCGGGCTTGGGTGGAGCACCGCCGTGTCCTCGTGGAGGCGGCGATCTCTCGCGTCCGGCCCTGGTCCAGGCCATGGTACGGAGCGAATCTAGAAGAATCTAGGCAGATGCTTAGATTCACGGTTGACCTTGCGTATAAATACCACTAGATAGTGATATTTATAAAATTTATTATTACTTAAAAACATATAATTATTCAAAATCTTAATTTGTAGAGAATTTTATGCACTACAACTTTTACAATACATGTAAATATCATTTAATGAAAAGGAAGCAAAATATTTACTTTTTAATGCTTTTTTTTTGTAAATTAATACTCGCTTGACAATACCTACTTCCTTATTTCGGGGAAATAATAACATTATTATCTAAAAAGATAAGTTTTATAAATTACAATTTTATAATAGCTTATATCTTTAATTATTTTCCGAGTTCCATGTAGTCTTAGCTTTACTGTGTCGGTTTTGCGACTTTGCTGGTCAGCCTGTAGGTCACGGGCCAAAATGTCGCAAAATCGACGTGACGTTTTCTTCCCATTTTATATTCAAAATTATATTTTAACGAAAACATTTACCTACGTTTAGTATCAAATGTATGTAACGTTAGTTTAGGATATTGTTCATCATCCGAAAACAGTTAAATTATGTAAACTTACCTGAATAAGTCGATAATGTGTGCCAAACACGACAGAAGAAATCTTGACAGCCGTTGCATGCACATAAAACACGTCTGTTTACTAGTAAAGTACTATGACAACTAGTGTTTTTTAATGGCGTTCGGTGAATGTTTATAATGTTGTTGCATTTCAAAAAGTAAAATAGTCTAATAAATTTTCAAATGGCAGTTTTAGCTGTGACAAAACCTACATGTCCGGTTTGTACCACTTTTTATGGTATTTTTAAAAATCAAATTGAAATTGAAATTAGGGTATTACTTGAATTACAAACTACCGGCGACGACCAATGACTCAGAGTACTTCAAGCGTTGACCAAAAAGTCATGCTACCATAGTACAAAAAGTTTTCAAAATCGCTTCTAACATCGAGGAACTTAAGTAGTTTGGGGGGACACGCCAAAAACTGACACCTTGGTGTTCAAAATTGTAATTTTTTATTCATACGCAAAGTATTAATAAATTTATTTTATGAATTTAACTAGTTTACAGTATGTTTAATGCTTTTCATTCATTAAAATAATTAGCCACATATAAATTTTACAAGTTATTAGACTTCAAACACAGGGGACAGTCTAAGAGTGAGGGGTACATTTTTTTTGAAAACGCTCAAATTCACTGCGAACACGCACCACACCCCTATATTTAAATTTGATGTTTCCGTGTGTATCAGCAGTACATCAGAAGACGAAGTTAATAGTCTTTCGCAGAGGAGCCAGGAAGAAAAATACATGTTTGGCACCGGTAGACGATTTTCATTTCAAGAGGGAGTTTGGGAAACAGGCAATTATACACACTTACCCAAACTCAATGCGTGGATAGGTTGCAACGTAGACATAGCTTGATATTAGTTAAATTGCTTAGAAACCTGAAAATTTTAGTAAAATTCAATCGGCAAACAAACTATTTTTGACAACTGACTTTGACTGGTTGTGGTTGGTTTACTCGACAAATTGACAATTCATCAAATCCCGCCATTCTCTCTCGTTCAATGTTGCCAAGCCAAAATTTATTTAAAGAGAAAAGTGTAGATGTTTTTCTTGAAATAATTTTACAACGGTGCAAAAAGCCTTGGATTTGTAACTAGAATGACATTCAAAAAGACATTGGGGTATTGCCGGCGCATTGTTGTAATTATTGGTGTTAGTTCCGATTTTGGTCACGCGCTTTCTTGTACACACGGCTACACATCAAGCTATACATTTCCAGTATAAGCTGATCTCGCATTGTTTAGGATTTCCGTACAGTGCGAGATCAGCGTAAACTGGAAATGTATAGCTTGATGTGTAGCCGTGTGTACATACAGTCGCCAACAGGTCAAGCTATCCCAGACTGTCAAGATTTCCCAATTGAATATAAACCTAATTCCTTTGTGATAAAGAAATTTGACAGATTGGGGTAGCTTGATGTGCTGGCCTTTGTACAGAGGCCAGCACATCAAGCTACCCCCAATCCCCAAACCCCCAATCTTTCAAATTTCTCTGATAGTTTTTCAACTTATAACAAAGGAATAAGGTTTACGTTCAATTGGGAAAATTTGACAGTTTGGGATAGCTTGACCTGCTGGCGACTGTACCGTTGTATTTTGATTTTTGTACCTAGGAAAACCCATGGTAAAATTATATTGGGAATAAAAACTGCCACCTTTTTTTATTTTAAGTGTCGCTACTATCCGACGCATCGTCCAAATATTTGACAGCTAGCTGTCACTATCCATATTTTTTTTGTGAACAAGCGATTTGTTTCCCCCCTCAATCACCCACTGCTGAGTATAGGCCTCCCAAAGATGTTAAGCGACGAAATTGTGGAGCCTCTAAAACCGTTTTTACCAGTGTTATATGCTTCCCTTGTCGTTAACTCGTCTTTTAATAGTGCGACAATCTCATACTTAGTTAAATAGATTTCGTTTATTTTACGACCGACGCAAAAGCCATTTGTAGACGATTAACTGTGCTGCCACCTACGACAAGCTTTCAGTTTTTAACCCCATTATGATAAAAAAAATTGGGTGGGAAATCATCAAATAACTTCTCCCGCTCTGAGTGGAGGAGGACGGCGTGTCAGACTTTTACTGACTAAAACCCACTCGTGTTCCCTCAGTAGCCTGTGTGCCAAGGGCGATGGTATCTCTTTCGAACGATCCGCACCCCTGGCAGGCATCGGCCCTTGCGGGCCCCATCGGTTTGTGCTGATATCTCTTTGAGGCGCGTGTGGAACACAACGCGCCGTCGACCTGGGCTTGTTCCTTACAGGACAGCGAGCTACCCATTACTCGGCGTCCACAAGCCCACGCCTACGGTGGCCGGGAATGAGCCTGGGATTATCGACGCCCGGGGCGTCTCCTGCGGCGACTAAGGCCGTGAGGGCGCATGTACTGCCTGTCCCTCACGTGCGCCGCCTCCCTCTTCGCGAGCATCACTGCTTCGCAGAAACCCCATAAAGATATAGATTAGTGGGAAACGCATAAAAATAAAAATAGATAGAAGAATATACTTGTCAAGGTAGTATAGAATTAAAGCTAATTAAAATCATCCGCAAGACACGACCGACGCAACGCATGGCTCAATTATTATGATTATTATCATGCTGTGTTTAGAACTTTAAACAGGCATTGGTGGTAGTGGCGGGCAGAAGATAATGACATGAATTGTATAGTTAGCCTCGTAATTGCTTACCCCACCCTAAGATTTAATGCCAGTTGCACGTCATAAAACGACAAGGTGTAGTATTCTATTTTTGTCTGAGTGATAGTTTCAACTTATTGTTTTTTTTTTTTTTTGTCAAACGTGGTTCAAGTTCATTGTTTTTAAAAGTGGTAATGCAATTAAGAGGTCAATTATACCCAACCCACGTTTCCATAGCTGCAGTAAGCTCATTCAGATTGGAAAGACCAATTCCTATCATTAATGCTCCTGACAATAAGCCTGTATTGACATTTAAATTTAAGTTATCTTCGTTGCATGTTTCTAATTTAAAAACCGATCCACACATACAACATTTAAAATCAAATTTTGAAATGAGTGCCATTTGTATTTCCTTTACAATTTGTAAACTATTCAACCGGCAACCAAATTTGTCGCCATGTTTGTCAATTAAAAGCAATTGATTCATAAAATAAGTAAAATCTATAATTCGCCTTCCATCTACATCTTGAATTTCCTGAAACAATGAAAACCGGGAATGTAGATAGTTAAAAAAAGGGTAAAACTTGTAATTAAGTTACGTAGTTTAGCGGTTAAAACGCTTACCTACATTACAAATGATATGAAATAAATGACCATGTTATTTATATTTCTGTCAGAATGCACTGTTAAAAGTGTCGTTTGGTCAAATGTGCTTTCATTCTCCTTTAACAGTAAATCAGTCCGATAATGTACCTGTATAATAAGTTGTGTGTTCTTTTTTCATAAATGTAATGAAAAAAACAATACATGAAATAAACGGTGTATAGATAGGGAAAAATTACCTCTGTTAAATGAGAATCAATATTTTCATTTGACGAATTTACTGGCCCCTGCTGCATTTCAGCTTTTTTCTGCCTAAAATAAATAGGAAACATGATTTTTTGATAGAATGGAATACAAAGAATACGTCAAAATACACATAAGCATTCGAGTTCCCAAGAAACATGACACTGTTATTTTAAACAGTCGTGTAAAAATAACGAAACAAGACCTCCTCGACATTGAGAAGTTCCTATCGCGAAAAAGTGTAGAGTACATCAGCGTGTGTTATTATGAAAATACCTGTTAACTATAATATTACAGAATAAATGTAAAGTAAACATTTAAAATATTAAAAGTTACATTCTTACCTATAAGCTTCCCTTGCGCTTTTTAAACTATCGGCCAAAACTTATTTTTTCATTTTGACTGAACCATAAGATTTATTATTTTCTCTTTTGCCCATAATCATGAACTATGTCTGAAAATAATGGATTGAATTTATATTTTACATTACATTTTCTTTTAAAATATTCACTCTAGAATATCAAAGCAAAATGTGTAGAATATGTTACAATAAATAATAAAAAAATACTCCCTTCTATCAAGATGTGTTGGTCACGCTATATTCTTGGCGAATTGGCGAGATTACGTGGCGCATAAAGTGGCAACAGCGAGCGATACGTCCTCCCTCTGGAAGCGCGCGGCGCGGACTAAAGCTAAGGTCCGCGCAGTGTTGTTATCGTAAAAATCTGAGCTGCCGTATCTCACTGTCTGGTTTGCCGTATTTATGGGAAAACAAAACGAAATTGCCGTATTACATTATTTATTTAAAAAAAAAAAATCCTCATTTGTTTCTTCTGCATAAAGGTTTCTTAGCGTTTCTATTATTTCAGATTCATGTTAATCTAGTGCGTACTTGTCTTTGCTTCTCATTTTGTTGCACATGTCACATTAAAATTGGTACATTTTCCTTGATTTTGAATAAAGTTTGTCTTATTTACAGTCGATGTTACTAACTTATTCCACATCTTGGTCTTCATGTTGTTAACTTGACTAAATATCCTTTCACAGTCTGCGTTACTGTGTGGAAGACATAGAACGTCTAGAGCAAACTTTGCTAGAGTTTTGCAGTCGGTTGTGATATGGATGTTTTCCCAAAATTCGTGAGCTTTCTACAAGTTCACAACACAACAGAAGAAGACGCAATGTGCCATCACGTCATGCCATGCAATTCTATGAACTAACAATCGGAAGTATTCGAAACAATACAATACTAAATAGGCAAGTAAGCTACCCAATTCCAGAAACAACCCGTACACTCGCCAGACAATAATAATCTTTATTTTAAGGTGTTTAAGTTCAATTTGTATTAAGCATACTGCAAAGTTGAATAGCCGTCCAATAGCACATGGTGTGATGAATTTTGGGTTGGGAAGTCCCCGTAGCAAAAACTACGTAAGATTGGCGTGCATTGATTTTTTTTGTGTTTCAGGTTTCTTTTAGTATTGCCATATTTACAATATTATCAGTGAAAAAACGTTTCGTTTCACCCATAGTCAATTGCCGTATTTTGTGATACGGCAATGAGAGGCCTGCCGTATACCGTATATTCTTTAAAAAAAATCGTGGAATGCCGTATAATACGGCAATTGCCGTATCAATAACAACGCTGGGTCCGCGCGTCTTGAAATATTGTTTTACTTTAAAATAAACAGATTTTTTTTTTCATGCAAGCTGACATAGTACCCTTAGTTATTACCTAACTTTTGATTGAATTTCGATTAAACATACATAGATAAAAAATGTAATTTCCGACGAAAAATTATCATTAACTCTCTGTTTTTCGGAATTATTTTTGGTGTATTTCTGTATGAAACTTAAAAAGTTACTTAGAGCACTCCAAATAAAAAGGTACAGTCCTACCCCAGACATTTTTATAAATAACTAAACTATTATATCTTCCATGTAACAAAGCATCAAAAGTTGGCCGAAAGTATAATTTTATGAAACATCCTTTGCCGAGACAAGGTTTTTACTAATTTAGGTAAACAAATTGAAATTTTTTTTTAGAGGGCTCCCTAGGTTAATAATGAAATTTTCTCGGACATATTTTTATTTTTTGGCTATGTCTAAATCATAATCACTCATCAAAACTCGAGTCAAACGCTCAAATTCAAGAAAAAGCGTGATAGCGTCCTTAAACAAGATAAGAAGTTTCATTTAGCACAGGTTTCATTTTTTATTGAGCAAAGTGTCCATCCAAACAACATGGGAATAGGCCAGGATGACGATTAAATGATAATATAATAAGCTGATCTCGCTTTTTATAGGATTTCCGTTCAGTGCGAGATCAGCGTAAACTGGAAATGTATAGCTTGATGTGTAGCCGTGCATACAGAGGCCAGCACATCAAGCTACCCCAATCTGTCAAATTTGTTTGATAGTTTTTCAACTTTATCACAAAGGAATAAGGTTTATGTTCAATTGGGAAAATTTGACAGTTTGGGATAGCTTGACCTGCTGGCGACTGTACATTGCGAGATAGCTTATACTGGAACTTATAGCTTTATGTGTAGCCGTGTATGTACCACCGTGCGTTGTTGGCCTGTGGTGGATCTTCGAATGAGAATTGTGTTTTTAATTTACCCCCTGACAATAACTTCTTAATTTTACCCCTTATACCTTTTACCTACTTACTCACAATCCCCAATTAGGAGTTTCCCTCAAAACGAAGAGGATTCTACTGCTTATTTAAAAAGCCTTGGTTCTATTCAGTAAAAATATTAAAAACTTACTCTCCTCCCAACTGTGATGTCAATCAATGTCAAATTCGAAATAAATGTCAGGTTGCCTTTGTATCTATAGTCTTTATTTTAGAAACGAAGTGTTGGATTGGAGTAACTATTGTCTTGTTCTGATTTATTTTGTTAGCATAATATGTTGATATTTAAGTGTGGCCTGATCATTTTAACATCTACGTATATTGTATCGTAAGTACTATTTAACTTTTATTCTTAATAATGGCACTTGTGTTTTTTGTTTTGAATGGTAATTGTTCGCAAAAAAAAAATCCTAAGTCTATTTGCTCAATAAATTGTGCCACCTAGGTAGCGCGTTCATGCCACAAGTATTGTTAGCTATATTCTGTTTTGTGGTTCTTCTCTTTGGGTAACTTACAATAAATTCTTTGGTACTTTCACTTTCTTTCGGAATGTGAGTTATTTATTTTTATAGTAACGAATTTTTTTCTTTATGTTTCAGTCTGTGTTTCCAAGTTTCGCAAGACACTAATTCTTTGGATACTGGCCTTGCTTTTTTGTTCATAGCCAGCGGAGCAATTGGTGAGAGGGATTTATGTCTATGTTATATAAAGTCAGTGATGAAATGTAGGTGCAATAATATAAATGCAACATGACTGCTACATATTTATGAGCAGTTTATTGAAACTAAAGCAATTAATTATATTGAACTCTACCTAGTCAAAACAAATGATGAAGAGTTTTGTTTATACGAGTTTTGTGTATAAGCTAACCTTGCTGTCACAGTTTTCTACAAGTTTAAAAAAGAAGGCTAAACTTTTGAATATAACTAAAGTTTAGCCATATTCTTTTCATAGAAGTGAATAATAAAGCATGTTACTTTTTCTAACAATATTCTGCATTTGTGTGTGTTTGTAAAGTACCTAGGTAAATACTATAATGCACCTTTAGAATTATAGACACCTATTTTGCTTGCGGTTCATTTTGCATTAGGTCTCTTCTAAAGGTGCAATAACATACTCATTAATAAATCATCAAGGTCCACTCGCATGATTTTTTGTTGTGCTTGATATTTTACTATGAAGATAACAATATGCTTCTTTTTGATAAAAAGCAAAAAAAATATATGTTTGTTTGTAAAAAGCTGGAAATATAAATTTGGTTGATTCCATTTGATTAATGTTTACATAGTAGTAAGATTTCAATGGGCAAATAAAAGTTGGATCAAATTTTAAAGGCTATTATGGCACTATAACTTACTGTTGGTCAAGGATAGTATGCAGTCAGATCATGTACTGATCAGCTTAACAGGCCCTTTCTGATGATCATGAGAATAATGATTAAAATTTAGTTTTCTGAGGTCTTTGTCAATAACTCTTACAGTCCCATAGTGCCTCATTTTTTATCATCATGGCGTTATTTTTTTTATATCATTACTAATAATTTTGTGCTAACTATGTGTCTTTTTACAGCTGGCAAAATATTATATGACAGATACCAGCAAATACATATACTCGGCTCATTAACACCAAATCCAAATGTTACTTCATTCGCAAATAGGATAGCTTCCTTTTCAGCCTCATTCCTCTCTCTGGGCTTCCTGGTATATTTCTTCCTTTTCCTGTTTAAGGTAAGATCGTCATTGACTAAAAGTTAGCATTTCATGGACAGAAAATAAGAAAAAAAATGAATATTGGGGATTTTAATATGTTACAATATATTTAAAATTGATCTCAGAAGTAGATCTGATTCATTATACTCAAAAGGTAGTCATTACAATGCATTATGTAAATTAAATCATAGTTATTATGTGTATAATCATCTTACTAACTTAAACTAACATAAGTTTACAAGGTCAGTAAAAAAATAAAAAATATCTGTAACATTCATCTTTGTTATTGCATTGTTACTCTTGGGCATTTCATAATAAACACCTTACTAACGTGAGTTCTAAATATTTATGAGCATGAAGTAAATCTCATAAACTAGTACATTTTACACATAACTTATGTAATTATTTGCAGGTGGATAATCATTGCCTTACAGCATTGAATATTTTTATATGTGGATTTGGCACTTTATACATTTGGATGCAGGTATGTTAACTAATTATTATGTATTTTACTTCTATATCTTGTACTTTCTAATTGACCTTGATAATTGAATTATAATTAGGCTATTTTTAAATTCATTTCAGAAGAACATGAGAACATAGTTAGTTAGTCATTTAATTCAAGTACCTAGTGTAAATAGATAGTTGGGTAAAATGTTGTATAATTATAAGCAGTTTAATATAAGTATATGAAATAAACATGCTACTACGTTTCAGAAGATAGATTTTGCATTTAAATTGTTGGTTTTTTAAAGTCGCCATCTGTATCTGAGTTTTTCTAGAGTAATTTGAATTCCTGATTCTAATATTATTCTATTTGGTTGGTTGGAACTATCAACTAGGTGTTGAACAGTTCAAAAAGAAGGTGCGATGAGACGACGTAAATGTCTTGTTATTTAAAAGTCTGAAGCCAAACCCCTTCTGAGATTGTAGTGTTACTAAATTAAGGCTTGTTCAGCTGGATTGTAAATAAATTATAATAGTTGTAACAAAATGTTTATTGTTTCAGTGCATCCTCACGACTTATACCTCGACTCTGTTTTATGATAAAAATTTAACAGTGTTTCGGCAATGCCTTGCCAACTTGAGCTTCCTTATTTTGGTTCTAATGGCAATATTCGGAACTGTAACATCATTTTTGCCATTGAGTAAGTAACACATATTTCCTAACATTTTATAAGCACACTTTGGATACAATAGATCGTAAAAAATCGGGAGCGTTGGCATTGGTCTATAACGGATATAGCATCCTGTATGTAGTCACCAACTATATACAGTAGAGAATATGAATATTATTTCCATTAAAATGTACTCAAGACTGAAAAATTATTTAGGTATGGTATGAGGAACAGGGTGTAAAGTTCACTCATACTCTATGAAAAGGGAGGATCCTCCGACCAGACGGGTGTTGTCTGGTGGGCAACTATCCGACGGTTGATGTCGGGATGTTGTATATAGGTATACGAGTCGCGTGGTAAACTCTACTTGCGCGATGCAAGATTTGTCACATTAAGTCTGATGCATAGTTCGCATGTGGCGTTGTAGATGCCGCTACATCACTCCCCTCTGGATACCGGAGGTCGATAGTAGGCTGAGTCAGTGCATATTGGGATGCTTGCCAGGGCCAGTTGTGGTTCCAGTGGGTTGGAACCGGGTGTCGCATAGTTCTCGGTGAGTTGGAACTGTCTGCGGTGATTCCCTAGTGCGTCGGGGTGGCGCTGCGTTGTGAGACAGTGAGTCGGATGTGGTACAGCGCTGGGTTGAGGTTGAGGCCGAGTGCTGGCGTCGACCAGGAGAGGTTTTTGAAGGCACTTCCTGTGGACCGGCCGAAAGTGCAGTGTGCTGGGCCATGGTCGCTGATGAGGCTGTGGGTGATGACCAGGCATGCGGTTCGCTGCATGCAGGTGGTCAGGACACCCGTTGAAACCGAGGGTGCTGGCTGGCTGTGTGACTCGCCGCTCGAAAGCTTGCGGAAGTGATGATGGTGACGTCACGCTGGAGTAGTTGCAGAAAGGCTGCGTTGACGTTCATTCTCGGGGTCACCAGTATAGAGGTATGAGGAACAGGGTGTAAAGTTCAATCATACTCTATGGAAAAGGAAGGATCCTCCAACCAGACGGGTGTTGTCTGGTGGGCAACTGCCCGATGGTTGATGTCGGGATGTTGTATTTATACGAGTCGCGCGGTAAACTCTGCTTGCGCGATGTAGGATTTGTGTGACCTTAAGTCTTTGATGCGTAATTCGCATGTGGCGCTGTAGATGCCGCCACAGGTACAATTTAAATTTTTAATAACTTTTTTTCCTATTTCAGATGGTTCCAGCACAAACTACTTCTGTTTCATCGTGACTTCCCTATGTAGCAACATATTAGCAGCAATATTTTGTGTGTTTATACTCACTTTTGAAAAAGAGTATGAATATTTTTCTGAGGTAAGATCAATCAATAAGGTACTCATCTTAGAATACCGTTTTGGAAAGTGTCTCTTTCTGTAGGTACCTATTATTCTTATTTTTTTCTTTATCGAATTTCAGGGTTTAAGATCAGAGCTTTTGCTCGACGATGGCAGTTCCTTGGACAATGCATCATTGTCGGACATGGATAGCATATTTGGGGCCCAAGAATCAACTTCAAGTACAATCGTCATAAAGGGTAACATCAGCTGCGCCAAGACGTCCTGACCCGAGGCCGTGCCCAGCGCGGGCACGGTACTACAGCAATCGACTGCCGGCACTCCCATGTCGCCTTTGTACGGCAGCTTCGGTAACACTAAGATAAACATTGATACTATTAAGCAAAATAATATTAACGAGCATCGAGAAGACATAAACAATCTCGAAGACAATGACAGTGGAATGTCATCCGAGGAAACTGACGACTCTCTCAAACTTAACATAAGTCCTAACAATAATGATACCGTAAGTAAAAATTTAAGTTCAATTATTGACGATAAACAAGAAGTAATAACGAAGTGCCTAACTATAGAACCTCATTGTGCTGAGCACAGGAATGAGATTCCAAGTTGTTCGACCGCTGTTAATCATGTAAGTGTTTTTATTGAAGACGCGGAGGCCAGGTCTCACCCGGCGGAGCCTAAAGATCTGAATGTTGATAAAAAAGTTTCAGATTATATTGTGATAGATCTGACATGTGATGTCGACAATGTTCGTGCATTGTCTAAAGGTAAAAAGAATAAAAAGAAGGTTGTCGGTACAAAAAAACGTAACTTCGATTGTGATTATTCAAGTATACCTAGTGTAGGATCGAGCCAAAGTTTAGTTCCTGTTGCGAACAACGAAATTGTGAATTCCGAGAACCAGAAGTTGCTCAGCTTATCTCTGTCAATACTTCTCGCTGCCCTGCTGCAAGCGATGCGCTGTTTCGCCCAGTTCTTAGAAGATATTGTGGTTCCTCAACGGTAATAAATAATTATATTGTGTTCCTTTGTATTTTTGGTGCAGTATTCACTAATATATTACTTATTTTTAAGATTACGAAATATCAATGACATTATATTTAATTACATTGTATTTACTGTGGTTTCATTCTGACGCCCTTGTGACCTACTAACACTGCTGATCCACGGCTAAAGGCAATAATTAAACGACAGTAAAATTGTAGTAATAATTTAATAAATTATTTCGAACAATACACAAACGCTACTATTCACACACATCAAATAAATTAATGAGGTTATATATAGGTCGCACACTAACTGATTATTTCTATTTATTGTCTGAATATTATTTCACTAATATTTCAGAGTGATTGCTCGTTGATCACTGTAATCAGTCTATTGTTTGTGTTATGGCACTTTTTCTTCCACTTGTTCGAGTTTTTGGCGTGAAGTTCTGGTGAGTCAGGTTGTTCAGGGATGGTCGATGCTTGCGGCGAAGAGTTGGCCACGACGATGGACCAGCGCCGCCCACGCCGCTCGTTGAGTGTCGGCAGCTCGGCTATCAGATTGTTTTCGTATTCACTTAACATTAAATAGTTTTCGACCTGTGAACAAGATTTGGAAATTAGCAGTTGACTAGTTTAGTGCTTCAGGCATATATGCGAATTACTAATAAGGTTCTGATAACTTGGTGATGATGACCATCAAGTTATTTACCAGAGACTGAACTTAGGGATGCTGTTGCATGTTAGAAGCAGTAGAAGTATCAGCAGGTGTCTCGTTGTAATTGCGTACCTGCAGACGGGGCTATGATGCCATAATCATAATCAGTTTATAATATTCCCACCGCTGGGACTCTGGCCTCCTCTCGGTGATAGTGCGTGGGCTGTAATCCACCACGCGGGCCCAGTTTGTAGATGTAACGTCTTCGAATATTTGGTTCTGGGACATACTGTCCTCAAAATGTTTTCCTTTACCATTTGAGAGCAGTGGTGATGAAATAATTTACACAAAGTGAAGCGCATGTCTGGGTTCGAACCTACGACCTACGGCTCGGTAAGTCACGGCCGGTACCACTGAGCCAACACTGCTCTCTAGGAAGGATAGATATATATTTAAAAAATCATCTGTGAAAAACCTGTAAGGCAAGTATTTGTGACGTTATAAACCATAACAAATTCGAAACAAAAACCGAAAAAGAACTCATTACCTTATTACAACTAGTGATACAATCACCCCCGCATTCTAAGTCTTCGAGGAGATGGTCTGGTATGTCCAGATCAAGGTCGAGGTCCAGGCCACCTTCCTCGCTGATGCAGGTCAGCTCGGGCGGCACGTTCTGCGGCGGAGAGCCCAAGGTGCCGGGCCGAATGCTGTCCAGCAGGAGGTCGCGACCCGCTCGACCTGGTGCTACGAATTCTGCTCCTAGAACTGAGTTTAAATTGTTTATTTAAATAACAGATTTTGATCAAAACAATAAACTAAAGGGTCCTAAATTAGAGAGGTAGGTAAACATAAAAAATTGGACTCTATCTGAACTAGCAATTCAACAGTGATGTCAATGCCTTTATAATTAATTAACGTACCTATCGATGGCAAAACTTTCCAACTGTTTTTGGCCCAAAGTTCAGTTTCGCGAACTCAAGTGCTTGAAAACATAATCTAAGATTCCATTATTAAACCATTCGTAAATAGCTTAACTGCCCAAGTTAATTAAGGTTTTATTCAAATTAAGGAAAATGGTTACTAAGTACTTAGTTACAGTCAGTTTAGCTACTTTTCTGCATCGTCATAAGAAGTTTTTGCAATCAAACTGTTTTATAAAAAAAACTGCCGATAGAAACATGTATAGGTAGATAATTAATTACATCATTATGAAAAAGCTGAATTCACGCAGGTACCTAAGGTAAGGTTTCATGTAGGTAAGTAGGAACGGTGGAATATTCCTCATATTTTATAAGGGTGGATCCTCCTCAAAAAAGTAGGTACCTACTCAGACAGAATGTTTTGTGAAGCACCATATTTCTTCTAGTTTCTGATTGCTAGTTTTGATTCCACATTGTATGTTATGTACAAAGAATTATTTACCTAAGGCGGTGGCTGCGCCTGCGGCTGTGCGCGGTTCACGTTCGCGACTGCGGCTGTGTCGCGAAGGCTCGCACGTCGATTCGCAATTCGCAGTTCCACCGTTTTCTCTGCAACACAAATTGAATCATTCGTGGCAACTGGGAGTGACAATATTAAAGTTCAGGATGGCGTGTGAATGACGAGTTAAATCAGGTAATAAAAATGACATTTGTAATTTTAGGCCTATTTCTATCTTACCTGCATTTAGCAAAATATTTGAAAAGTTAACACTCAAGCAGTTGCTAAAACATTTTAATTTAAATAGCCTCCTTCATAATGAGCAATATGGCTTTACAAAAGGCCGTTCGACTACTGATGCGGGTGTTGCTCTGTTGAAACACATGGGAGAACTCGCAAAATGCTATTGGAGTTTTTCGTGATCTCTCAAAAGCCTTTGATTGCGTGCACCATGAGACGCTTTTGTGTAAACTTCGTTATTACGGTGTCCATAACGATGCTCTAAACGTAATACATTCTTATTTGCAAAATAGAGTTCAATGTGTAGAAATTAATGGTAAAAAATCTTCCGGGCTGCCAGTTCAGTTAGGTGTGCCTCAAGGCTCAATACTCGGCCCATTCTTGTTTTTAGTTTATATTAATGACTTACCGTTCTATTTAAAGGGTATTTGTGATGTTGTACTGTTTGCAGATGAAACTTCTCTTATTTTTAAAGTAGATAGGAATAGACAAGACTTTGACGACGTAAACAGTGCACTCTCAATGGTTACGGATTGGTTTACGGCAAATAGCCTTGTTCTCAATGCTAAAAAAACGAAATGTGTAAAGTTCGCGTTACCGAATGTTAGAAATCTAGGTCCCAATATCGTCTTAGATAAAGAGGTGCTTGAAACCGTAGACTCGGCAGTTTTTCTGGGCATAACAGTAGATGCCAAACTTCAGTGGGGATCACACATATCAACACTAGCAGGGAGGCTCAGTTCAGCCGCCTACGCCGTCAGAAAAGTAAGACAATACACTGACGTCGATACAGCTCGATTAGTATACTTTAGTTATTTTCACAGCGTTATGTCCTACGGTATTCTGCTGTGGGGCAAAGCCGCTGATATTCAAAATATTTTTGTCCTTCAAAAACGTGCTGTTCGTGCAATTTACCAGCTAGGTGGCAGATTTTCCTTGAAAGTTTTTTAAAGATATTGGTATTCTCACAGTGGCATCACAATTCATATTAGCTAACATCTTATTTATTAGGCAACATATACACTTGTACACTAAAAACAGTGATATTCACACCGTTAACACTAGAAATAAGAACAAACTACGTGCTCCCTTTCACCGGCTTCATAAGGTTCATAACTCATTTGTTGGGCTTGGTATAACTTTTTATAACAAGCTTCCCACTTCTTTGCTAGATTTGCCTTTTGATGTGTTTAAAGCTCAAGTAAAATCCATCCTTTGTTTAAAGGCTTACTATTCCATTAACGACTATTTAAATGACAAGAATAGTTGGTCGCTGTGATTAACACAAGACAATGTTTATGTTCTTTCTCCAGAATTAGCGTACCTAGTGACAGGTTATATGGGTTCATATAATTATTTAGTTTAATACTTTTTTTTTAATTTTATTGACCTAGTGTTTTTTTATTATCTATCTATTATGTCATTAGTTATTGACATATAGAGCCCTTTATATCAGGAGACTTTTATTTTTGGTAATATGCGTTACTGTTTATTACTTTGCCTATATATGTATAGAATCAAGTCCATCCGACTAAACAGACAGCTGTGCTGCTGGGGAGTTTGTTGCGCCACTTCTTCTTCCCAGCTAAAGCACTAGGAAGTGTCGAAGGGTGGGCGTTTTTGGGGGACTGTCTTATGTATTTTGACGTTCGAAAAGTGCTGATTCTCAGCCTAATTTGAATAAATGACTTTTGATTTTGATTTTGAGTGAACACAAGACGACTTTCGCGGGTCAGCCAATAGGCTGGGCCTATCTTGCTTGACCTGCATCTCCACAAAACCCATCAAGAAATTCTTGATTGATTTGTCTTTTTTTTCCCTTTTAGTCACCAAATAGCATGGGCTTGGAAGGTAAAAATGTGTAAAAGAAACGAGGTCCTATGGTAAGCAGTACCTAGTTAAAACTTTTCTTTAAAAATAACATTCATAACTACAACCTATTCTCAACTTAAAATTATAGGTCCTTACTTGGTGTGTTTGTGCGCTACACTGCGCCTATGAAGATCGATACAGAAGAGAGACAGGGACCCGATGAGGGAACACGTCGAGCTGAAGTAGTAGCCCGCTTTGCCGCCGCAACCCACGTTTATGTAACCTGGAAATTTAAAGATATTAGATAGGACGTAGGTACCTACTTAACCATAATTACGTAGGTAATCACTACCTACGTAATTCCATAAATTAGACGCGATATTTCGGCGATCATCAATGCTGCATAACTACTTAAAATAGCGTTTTGAAAAAACCATAGAGCATTTAGATATGTATAAGTCATAGAGAATAACTAACTCCCTATGGTTAAGGTTACATCTCACCTGACAGCGGCACTCCTATGGCGATGGGCACGGCCTGTGAGCACTGCACGAAGCCCCAAGTGCGTGCGAAGTTGCGTGAGCGCACGCGCTCGTACGTATACATCTTCAGCGAGTAGTGGTAGCCTCCGCAGAATATACCTGCAAGTATTATAATATTTTTAACCGACTTCCAAAAAAGGAGGAGGTTATATGTTCCACTGTATGTATTTTTTTTATGTAAGTATGTTCCTCGATTTCTCCCCCATTTGTGGACCGATTCTCAAAATTCTTTTTTTATTTCAAAGAGTATACTCCTGAGGTGGTCGCATTGGAACCAAGTCAGGGAAATCGAGGGCAACCCTTAAATTTTGTAGGTATTAACAATGTTTTTCATATATTTTCTAAAGCTATTGAGACATTTGCATATGGTCATCATCATGTCATGACGCTGAGCTGATGAAGGAAGGTACAACTCTTTAACGGTTAGGAGTTACGTGGAGGTTCAGGCATAACTCCGTCATAAGACCGATTTGAAAATTCTTTTTTTGTTCGAAAGGAGTTTATTTCGAAATGGACTCATTTAAATTTCATATAGATCGGATGATGCGTTTCGGAGACAGACAACGGAGCTCTTCAAAGAATGTGAAATTGCGAATTGGTGTGAAAAAGTTTTTATTTTTCACTCTTTAGTTATAGTACCTACACTATAACTAAAAAGTGAAAAATAAAAACTTTTTTCAACAAAAAAAAAACAACCGACTTCCAAAAAACACTAAAAAGTGAAAAATAACTTTAATTTCGGAAGGCGGTGTCAAGAAATTAATAAAATACATATACAAAGTCACCGACTTCCGAAATTAAAGTAATTTTTCACTTTCTAGTGTTTTTGGAAGCCGGTTGTTTTTTTTTAAATGTTTATTTATTTATTACCATAGAACAAGCAGTATTTCATCTATATATTAGGCTTGAATTGATATCAATATTAAACTTAGAAATGACTTATTTTCTTAGTTTTTTGAGATTACCGATTTGTTATAGTGTGTCCGGGGGTGGGGTACAGTATAACAGTCATAGGGGTACGGTATAACAAGATGGTGTACACTTAAACAGTAGATTATACATACATCCAACGAAATTAAAGCAAGACAGGAAATAAAACCAGCTCCGATTTTAAAGGAAAATAAAGGACATTATCAACTTGACCACTTTTGCGGACATAATTGACGTCATTATTCATCTTCCCCATCTTTTTTAAATAATTTTCCAATATAACTCCCGAAAATTTTATAACGAACAAACATCTTTTTTTGGACGTCTCGTTTCATTCCAATTCCAAATCATTTTCGATAAAACACATGTAATAGTACATTATGGTACAAGTGTGTAACATTGGTGATTATCGCTGAGGCGCCATTGAGACCCGAGCCGTTAGGCGAGGGTCTTAAGAGAGCCGAGGACGATAATCATCAATACACACGTGTATCATACGACGTTTTTCAACACACTTGCGAAGAAAATAATACTACAAAATCATCATCATCATCATCATCATCATCATCATCATCGTCATCGTAATCGTCATCGTAATCGTCATCGTCGTCATCGTCATCGTAATCGTCATAGTCATCGTCGTCATCGTGTCGTCATCGTCATCGTCATGTCATCTTCATCGTCAACGTCATCGTCGTCATCGTCATCGTCATGTCATCGTCAAAGTCATCGCCATCGTCATCGTAATCGTCATCGTCGTCATCGTAATCGTCATAGTCATCGTCGTCATCGTGTCGTCATCGTCATCGTCATGTCAACGTCATCGTCGTCATCGTCGTCATCGTCATCGTCATCGTCATGTCATCGTCAAAGTCATCGCCATCGTCATCGTAATCGTTATCGTCGTCAACGTCATCGTCAACGTCATCGTCGTCATCGTCATGTCATCGTCATCGTCATCGTCATCGTCGTCATCGTCATGTCATCGTCAAAGTCATCGTCATCGTAATCTTCATCGTCATCGTAATCGTCATCGTCATCGTCGTCATGTCATCGTCATCGTCATGTCATCGTCATCGTCATCATCATCGTCATCATCATCGTCATCATCGTAGTCGTCATCGTCATGTCATCTTCATCGTCAACGTCATCGTCATCATCGTCATCATCGCCGTCGTCATCGTCATCATCACCATCATCAACATCCACACCCAAAAAAAAATGGGAACAACAAACAATCACTAGTCAAATTCTTCACAATTTTTTGTCATATAACATAAATTCGCGCCTTCTTCCGTTCATCCAGCAATTTGACAGCAGCTGTTTATGATGGCAGCGAATAAGATTGACAAAAACGTAAAGAGATACCATAGAAAAATTAGAAAACGACAGAGATAATCTTGACGTTATACTGTGCCCCCCTGTTACACTGTCCCCCACTTGACCCTACCTTTATTAAATAATAATGAGATTACCTAGGAACTTAAATTCTAAGTTATTGTAGATATTT
Source organism: Polymixis flavicincta (assembly GCA_949987655.1). Classification (NCBI taxonomy): domain Eukaryota; kingdom Metazoa; phylum Arthropoda; class Insecta; order Lepidoptera; family Noctuidae; genus Polymixis; species Polymixis flavicincta. The sequence goes on along the minus strand of OX465182.1, from coordinate 12,716,996 downwards.
TATAAGTAGGCGTTGCTTACCATAAACCCAAGCAAACAAAACATAGCCTCGATAGGATCCTTCCACAGCCGTCAGCGCCATGGTCGCCAGTCCACACACGAACACGGCAGCTTGAGTCAGGTACTGGCGTGCTATCCTGCATTCTGCCGACTTCTGATGGACCAGGAGACCGAAGACTGCACATCCTACCGCCCAGGCAAGGCCGAGGTATACTTGCAGCAGTTCCACTGTATCTCCCAAACCTCGAATACAATAAAGGTGTTCTTAGTTTACTGGCGAGGTGATTGAAGATTTGAAATAATCTGGTGGGATTTACCATAATTTTGGGCGCAAAATACCTACGTACCCAGTTACCCATGTTAACATCAGACGTTTTTATGTGCTTAAAATCGTCGAAGTGGGTGCAACTGTGATGCTCTTTGCGATGGTAGTAGATAACAACTTTGATAGGTCTGTACGGTCAGCTAGAAAATGTTACAATCATCATCTAAATGAGTGTTTTCTGAAGTGATGTTAACTAGATGGCAGCAGTGAGACGTCAGATCCAGATACCTGTCAAAAGTGTCAAAGCGCCTACGGACTGAATGGTGACCGCGTGAATGAAACGAATGACATCAAATATTTTAAGTTTGTTGTCAAACTGGAAGACCTTTTGTCAAAGTGGCGCCAACTGGTGGCTTTAATATTCATAAACACCCTCATTGACACAAATGTGTACTTATTGATATTGTATTTCGTCCTTTCATTTAATATTCTTTTAATTTTACTTCGAGTCTGATTTAAATTTAAATTTTTAAAAGTTTAAAAAGAATTGTAGTGGTAATAGACTTCCGTCCTATAACTAATTAGGTGATGCATTAAAAGTAATGTAACCAATGGTATAAAAGTACCTTCTTCTTCAGCATGGTAAGCCAAATAGAATATCGGGGTGTTGATACCAAACGCCGATATCCCGGTCGACATTAGCAAGATCCTCACTGTCTTAGACTTCAATGTGGAGAAATCAAAGAATGGCTGGCGGTCATCGGTCTTGTTCCTATCCTTCATCTTCCGTTTGATCTTGGTCTGGTTCTTAAGGTGCAATATCGCTCTTCTCTGTGGGTGGTACAGGGACGCTGATCGATAGAAAGTGCCCAGTATGAAGGTAGCGAATACTACTACCGTCACAGCCTGCAGTCCTAAGCGCCAGCCGATCGCCCTGAAAGTTTTTAAATGTCATTAAGTAAGTGGGTATGTTAGCTGCCATATTGTATCATTTTGATAAAGTTCTGAGGAGGACGGAGGACCTTTTGATATTTAATCGAAGGGAGGACCCTACAATATCTAGGTAGGAATCGGAATATGTATATACCTAAATTAACACAATACACGCTTTGAAGAAAACATGAATTTATAATTTTTGATTGAAAAGTATTCCAAATAAAAATAACATAACATCACGCCTAAATTCTCAAATACTTTAAATTATAAATATTCGCAAGATATTTATTTGGTTCCCTAAACGGAATTAACTAAACCAACCAAATAAGCAGATTATTCCAATATTGATTCCCCGGTTCTTTTCCAAGAAGTGTCAATATTTACCTTATGACACCTTTGATGAAGGTGGACATGACGGCGATGCCCAGTCCGCTGCCGCTGACGATGAATATCTCGACGAGCTCCCGTTTCCGTTTGAAGTATTGCGCCACCATCAGCGTTGAGCAGTCCCTTGTCAGGCCCACGCCCACACCTACCACAGTCCCTGTGATTTAAGCAGGTATTAAAACTTCATGTGAGTGTCCACCTAGTTAAACCCATGTTTAGCCGTTTCGTAAGTAGGTAGGTACATCGATTATTGACTCTATCCAGCCTAATCGAAATGATAATAAGGTAGGTATCTAGATTATCATCATTTCAATCGGAAGACGTTCACTGCTGGACTTAAGCCTTCCCCAAACGTTTTTTAGGGGGTTTGCTATAATCACCACGCTTGGTAGGCTGGTTGGCGATTGCAGTATGGTGGTAAAATGCATAAACAACGCAGCTACCCATTCTCTGGTAAGTCCCTTAGTCGCCTTCTACGATATCTTAGGGAAGAAATGGGATAGTGCTATTCTTTTACGTTCGGCACCACACGGATTTTGTAATTGAAATTACATAGATATATAGTAATCAAGAGAGTGGGAAGGCCTCCCACAAGGTGGACCGATGACCTTGCGAAGACCGCGGGTATCCGCTGGATGTGGGAAGCACAAGACCGGTCGAAGTGGAGGAGCCTGGGGGAGGCCTATGTTCAGCAGTGGACGTCTTTCGGCTGATATGATGATGATGATGATGATGATAGTAATCAAAAGCACTTATTTTTATCTAAACGCGCAAATGTTAATACGTGGACAAACTTTTAACGCAATTGGATTGACGGTATGGCAGCGCATAAAATACGAACATACAAACGTTGATTTTAAATAGGTATTATATTTTAAATTGAAAAAAAAGAAAATTAAGTAATGCTACGTGTAGGGTTTCCTTCATCAATAATTATTTGATAATACTAAAATATATTATCTACCTAATGCATGTACATACGTAGCAATCTTTACAATTCACGTAGACGTAGCTACGAGTAATAGTAGTTTTCTTTGCTACGCACCTACGACACTGCCTACAACGGTCTACGATAAAAAAATACTTATTTTGGACGTTATTTAGTGCAATAAAATTGGTTCTTGAACTAATAACGTTGCATATTGCACTGGGGAAGTTGATGTAGTCTCTTACAGGATATCACCGCTTGTTAGGATCCACAAGGGGAGCAGTAATATGACGTGTGATAAATCATCTTTTTTATTCTCATGTCACTGTGACTACCGTAACTACGTATGGTGAGCCATATAGGGAAGTATGTCTCACTCAACGATAGATTTATCGCTAATTACAGATTCCTAATTGATTATCTTTGAATGCAAATAATTACTAGGAACTACCCATTATGTGTGCAGCTATAATTGATACCCGTTATAAATTACTAGGTAGGTAGTGGTACTATATTACACGCTTTCAGATTTACATACATACATACATACTCAGCCTATAAACGTTCCCACTGCTGGGACACAGGCCTCCTCTCCTGCCGGAGGCCTGTACATATTTATTATCTATTAAAAGTCTATCCAGACATTTGCAGGTTCATCTTATTTTATTAATTATGTAATCCTACATTGTTCTCAAGACAAAAAAATAAACTGGCTGGCAGCCCCTGTCCCATCTCTGTAACTAATGTGCAGACTCAGTCACAAGTTACACACAAAATTAACGCTCTGCTATGTTCTGATAAGTTCAATTGTGTGGAAACACGAACAGAGTAAAATCGGCTGAAATACGAGTGTAAAAGTCGTGAGAAATACAAATAAAAACACGACTTTTAGTGTTGTGTACAAACTGTTCAATAGCATTAGACATTGCAATCATGTTTATTCAGCAAGCGGTCTTCGTTGAAATAAAGCTGGATCAGATTGCGGTATCGAGACGTTAAGTCTACTGTCTTTTCATGAAACGCTTTTGCTAGATCGGTCGTAGGTACTGAATATAAACCGATAAATCTTATTTACTAGCGCCTGTGAAAATTCTGATAAATAAAAAATTGTGGCCTTTTGAAATATCGGTTCTTTAATCCATTGATTTATAAACATGACTCATTGCTAAAAACTGAAAAAAATACCAAATCGTCTCCTATTTCTTAGATGAAATTACAACTCGTAATAGTTCCTAAAAAAATGTCGTGGTTTCCATAGCGTATAGTGAGTTAGCCATTCCAGATCTATCAGGTTTCTTCTTCACAAAATAATCGTGGTGCCTAATACAGCTACGAAAGGTAGTATCCACAAAAATAGAAGTAGGTAACTATCTACCTAGGTATTTTTTTTTTGGTTGGAAATCATCAAATAACTTCTCCCGCTCTGGGTGGAGCAGGAGGGCGTGTCAGGCTTTTACTGACTAAAACCCACCTGTGTTCCCTCAGTAGCCTGTATGCCAGGGGCTGCGGTATCTCTTTCGAACAAAACCCGCCCCCTGGCAGACTATCTACCTAGTAAGGGCATGAAAATAAATGTAAATAATTTCATCCTAGGACGTAATAAAAGAGATCCGAAAGGGTATTAAATCGACAGTAAAACAAATAAGACCTTATGTGGGAATGGGAAAAAGGAGTAGTAAACATAAAATCCAATTATTCAGCTAATTTCGTGATATTTCAGCGTTAGATGTAACCTATTTAGATAGACAGGGATTTTTGTTTCGTCTTACAGACATAATACCCAAAGCAACTCTTTAGCTATGTTACAAACTGATCCATTAGTGGGTGGGTCATCATGGGCATCATAATGTGATTTAGCGTCACTGCCTCAGTGTTAGTTCTCTAACTAATAAGTAGATACTTAGAACCTAGATATGACTCTTCATACCCACATAGGCAAATACTTTTTTTCTTCTTTTTTTAAGTGAAAACTTCTTTAGGCGCGTTGAGCACTTTTTGGGGGAACAAAAAACATGGAACTTGTGTTACCGAACGAATTCCATGAGCTTTATGTAGATATAATGAGTATACTTAAATGGGTGAATGAGCACACAGATGAGTCTCGCGTTGATGTCTTTGGGAATCGTCCCTTTTTCATTAATTAGGAAATTCTAATTCTTTTATCGCTTTCTTTCCCTTTGTATTTCATCGTAAAAATCTGTGCTATTACCTTTAATGGCTGAAGTCGATCACTCGTTTATCATTTTTTACCGAGAGCAATCAGGACCCAAGGACCCAATGTGAACTCCTGTATTGCTGATTAAAAATACTCAGTTTTCAGTTCTGACGGCACCTCCGGAGTGCCACTGTTTTTTTTTTTAGGTGTATCCACTTTGTTACTCATTAACTGGAATGTGGTGCTCAGATAGGCAGTAGCTACATATAAAACTAGCTTTTGCCAGCGGCTTTGCCCGCGCAGAAATTTCATCCCCTATTTAACTTCCTTAAGGATTGAATTTCGAAAAATCCTCTGTGCAAAATTTCAGCTTTCTAGGTCCAAGGGTTTGGGCTGGGCGTTGATGAGTCAGTCAGTCAGTCAGGACTTTTCTTTTTATTTATATAGATAGATAGGTACTGGTATTCAGTTGCATCCGGTTAGACTGGAAGCCGACCCCAACAAAGTTGGGAAATGGCTAGGCAGACCATGATGACCTAGGTATAACTCTTCATACCCACATATGTAAGTACTTACTTCTTTTGATTCTTTGGAATGATTATTGCCATTCGAAACTGTAACGTCCGCTGATGACATTTTAAATCAAAGACATCTTAACTCCATCTTTCAATACCAAAATGAAAACAGCGCTGTCCCATGCATTATTCCGTTTACACGAATGTTTAATCTCCTACACTCCCCAAAAACAATCCGATTTTGCCCGTTTCTATTCATGACAGTAACCAGTATCATAACAATTGTTGTGTTATAACGTTATTGTCCGTGTTACAGTAGTGGATGCGAAGTGCTATCGTTACTCGCACATTCATTGCTCGTTGAATTTGCAGTGGTCGTCGCAATACCAATCGAAAGTCGGTTTATATTGTATTGCTATCGTGATTTTAACCATGTAACAGGGCGATATCTCACTATAATACGATCTCCTTGCTATCGTTAGCCGTGCAGTTTGAGTTGTGAAAGTTTTCCTCATATCTATGCAGCGAAGCTATCGTCCACATGTAATCAGTATTTCCTATGTAACTTGGAGCACTGATTTCCCTGAAGATTGCGAGCATTCGAGGAACACAAGCATGTAGTCTTGCTCATAATCGTTCGAGCGAAAACGTAAACCAGCTAGTATATACGCAAGATATTATCCTACTCTCGTGCTACTCCTTTTAATATTATAAATGTGAAAGTTTTTATGTTTAGATGTTTGTTACTCAATCACGCTAAATCGGCTGAACAGATTTGGATGAAATTTGGCAGACAGATCTATATAAATAAAAATAAAAGTCCTGACTGACTGACTGACAAATCAAAGCCCAGCCCTATCCCTTGGAACTAGAAAGTTGAAAAATTGCATTTTAGAGGTTCCCTTTGTAATGTAGACAAGGAATAAGGAAAGATTTTTCGAAATTCAACCCCTAATGGAGTTAAATAGGGGATGAAAGTTCCGTGCGGGCGAAGCCGCTGGCTAAAGCTAGCAGATAATAACCTGGATTGACACATAGGATACTTTTCATCCCGGTAATACATTCTCGTGGGATAATTTCCCAACACCACGCGGCCGAAGCCGCTAGTAAAAGCTAGTTATAGATAATTTTAGTGTTTATAATCTGTCTTATTCCCGGACTCAGACAAGAAATAAGTTGGTCCTGTGTGATCTTAGAAGTCATTTTATGAAACAAGTAACTGCTGCCAGAAACTTAGTTCGGATACAAACTTCAACACTCTCATGGCTCGTTCAGGGGGTGATGTTCTAAAAAATATTATGTAGTGCAAATCTGGAGTCTTTAAGGAACATTATGTTCTTAATAACTTCTTAAAGTCGTTTAGTTGATGTGTGCTAGCCAGACACAAATTGTTTAATGTGAAAAATGAACCACTTAACACTTAATCGTGGTTTTCGAATGGGGTAGGATGTAACGGTTAGTGAAACTCAGTGCAAAGTACCTAATAGAGGCACTTCACTGTAACGCGGTGGTAGCGTCCCAATTTAAATGCTAATGCCACGTTCTGCCGGGCGCCAACGTGTTCTCCTTGAAGATAGAACTGGCTCACAGTGTGCATGTGAGCTCGCATGCAGTTTGCTTCAACATTCTCATATTTTCTATGAAACACTTTAGCTTGCGAACATCCGACGTTATTCGCAAGATTTGTAGAAATAGCTACAAGGTAGGTAGGCACCACACAGTACACACAGCTCCACAGAAAACTCATCCCCTACAAAGGCGGCATGAGTTTTCTGTGGAGCTGTGTGTACCTTCCTATGCATTACTCCGAGAGTAAAATACGCCACGTTGATCCGATACGATTTGTGGCTTGTTCGATAAAAGCCCGCCAGTCAATCCGTAAAAGCAGAGTTCGTTTCGTTAAATTATTTCTAAGAATTATTTACTACGCTGAAAATTCAACTTCAAATTCCAAGAATTGAGATATAAATAATTCAGTTCCTTTCAAGCGTTTGATAAAAATAAAGTTGTTATATTTTCAATTTCTATGAGTGAGACATTATTTGATAAATCATGTAATAAATAACTCGTTTCAGTAAATATTCAGGTTTCTATTTTAGTCTTTACGAGTATATACATTGATAGATATCCGTTTATTTACACAGAGACCCAATTAGCGGATACCTTTGAAGTTCACTAAAACGGGTTTCGGATATGAATCTGATGAAATAAATTGAGTTGTCAGAAGCGCGCGCGGTGGTTTCAGGTGCATTAACGTTCCAATTATTTATTCAGTGTTAATGCAAGTGTACTACGCGCACGTCCTGAACCGGATTCCTTACGACATTTTAGTATTATTAGGCGCATCGTTAATTTAATTCGGTTTGAGTGCTGCTGGTAGGTAACCTAGATCCTGTAATGCAATACAGGAATAGTTTCACATATTACAAAATTGTTAGTACCTATATAAACTTATCTGGTGGTATCGATCTGTTTTGAACAAAATGGACATACAATATATTTTGTCACTTCATCTCAAGAGGCCGTCATCTCACGCTCAGTTTTCTAATGTGTGGTCATCTTAAACGAATTTTTAAATGAGTAAAGCTTACCATAGCTGAAGAAGAGCTGGTGGAACTGCGTGGCGAACGAGGTAAAGAGGCAGCCGAGGGCGGCGACCAGGCCTCCCACGACGGCCGTCACGCGCGTGGACTTGCGAACGCACAGTGCCACCGTCACCGGCGATAGCGCGAGCGCCACCCCTGCTGATAACGCACCCAGGCATCCTGGAACAAACGTAAAGGAATAAATTAATGATCACTATCTGTAAATTTTGTATATGAGCTGTAGGTAGGATTTGTCCTGAGCTGTACGAGACTCCTGCGTAGGGGTTACAGAGCGAATCACCGAACAATGTCTGCCAGCTTCTCGACACTGGCCATAAGTTTCGATAAATGCCCGACGACTTATACGTAGAAATACCAAAATATTTCACAGTTCCACAAACAATCCCCAAGAAAATATCTCAATACAAAGCCTTAAATCAAATTTGTGTACGTATCCACGATTTTCTCTATAAACACAATAGTCCAACTTCAGTGCTTTAGCTGTCTACGCCACGTTTTTGCTTACCAAGTAGCGGACGGCTACAAAAAGCTCGTGATGTTTATTGTTATCCGACGTCGTAAAGATTCGCGTGCAGGCATTCCGTCTGCCTTGTACGGACGCGTGGCTCCTGCAGGGCTGGCTCCGAGAAAACGAGATTTATGTCAAAAATATTTATGAACACACCTTTATATGTGTTAAGCGACAGTTTAAATAATTTGACATAATGTTATAGCCGTTCTTCTGCTTTATGCATGAAGTACTCTCCAAACAAATGCTTGTGGCGCTCATGAATTTTCCATCTTGTGATTTATTTTCAGGCCGAAACGTATCGTCATCGCTTTTTCTTTGAAAACGTAAGGTGATATGTTAATTAAGTGTCAGTAATGTTTTTGAATTGTAGTGTCTACAAGTGTCCTACACATGTGACGGATCTTTGTCTGCCTAGAAGACTTGTTAAATTATGTAATTCGAATATCTAACAGTTTTAATGAGTTCGAATAGTAAAAGTAAAACTAATGTTTATATTAGAGATCTATTGCTTGAGGGAAAGCTTGCCATCATATTGCATTCGACATTTAGACGTGAATCTGTCTGAACTATGAAGAGACATCCTTAAGCTGCGCAACAACGGCGACTACACTTTATATGAAACTTGACACGTTAGTTAAATGGAAATTATTGACCAATAAGGCCTTTTATTATTTAAATAGTCCATTAAGCTAAATGGTTATCGCTCCGAAGAGATATTCATTATCAGTTATGCGTGCCATCTGTTATTTTTTCACGTTGCCTGGTGAATGTGAAAGAAATAAGAATATTTTTAATACAACACAGCATGAAATCTTGCTTATGACATAATTTTCCAAGTTTTATTAGCAATGGCGTTATAAAATATAATATACTCATACTTTGATATCGCTGTCAGCGCTTTCATCCGAATGAACCAGAGTAAGGGCGTGAATTCAATGAATAAGTAAATTGTGTGCAATTCAATTTCTGATGTAGAAGTCGACACAGCTGAACGGATAACTTATTTTGAACTTTCTGCTCTAGGGTCCACCATCACGAAAGTATGTTCTATCAAGTTGCAACTGCATCGTTTCCTCCGATTTTATTTCGTATTTTTTTTCAATACTTGATTTATTATTAGAGAGTTATTGGGTCCAAACGTAACATTGCTTTTTGAATGTATTTTTTACCCTTGTGCTCGTGCAGTAGGTAATGAAAACTAGCAACGGCTGGCGTCTATAATTATGTGGCTTTGAAGTTTTTAGTGCCCCGAATTTCAGTTAGAAAGAAAGAAAGAAAAGTATTTATTAGACTCACACAGGAATATCACAAACGTAACTACAACACAATACAATTCAGTTCAGTTCATTTTTTGTTAACAGCTTACTGTTAACAAAAAGTACCTACTAGGTAGTTGGTTCAGGAGCAAATATCTTCTGTTAAATGTAACCCATTGGATTATTGCAAAATTAAATAATTTATTACGTAACTTTTTACAACATTTCTGAAAATAAGGAGCTTTGGATGAAGTGGGGAAAAAATCTTCAAATCCTTCTCTCTTATCTCCATTATGTTTAAAATATATGAATGCTACTAGAGTTTCTTTGAAGACAGGCCGTAATTTATTTCCAGGGATTTAAACAATAAATTAAAGCATCACAATCTGTCTAGCGAAGACAGATTGTCTCGCAACTTCAAAAGTACTAATCATACAACGCAATGCTATCAAGCGTTCCACTGTCGAGAGACGCCTTTAAAGAGTTATTTGTAAAATAATACGAATGTTGAGTCTACACTAGCTATTTGTGCGGGTTTCGTCTGATGTCTAACAAACATTTCTACTGAAAAACTTTACGGACGACGACGGGGCGTTTGTGAAGTTCGTCGACTTTGGAACTAGGAGAGTCACCCATCGGTCACACATCTGACGAATATATCCACGAGACTTTGTTTAGTCTGGATTAGAATTGATGAGTGCTGTCGTTTTGTTTTCAAGATTTTGGGTACTGTTTTCATGTTTTGCAGCTCTGACAAATAAACAGCTTTCAACTTCAAGTATTATATCATCTGTCTTGAAAAAACTGTGACCTTTGAAAACAGTATCTGGATCCTAGATGTCCCTAGCTTTTTTACGAAATATATCCTAGTTTTGTTAAGAATGAAACTTTATATGAAAAAGAGCAGTAAAGGCAAAATATACCGCTATAAATAAGAGCTGGGCTTATTCTTTAGACGGCAACAAATGCACTGGAACATATCAAGCGAGCTTTTGGTCGCTCGTCTCAATCGAATCGAAATAAAGAAATTGCGCAGTCTCATCGTCTTGTAAATAACTAGCAAATTGTCAGTTTTTTACTTATTTTGAGTCATAACGGACACTATCAGCTAATATGTGATAGGACATCCAATAAAATGAAATCGAAAAAGTAGCTCTATTACTTCAATAACGTTTTCTTTACGGCACTTATTTTTTTCTCAAGATTTTTAAATTGGACGGACATAAACCCACCATGACCCATGGTACGTAATTAATGACAGCAGTAACGATATTCTTTCGAAGATAACTTTTTATTAGTTTTGCTAAAAATTATATCGTGGTTTCATTGTTAAAATTTGATTTAACTTTTGAGTCCAACAGTATTTGACATCTTTGCGAGGAGCCTCTAACCTTATGATATGAAACATATGTCGGTGCAGTACCATCTGCGGCATTTTACGGATAGTTTCATATTATCCGCTGTCTGTGCAACTTTACAACTGAAATAAACGTTGTGTGTTATGTGTGCTGTCGTGACATAGTTTACCCAAAAATAGACGATAATTTTGATTGCTATAATTAAACTGAAAAGTTTGTCACTGAGAGATATAATCGTGTGTCTGGTTAGAAGTTTACCGCACAATCGGATCCAATCCTCTTTGGAAAATTGTATGTAAGTAAGAACCAAACAAAATTTTGTTATTAATTTAGTGATTAAGCAGTGTTATCGAATGTGAGTATCAATACAAACCATCTCTGGTTTAATGATACAAATAATATGTACGATTAAATAAATAAATAATAAATAATAATAATGTTCTTCCTGGTGGCTTCGTTGGCAACATCTCTTTTTCATTTATGTTCATTACTGCTGTATTGTTTCAAAGTCGTAGCTTTTCCGGTTTTTACCGGTTCATCACTTAAAATGCTACGAATTAAAAAATAAACATCCCTCTATGTTTTTATATGTAAAGCTATGTAACAGCCGGACCATATTGATTGGCTGATAATAGTTGGCATATACCTATTCATTTTGTTTGGCCCTATTTTGTCGGAGTGAGGTAAATTCGGACACACGCCTAGTTCACAAGTTCATTCACAACAAATAAACAGAAATAGAAAAACTTTCGCGACGCTACAAACAAAGTAGACAAATATGCAGCACACAAACAAATTGATCTTTGGGCCATATGGTCGCCTTATTTGCCGAAAAAAGGAAGAAAGCCCCATTTATGAATGTTTATAGCTTTGAATATCAACCAAATTTTAAGAAGATGCGTAGGAAGTAGGTTATATTTTTCTTATAAATTTAAGTTAGCGTACAGACAGTTTTTTTTTACACGAGTGATTACCGAGACTACAACTAACAGAAAAGTAAGAAAGATAAATATATGTTTCGCCGACCCCAAATACTCGTAGGTAGTAGGGAAAATGATGATAAATAATAAATAATTTTATACATGTACGTAGGTTTGTACAAACACTTTTTCTTTTTTTGTGGGGTGGGAAATCATCAAAAACTTCTCCCGCTCTGGGTGGAGCAGGAGGGCGTGTCAGACTTTTACTGACTAAAACCCACCCGTGTTCCCTCAGTTGCCTGTGTACCAGGGGCCACGGTATCTCTTTCGAACAACCCGCATCCCTGGCAGTTGTACAAACACTTTTACACGTCAATCATGTTTTAAAAACTAGATGAGGTTGGCGTTTCCTATCTGACTACTCTGAGAACAAAAAGGCCGAAACAAGATTGGTGTCTGAAATTTCCTTTTGAGGAAAGCACCACACAGATTGAGTGGACCTATCCAGTCAGTGCATGAATTTGTCAGATGATGAAGAATGATGGATTCATCAAAACACAAAAGTATGTTTACAAAGGTTTTATGAACAAAGAATGACTTTGCGTTACCTTTTTCATAGATGAGATCGGCTTAGTAAATTGTGAACTACTTCTAACTAACTTTCGTTTACAGTGGAAGTTTGGATTGTAAAGTAAAAAACACAGTTCTGAAAACATTTCTTTCGTATTTTTACCGATGTGCTGACAAAGGCCATGCTGAAAAGTTGGAATAATAGTATTATTTATTCAATTTTTATTACAATGACTAAAATTCAATCCTTATTTATCGCCTTCATTAAAATTCATTCGACAGTATCTCTCATTAAAACACGCCACCTTCAGGTATGCAGAAACGTTAGATAGAAACTTTGAATTTACCAACGATCTTTCGAATCAAAAAATGGGCTACGCAAAATCTCCCATAACATTTCACATATTAAATACCTGATAAAATAAATGGTGTCATGATTGAAAAAACACGTGAATTATAATCTTTCGCTGTCAACACATTACCGTGGCGGCTGTCAACGAACTGAAACATATTAAACGTTCTATGACATGATGAATGTGCCATGAGGTCGGCACACACGCATCGGCCTGTCTCTCGCCTCGCCTCGATAATAATAAATGATTGGCGATGATTGACATTTGGGGCACCCACCCTATCTTAGACACGCTGGGAAATCATTTTCAGTATCGCACGTTTTGCGGTATTGAAGATATACCTATGTAAATATAACACCTATGATATGTATTTAGGAGTCGGGTCTTCTATGTAATAATGACCGATATACAAATTTTGCGAGAAGTTAGTAAGTACACCGCAGTATCACGTATCACATCACCCAATGGAGGAGTCATCATTTATCATAATTTCAGCCGACAGACGTCCACTGCTGAACATAGGTCTCCCCCAATTGGGGGGAGTTGCCATAATCGCCACGCTTGACAGGCGGGTTGGCGATCGCAGTATGATGGTAAAATGCATAGAGAACGCTGCTGCCCATTCTCTAGTAAGTCTCTTAGTCGCTTCCTACGACACCCACGGGAAGAATTGGGATACTTTCTTACTAGAGAATGGGCAGCAGCGTTCTCTATGCAAATACATAAAGAACGCTGCTGAAATTACCACCATACTGCGATCGCCAACCCGCCTGCCAAGCGTGGCAATAATGACAAAACCCCCCTTTTGGGCGAGGCTTATGTCAAGCAGTGGACGACTTACGGCTGAAATGATGATGATGAAGGGTTCATCGTCATCATCATTCTCATGCCGTATCACAATTTATTTGGGTCGCTGCGACATTATTCTTCCATACTTCTCTATTAGTCGCTGAAGGTTTATGGGACGACGAACTATATTGCGATTTGATTTGTATGAACAGTTCATCTTTACTTAGCAAGAAGCTCAAACAAATCGTATCGCTAATAGCTAACGGTATAAGGGTTTACCACAGATCTTTGTATTGGCATTTTTTTTTTCGTAGGCATTCTTCCAGACGTTTTAAGATAGATAGATTCATTTATTCGTCTGAAATATGGTATTTTACAGATTTTATAACACATGGGTACACACTAGTTCTTCATATTCCGCCTATTAAATTCGGCATGCAATTTTTTAATTTTTTTGCCATTAATAATGATTCTAATTCCAATTTAATCAATTTAAACAAAATAATTAAAGACCCATATAAAAAGTACTAAATCAAGCAATAATATTGTCTACATATCAAATTAAAAATGTCAAAGAAAATCAATTAAATTACAAATGTTAAGAAAATCAATTAAATTACAAATTGTCTATCAACTACGTATTATATATTAGTAATATTAGTCTTATCCAATATCTATAGGTTTTATTTAGATAGGTTTCAGGACAACAACCTTTGTCCATTCTTTCTCGAAACAAAAGTACCTATTTAAAGTGTGTAGAAGAAGCTTTGTTACGTTATGTATGAGTCGTGAAGCTCAATGTACTAGACTGTATATGATGCATTCATTCTGCGTTCATCGCAAATTTTCTGCACGACTAAAGTCTCCAAAAGAGTACTCGTATTTGTAATTTTACTTTAAGATTTTATATAAATGTACTTCTTCACTTCTAAGATAAGATAGTTAAGTGAATTGTCTTATATACTTATATATGAATGGAATGCCTCGTTGGGGTAGTGGTCGCAAGGGCTACGACTGAACTTGAGGTCCTGGGTGCGATACCTAGGTCGGGAAAAGTGTTATTGGGTTTTTCCTTCTGGTCTTTCCCAGTAGCAGCCCGGAGTCTGGATTTGTGCCCTGTTGATGGCAATAGGCCCGCCCCCTATTACATGGGACTTCTGACTAACCCTCCGAAGAAACATGTTTTTTTTTATTTGTTACTATTTTATTTTTTACTACTTTACTTTCTCTTTTTTTTACTATTTTAATTTTTAATACTGTATTTCATATCTGGAATCTGGAACGCTGTAGTCACCTTCTTGGAGGTGGGCGTTAATAGCTGCGATACTATTTACGTACGAAATCAATGTGTAAAATGTGTTTTTGTTCCAATAAAGATGTTATGTTATGAATGGAATGAGAGACCGCGAATCGTTTGCATTTCCATATTCAGTTTGCGTTACAGGATTCAATTTCTTTATGACATTAACTTTCCTTGTGGATAACAAATAGCGATAACAAAGCTGATCCTTATGAAAAATGTACTCATTTTTCTCCCAAGTAAAATGATCTGCGTGTTGTCAAAGTTTGAGAGGGCCCGTGATTCGCTCTAGTGTATTTACATGCGTACAACATAAAAATATTTGAACGTGGGGAAATTGTGAATGCGTCTACGGGTGGGGGAACGTATACTTAAGTACCTACGTCGGGCGTATTTATACTGAAACTATACACTATCAAAATAATAAGTCATTTAATCAAACTCTGCTGACAGCCAACACATTTTTAACGTCAAAATTACTTAAGACAGTCCCCCAAAACGCCCGCCCTTCACCAATCCTAGTGCTGTAGCTGAGAGGAAGTGGCGCAACCAACTCCCTAGCAGCACAGCTGTCTGTAAAGTTAGAAGAACTTGATTCTATACAATGGTAGGTATATAATTCACGTTACGAAACACAAAACATTACATTGAGCTATTTGCCATATGTCAGCTAGCACACACCAACAAAACATTGAAAACAATCCTCAAGCAAAAATAAAGCGTAAACAGAACTTAATGCCTAAATAAAAGCCTCCAGGCACAGGAGGCGTGACCGCTTACATATGCAATGCTGCATTATGTTATAGCTTTTGAAGTCACAAAAGTTAAACTCTGTTATCTTCTTCGGCCACTGTAAGCAATAAAAACTGCTTGTACAAGTCAAAGCAAATTATAATAGACACAGGCGACATTCACCTCTGTTTTAAAAGTTTTTTAATAGTGTATCGCCCAGCGCCATGGAAATATCGGCTTTTGTATGCAAACTATTCCTCAGCGCATAACGAGCTTACTGTTCTAACATGTAAACTAGGGAAAATTGGATGCCACCCAAATCGATAAGTAAAAAACCGATAGTTTCTAATTAAAAACTGTTGCATAGTTTGTTAGGACAACATGGTGAAATTTTATGGACGTGCTTTAAAAAGAGTCTTGTTTAGAAAAGTGTTTTTTTCTTCGATAAGCTACCTACCGCACTCCAATCCGTTCAACACTACTTGCTATGTAAACACAAATACCATGGCAGTGTCACGAAGTATTACAACATTATAGAACACAAAGTACTTATATTAATACGTATTATCGAAGCTGACGAAAAAGCTACTCAAGCAAAGTTAGAAAAAAATATAATTAGACCAACCCGATGCATCTATCTATTAAAAAATAATTTTCGAAATCGATCCACAATTGACAATTATAACAAAAACAAATACAGTCGTTTTGAGAACTTTCTTCTTTTTTGAAGGTGGTTAAAATGCGGTTTAGGAAAATTGTGATTGAAAAACTAAGCATAAACCATAGATATATTATATTTCTATGGTATAAACTGATTGCTGTCTTGGTCTACATGTTGATGAAGATGAGCCACCCACATTATTTGGCTTGGACAAACAAAAATATATGTAATGAGATATGTCTACAGGCGAATGGACAATGTGTCTCGACTGGATAGGTACCTATATTGGCCGGTGGACCTGACGCAACAGTTAGATAGTAGAAACAAATGATATAATAAGTGTTATGAGGTTGGCGGCAAAATTTATACCAGATCAATTTGGGTAACTTTTGAGATGTTATGATATGAAAATTAGATTATATAAAATAAAATTTCAATAGAAACAATGCTTAAAATGTCTAATAGATAATACAATACATCAGAAAAAATATTTATTTAGAGAAAACAATGTCTCCGCTTCGCGTAATATTATTATCATTGATATCCTTAATATTGCTAAGCCCAACATTAAAGCTAATAAAACAGATTACAAAGAAAATTACAAGGTAATTTTAAAGCTGTACTTCCAGGAAGATCCATCTGAAACAACTTCAATGAGTGTACGCACGTATTGGAACCATAATTGCAATTTCTTTAAATGTAGTCATTTCATATTGATCTCGAACGGATTCCGTACATCAAAATGCGGTGCGGTAATCCAGAAAATTGTCGAACATAACAAATGTAGAGAGAAAAGGAATCCGCCTATTATTTCCCACATAGACAATATTGGACATCGTTAACATCTTGACCTTTCCCATATTTCATTGATCTAGAAATATGTCACACAATGATTTATTTTATTTGTGATAGATACGAAGTTAAAGGCTGAACTGTAACGTCTTTATTTGGGATCTTTTATGGCCTCGCACCTTTTGAAGGGTCATGACTCTTGAGCTTTCGAGGATAAAATATTTCGTTAGTGTTGTATGCGTGGCGGTGTGATTGTGGCAATGTTACATAGTGTGTAAGCTACCTGCAAGCAAACGGATAAAATAAATAACTAATGATAATAATATCCCCACCACCGTATCTCTAGGTTGACATCGTGGTAAAGCTTGCGCGCTCCTGAACTCTGTGTCTGTACCGGCAGATTTTACTTAGCTGAAAAAGGTCTAGGGTGAGAAGACAGGTCTAGAGGGATACATACCTAATGCCACAGGGCAGCTCATGGCGAGCTGTTGGCAGTAGCGACCCCACGGACCGTACCTTACCAAACATCCTTCATCATTCATCATCATCATTTTTTTGCCCATTTATATTGGGTCGGCGCAACGTGGCTTTTTCTTCCATATTTCTGTCAGTCAGCCTACAAGTTATAATATAATCTTCAGGGGTGCGCCAAAGTTCACCTAAATTTTCAACTCCGATCATTGGAAATCCGAAAATGTTCTTCCTAACATTTTTCATCCTAACAATCACAATTCCTAACTACTCTATCTCTAATGTTCATAATTCCGAAGCATTCAACTTCATAATGTCAGTAGCAATAAACATCTATTATACTTTTATTCGTTTTCCTATATTTTCTCAACATAACCATCTTTTACACTATTATTCGAAGTCATATCTTTTTTGTTTAGATTTCTTTTTATTCATAATAATCCGTATTATGAAAACATGTATTTAACTACTTGTACCATGGTACTATTATTCTTATATACACCTAAATATAAGGCTAAAGTGTCTTGGTGTTTTTTGTCTCCGGCTAACCGTTTGTCGTAAAAACGATGTGGAAGGGATCTATAGGTTAGGTTAGGTTAGAACTGTGACCAACTACGCGCGAGCCGAGCGAGCAAAGCGAGCGGTGCCGCGGCAGCGGCCGGCGAGCGCTACCTCGAAATTGGTCGCGAAAATGTTAATTTCTGAGTATGAGTGAAAATATTATGGTAATTATGTTTAGGGATAAAAGCGTTATGATAAAAAACAGTAGGAGTTTAAATATATTTACATTAATGATATTATTAATTACAATTTTCGGAAACATGAGTGTTATGTACATCGCCGGTAGCACTACAAATAGTATGAATGAAAACTTTAGGATGAAATTTTTTAGGAAGAGTGATCATTCGGATTACAAATTATTAGGAAGAACAATTTCGGGTAAAGAACTTCAGAATATGCTTTCGGTGATAATTTACCTGCTTGCATGCGAGTCTCTGGACCAAACCGTTTGACGGTCTCGACGGTTAGCACAGCGGAGGCTTGATGCAGGCCGTGCGCGAGGATCTGCACGAGAGTGGCAGCGGCAGCCACACCCCAACCCCACCCCCCCTCTGGGTAGTAGTGGCGCGTGAGCGTCAGTAGCTGGCGCGGGTCGAGCCTGGCCTGTCGCGTGGGTGCGGCGCCGCTGGCCGCCTCCAGCACCAGCGGCAGAGACCGCGTGCGCAGCAGCGGCGCACCGCCCGACGACCATGACTCTTCCATCAATGCGCGCGCGCATCATGTGCCGCACGCATCACCGCCGCTCCGCACTTACACCGTCGCGCTCTCTCATGTCCGGGTACACAGTTTGTTGAACACTTATGTATACTAAATAGATTTTTACTTCTGGTTTAGTTGAGAAAAGGATACCCTAGTTACGATTAGAAAATATGAACCTGGCACGATAATGTCTGGAGGATCACCATTCGTACTGAACATGAAATGTAACAAGAATTAGAGAAACTAGAATTCGTCAATAAAACTATTTCCCTAGGGATCACGCTCGACTCAAAACTACATTGGAGTCCTCATTTAACAGCTCTTGCAGGACGGCTAAGTTCAGCAGCATACGCTGTAAGGAAAATCCGCCAATTCACTAATGTAGAAACCGCGACGCTGGCCTATTTCAGTTACTTTCATAGTATCATGTCTTACGGTATTTTACCGGGCTGCAGTTATCGAGTCTATTTTTATTCTGCAGAAAAGAGCCATTAGAGCAATATATGGCCTTCGTAGGCGAGATTCTCTAAGGGAACTGTTCAAAGATATTAATATTATGACGGTACTTTGTCAATATATACATGAGAACATCATGTAGGTACGTCAGGAAAAATTTAAATCAGTAAAAGAGGTGAAAGATACACCCATGGGACTAGAAATAGGGACCAGTGTAGTTCAAACAGGTTTCAGACTGGCTAAAGTAGACTCATCCTTAATGGAGTACTGTTTAAAAAGTTACAATAAAATATCTCCCCACATACTCCAACTGAATGAAACTAAATTTAAATCTATACTAATATTATAAAGAGGAAAGATTTGATTGTTTGTTTGTTTGCATTGAATAGGCTCCGAAACTACGGAACCGATTTGAAAAAATATTTCACTATTGGGAAGCTACACTATCCCCGGGTGACATAGGCAATATTGTATCCCCGTATTCCAACGGGAACGGGAACTACGCAGGTGAAACCGTGGAGCGCTGCTAGTCTTGTATAAAACGCACACTATGCAGCCATGCATATTATAAGTTAAGGGGATTAAATCGCTGACAAAAATGCTTGGCTAAACGCTACTTGTCCTGCTCCACAAGGTCGCTTAAACTAAATTGAATAACATTTGAAAACATTGTTGGAGCTGCTGAAGACTGTAAAAGCAAATAATTTCATGGCTTATGTGTGAGCATCGCACTATGTTCCTACTATAAAACTAAAATTTACAGAGTACGTCTTTCATGGTCTTGAATGTGCCCTGGCAGCTGAGAGTATGTCATGCTAACTCAAATGATCATTAAGTTCCCTTCAAAATGGTTGAACTGAATGGTGCTGATCCACACGTCATGTTCGTGGACGGGCGTCGCCAGTAGGGACTGGTCATCTCTTAGGTGCCAGAGCTTATTTAATTTCTGAATTCTTATTTTATTTTAATTACGGAAGCTTTTAATGTGCATCTTTTTACATCGTTCTCACATTTATAATTTCAACTTAATGATGTAACCAACTTTTTGTAAAAATATCATGATTTTAAAAGAGTGTCCATGGAGTTTCCCCGTTCTTCTCCATGGGAACCTACTACGCTTTGGAATGGGCAACTAGCTTCATCTTTCTAACTCACCGAACTTGACAATTCAAAAGTGCCTGTAATTTGTTTATGAAATAAATGCTTCGAGTTTGAGTTTGAAGACCTTTTTAAAAACTCTTTGTCGAATATATTTCTTTTTTAAATAGAGCTAAGTAGGTACGCGGAGAACGCAATGAAAACCATGAAAAAAAGACAAGTCTACCACATCGCATACGGATCATCCGGATTGGATGCTGATAATATATATGCGTGGGAGTTACTATTTTGTGTAGGTTTAGATAGGATAGTTGAGAGTTGAAGCCGTCTGTCTAGACAAACATAAATCTTCTTAGATCGAGCATCAGTGTTCAGTACCTACTTACTTAATCTCCACAAACTATCTCCGAATTAGAAAGATTGGTTCTACAATAATTGTCTCAATCTACTGAAACTTTTGATGACTCTACCTTGGAGTAACAAAAGCACCACGTTGTTTTCAAAACAAAAGTACTTATACCTACTTGAAACATTTTGTGAATAAAAGTCTGGGTTTTTTTGTTTAAAATTTATGAATGCTGTAAAAAATAAAATTCATTGTAAAAGTTCTAAAGTGCAGATTATGGAGTTTAAAACCGTGTACCAAGGGTGTATGGTTTAGAGAATACCTACCTACGTATCTGCAATAACATCAAACTTTTAAGGTTATTGAAGAAATAAAAAACTTAAAAAGTCTGCCATCTTTTTTATTTCAAAAAATTTATGAGTGGTTTTGAAAATAAAGGCACCACCTTACTTCTACAATCGAACTTTCATTTTGTTTATGCGAACCCTACTTTTGACGAAGATAACGAATGGATAATAAATACTCGGTTATTCATTAATTGCGCATACATCATTCAATGACCTTTAAATACACACAGGCAATTAATACATTTATAAAGACGATCATTATTAAGTTGCCAAAAATTGTTTTGATATATGTCTGTGCCACAAAGAAAGGGTACTTAAAGTTTTTTTAAAAATAATATCATAATTACTAGCCGCGAAAGTACCGTTCACTTGATGAGCTTTATTCATTTAGGTTTCAGAAGTAGGTAAATTGCTGTATTATATTCGAGAATATCAATTTGATGTCAGTACTTTTGTGGTAGGCTAAGATAACGCGGTTTAAGTTCATCAGAGACGTAGCTATAATTAATATACTTAAATTATAGCTAAGCAAATTACGAAATACTTGTCAATACTATCTTTGAGTAACTACACACGTAGCTATAATGTTTATTTCGACGTCACCAACCTATACTGTGTGTTGCCAGTGATGACCTATGGTACGGAGACGTGGTCGCTTACAATGGGCCTTATCAGAAGGCTTAAAGTCACCCAAAGGGCAATGGCGAGGGCTATGCTCGGAGTTTCCCTACGCGATCGAATCAGAAATGAAGAGATCCGCAGGAGAACCAAGGCAACCGACATAGCTCGAAGAATTGCCAAACTTAAGTGGCAGTGAGCAGGGTTGCTCGCAGAACAGTTGGCCGATGGGGCCGAAAGGTTCTGGAGTGGCCACCGCGTACCGGAAGACGTAGAGTGGGAAGGCCTGCCACAAGGTGGACCGATGACCTTGTGAAGGCCGCGGGTATCCGCTGGATGTGGGAAGCACAAGACCGGTCGAAATGGAGGAGCCTGGGGGAGGCCTATGTCCAGCAGTGGACGTCTTTCGGCTGAAATGATGATGATGATGAACCCATACTATAATATGTATTCTTGCATTTTAATTTTAAATAATTATATGATGGTATGACCGAACATCAATGAAATAAAGGCAGAATATATATTATAGATACTGATATTATAGCGGCTGTGATGTACTTTAGCCAGATTAAAAACAAAACGCCCAAAAGCTTCTTTAATACACACTTAAAGTATCACGGAGATAATGTTCTGTGTAATAACATGGCATGTTACAGTATTTGTCGATTAAATGGCGCGGAAACTGTGAAAAGATATTTGATAGGCTTCCCCTGCGGCCAACATTACCACCGGTACGGATAAGATAAGGACGCTTGTTTGTTCATCTCAATTTATTGCCAAACATTACGGAGACATGGCGAAACTAAGTATTTGCTCCCACACCGTTGTTTTTGATCATTTGCTTAATGTTTTGGTACACTTCTTGTGAGTTACGGGTTCGATTATATGCTTATTTTTCGTCCGCCATCTTTAGCTAAAATCTCACACGATTTTGGCTACACCATGGTGGAAAAATTACCGGAAAATTCTTTCCTGTATTCGCTTGTCGGTTTGGTCGTGTCCTATTGATATATTATGTATAAACGACAAGTATATATTATGTATATAGGAATTCGGATAAACAAGCTCGTAAAACATGATCTCGTTATATTTCCTGACAAGGGTGCGACCGTTTTCACGAAGATGACCTTGAAACCCTTGATGTTTCTTACAGCTTATTTTGTGCTTCACTATCTTATCGTGTATTTCATTTTCATAAGTAGCTCTTGATACTGTAAGCAGTTTTCAGAATTTTTTCTCATCAAGGACTTCTTTAATTTTCCACACCTATTTTAAACTGGTTAATTAACTAATCACAACACATACGAATATCGCTAACAGATACATTTATTAAAGGAAATGTATCTGCTATTGATATTGTATTAATAGCCAAGTCTTGTTCGTATCTAATAGACTGATGGGCCATCTGGGGCCTACATAATTGTGTTGTCTTGCTTCCCCACAAGACTGTAAGCAAAACAATACCATCCTCCAATAAACATTATATCACGGCTAACAGCGTCCAAAATATGGGCCGAACTTCCCCTTTTTGTCCCCATTAGGAAATCCTTTTAATTGCGTGATAATTTCTGCCAACTGTCACGAAATTGAACGTTTTAAAAATAAATTCCCAATAAAATTTCCATTATAAATCTTCAGGGACTACTGGCTTTATCGGGGGGATCTGACTGAGACGCATAATAAGTTAGAAAGAAATTTAAATCTCGTTTATGTAGATCGATCTGGCTTTATCAGTCGACAAATAGATTCATTAGAATGCAATAAGTTTCGTATTAGTAAAATGATTAGTTTTTGACGAATGTTATAAACGTATTTTCCTAGCTTCTCCCTTAATCACATTTTGGAAAACCTGAGGGTTTCTACTACTTACCTTAAATATCATCATCATCTACCTAGCCTTTTCCCAATCGGGGTCGGCTCCCTGTCTAACCATATGTAACAGAATACCAGTATTTTACATGGAGCGCCTGCCTATCTGACCTCCACAACCCAGTTTCTGAGTACCTAATAGGATAGCTCTTGGTAAGACTAGTTTTCAGATTTTCGGGCTTCTG
Organism: Polymixis flavicincta; assembly: GCA_949987655.1. Lineage (NCBI taxonomy): Eukaryota > Metazoa > Arthropoda > Insecta > Lepidoptera > Noctuidae > Polymixis > Polymixis flavicincta. The sequence goes on along the minus strand of OX465182.1, from coordinate 12,693,313 downwards.
ACGACCCGTAACGACCGTCAAAGATCTACGAATGACACCAACGGCTTAACTTGCTTTCGGGGGAATGGAGGGTCTCGGTATGTAAAGATGGTCACCCATATATCGACCAACCTCGGCAAGCGTTGCTTAACCTGATCGATCGGCCGGTGTGGCTGTTATTACTTAGCCGCGACCCCTTTATAAATGTTTAATGAAGCAAGTATCACATATTTTGGTACATTCCACCCAAATTAAAGAGGACCCCAGCAACAATGTCAAATAATATTTTTGCTGTTTCGCAACGAATGAAATCTGAATAACTGCTTGAAATGGAAGCAATTGTGAAATTGTTGGCCTTTAAGCGGTTGTCAGTTATGAAGCCTGGGACAGTTTAAAAAGCTTTTTATGAGCACTAACAGCACTTCACTTGTTTTTGATTACTCCCTGTTTCGTTACGGGCCCTTATTAAGCGATCTGTCCAGACATTTTCAATGCCGTTTTTTAATTTCGGAATTTTAAATTTAATTTTGGATAACGACTGTTTTTAATTTAATGAAATTTAGTATGGTGTAGCTTCTTTATTTATTAATAATCACATCGTTCAAAAACATGCAGGCTAATAGTTGTGCTTAAATTGCATCCCACGGATAAAATTGGCTTATTATTCGATGCGCACGAATGTTTTCGCCCGAAACGAACGTAACGACACTTCTAAAAAATTTACTATTTTTGTAGGCGATTCACATGAAGCTAATTTATTATACCTTTCTTATCTTCTTCAGTAGGAGAAAATTGAACTAATGCTATTACTTTAAAACATAAAAAATAATTGCTTTATAGGTACGTATTTCAAGAATTGTCGATTCGTCCACAAATAAATGAACTTCGTGCGAAACGCCGACAAAATATAAATTCGTGTGAATCCACTAATAAGCCACCAAACGGCTTATAAATTCACGAAAAAAAATACATTATGCAATATCGGGAGTTTTATTTTAATTTCGAGACAATTTATCTCCCCTCTAATCTTCGAAGCCATGTAAATTATGAAGATGTTGCGTTTATAAATAATAGGCCGTTAACGTGTCACGGCGTGATTGTTACAGATTTGTGCCTCGTCGTAGTGACGTATAAATGAACTATTTAGTTTATTAACGCGCACATTAATGTCACTTTTACATCCATATAACTCTTTCCAAACCATTTCAGTCTGTAAAATATATTTGGAACAAATGGAAAGGAAGTTTGGTTTTCATACAAAGTGTATGAATTATGTCGTGGTCGTTTGTATGATATTAACATGAAAATATCTAACTCTTCAATTAAAAGAACTGTGATCAAGCATTTCTTAAATGGGTTTAATTTATGAGTCTGGTTCCTTTCTAAAAATGATTTCTTACTGTGATATTTTATTTGTTTTCTGTGTTAATTATTTGAGTAGATACCTATGTTATCCACTACTAATATTATAAATGTTAAAGTTTGTATGTTGGATGTTGGTTACTGAATCACTCAAAAATGGCTGAACGAATTTGTCACACAGATAGATTATAACCTGGATTAAGACATATAGGATACTTTTTATTCCGGCAGTACATTCCTGTGAGATAATTTTCAACCACTACGCGGGTTTGTTTTTTTTTTTTTTGGGTGGGAAATCATCAAATAACTTCTGCCGCTCTGGGTGGAGCAGGAGGGCGTATCAGACTTTTGCTTACTAAAACCCACCTGTGTTTCCTCAGTAGTCTGTGTACCAGGGGCCACAGTATCTCTTTCGAACAGCCCGCACCCCTGGTAGAAGTAATTGAAGTGATATTTATAGCTAAAAAAACAACTGAGTATACAAAGCAGGATCTTAGGTACCTATTTTAAGTTCAAAGCTAGAAGCTTGATGCAGTATCGTACCTACGGAATAGTGAAATCAAAGCAAATACTTGCGCAATAAGTAGGTAGATAAACTCATGTGGGCATATCTTTTCGTAGCGAGAAAGGACGATTTATGGCGTCTACCTACTCAAGTAGGTACAGTCAACAACGGAGTTAAGTGTACACGTACAGGCAAGACATAAACAATTCAAAATCTTAATATTGAATATTGCCTATGATACATATCTATCTTGTCATTGGTAGTATACATCTTCATTTACCTGTGTTTGTATGGCATCCGAGGGTAGGCACAAAATCGGTGGCAGTAAAAAGCTAACTATTTACTGTCACCTGAAACTATGATAAGATGGTAGCGCCTAAGTATATTTTTCTTAAAATAGTAGATAATATTACAAAAAAAAAATCAGTACCTACCCAATTAAAGTGTCAAATTTTTTCGCCTTTTTTTCTTTAAAAACATTTCAAACTTAAGAGACACTCAGTTAAGCGATGACATGAGTATTTTGACTACAGCATGAATTAAAAAGGAGGTAGCCCTAGTTACCTGCCTGCATACATACTTATCTTTTTTGTTGACAGTACCTACAATCTACCATTTGAAGCTATGATGAAATAAACGCTGTTTACAAGCAATTTCATTGACGGCCGAGGAAACTATAAATACATGTTTTTAGGACCACTTAATGAACGTATGTGGGCAATTTTATGTAATTACCTTACATTCAATGGACTATAAGCCCTTTGAGTTTATTGAAAACCGGCTATTCAAATGGGACTAGTAATTAGCAAGATGACTGTTTGTGTAATAAAAGATGCCCTTTTCAAATGCCTATTGTTACAGACAGCCTCAAAAGATGTACACAACGACTAGAGATTTATTTGATTGTCCACAATCATTTTTCCGTATATTGTGTTAATGTGCCAATGCCTGCCAGGGGTGCGGGTTGCTCGAAAAAGATACCGTCGCCCCTGGCACACAGGCAAATGAGGGAACACGGGTGGGTTTTAGTCAGTAAAAGTCTGACACGCCCTCCTGCTCCACCCAGAGCGGGAGAAGTTTTTTGATGATTTCACACCCTCAAAAAAAAGCATGTAAAACTTACCAATGATAATGTCTTTTACGAAGATTTCATCAAATTTGTTTGACATAGTTTATGGTGAGGTTAAACCCAAGATGAGTATTCTGTTGTTTGTGGTTTATGGTTGATCTGAGATACCATCGAGTGTGGTCGTATTGTGGCGGATAGTTGACGAACTTTACTACCACATAAATGTTAGGTAGGTACATTATCTATTGCAGTGTTGATGGCTTACATTTTATCTAGGTAATCTTTGGGCTCTACCAAATCGATCAACGCGATATTATTAAAGCTCCTAAAAGCTCTCCTGATCGATTTTGTAATAAGTAGTTTCTTACTTTGAGATATGCTTTTCAATTTTCTTTCCACTGACAATACGTTTTCATCCAACTTTTTTTTTAAATTGTGCTTCTACCTAGGTAACAATGGCATCTACAATTTACTTATAAAGCTGAGCCCGTTCATTAGGTAGGTTTTTTTGACAGATTTTTGCTGTCACTTGTAGTCCTAATACCATCAATCAGAAACATCATTCCTCTAATTATTTTGACAGACAAGCCCAATTTGTAATCTTAGTATCTACGCTTGTAAGTACGATCAAATAATTTTTTTCTCTAAGCGACTTATATGTTACCTGTGGACAATAGGATGATTGTCGACTTGTGTTCAACGTGTAAGTGACAAACTGACAACATGAATATTAATGACGATAGGGTTTGCAGCCATGTGTTATGCGCGGGGGGCGTTGATTGCCGCCGACAGGAATTGAGTGAGATGCTTGCTGGGAGCGTAACGCATGCAACTGGGTCAGCCAGCCTGCCTAACATCTGACGTGGCACTTGTTATTCGATGGTGTGTACTTCTAACATGTATGACCGCCTGGCATATTTTTCTATTATAATATTATGAATCAATCAAGTATGTTTGATCTAACACAGAGAAATGCATGTCGTTCTTAAATTGCACTGTACGTCAGATCGAACATTAGGAAATCAAGTTTTATGATTTATTACGAAATCATTACAAAATGTAAATCTAAAATTAATGAAGATGACCAATAAGAATCAAATTGTATTAACACTTGTTCATTCGCGTTCGTAAGAGTATCGAGTACTCGCGAGGCGAGTTTTAAAACAATCCGCGCGGCTCCATCAATCACAAAGCTCTTAAACGTCCCAACTTTGACGCTACCACATTACTCACCTTCTAGACATACGATTAATGCCGTGTTATTACATCCAGCACTGCGACACCAAATTCAGCAATACGTTATTTTCGAAACGTTACGCGTATTTATTACGATTTTATAATCTGCCCGATAACGCTGCACATTCGGACAATTTATTTGGTGAACACTAGTCATTAAAGGAAGGACGACACCCGCCCGGCGACGACGTCCCACGGTGCAGCACGACCAGGGATGATCAAATCATACATATTTAATTATCATGTTTTTGTGTCAATGTGACAATGAATATCGTAAGTAATTTCGTCATAGTCACTGATCCTTAAGTAAGATAAAACGAGCCTTCGGAAATTGTAGGTGTCTCTCAGGGAGAAATAATAATCGCATAAATTGTGAGATATAAAACTCGGGAAATTGCGTGAAATATTAGGAAGCTGAAAATTATGACACGGTAGTAAAGTTTTACAAACAAGGGCGACCCGAAGTCGTCAAGTCTGTCAAGTGATTGGTTCAGTGACTGTTACACGTATACATTGTTGTGTATCAGGCGATTGATATTTAGTAAAGACAGGTTACGGTACATCACGACGAGAGCAAAAAGTGATAGAATAAGCCGTAAATACAATGGAACATTTATTACATACCAATACGATCATTACTATTAGTGTTTCTTTATCGCCGTGGAGGCTTCCATCGACATTCGACAGTATATCACGTACTCTGTGACAGAACTGGATTTTAGACCACCGAACAATACTCTACCGACCGATATATGTCCGTAACATTTCGATATGGATTCGATCTTAATAAAAAACAGTTACAAGTTGTCAAACATTAGTTACTAAGATTTATAATACATGTAGTTACTAGCTTATGGTAGGTCCGGCCAAGCGATCGTTTTTATAGCCACTTCCTTACGAGATGTCTTTAAGATAAATGCTGCGAACTTTATTTGGGAGCTTGTTTTTTTCTCACGCTTTAGGGTTCTAGTATCTATTTATATCTTCGGCAATGCTTAGAAATTGCGTAGACATCTATACTACTTAGATTTTGTAGCTCTTTTGTATACATTCAATTGGCGTTTTGAATTCAATTAAAACTTCTTTTTCCTTCTTCACTTCTTTTAATTTTCAAAATCTTAATATCTACCTGTGGACAGCGATGTGGGTTTTATTATTACTTAAATTGTTTTTGTTAAATTGGTTGTAAGTTCTAATAATGCAACTGTTTGCTTTTGTTTTGTTCGTTCCAATAAAAAATAAAAATAAACTTCTAATTTTTGGTACATATACTTAAACGGTTTTTTTTTAAATAACATCTTAATCCACCAGGAAAATGTAGGACAGGGTTAATTCTGACTACTTAAATGTTTGGTTCACATAAATCCGTATGTGATAAGCTGACATTAAAGCTCCCTGAAAGTTTGCACTGCTGCCTTCATAAGCTCCTCTACCTTTTAATTTTCAAGCTTACTGAAAGTTCACAGTTCGTGGCGTAGCTTAGTATTGAAACAAAATTACTGGCGACGTTTGGCCAGGACCCAAAGTCGGGGCACTACGTGATCGGAAATATTGCGAATTGCCTATTCATGACTACCCGCATATTGAAAACTTTTGCACTGGGATACGCTGAACTTCACGAAAAAGTAATCGGGTTTACTGAGCCTCAATGTTTTGGTAGAAAAGGGACCGAGGAGCAAAATCTCCAAGTTGATACAGCGATTGAACAAAAACTTAAGTAACAAGCGAGGGTTTGATTATATTATTTTAGGACTATACTAGAATTTTTGATTAGAGGGGCTTGTGGCTAAGTAGTATTAGCCACACGCGTCGATCGATCAGGTTAAGCTACTCTTGCCGCGGTTGGTTCATGGATGGGTGACTATCTTTACATACCAAAATCCCTCCGTGTCTCGGAAGACACGTTAAGCCATTTGTCCCGGCCGTCATTTGTGGATCTTTGAAATTCGTTACGGGTTGTCTGAAGCCCGAAAGTCTGACAACCTATCTAGTCTTATCTAGGGGTATTGTATTACCCAGTAACAGGGTTGAGGAGGTCAGATAGGCAGTCGCTCCATGTAAAATACAGCTGTATCCGATTAGACTGGAAGCCGACCCCAACGTAGTTGGTATATGGCTAGGCAGATGATGATGATTAGAATTTTTGATAAATCCACCTCAGTCTGAATTCGCCACTTACCACCAATTATGTTTGGGTGATAATGTCTATGATATCCACATTACCTACTTAGTTGACGAATGATAGGAACAAGCAAGAGCAGGCCAAGTGGTAACGGCCGCGACTTACGAGTTGTAGGTTGTGAGTTCGAACCCAGCCAGGCGCTTTACTCTGTGTAAATTATTTCATCACCACTGCTCTCAAAACGGTGAAGGAAAACATCGTGAGGAAACCGGCATGTCCTAGAACAAAAATTCGAAGACATGTGACATCTACCAACCCGCACTGGGCCCGCGTGGCGGATTACGGCCCAATCCCTCTCACCGAGAGGAGGCCTGTGTCCCAGTAGTGGGAACATTATAGGGTGATGGTGATGATGATGATGATGATGATGATAAGGGAACAAACGTTTTTTGATTCGAAATAATTACCAGAAAAAAAAGGCGAGTACATAAGCTGTTTTATTTCTATTTGTAACCCGGTAAGCGGTATTAAAGAACGCTAAGTAATAATTAACCATCTCTTATAGATACGGATCTTCAATTGACAGTTTTAAAATAAATCATGTTTATGCTGCTTACGCTGATGGACGAGTTCATCATCTGCTTAGCCTTTTCCTAACTAAGCTGGGGTCGGCTTCTAGTCTAACCGGATGCAGTTGAATACCAGTAGTTTACATGGAGCGACTGCCCGTCGGCTGTCTGACCTCTACAACCCAGTTTCTGGGTAACACGATACGCCTTGGTAAGAATGGTTGTCAGACTTTCGGGCTTCTGATGACCCGAAACGACTGTCGAAGATCCACGAATTACAATAGCCAGAACCAACGGCTTACCTCGTTTTCCAAGGCGCGGAGGGTTGGTATGTAAAGATGCTCATCTTCGGACCAACCGCGACAAGCGTAGCTTAAGTTGATTGATCGACCGACCCGTGCGGCTGTAATTACTTAGCCACAAGCCCTTCTTACAAAAAAACAATATAAAATGAGACTTTCAAAATTATTTATATCAGACGTGTCAACTAAGCTATTTAACCCAAGTATGTAATTAAATTTAATTACAGCGGCCTTCCCTACAGCGACGAGTGAAATAAATCTGTCTTTATAGTGGTCAGACTCTAATTGTAAGTAATAAATGAAGTAAATAACATTAATAACATCGTACATTGAGTTCCTGCCATTAAGCTGATGGCCAAATATTTCCGCTGGAAGGAAGTTATTTGACGCCTGTTTAAAGGTAACTAATTACTTCAAATCCCTTTGTAGTGGGATGGATGAAACTTCATCTACTAATTATGTCCCAGAAACTGTGTCTTACGGCTTTTCGAATAGCTTTCATCTCCATTGCTTTTTTTTCTATTGTTTTATTTTTGTGAGCATGAGCTATTTCGTGATCCTTCGTATTCATGTCAATCTGATCTTATTTGTATATAAATAGAGACGTAAATTTACGTCATTAGGTATGATGAGAACGGAAATTAATTGACCTAGTAATATTTAATCAGTGTTAAGTAAGTAACTAGGTATATGTACACACGCCAAACAAGTTTTAGTTTCGCTTTTTGATTAATGTTTGCGGTAACATGTGATCTTAAAATTAATGCAAGTAATTATTTTATTGTTTGGTACTAAAGAGTCATAATCTAAATTATGGTTAAGAGCATTTTGGTTTAATTAAATTCAGGAACGCCATTTAAATTGTGATTTCAAAAAATCTTGTCACGTGAAAGCAAGAAACAAATTCGGGATCGTTAATAGAATAACATTAAAACTTGAATAAAATTATGTTAAACTTTTGATCGGAATATACGGGGTACATAATAAATTAATGGAATTGAGTTGTTTAGGAAGAAAACTTGCCACATTTCCTTCAATACAATTGGCAATAAAGATTCTGGACGAATGTTGAGCGAAAATAAAAGTGGCTAGGAGGTCACTCTCTGAGCCAATAGATGTCAGAGGTCTGAAGGTAGTTAATTAAATTAAGAAGAATTCGGCAAAGTGCGAGCCAGATTTCGAAAAGGTTGTTAAATGCGAAACGGAACTTTTCAAAGATATAAAGCTTTGCATACTTGTAGGTAATCTGTTTGAGAGATCCTAAGTTAGATGATTCCGATAGTTTTCATTGACTCGGTGGCAGACAAGAAAATTCTCGGCAAATATTTACCCAGACTGTACTTTTCACGGAAGTTTCAACGAAATTGCATGTGGGTTAAGAATCAATCAATTACTTAAAAGATATTGTAGTAAATTAGTTAATCACTCTTCCAAGAAAAAAATCTCGCAGATTTATTGAGAAATTCCCAAATAAATAAAAGTTTTAATTAACAGAAACATGACTCACAAGGTAGGTACATAACAAAGTGAAATCATGTCTGTGTGTGTTTGTATTTATTGCTGCTCGTTTACGCTCAGTTCGAGTTTGTTAGATTCCTAATTAGGAACGGTACTAATGTAGTTTCTATCGATACTTTCGAAAATAAAAACAGTTCAATGCAAGTTTGAGATGACAAAATAGGTGAAGTGAATGGTGAGCCTCCAGACGCAATAGGCGCACACGTGCTCGGTCGTGATTCTATCGGCGAGGCGGCACGACCGATCGCAGCCTAACGACCGGACCTCGGGCCACGGCCATATGTTGTTAACTTACACACCAACTAACAATATGTCACTTTTCACTTTAGATTTCCACTGGAGTACTTAGTTGATTGGGGAAATAATTGAGGATCAGAAGGTTGGACTGGATAATTCGTTCGGAAGTTGCGAGTAAGTTTAGCCGGAGCGGTAAGTTCGTGCGCTAGGGGCACGCGGGCGAGTGCTGGCGGCGGGAGCGAGCGCGCGACCGGAGCGCCTTGGTGTACAGCTTACACTGATTTTTTGTCGGAGGCATCGCCGCTGGCTCGCCGCCTGCTCCACATTCGACGACCGGTGTGATACGCGGTACGGTGCACTAATAGGGTTGACACTATCATTACACATGCACCCTGATTGCAAATTTTTACTTTACCAAGACCAATTTTCAAATATTATTTTAGAACATTTGCAAGGAACTAGCGTTAAACTTATCCATTTAAGGGTACAAGAAGATCCTTAATAGATGTCTACATTTACTTAAATTGTTTTAACATGCACAACTGCTGCGTCCTTAAAACGCAATTCATCACTTCTTCACAACTTAAATTAACAAACATTTGCATGCGAGCTCAGGTGGGAACCCTACCACAGATTCACAACTATTATCCGGCCAGGCGCGGCTCCCCACAACGCCTGGCCACAACTTAGCAGTCAGTTAACTTCTGGCCCTGGTTGGATTACCTCACTTACCTGCTACGTGTCGATACAATTACGTACTATTACGGTTTCGCAACGTGGATACACTCTATATTCTCTCTTATTAGCTCCGATAATAAAGTAATTGGCACACTGTATATGGAGATTAGGCTTCTAAGCGTTCTATACTAGAGCCTCCTTAGCAATGTTGTGTGAATATCGAGTAGTATTTGAAATAACTGTACGTAGTGTTTATGTTTATGTAAATTATGAGCTTCTGTTAAATATATTTTTATTGATATAGCAATTTAGTAATATCTATAAGGTGTAGTAATGGGCTTCGTATTTACGGCGAGTAATTTACCGCCTCGTGTTTATAAGCGTACTTACAAACGTAAATATATGTGTATTTCGAAGTATTGACATTTTCGTAACTAAACTCTACAACTGTTTTTAGTTCCATAACAAAGGACATATAAAATACCTTCATTTCACCATGGTGTTTAAGTTTTTTTTGTTGTTTGGGAAATCATCAAATAACTTCTCCGGCTCTGAGTGGAGCAGGAGGGGGTGCAGACTTTTACTGACTAAAACCCACCCGTGTTCCCTCAGTAGCCTGTGTGCCAGGGGCGGCGGTATCTCTTTCGAACAACCCGCACCCATGCAGGCATCGGCCCTTGCGGGCCCCATCCGTTTGTGCTGGCATCTCTTTGAGGCGCGCGTGGAACACAACGCGCCGTCGATCTGAGCTTGGTCCTTACCAGACAGCGAGCTACACATTACTCGCCGTCCGCAAGCCCACGCCTGCGGTGGCCGGGAATCAGCCTGGGATTCCCGACGCCCAGGGCGTCTCCTGCGGCGGTGAGGGCACATGTAATGCCTGTCCCTCACGTGCGCCGCCTCCCTCTTCGCGAGCATTACTGCTTCGCAGAAGGAGTTGACGGCTACCCATGCACTCTTGCTCCGTACCATGGCCTTGACCAGGGCCGTATGCGAGACATCGCCACCGCCGCTCGCCTCTACGAGGACACGGCGGTGCTCCGCCTAAGCCGGGCAAACCTCCACCGTGTGCTCCACCGTGTCCTCAGGGCGATCTTCGCAGTGGAAACACCCGGGCGTTTCCTCCCGCCGGGTGTTTCCACGCGGAGGCGATCGGCGGCGGCGATCTCTCGCGTCCGGCCCTGGTCCAGGCCATGGTACGGAGCGAGAGGGCATGGGGAGCCGTCACCTCCTTCAGCGAATCAGTGATGCTCGCGAAGAGGGAGGCGGCGCACGTGAGGGAGAGGCAGCATATGCGCCCTCGCGACCCCAGCCGCCGCAGGATACGGAGACGCCCTGGGCGTCGGGAATCCCAGGCCGATTTCCGGCCACCGTAGGCATGGGCTTGCGGACGGCGAGTAATGGGTAGCTCGCTGTCCGGTAAGGACCAAGCCCAAGTCGACGGCGCGTTGTGTTCCACGCGCGCCTCAAAGAGATGTCAGCACAAAAAGTGATGGGACCCGCAAGGGTCGATGCCTGCCAGGGGTGCGGGTTTGTTCGAAAGAGACACCACAGCCCCTGGCTTAAGGGCTACTGAAGGAACACGGGTGGGTTTTAGTCAGTAAAAGTCTGACACGCCCTCCTGCTCCACCCAGAGCGGGAGAAGTTATTTGATGATTTCCCACCCAAAAAAAAAAAAAAAGACCGTCGCAATCGTGGCGTGCCCAGCGGTGTTTAAGTTAAATGCAATAGTGGCAAGCCTTTTCCCATAAACCAATCACAGATCTAACTCCAAGTTTCTATTGATTAGCTTCTAACGGCAAAACACAAAAAAGGTTTGCCCGACCTAGGGGTTGAACCCAAGATTCCATGCGCAACACTAACCTCAGACGATTTTCCTTCTACAGGATTTTCCCGCAACGTGTAACGTGTAGGGAAATTGGGTTTTTACAGAATATACTTGATACTTTTGCACCTTCTAGGGTGGTCGATGTAATGGACTAGTCGTAACCAGAAATACGAGTAACAATTGCCAATTAACCGTATTGTGTTTATCATCTCATCAATTATCGGCATAGTCTAACTATCGGTGTCGAAATAATATGAATACGACAATAAATAACAGAAAGCGCGCTTACCAACAATTAATTGTATTATGGTGTAATGTCTATAATAAGCAGGCGCCGAAATACATTCATTCTTGTTTGCCTACTATTTAATATAATTCATTGCGTGTCAAAATATAAATTAAAAAATCGATCGTCGTTAGTCAAAAGTCTGAGAGTTATAATTAAGTGGCGCGTTATAAAGTAGCTATTTCCGTTACGGAATAAGATAAAGATAATTAAATCTGGAGACTATATTATATTTTAGTATACATTTTACAAACTTAGGGCGCAGAGGCGGAAGAAGAATTAAACGATAAATGGCAGATGATTTGAACGTTTGTACAAACACTTGTACACGTCAATCATATTTTTTTTAACTATATGCGGTCAGAGTTACCTATCTGACTACTCTGAGAAGAAACGCTGAAAAAAACTCAGAGGTTACAGTCTCTTTTAAAGTCCAGACATAATCTTAGTCAGATCACGTGAATACCGTGTAGATTAGTGTCTGAAATGGTCTTTGGAGGAAAGCATCACATAGATGATGATGATGATGGGGACTCCCTTTTCCGCACGTAGACACGTAGACACCATTCGGTTCGTTGTGCGTGGGGGTTCTGGCTAAAAAGCCAGCCTAACTCCACCCAAAAGCACAGAAGCTTCCTAGGAGCTTCACAGGCTTCGCAGAGCGGCCTCACTGTTCCGAGGATTTTTCTCGTTGAGAAGCCATGGCCTCGCATTCCAGGATGACGTGGGCGGCTGATTCCTCGGCGTCAAGGCAGCCCCTACAAAGCGGGCTGTCTGTGGCGCCTATATTATAGAGATGTTTACTAAGGGGGTTATGGCCCGTAATTGTTCCTATGATTATTCTAAGATTGTTTCTACTCAGGCTAAGAAGTTTTTTGGTTAATCGCGGTTGTACAATTGGAAAAGCCAATTTTGACTGTCTACAGTCTGTTGCCCGTGACCATCTGTTGTTATGAAGTTCGGTTGATCTTTGGCGAATCCACGCACGAAATTGTAAGAAAGGTACGGGGAGAAGTGGGTACGGGTCTAGCACTTTCATATCTGAGTGAGTTTTGAAATTCATATAATTTAAGATCCGAGGGATTAATGAAATTGGAAAGCCGTACAAGCTAAAGTTTGTGACACAATGTCAAACAAACTGTTCCCTAACAAATGAACTAATCGTAGCGTATTTTGTATCTGTCTCATAACCCATTTATATGTGTCGTAAAGTTTTAAATTCATGTGTCCAAGAATTGGATTAACTAATCAAATATTCAATGACTACTTGTGAATATTTGGTATGTATAGTCACGTTCCTTTCGTGGAATTGCATACTATATTTTCAGTTCATTAGTCATAATTTCACAAAATTTTCGTCGAAATTATGCTTGGACATTTAGTGAGATTATCTTAACCTGACCATTCCATGTCCGAGCTTAGTTGTATGATTGTTTTAGTTTCAACAACATCTTATGAAGGTAACACAACTTCTTCACGAATATTCATTTTATTTCATTGAGAAATTCATCGTGTTTTATCTCTTGAGCATCCCCGCTGCTAATGTGACAGGCGACACCTGTGTTATTATATATTTCAAAGCAAAGACATTATAATATTACAGTCGCATCCGGCATAATCTGAGCTAAAAAGAAAATGAATTTTCTTTTTCATTTCTCAGGTGACTTTTTCTGTGTTTATTTAGCTAGTGTTATTATTTCCTACGTCAGTAGGTGGTTACTTTTGCCATTTCAGATTTTAATTTATATCTTTTTATCATTGCTATCACGTAGTTTGTCAGCACAGACCACAATCTACATATTTCTGCTAACCAACTTTAACCGCAGATGATAAACAACGAAGTTTCTGTAATCTCAAAATATATTTTCTTAGAAACTTAAAAGATAAAGGGGAGTAAAATTCTTTGAAATGACGTATATAAATAGAGTTTGTCATCTTAATCCTATCACCCAGTGTCTTAACGAAGTAAATTTGTTTGCAAAACTTTGAAATGAATTGAAATCGAGTGGTTTTCACTATAAATGTATGAGTAGAATTTAAAACATTTCTTTAAAATAACTTAAATGCAATTTTGTGAATTGATATATGTGTCCGTAGAGACGTGTAATAATTTTAGTAGATGGCTTTAGTTTATACATTAAGCTCGTATAGTTGAATTTGTGAAATCCAGAATTAGATCTGGAAAAAAGAAATCTTAACGAAGCACTCAAACATTTGCGTTCTTCACACAATTTATTTGTTGACTTTGGAGAAAAAAAGGTTGTTGCAAAGCAAATTGCATTGCTAAGCTGAACAGAAGACATCAGCAAGAGACAAAGACATTTGTTGAAACAAATAACAACAGTTTCATTAGCAAAGAAATGCGCGGTTACGAAAATTGGACGCCATTTTAGGAATAATGCTAGGACTGATATATATTTAATTTGAAATCTTCAAGTAGTTGTCCTGACGACCAGCTTTCAGTTTAATCAAATTAATTTTGCTTTTTTTTTAAACGAAGAAATATTGAAATTTACCTAATAACATCATTTGAAACAAATGTACGATGGAAAGGAATGACTTTTTTTTTCTGCTCAAATCCAGCCATATCCTCGAGCGCTTTTTCATTTGAAATGTTTACACTTATCCTGGATGTACTCATACCACTAATCGATTTTTCGGGGTGGTCCAAAAATAAAAAGAGATATGCGCGAATCGAAGTTATAATATACGAATTTTATTACAAACAACCTTAATTGCCTTGGAAAATTGATGACGAATTGTGAGATTCTCACTAACTAATTGGTATGTTAAAATGATTTTAAATGGCCACCACCGGCCATTTTTGCGTTATTTACGGGACAAAAATTGTACTTTGCGAATTTATCGGCAATTACAAATCGTGGTCGGAGCCAGTCAGAGGCGTACGGAGGGTGTGACGTAATGAGTGCCGGAGGGCTACCGGACCACGAAACAATTGTGTGACGTGCCTACATTACAGATTTGTAATAGGTACTTTAGTGTGCCAAAAATGGAGTTGGCTTTGGAATTCCAATATCTGGCAGAGAACTGCCAAGGAGTATGTTGGTCGACCATGCTTCTTCTATGGGGATACGGTATGAGTACATACAGGTTAAGTTTTTATCATTCTAGAACCCCTGGCACATAATTTTTTCGCCAGTTATACAAAAAAATCAGCTTTTCATAGAAAAGTGAAATACCTACGCAGTCAAAATGTATGGAAGAGCTGATTTTTTTTTGTATATCCGGCGAAAAATTTCTGCGATAGGGGGTCTAGAATGATATGCTGAGTTCATGATTACAATTTGCGCACTGGATAAAAACTTTTCCTGTATAATGCTGGAACATTATGTGATATGGGACAGGAAAATAAATCATAGACTAACCACGGTCTTTCCATGTAGGTCTGGGATTATTTTTCAACGTAGTCTATCATGAAGGTATATCTTGGGTCCCCCAGAAAAATATTTGTTGGAGGGAGGAAAGGGCCATGATGGTCTACGATGTTTTTCAACGTTACCCCTAGAGATCTAAAAGTTAGGCCTTTCCAGATATAATGCTTGACAGAGATAATTATGGCTAGCCGGTGTTATGACTGGACACGGTCAACATTGGGAAAACGCTAGGCGCCTGATGATGTGTAAAAAAATGAGTCTAATTAATAGGTACTTAGAATTGTACTAAATCCAAGCAATATAAGTTAATTCATAGTGGGATAACTACCGAACTTGAAGTTTAAAGATAATAACAAAACTTTTACCAAAACAAAAACAACCGACTTCCGGAGAAACACTACAAAGTGAAAAATAACTTTAATTTCGGAAGTCAGTGACTTTGGATATGTATTTAAATTTGCTGTCACCGCCTTCCGAAAGTAATTTTTCACTTTGTGATGTTTTTCCGGAAGCCAGTTTTTTTTTTTTGGATTTGGTTTTATATTTCACTTTTTATTTATAGTACCTACTCCACACCAATTCGAAATTTCATCATCCATGGGGTCAAAACAATGCATATTTATGCGATAGCAGCAATCGCGATTGATTTGCTGTCATATCGAAAAAAAACAACCGACTTCCGGAAAAACACTACAAAGTGAAAAATAACTTTATTTTCGGAAGTCGGTGACTTTGGACATGTATTTTATTTTTTTGTCACCGCCTTCCAAAATTAAAGTTATTATTGTCCGGAAGTCGTTTTTTTTTTTTAAATAGTTTTTGAACAGTGCCGTTGTCTGTCTCCGAGACTCATCATCAGATCTATATGAAATTTAAATAGGACCATTTCGGAATAAACCCCTATCGAACAAAAATTAAGAATTTTGCAAATCCGTCGGTGCCTCATTGTACCTACTCATCATTATGAACAACTTTTAGTATGGGACCAAACCTGAAATAAAAAAAACAAAATTATTTTCCAAATCCGACGGAGTTATGCCCGAACATACATAAAAAAAAATTACATGTCGGATTGATAACCTCCTTCTTTTTGAAGTCGGTTAAAAAGAACGAACTATTGACGACGAAGAAAATTATGTCATGTACGAGTAATTCAAAGTGGACTAACTAGTGCAATCTTAACTCATAGACCACATTCGTTTTTAGACGTGTTCTTCAAAAGAATGGGCGAAGTCGCACTTGCTTAGTAATTTTATTTAACGGACTGTAACGCCCCGTGGAGGGATCAAAGCATCTCAATAACATTTAAGTAGAGTAATAACATTGTAAGGGGTGATCCACGAAATCGCATCTCCGGCTATAATAATAAAGTTAAATTTGTCGCTCACGCGTGTGGAATTTAAAAAAGAGGTTCTAGGTGAGCAGTGCCGCTTTTATTAAATTTTGAAGCTGGGAATGGCACGGACACCTGACACGAGGTTTAAGACACTGCACCACTGTAGCATATGGCTAAGCTACGATTTGTAAGGAAATTGTTGGCTTGTCCTCTGACTGACTTACTTGACCACGTGGATGCGTGGCTGGTAAACAAATTAACCGCGTACAGAACAACAAAGGGTCTTATTAGAACGCTAAAAGTCACCCAAAGGGCGATGGAGAGGGCAATGCTGGGAGTTCCCTTCCTGATCGAATCAGAAATGAAGAGATGCGCAGGTGAATCAAGGTTACCGACATAGCCCGAAGAATCGCCAAACTTAAGTGGCAATGGGCAGGAGACATTGCTCGCAGAACAGATGGCCGATGGGGCCTGAAGGTTCTGGACTGGCGACCGCGTATTGGAAGTGGTCTAGGTGTAAGGCCTCCCACAAGGTGAACTGATGATCTTGTGAAGGCCACAGGAATCCGCTGGATCCTGGAAGCACAGACCTGCACCCTAATTGCGTAACTCACGATTCATCAGAATCTGTATCGTTTTGAAACGGATTGTTAAACCATTGCTTCATATGTTCGAAAAATGTGTCTGTTCGACAACATAAATAACGCAATGAATATTGTTTAACTGTGAAGACGAAACCAATTATGATCAATCGTGAGTTACGCAATTAGGGTGCCGGTCGAAGTGAGGCCTATGTCCAGCAGTGGACGCCTTTCGGCAGAAATGATGATGATGATGACCTTACATGACAAATATATCTGTGCATATCTTGCGTAGCAGTGGTCGGTTGACTTTATAGGATTGAATCCACATAAACAAGCCTGTTCGAGTTATTTGTAGTGGAAAAGACAGATTGTTGATAATATCAACACGTGAGCTTTGAATAAAACCGTGTATTTTCCTGGTGCGTTGTATCACGTACGTTTTGTTGTCTGGAGCTTTGGAAAGACAACTTGTTATCTCCTTTTTACGCTCATTTTGCTGTCAAACGTGAACAGTTATTTTTCTTGGCTGCTATTCTGGTCTATTTAAATTCGCCTTTTACTGAATAACGATGGTGAGTAAGCAGAAGCATCAATTTTAACATTATTATCATCGTTTACACAATATTCATATCCACAGTAGAGCAATTTTAAAGGTTAGGGCCTTACAACTTTCCCACGAGAACACCATAAAGCGTAGAACTGCCAGGGGAGCGGGTTTGTTCGAAAGAGATACCGCAGCCCCTGCCATACGGGCTACTGAGGGAATACGGGTGGGTTTTAGTCAGTAAAAGTCGACGCCCTCCTGCTCCACCCAGAGCGGGAGAAGTTATTTGATGATTTCCCACCCAAAAAAAAGGGTAGAAGGGATTCAATTAGTAGGTATCCCTGATTCGTACAAATATTTTGATTATAAAAGTGAAATAATAATAATGTGATTTTAGTCAGATCTACAACAATTAAAATATCCTTATAATTTCCTACTAAATTAACGACCACGACCCGTATTTGGTTTACTAATTGGTGCGGCAGTAACAGGGACCAGCGAGCAATATCTCGACGGGACAGTTGCAGCGCGTCACCGCGACAGTTTACGAGGTGCGAAGTACGAACGATTCACCACCCAGATTTATGTCCCACTTGATTTGTGTCGGTGCCCCGCTCAATACAATCACTAAGTCAATCCGGCTATAATTCAGATAGTTCAGGGGAAACGAGGTTTTATGTTTTGAAACTATATTGGTGTCTAGTGGGGCAACTACGCTCCCATCTTGAGAACGGAGCGTATTTGCCCATACTATTGAAGAAAGTAAGGAAGTGCGCGTGGGGGTTTCCAAAGTGGTTGAGGTTTAGTGGGTCTACTTTTGATGGCTGGGTGTCCACGCAGATAATTATTTAAGATAGTTTCATTAAGGACCACGATACCGCATTAGAAAATTCCTGTAATGATAGCAGTGTTTGTGATAAATAAATGAAAAACGGGAACAGTAGGTACGCAGCACCAATGAAGAGATAAAAACACACAAAATAAGGTTCAATAATTATAAGAAGACAAGATAGTCCAGTGATCTTTGCGCTCAACAAATTGTTTCATTTACCAGTTTTAAACGTTTTCGTCTTCTTCAAGTTTGATTATAATTTAAGATAGAGTAGATGGAGTATACTTTTAAAGAGTTTTCGTGACGTGCAAACAGACTGTGCATTTAGTTAAGATAAAGAAACTAATTTGGGGACAGTCCACAAGTATCTTCGTCACCGACTTTTATTAATGAGTCAGTTTTGTAATTCTGTGCAGTAGCGGCAGACGGAAGAGTACGATTAATATCAGAGAGCTCTTCAACAATTTGTATGGGCGATGTGCAACACTGTTTGCAGAAATGCAGCCGCCGTGAATTGGGTAAATAAGAGTTGCTAAAGAGACGTTCCATATCTTGTTCACGAATAATTTTTGATTTAACTTGCGTATATAAAAAGATCAGCTATTACTGAAATGGAAAGCATTTTTGTTTTACTGTCTTGTTTATTTTAGGAAACCTAGGTTACGCTTAGGTTTAAAAAAGGGAATATCGAACATCAGATTTATGGCCGCACAGCCGGCGGTTAGTCTCTATCTGTTAAGCGCACCACGAGTTATTCTATTCTATGAATTTTCATTGAATTGCTGTTGTTTCGAAGTAATGTTTCAGTCGGCGTGTTTAGTAATAGTTACTTTCCTTTTTGTTTTGTTTTTCTTATTTAACGTTTCTTATTATGTTGGTATCAACAGTTTCACTTCCACGTATAACGTTCCTCATACCTGGAAGTGAACATGATTTATTAGCATTTCCCTTATTTTTCATATACCGGAACATGTACAGAAAAACAACTTCTCAATCAGTCTTACGGGGGGAAATTGATTCCGTTTCTCCTCTCGAAACGTCGTAACTTTGATCATTTCACCAATAACTACTGTGTAACTTGCAAATTAATGATTTTTGTTGGTATTATAAATTACTAGGTATTATAATTACTTGTGTGTGTCGTAGGAGGCGACTAAGGGACTTACTAGAGAATGGGCAGCAGCGTTCTCTGTGCATTTCACCACCATACTGCGATCGCCAACCCGCATTCCAAGCGTGGCGATTATGGCAAACCCCCCCAAATTGGGGCCGTTCTTGCGTTAAACATCTAAACATAACGAACTTTCAAATTTATAATATAGTATAGTAGGAAAGGATTTTAGGCGTGACACGCTCGAGTATTTTCTTTCACCCGGTGGTGTGGATAAAGTAGAAGACCTCTACTAGGTTTCAATCCATGGGTCTGACTGCCAGGCACACGGATTTTAATGTTTTAAAATAATTTATTGAACATGGCTATATATTGGGGGACAAGTACGTCCTGGGTTTAAAATATTGCTACTGCAGCCTTATCATAATTTACTGAAGGGGGCATCTTATAATGTCTACAAGAAAACCCATTAATCTTATTGCCAAACACACTGTTCGATACACAATACAATCAACACATTCTGTGTACATTTCCGAATTTATTACTATCTTGTGTTTTACATCTGTTAAAAATTCCACCGTATTTGTTTAATACGTCTTCACTTTGGGAATTGTAATAAATTGTTGGTAAAGGCACCGTATACTGTTTACGAAGAAAATATTAATGACATATGTGAGCATTTGCGACTGGTAGGTACACTTATTTCATATCTGAGGTGAGGAGTATCTTAAGCAGTAGGCTACGGCAGTTAAAGTTTCGTAAAACCCCGGCCTAAAGTCGCCCCATATTTTAATATTTTCGCTGACTTTCGTATCGAGCTCGCAGTATGTTGTGTGAACGTTGATTATAGGTAACACAAATAGCTATCGCGGTGTCGCATCACGATGCGCGACGTGTTCGCTCGGAAAGATTGATGGCACGTAATGAAGCGAAGCGCCGCGGTGTCAAAAGTTCAAAACCGTGTAAAGTGACGACAAAATCGTTGGACCACAGTCTAACTTTATACAGTCCAACAACGCGACTGGTTGGAGAAGAAATAGCTGGTTTAATGTACCAAGATTCTCTGCAATTGTAACCCGGGACACTGTTTTCAGGTAACGTACGAGTATTCTGTTTCAGTTATAACTGTATTCTTGTAAGTTATTATTTGAACACTAGCCTAATCGGTCAGTGTTGGACGTGGGCTTCTCTCAAATCTATTTTCAGAGTCTTGGTATCTGTTTAGTAGTTCTGTATTTTTCACGTCAAAGTGATTATCGAATACTTTTAAACGAGCAATAATTGTATATA
Organism: Polymixis flavicincta; assembly: GCA_949987655.1. Classification (NCBI taxonomy): domain Eukaryota; kingdom Metazoa; phylum Arthropoda; class Insecta; order Lepidoptera; family Noctuidae; genus Polymixis; species Polymixis flavicincta. Next base: position 12,672,530 of record OX465182.1, on the reverse strand, counting down.
TGTATATAAATAATCTGAACCTCGGAAACGGTTCCGACCATTTTCATTAAATTATTATGCAGTGGGTTTCGGGGCCGATAAATCGATCTAGCTAGGTTTAATTTTAAGAAAACGTCAAAAAAAAAAGCCCAGAACATCCAGATATTCATTTTATTATTAAAGCTAAAAACTGTATGGTACTGATATTACACTGTGGCTGTGTTATAACTACATGTAGATATCTATATTTAGTGGTGGAATGTACCAACCTTTAACTTTGAAATAATCGTTTTTAGGCCTAAAGGCTCCCACAAACAGGCGCGCTGCGACACCGCGAAGCGACTCTCGCAGAACAATTTCTATGAAAACTTAATGGAAATTGTTCTACAAGTATCGCGTCGCCGCCGCCGTCGCGTCTGTTTAAAGAAGCCTTAATCATTATAGGGTTGGTAAACCAATGATACACATATTTTTAGCTCAGTATAGATTGGGATACTTGATAAATGTTTACAGGTACAAACTGAAGGTATCTTTGCAAAATGGCTGAAAATAATACGATATCTGTTACTTTTTGCTCTGAGTGAAAAGGTAAGTAGTGTAAGCGATAACAGTTGGGGTAGACGTGTTCTTGAGTGGAGACTTAGAATAGGCAAACTTAAGGTTGGACGCCTTTAATTAGGTGGAGCTAGGATTTTCGCAGGGTGACTGGCAGTTGCTGAAGGAGAGTTGCTGAAATGTGAGTTGAATGACATGCAAAAAGAGAGGACAATGTCCAACAGTGGGACAGACGAGTAGATTGATGATAATGATAAATAAATGATAAATAATGTCATTTCTGTAACTAGATTTGTACAACCACTTTTAAACCTCAACGATGAAGATGTTTATGTTGGTGTTCAATGTTGTACTGCTTATATTCAATTGTATTCCGATTTTTCCTTATTTTATTTCTGTTCAATGGGGAGATGCCTTGTTTATTTGAAAAAGAATACTCTAAATTATATTTCATGTGTCTTGGTTGCATTTTACGATCCATCTTCACGCCACAGCATTCATGTCAAGGATCGTTTATGATTTATAAATCGCAATTCTCTTGTGAAATTTATTGTTTATATTTCTGATTATCCTCGGCGCCCATATTTGTATAAGATTACTGCTGATGCTGATGATTAATCGATTTGTCATCACTGAAGTTTCTCAAAGATATACCTTAATTGATTTTAAATTCAGTTTATGTCATAACACGTCTTAATTATTTTCCTTATCGACTTCTCAACATCAAAATAAACATTTTTATTTATCTTTAGAAGATGCAAGTTGCCAAAAATGGATAATACCGATGTTTTTTTATTTAATAAAATCACACTCGGATGTTCCAGGTGCTCAACTGACCATTATTTGCCTAGCCTTTTCCAAAATATGTTGAGGTCGCTTGCGAGTCTAACCGGAATACCGGATGCAGCTGAATACCAGTATTTTACATGGAGCGACTGCCTATCTGACATCTGACCTCCACAACCCAACACAATATCGTTTGGTAGAGCTGGTTGACAGACTTTTCGGCTTCTGACTACCCGGAACGATTGTCAAAATCTTCGAATGACAGCCGGCACCAACAGCTTATCGTGCTTTCCAAGACACGGAGATCTTGATATACAACGTGTAAAAGAAAGGATATATACATAGGTACCAACTATACCAAGAACACGGCTTCTTCGGATAATATCAAACGATATTGGAAGGGTTTTTAATCCTATCTCTACATGGTCGGAATTTATGAGAATTTTTAATACATTGATACCAGAAACCGAATTTTTCAAATTGAAATAAAAACATCACTCGGAAGAGATTTATCGTGATATTGGCATGTAACGTGCTACGTAGTGCGGTGACACGTTTGTTATGATTTGAATTTAAGAAACATATGAAACTGAAAATTTTATATCAATTCTTAGCGTATTTTTATTTGGTCTGAAACTATGTATGGTGATTCTACACTAGCTATTATCTTTAGTGCTTAAGGATAGCAATAGGGTTTCTGTTACAACCCTATAGAATGGATAGTCACCTATCCACGAATGGGCCGCGGCAAGTGTAGCATAACTTTATATCGACCCGTGCGGTTATTATTATTTAGCCAATACCCATGATTGATTTAAAGTACAAAAAACTTTTTCAAAAAAACAATACAACCGGCTTCCAAAAAAACACTAGAAAGCGAAAAATAACTTTGATTTCTGAAGTCGGTGACTTTGGATATGTACTTATTTTATTAATTTCTTGTCACCGCCTTCCGAAATTAAAGTTATTTTTCGCTTTCTAGTGTTTTTTGGGAGTCGGTTGTATATTTTTGGAAAAAAGTTTTTAATTTTCACTTTTTAGTTATAGTACCTACCCCACACCAATTCGAAATTTCATCATCCTCGGGGTCGAACCAATGCATATTTATGCTATAGCAGCAATTTCGGTTAATTTGCTGTCATTTTTCGAAGAGTTCCGTTGTCTGTCTCCGAAACGCATCATCTGATCTATTTGAAATTTTAATGGGACCATTTTGAAATAAACCCCTTTCGAACAAAAAAAAAGAATTTTGCAAATCAGTCTTATGACGGAGTTATGCCCGAACCTCCACCTAACTCCTAACCGTTAAAGAGTTGTACCTTCCTTCATCAGCTCAGCGTCATGAGATGATGATGAATATATGAAAATGTCTCAATAGCTTTAGAATATAAATGAAAAACATTGTTAATACCTACAAAATTTGAGGGTTGCCCTCGAGTTCCCTGGGATTCCATAATCAGGTCCTGACTTGATGCCAATGGGACCACCTCAGGACTCACCTCTTTCAAATAAAAAAAGAGTTTTGAGAATCGGTCCACAAATGGGGGAGAAATCGAGGAACATACAAAAAAAATAACACACAGTGGAAAATCTAACCTCCTCCTTTTTTGGAAGAGGGTTAAAAAGATAATTGCGTGCACGGTTTAGACAGTGAGTACTGAAAATTTAAAGTTCTAAAGCAAAGTATACCTTCCTCTTACTACGTAGTAGATAGATATCTAGTCTCAAAAACATTGCATTAAAGTTATCCATTCGTTTTTACGGAATTAAACCAAATAGGATAGGTAAGAAACTAAAAAACTAATTTTCCAAGCACGTGTCAAATGGACCACTTCTACCAGATCTAATGACACGGTTTTATTGCATCTTTAACTACCAGCTGATGGGAAAACCATCCTATTTTATACGCTCGTCATAAAACTGACAGCTACCCCGCGATAATTTGTCGTGCTCAGGCGAACCCTATATCTATTATAAGCAGTTACGAGGGCAAAGGGAACCGTAAACTCCATCCGAAAATGAGATGTTGGGTTAACAGGCAATAACTTAATTTTAGTACGAAGTAATTAACTTTATCTGATCTTAGAATCTGTGAAGTTTGCCTTCGTGGTCAGAAGCGTTCCTGCCAAAAGTTATGCGTGTTTAATTTCCGGATCCAACTTAGTCAAAGTATATGTAGATTTGTTGGACATGAGTAGGCACTGTAAAGGCATCTAACAGAGAGGACCTTACATTGTATAGGCTAGCTATAAAATTAACTTTAATCACATTCGAACTGTCAAGCTAATTTTGAAGGAGAATAGAAGAAAAAACAGTGGGCGTCAGATTGGGTTGTCAAGCCGAAGGTAGAAGATTAAAAATAAAATTCGTAGAATGATCTTAGAATAACATCCAATTCACACAACTAACGTTATTTTACTCGATCCCAGCATCGCGAAACGTCAGTGGACAGATGTGTGTGGAAAAAGGAAAGACAGGCATTTGCCCAGGTGTGGGACATAAAGGTTAAATAGATAGATAAATACTGTATGGTAATGTTGATGTAGGTATCATAACATGCAGATGACACGCTGGTCACGGCCCGGGGGAGCTCGTACAGGGAGGCAGCGTTGCTGGCGACGGCTGCGGTGTCACAGGTGGTGACCCGCATACGGCGTCTTGGCCTGGAGGTGGCCCTCAACAAGTCGGAGGCCATGGTCTTTCATGGCCCCCGGCGGGCGCCGCCGCCGGGATCACACATCGTGGTCGGGGGGTCCCGAATTGCTGTCGAGTCCACCATGAAGTATCTGGGATTGGTGCTCGACAGCCGGTGGGACTTCGGACCCCACTTCCAGCGGCTGGCGCCCAAGTTGTTGGGCGCGGCTGGGGCGCTGTCAACGCTGCTTCCCAATCTGGGGGGCCCGAGCGCCGCCTGTAGGCGGCTCTACGTGGGGATCGTGCGATCGATGGCCCTCTATGGGGCCCCGATCTGAGCGGCTGACCTGACGGCCGGCAGCATCGCTGTCCTGCGGAAACCGCAGCGAGCTATGGCCGTCAGAGTCATAAGGGGATATCGCACGATCTCCTACGAGGCGGCTTGCGTGCTGGCCGGATCCCCACCGTGGGACCTCGAGGCGAAGGTACTCGCGTCGCTGCATCGGTGGCGCGAGGACTCGAGGGCGCGGGGCGAGTGGCTGACGCCGCGACATTTGGAGTTGCGTCGGTCACAGCTTCGCGCAGCCCTGGTGGCGGAATGGTGGGACAGGCTTTCACGCCCTACCGCCGGCTCCGCCACCATCGGGGCGATCCGGCCAGTACTCGAGCGCTGGCTCGGGAGGAGGCACGGCTCCCTGTCGTTTCGGGTGACACAGGTGCTCTCGGGGCATGGTTGCTTCGGGAAGTACCTGTGTCGCATAAACAGGGAGCCGGACGCTCGGTGTCACCACTGCGTCGACTGTCGGGAGGACACGGCGTGGCACACGCTGGCAGAGTGTGCCGCTTGGACGGAGCCGCGCCGTGCCCTCATCTCAGGAGTAGGCAGTGACCTGTCGCTGCCGGCCGTTGTCGACTCGATGGTCGACAGCGAGGAGTCCTGGGACGCGGTGGTGTCCTTCTGCGAAACAGTCATCTCGCAGAAGGAGGCTGCGGAGAGGGAGCGGGAGATTGCTTCAGCTAACCCGATCCGCAGCAGACGCACCGGGCGTCGGCGGAGGGCGGACAACGCCCTCTTCCAGCCCCCCTAAATGGGTCCAGGGGCGACGGACTGGGGAATCCGTCGCCCCCTACTTCTTAGGACCCGAGATGGCGGCGCGTAGTGTTCCACGCGCGCCACTCATTGATGTGGGGGGGAGTTTAACACCTCACTCCCCCCCTACCGTGAGGTGGCCCGCATAGGCGGGCCGGCACTAGCCGGGGATCGCGGAAGACTTACTAGTTCCCGTGATCCCTGGCGTAAGTGAGAGATGGAACACCGGGGTGGTTTTAGTCAGTAAGAGTCTGACAGACCCCTCCGCCCTCCCCGGGGCGGAGGACATCCATGAGGATTTCCCCCCGTCATCAAAAAAAAAAAAAAAAAAGGTATTTTAGGGGTATGAGGAACAGGGTGTAAAGTCCGCTCATACCTCTATTGAAAAGGAGGATCCTCCGACCAGACGGGTATTGTGTCTGGTCCGGGCAACTGCCCGACAGCTGATGTCGGGATTTTGTATATGTTCGAGTGCCGTCGAAAACTCTGATTGCGCGATGCAGAATTGCTCATTTAGTTCGCCTGTTGCATTGTAGATGGCGCCACTTCTCTTTTTGCGTTTCTGAGAATTTGTTGCGAAGCATTTTTTTTATTTGTAGTGCCGCTACACCACTCCCCCCCGGAGACCGGAGGTCGATAGTGAGCTGAGTCAGTGCATATGTGATGCTTGCCAGGGCCAGTTTGTAGTTCCAGTGAGTCGGAACCGGGTGTCGCATAGTTCGCGGTGAGTCGGAACTGTCTACGACGATTCCCCAGTGAGTCGGGGTTGCGCTGCGTTATGCTCCAGTGAGTCGGATCTGGTACAGCGCTGGGTTGAGAGGTTGAGGCTGACTGCTGGCGTCGACCGGGAGATTGAGCTCTCGACCGGCCGAAAGTGCAGTGTGCTGGGCCATGGTTGCTGATGAGGCTGTGGGTGATGACCAGGCATGCGGTTCGCTGCATGCAGGTGGTCAGGATACCCGTTGAAGCCGTGGGTGCTGGCTGGCTGTGTGACTCGCCGCTCGAAAGCTGGAGGAAGTGGTCTTGATGTGATGATGATGATCACGTCGGGGTCACCAATTTAGGGGTATGAGGAACAGGGTGTAAAGTCCGCTCATACCTCTATTGAAAAGGAGGATCCTCCGACCAGACGGGTATTGTGTCTGGTCCGGGCAACTGCCCGACAGCTGATGTCGGGATTTTGTATATGTTCGAGTGCCGTCGAAAACTCTGATTGCGCGATGCAGAATTGCTCATTTAGTTCGCCTGTTGCATTGTAGATGGCGCCACTTCTCTTTTTGCGTTTCTGAGAATTTGTTGCGAAGCATTTTTTTTATTTGTAGTGCCGCTACAGTATCATAACATAAAGCTTATGGAGGTAGTTGAAATCATGTCCAAATATTTATTGCCACATATAATATTTTAATTGAAGTCTTCGTTAATATCGTAGTCTGATACAAATTGGGCATGTTGCATAAAATTTAACCAAAATGGTGGGGAGCTGTTGTAATCTTGATTTACTTACATTTACAAAATCTACGTCGTGCTAGGCCTGCCAAGAGCTGCACCCTAATTGCGTAACACACGATCAAGCATGATCTGTTTAATTTTGACAGTTCGACAATATTCTTTGCTTTATTTACGTTGCTGAGCAGACACATTTTTCGAACCTGCGAAGCAATGGATTAGCGACCTGTTTCAAAATGATTCAGAATATGATTGATCGTGCGCTACGCAATTAGGGTGCCGATTTTAACTCTTTTTCCATTACTTAAGCAACCATACGAGCACGGTCATTGGGCGGTAACTTCTGGTTTGCCCGCCAATTCACATACTCTGACGTTTTTGATTGTAGATATGTGGACAGAATTATAATCATTAACTCTCATAATGAAGGGGGTTTGTGGCTAAGTAAAAATAGCTGCACGGGTCGATCGATCAGGTTAAGCTACGCTTGCTGCGGTTGGTCCGTGGATGGGTGACCATCTGTACATACCAAGACCCCTCCGTGCCTCGGAAAGCACGTTAAGCCGTTGGTCCCGGCTGTCATTTGTGGATCTTTGGCAGTCGTTACGGGTCGTCAGAAGCCCGAAAGTCTGACAAACAGTCCTACCAAGGAGTATCGTATTACCCAGTAATAACTAGATTGTGGAGGTCAGATAGGCAGTCGCTCCATGTAAAATTCTGGTATTCAGCTCAGAGTTGCCACCCGTCCCGATTTTACCGGGACAGTCCCGATTTCGAAGAAATTGTCCCGCGTCCCGACGGCCTATCGATTTTGTCCCGATTTTTGACAATATGCGACAGGCTCAATCAATTCATTCACGGTTACCCAACACAGTCACGCGCCACCGCGTCATCTACCGCGCGCTGCATGTACCGCGTTCGTTTTCGCCACCTCCAGCACGCGCAGTAATCTGTGGACTCTATGGTTGTACTTTGCGGCGAGTTTCTTTCTTCGTTGAGTTGAGTGAAAAAATTACATTCGTTGGAGTGTCTAATTTCTTTGAATATGCACATGTCTTGTTCAGACTTCATAAATAAATACAAAAATGATATAGAATTACTAAAAGCGGCTCGTAACAATAAGAAATACACATGGAAAAAATAATTATATAAAATAAATACAAATATAAACACAAAATAAAGTTTCATTTTCCTTTGACTGTCTCATGGGTAATTCACCAAACTCCGAACGTCTCTTATGGATGCCCGATCGTCCCGTTTTTTTTTTCCCCTAAAGGTGGCAACCCTGATTCAGCTGCATCCGGTTAGACTGGAAGCCGACCCCGACATAGTTGGGAAAAGGCTAGGCAGATAATGAACTCTCTCATAATGAACGAACATTTCATGAAATCATGACATTTGTGGCCAATTTTAAAGCTTCAACAATCATGAATCATCAACATCAATTCAGCACAAAGATGTCCTCTGCTGGACATAGTCCTCCCCCAAGCACTTATAGACTTGTATTGATAATTTATTAAGGTCGCGATCATATTTTTTACCGACTTCAAAAAAAGAGGGAGGAGGTTATATGTTCCACAGAACGTATATTTTTTTTAAATGTATGATTCCCGATTTTTCCCTCATTTGTGGACCGATTCTCAAAATTCTTTTTTCATTTGAAAGAGTATACTCGGGCGGTGGTCCCATTGGCACCAAATCAGGATCTGATGATGGAATCCCAGGGAAATCGAAAGCAACCCTCAAAATTTGTAGGTATTAACAATGTTTTTCATATGTTTTCTAAAGCTATTGAGACATTTGCGTATGGTCATCATCATCTCATGACGCTGAGCTGATGAAGGAAGGTACAACTCTTTGACGGTTAGGAGTTAGGTGGAGGTTCGGGTATAACTCCGTCATATAGGCCGATTTGCGTAATTCTTTTTTTTAGAAAGGGGTTTATTCCGAAATGGTCCCATTTAAATTTCATATAGATCTGATGATGAGAGGGGCTTGTGGCTAAATAACAATAGCTGCACGGGTCGATCGACGGGTTAAGCTACGCTTGCCGCGGTGGGTCCGTGGATGGGTGACCATCTTTACATACCAAGACCCCTCCGTGCCTCGGAAAGCACGTTAAGCCGTTGGTCCCGGCTGTCATTTGTAGATCTTTGACAGTCGTTACGGGTCGTCAGAAGCCCGAAAGTCTGACAACCAGTCTTACCAAGGGGTATCGTATTACCCAGTTACTGGGTTGTGGAGGTCAGGTAGGCAGTCGCTCCATGTAAAATACTGGTATTCAGCTGCATCCGGTTAGACTGGAAGCCGACCGCAACATAGTTGGGAAAAGGCTAGGCAGATGATGATGATCTGATGATGCGTTTCGGAGACAGACAACGGAACTCTTCGAAAAAAGACAGCAAATTAACCGCGATTGCTGCTATCACATAAATATGCATGGTTTTGACCCCAATGATGATGAAATTTCGAATTGGTTTGGGGTAGGTACCATGACTAAAAAGTGAAAAATAAAAACTTTTTTCAAAAAAAATACAACCGACTTCCAAAAAAAAACACTAGAAAGTGAAAAATAACTTTAATTTCGGAAGGCGGTGACCAGAAATTTATAAAATACATATCAAAAGTCCACCGACTTCCGAAATTAAAGTTATTTTTCACTTTCTAGTGTTTTTTTTGGAAGTCGGTTTTTTTTTTTTTTGGTCTACATACAACCTGACACTGACTTATAAATTGCAAAAATTGTGAGAACATTGAAATTTCCGGCTACCTTAGCGCTATCTATCAATAAACAAGTTACCATTTTAACTTAAATTACTAAATGGCAGACTTTCAAAATTCATTTGTTTAAATGGCTAAATGATAATAATTTAATAGTATTAAGGAATACTTTGAACATATGTTGTACCTACTAAGCATTTTGCATGCTTTAGACTTAAGCAAAACATGTATGATCTCATCCTTATCCCATGTAACACCTTTGTATACCATGTTTCATGCAATGCAAAAACTATCTCCCTTTTTGTGGGTGGGAAATCATCAAATAACTTGTCCTGCTCTGGGTGGAGCAGGAGGACGTATCAGACATTTACTGACTAAAACCCACCCGTGTTCCTTTAGTTGCCTGTGTGCCATTGGCCACAGTATCTCTTTCGAAAAACCCGCACCCCTGGCAGGCATCGGCCCTTGCGGACCCCACCAGTTGGTGCTGACATCTCTTTGAGGCGCGCGTGGAACACAACGCGCCCCCTTAAGCCAATTTCTGACTACGTCGTCAGCGGCACGTGTCGCGTCAATAATGGCACGTAAAGGTTAACACTAAAGGGAGTAGCCGGTTCCTATAAACATGCACTTGTTACTTACGTTCACTTTCGAAAGCCTTTCTTATTTGTGGAGCAACAGTATCATGTGAATTGTGTGGCCTGTCAGGTTCGTTACGGATTTTATTTTATATTTGGCCCGATGTATCTTGAGCTCTTTAAGTAATGAGTTGAGCCACACAATAGCTCCGCTAAAGTCAGTGTCGTTCTTTCCTCAAAGAACTCACCTGACCTAAATAAGATTGTCTGGAGTTTAATTTTACCCCTGAGTTCGTTTTGCTATTTTTTCTTAGGGGTACCAAATTGGGAAATGTCGACTCCATCTAGGTTGCATGTTTTTACGACTTGTAGAAATGATTCCGATATCCTACAGAATCAATCATATCATTCTTAGACCTGCGACAATAAGCCAAATTGATTTTTTACGTTTTTTATTTCAAGATGGCAACATTTTGGCTTTAAAACCAGCACCATCGTGGAGTGTCTAGTTACACTGGTCCCTGCACTTGCCCTGTGCCTCGTCGTTGCGTGGTTACTCCGCCTGTCAAGTAGTCAAAGTCCATTACGACGTTATCATCTTGATATCTGTAATACTAATAACCGAGCACACCTCAATGGTTTCAATGTTATAGTTCATTCTTATTTATTTTTCGGTGTTAATTCGGACAGCTGTTAGATATATTTTTTACAGCGCTCGTTTAATAGACTGATTGATTGACCACTTGATTGCTGATAAGGCGGTAGGTACTAAACTGTAAACAACTGATTTTATGAAGTGCGACACGGTATCTTGCTTGGTATAATTTCTCCTTTGTTACATAGTGGGCGATAATTCTGCCCGATAAAATGCTTGTTCAGTTCAGTGGTCCCAGAAAGCTTACTTAGATCTACTTATGGCATGAAACCTATTCTTACTATCTTTAATTTGCTTTCTCATCTGTAAGTGTAAGTACCCTTTTCTAATATTCTTTGTTCGTTCTCGGAAATTCTTTTCTCCAATATGATTTCCTTTTGTTACGGCTCTACGAAGCCAAGTAAATAATGAGGAGCGGGGCGTCAGGAAATATACTCATAATCTTATTTCAGTGCAACTTTTCTTATTAGAAGTTTGTTTGGAAATCGAGAGTTGGAGATGCAATCCTCCGATTTCACCGTCGGATGCACCTCTGCATTGCTTTTTTATTTGTAGCGAGTTGTTCCAACGACCTGCGAGTGCCTGCGACCGTTCCTAGTTTCAAAGCGTTGCTTCACCTCGTGTACCTACTCTATTAACACGGAAATGGATACATTTTGCATTTGGTGAAAACATTTTCCCGTCTTCATACTCGTTTTGTACACAGTTTTCAAGCTCTCCACTGTTCACTGTCGCGATGTAAGGAACTAAGATGAGATTGAGTAAATGAGAAAAAATATCATGAAAATGATAATTATGTTTCAAGCGAAAGATGTTATTATTTCTTCAAAAATGTGCGCTGACCGGGAATCGAAACCGGATCACTGCTTGAAAGGCTATGCTGACGCCAACGCCGACGACTATTCTATTTATCTGTAACAGTTTAATGATTTCACATGTTTATGTTTACACAGTTGTTTCAATATGTTTACAATGTAAACACTTACATAAATTTCGATTTTGTTGGAAGTAATATGATTAGACATCTCAATATAAGTGTCTGAATACAAACATTTTGAGTAGGTAGGTGCAGCAGTTTTAGTAGTTGTTGTGCGTGCAAAAGTTTGCAGGCTTTGTCTACTTTTGAATGGTACAGGAATAGATTAAGAATGGACTAAATTGGAATTAATTTTGTACCGTTAATTAAATGTTAAGATGGATACAATGTACAGTTACCAAAAGAAATAAGTAACCAGGGTCGTCAGATATATGTAGTTGAATTATTGATCGAAGTAGTTGAATTAATTTAGTTTTATCTCTTACATACAACTAAGTTACGGATCTTAAACTTCATTTGTTATTGTAGCTATCAACGAATATTAGGTAAAATTACATATTTTATTTTACTTTCCCTGCTAAAGACAGTACTTCTAAGAAATATGGTCAGTAAGATACAACCAGTAAACAAGTTGCATTAATATTAGCCTGACTAATTGCATAATTAAGTAGTTAAGTAAATGCAAGACATATTTGGGACGCGTAATATTTACGGACTGTCGACCGGAACGAATACTGACATTGAAGCGCGAAGAAATCGTTATCATTGACAGTACAAGTTTTAAAGCTTTCATGTGTTTGTACAAACGTCCATACATTTACTTATACTAGTGGTTGAAATGGTCGAAATTCAACCATAATTCATTTAAAATTAAATGTCTTTGTAATTTCATCTTATATATAAAATTCTCGTGTCACAGTGTTAGTTACCGTACTCCTCCGAAACGGCTTTACTGATTTTTACCAAATTTTATATGCATATTAAGTAGGTCTGAGAATCGGCTACTATCTATTTTTCATACCCCTAAGTGATAAGGTTTGTTCACTAGAAATTACCTGCAAAACAACGTTTGCCGGGTCAGCTAGTTATTATATAAAAACTAGCTTCCACCCGGGGTTTCGCCCGCGTGGAAGTCGGAAATTATCCCGCGGGAACGTCCGGGATAAAAAGTATCCCATATGTTAAACTAGGTTATAATCTATCTGTGTGCCAAATTTCATGCATTTCAATTTAGTAGTTTAATTTGCATGAAAGAGTAACAAACATCCATACATACAAACTTTCGTGTTTATAATATTAGTAAGGATAGCCGGTGGATCCATTAGTTTAAGCTACGCTTGCCATGGTTTGTCTGTGGATGGGTGACCATCTTTACATACCGAGACTCCTCCGTGCTTCGGAAAGCAGGGTAAGCTGTTGGTCCAAGCCGTCATTCGTGGATCTTTGACAGTCGTTACGGGTCGTCAGAAGCCTGAATTTCTGACAACTAGTCTTACTGAGGGATATCGTGTTACCCTGTAACTGGGTTGTGGAGGTCAGATAGGCAGTCTTTTCATGTTAAATACTGGTATTCAGCTGCATCCGGTTAGACTGGAAGCTGACCCCAACATAGTAGGGAAAAGGCTACTAGATTGATTAGCTTTCTACACTCTTTCTCCATAGAAACTTTAACTGAGTAAATTTAATATTTCTCCGTCCGGGTTATTTTCGTAAAAAGGGGTAGGTACAAAGTTTTTGCTTTATAGATTATTTTAATTTAAAATTATACTTATTTTAAACTTAACAATGTGTCGAAACTCAATACTCTGGAATTGTAACAGTAACATCACAACCACTTTGTAACTTTATTCTATTTTAGGGGATCGGACAGCGCAGTGCTCGCCCACACAACTGTAGATATAGTACCCTACTTATTTGTTAGACTTTATCAATAGCATGTACTACAATCCACTGTTTTGAGTAAATAAAATATTAATTATGTAGCTTATTCAAAATCACGTATCGACAGTATTTTTTATTGTTCATTTCGTTGAGTCTTTTATTTATTAAATTAATTCCATAAACTCAGTTTAAATTGATAGAACACCTCGGTTTCGTATTTATGCTTTTGTGTAACATTTATTATTCATAGTCTAGAATCCTGAAGTCCTACTTTTGATCAACTTTTTCTATCACGAAGTACCATCACAAAAAAAAAAAATAGAGAGTAGGGCTCAGGGAATATTTTAGGAGTTCGATCGGAGAGATGCGATAAAATAAAACGAGTGTTTCAGGAATAACATTTTCTAAATAGCTTTCTTTAGTGACATTATTAAGCTAGCTGCGAATCTGCGATCGAGTTGAGCTTTTTTTTTTATCATAAACTTAACATGCGGTTTTTCATAAATGGGCGTGGCAAAATTGGTCGTTAGAATGTTGTATTAAAATATAGATTTATGATACTGATCTTGTTACCATAAATATTTTGACCACATTAGATATATTATGATAATATTCATGACAATGTGGCATGTAATTATTTTTGTTGACATTCCCCTTATCTCGTAAACAAGTTATTAAAACTGGACCTAAATTGGCACACCCTGTGTATCTCGTTATTCGGAACCAGGTTTCGACTCTCGAGAAGCCAAAACCGAAATTCAAGTGTTTTTACTTATTACATGTTTTTATGATATTTATGTAAGTATGAAATATAATAAAATTTAAAATTATGGAGTTGGTAATAACTATGTAATTAAGACAAGTTTTTATTAAACCATAAATATGAGTCTTGTTTAATTGCATTTACGGTTATAGTTAAGTACCTACTGACGTTACTGCTTCGTTGGTCTAGTGATTGCAAACGCTACTGTTGAGCCTGAGGTCGTGGGTTCGATTCCCAGGTCGGGCAAAGTGTTATTGGGTTTTTATATCTGGAATTTCTCAGTAACCGCCTGGAGTCCGGATTTGTGCATGATTGATGTCAATAGGCTCGCCCCCTGTTAAGTAGGACCTAAACATAACTGGCGAAATGTGGGTGGTGTATAAGCAAAATGGACTGGGAGGGTCGAAAGATTGGAATCGCGCCACGACATCAACATTATGTCATTCGTGGTACGAGTTCCAACCCATCAGCTACAGCGCTGCTTGAAAGAGGACTTTTGGCCGAAAGGCGTTAAGTACCGACGTTTCCGAGGACTGTTACGCGACACCTCGCAGCGAAACACGACGCCGGCAACTTTACGTGTTTTTTTATCGTTTTAAGCTGGTTCTTGATATGTATTCGTTTGTTTTTAATGTTTAAGATTATTTTGTGTATTTTATCTATGGGCCTTAGTTACCTGATAATATAATGATTATTATCTCCTTTATTTCATGAAATACAAATATATTATAATTTTAAATGTTGGAATATAAAATACATACAAACATTTAAAATATAAAAAAATGTAGCCCACCGGTATCGGGAACAGGGTCCAAGCAACCGGTGGTCAGGGCTCCAGAGAGAGGAACCTCCTAACAATGCGAGCCGTGTCAACAAGTACCGCTCTCTGAATCAGGTCCTTGACCCAGCTGCCCAACGAGAGCCTATACCAGGCGTTGGTCGAGGCTCTTGGCTAGATTATTATTTCCTTTATTTATTTTCAGTCCTTATTACTACATTTTTAAATATTTTTATAAAAGAAACTTATAAAAAACATTTAAAAATATAAACATAGTGTTCCGCCGGTAACAAGAGCAGGGTCCAGGCTACCGGTGGTTAGGGCTCCAGAGACAGGAACCTCCTCACGATGCGAGCCGTATCGAGGAGTACTGCCTTCTGAATCAGGCCTTTGATCCAACCGCCTAACGAGAGCCTCGTGAGATGTTGATCGAGGCTTTCGGCCATCAGTCCATTGGCTGATACTACTATCGGCACAATTACAGCCGAGTCCACATTCCACATGTCAACAACCTCGTGAGCTAAGTCAAGATATTTAATTTGTTTCTCTTTCTCAGCTTTCACGAGGTTCTCGTCATGTGGAATGGTAACATCGACTATAATTGTGCGGCGCGCTAACCGATCTATCACCACTATATCAGGCTTATTGGCTACAATAGTCCTGTCAGTAATGATAGATCGGTCCCAGTACAACGTGACATGGTCATTTTCAAGAACTGGGTCGGGCACATACTTGTAATACGGTACCTCAGAATCCACAAGTTTATATTGCAAAGCAAGTTGCTGATGTATAATCCTGGCTACTTGGTTATGCCTGTGCAAGTATTCGCCGTTAGCCAGACGAGAACAACCAGAGATAATATGTCTGATGGACTCACCCGGACGGTGACATGCCCGACACACGTCCACCGTCCCGTCCTTTATAATATGTCTCCGGTAGTTATTCGTCAAGATAACCTCATCCATAATTGCACAGACGAAACCTTCAGTTTCTCCAAAAAGGTCACCAAAACGTAGCCAGGATACGGACGCTAAGAAATCAACACCGGGCTCATGAAGAGCCCGATAAAAGCGTCCGTGAAGCTCCTTGCTTCGCCATATTTCTTTGCGATCATCGGTAGTTAGTATAACAGGTTTGCGCCAGTTCTCTTTAGCCATGGACAGTGGGGTGAGTCCCTTGTCCACCGCGACCACATCACGGTGCATACCCACTTCGGCTTTTATAAAATATTCCCTGAGACTGCACACTTCGCGGTTGTGGAGGGTTTTGGCATTCAGAAAGCCTCGACCCCCGCACTTCCGCGGGATGTACAGTCTCATCACCGATGATCGTGGGTGATGCATCCGGTTTGCAGTCAGCAATGTACGGACCCGTCGATCCAAGGCGTCAAGTTCAGTCTGAGTCCATTTGAGTATGCCGAAAGAGTACATCAAAACTGGCATGACCCAACCGTTGAAGGCGCGCACCTTGTTTCCGCCTGAAAGAAGACTGATAAATACCTTCTTCAGGCGACCAAAGAAGCGCTCCGTCAACGATTGCTTCATGTCAGCAGTGTTGATGCCTAACGCTTCCGACATACCCAAATACTTATAGCTTTCGGATGAAGAGAGGGATCTGAGGTTTATGGAATCCGAGAGTTGAACTCCCTCGGATTCCATAATCTCACCTCTCTTTACATGCATGACTGCACATTTATCCACACCAAATTCCATCCTGATGGCGCTACTAAAAGTTTCAGTAACTTTCAGTAGCTCCATCAGTTGCAATTTGTTGGGGGCAAAGAGTTTAAGGTCATCCATGTATAGGAGGTGAGATATAACTCACTACCTCTCCTCAGCCGATAGCCTAGACCTGAATCCTCCAGCAGTGTGCTTAGAGGATTCAGGGCTAAGCAAAACCAAAGTGGACTCAAGCTGTCGCCCTGGAATATTCCCCGTTTGATCCATACAGGCTCATCATTCCTCTGGATCTGTGGACACCCCGGATAGCGAAGGACTGTCCTCCATTGTCCCATGCACGACTCAAGGAAGGTACGTAGAGTTGCATCAATCTTGTACAACTCCAGCACTTTCATGAGCCATGCATGTGGCACTGAGTCGTAGGCCTTCTTGTAGTCTATCCAGCATGTCGACAGATCCTTGCGGAATCGACGAACCTGTTGGCTTATGGCCATGTCGATGAGGAGTAGCTCCTTAGTACCGAGGGACCCGTTCCTACATCCATTTTGAGAGGAAGACATAATCGAGTTTTTCTCAATGTGCGTATTAATTTTCGCTCTCAAAATGGATGTAAGAAGTTTATAAACCGTCGACAAACATGTGATCGGTCTATAATTCTTGGGTTCCGCGGGACTACCTGATTTATGGAGCAGGTGGGTAACGCCTGTTGTTAGAAACTGTGGTAGCGACCCAGACTCTAAGGATGACTGGAATTGAGATGCCAGGCGATTGTGGGAACTAGTTAGCCATTTTAGCCAAAAATTATGCAGCCCGTCCGGTCCCGGTGATTTCCAATTCGGTAACGGACGGACTGCTTTGGCTACGTCTATTGATGTAATGGACACCGGTTCCATTTCTAGTATTGGTTCACACAATCGCTCGACATCCTGCATCCAGTCTGCCTCAACGTGACAGACGGGCACCGACCAAATGTTCCGCCAAAAGGCACTTGTAGCGGCATCATCCGGGCGGCACACGTCCGTCACATTTTGTTCGGGTCGCTCCCAAGCTCTATATACCCACCTCTCATCGCTCTGGAACATGCGATTCTGCGTGTACCGGTCAACCCGCCGCTTATACCGCCGAATACGGCTTGCCCATGCACAGACTTTCTGCTTCAGGAAGTCGATGCGCTCTGTGACACGAGACATGTATTCTGGAGGACTGATTCCAGTCCCCGAGAAAGCCCGTTTCACAAAGCGCATCACTCGTGGACGTGTATTGCCCTCCCTGAAGCAGTATAGTTTGCCAATAAGTACCCTGGTCCCATCGATACGACGCTCGATCCTGCACTGCCAGGCTGGTGCGGCTGGTTTCGGTCGAGTAGCTCCGTCACAGTTTGGGAACTTGACGTTAGCTAAACGACATCCCGCAACAGCCGCGCAATACAGGATCGAGTGTGTATCAACGAGATTCTCGCTGTTCTCGAAAAAACTTTTTAGCTGCGCGTCCAAGGCACTTACCAGCGCCCTATTTTTCTTGTGCATAGGTAACCGTGGTAGTCGGGGTCTAAGTTCGGTCGGGGTGGACCGAAACTCGCGAATCGCATCATCCAGTGCGCTCCTCAGTCGGGCGTTGCACTGGCTACTTACTGTGACAACCCTATCATCCTCTTCAACATGATTAGACCGCGGCGAGATCGCATCAATACTTGACGCATGTGCCGCGGTTTGTATCGGAGACGAGACGATATGGTTTCTCAGCACTTCTGAGTGCAGCCTATCAAGTGCGGTATCATCCAACCTGTGATTGCGTTGGATGACCCGTACCTGATCCGACAGTCGTTGGGCCGAGACGTTAACGGTTGGTTCTAGTACCTGGAACAGAGACAGCATCCTTTCGCGGTACGCAGTGAGGTTAGTTCCCCCCTCTGTAGACCCGTAATATGCGCGCATGACGTTCTCGTTCATAGACTGAGTCCATCTCATGCGCTGCACAGAACCCCCGGTAGCGGAGACCCGGCTCGGGGCCGGATGGCCCCTAAGTCCCAAGCTCTTCGGTGGCCGGCCTCTCCCCTGCCGACGTACAGGCGTTGGCGACGTCGGCTGGGAAAAATATTCGTCGCTCGAGCTCGACGCAACTGCCACGGCCGGTGTCACAGCACTCTCGATGGGGCTGGGTTCCGGCGGCGGCGAGGCGGAGCTGAGCGACGAGTCCGGGGATAGTAGTTGTGCACGTCGAGCAGCTGATCTTGTCCACATAGCTTATTTTTCATTTTCCATAAGTTTTTCATTATACGAGGCTGCATTTGACAGCCGTCATTTTCGGGTGTAATATATTTTCTTTGCGTTTTTTCATTTTATTGATGTTTTGTTTTATTGTGAAGATTTATTTTGATTTATTCTGAGCGTTTTGCTGTGGTTTTATACTTTGGGTTCACAGGAATTAATTTAAACAGAAAATAGGAAAATGGAAAAAAAAATTGACGTGTGTGACGTATCAGTGTTGCCATGTTTATTATTATTATTATAAATACAACACTGCCCAACCCTTCGGGGAAAAAAGGCGTGTTGTTATGATTACAGTTAAGTATCGATTTGATCGAAAGAGACACTAGTGGGTTGGATGTTTTATCGAGACCCTCTTCGTTCAGTGAAATTCGGCAATAGTGCCATTAGGCTGAACTAAACGCATAACAAATATCTCTTACGGTATCCTGTAACGGAGGGAGTGGAAGGATACCGGGATAGGGAAGTTCATCGAACTTACGATTACGCCCTAGGGACGCATTTTATTGTCGAGCAATAAACTTTCAATGATAACGGCGATCAATGGCGCTAGGAATCAATTATACAATGATTTGCAGTCGGCTATTGTAAACTTTTTGGTTTTTATTGGCAGTTGGTTTGTGTTGTTACAAAAAGTCCGAGTTCTGTGGTCAGAATTGACGCTTTCTATTTGAGTTCAATTCAGTTCAATGCTTGTGAAACACGTTATAACAGGAATAACCGTACATTTTCATAGGTTTAAACTTGGAATAACTTCATTCTGTGTTTATTAGTGTCCGTTTGTCTACTCATGTGATAAGAAGGTAGATCTAATTTGTTTATGTCACAAGTACAGAGTGGGTAGGTACTCTACATGTGACGTTAAGTATGCAATGTTACCACTGAATTTGATAATTTCATATTTTTAATGCAGTACGACCTATTTACCTACTGCCATAATGTACCAAGTTGATATAAAAAAAATGTATCTGTTAACTTTCATACGAAATAAGTGTTTAACTGAAAATATTTATGTGATAATAAATTCTGTAAAAAGTATAAGTTTTATATAGCTACATAAATACCAAGCATAATTGTTCCGAACTCACTTGGTTTTGTTCTTTGTTTTGATCATAAAAAATATAGCACGGTGAACATATTGTGTGTATTGGGTTATTTTTACGACTAATAATATCTGTGTTTACGATCGTGAGATTGTCACATTACATAATACAGCCCTTTTCTGTAATAAGATCGCAATGTTAGTACCGGCGAGTGTGCGAACGTCTCGTAAATAAAGGCAAGTAAATGAATAAACGAATTACTTAGAACTATACCTAACGGTAGATATTCTGTTAAAGTTACCGTTACAATATTACGTAACCTAACATCACGCCTGTTTTTCCCGAAGGGTCAAGCAGAGCTTTAGGTACCCGTAATAATTACACCCACGAATCGCCAGTATTTTTAAGTCCCATGTAATTAGGAGACGACGGGCGACCCTATTGCCATCAACCGGGCACAAATCCAGACAGATCCTCGTAACACTTTATCCGACAGGGGAATCGAATCCAGGACCTCAAGCTCAGCAGTAGGCCCTTAGACGTTACAATATTATTATCTGAAGGATCTGTAAAACTGTGTTAAGTATTACATAACTAAAACGTTGCTTATTTGCTAAACATGTGTAGTTTCAGAGAGAATCAAAACGAGTTATCAGCCGTGTAACGTATGTACACCTTACATTTTTTATCAAAAATATTGCAGAATAAAAAGTGATAGCAAAAACGTGCGTTGGCCAGAAATCGAACCCGGATCAACTGCTTGGAAGGCAACTATTCTGACCATTACACCGCACACGCGGCTGAAACAAGGTTCTATTTACATCGTCTTTTGTAAAGGCCTCTTTGTATCATCCATAAAATTGTACTTTCTATAGTATATCAAGTCATTTCATTCGTGCATACCATACCAAACGTTAATAGCTGGTATTTTAAACGCAGAGCTTAAATTACAAAACGCATTATATTGCATAATTTTTGCATCGCTACAAAAACTAGATAGGTACTACCTACTCATTCATTTGTTTGTTGGATGCAAGGAAGGTTGGATGTTTTAGTTCTCGTAGAACTTTCCTACTTGACGTCATGATTCTTTTGTTGGGAATCTAAGAGATCAATCAATCTGCTCTCGCAATCTAACCAGCAACCTAATTGCGTAACGCACGATCAATCATAATCTGAATCATTTTGAAACAGATTGTTAATACATTGCTTCATATGTTTGAAAAATATGTCTGCTCAACAACGTAAATAACGCAACGAATATTGTTGAACTGTCCAAATGAAACAGATTATGATTGATCGTGTGTTACGCAATTAGGGTGCTGATTACGTAAACACCAGTATTATACATGGAGCGACTGCCTATCTAACTTCCACAAACTATTAATTGGGTACCTAACACGATACCCCTAATTCACTGGTTGGCAAACTTTCTGACTTCTGACTACACGTAACGACTGTCAAAGATCTACGATTGACAGCCGAGACCAGAGAACATACGTGCTTTCCGAGGCACGGAGAGGTCGCAAAATGTAATGGATAGTCACCCATCCACGAACCAACCGCGGCAAATGCAACCTTCAATCGATCGGTGCGACTGACAGGACCAGAGATAGAATACGTATCTGGATAAAAGTTTTAGAGCTAGAGATAGGATACGCATCTTGATAAAAGTTATAGAGTTAGAGATAGGATACGCATCTGCATACAAATTATAGAGCTAGAGATAGGAAACGCATCTGGGTACAAGTTATAGAGTTAGAGATAAGAAACGCATCTGGGTACAAGTTATAGAGCTAGCGATAGGAAACGCATCTGGGTACAGGTTATAGAGCTAGCGATAGGAAACGCATCTGGATACAATTTATAGAGCTAGCGATAGGATATGCATCTGGATACGAGTTATAGAGCTAGAGATAAGATACGCATCTGGATACAAGTTATAGAGCTAGAGATAGGAAACGCTTCTGGATAAAAGTTATAGAGCTAGAGATGGGATACGCTTCTGGGTAAAAGTTACAGAGCTAGAGATAGGAAACGCTTCTGGATAAAAGTTATAGAGCTAGAGATGGGATACGCTTCTGGGTAAAAGTTACAGAGCTAGAGATGGGATATGCTTCTGGATAAAAGTTATAGAGCTACAGATAGGATACGCATCTGGATAAAAACTGATAATAATAATAAACTTTCCCTCGTGCGTTTCTGCTTTTAAGCAGGATGTAGGAATTTTAAAGCTCTGGGTAACTTGACAACCTATATCTATTCAATAATACTTTAACAAAATAGAGAAACAAGTGTCCATTGTATCCATTGACCATACAATTATATATGTCACCGTTTACCTTCATTCAATGAGCACCTGCATTATCTTACTGATAATATTTTTATTTAAAACAGCCACCAATTAATTCTGCAGCGGATCTCCAATCTTACTGCAGTAATGAGTATATCAGCTCATTTGTATGCAAGCAAGGAACTTCCCTGCATGCTTACTTACTTAATTTTAATTATAACTCTTATGTGTTATTTATATTTTAAGATAAGTTTTTAAATTATCGGCTTTCAATTTGTGTATTGAATTTTAATTATAATGTGAAAATTATAGGTATAATTCGTTAGTGGTGGGCCTTTTTTATTGAGGGTTGGAAATCATCTAATAACTTCTCCCGCTCTGGGTGGAGCAGGAGGATGTGTCAGAATTTTACTGACTAAAACTCACCCGTGTTTCCTCAGTTGGCTGTGTGCCAGGGGTCACAGTGTCTCTTTCAAACAACCCGCAGCCCTGGCAGGCATTGGCTCTTGCGGAACCCATCAATTGATGAACATCTCTTTGAGGCGCGCGTGGAACACAACGCGCCGTCGACCCAAGCTTGGTCCTTACCGGACAGCGAGCTACCCAAAACTCGCCGTCCGCAAGCCCGGTGGTGGGCCTGTGGTAACGACCGTGACTTACGAGTTGTTGGTCGTAGTTTCGAACCCAACAGGCGCTTTATTTGGTGTAAATGATTTCATCACCGCCATCCTTAAAACGGTGAAGGAAAACATCGTAAGGAAACCGGCATGTACAGAACCAAACAATCTAACACGTAACGTCTACCAACCCGCACTGGGCCTGATTGCTAGACTATGGCCCACTCCCTGTCACTGAGAAGAAGCTTGTGTCCCAGCAGTGGGAATATTATAGGCTGATTATGTATACTATGTTATGTAGGTGGGTTAAGGGATATGATCTGTTAACCAAAAGAAAATGGCATACATCAACAAGCAAGGAGAAACAACCGAATATTTACATTTAATCCACCTACCGATATCCTGCTATAAAAATAACAAAAATAAACTACGAACATTTTCCTTCAAATATCGGATAACTTTCAATGCGTAGGCGGGAGTAGTCGTAGACTAACATCATTTTTGTTATTGTTACACTAATTAAACGTACTCAAGACAAAACTATTATTTTGAAATGAAAATAGGATTAATTAGGTCTTAGAAAGAAACTGCAAAGTTTGTAGATAACAACCCACTCGCGAATTTCGGGCTTCCGTCGCTACTTTGACGTTCAAACGAGGCATCCTAATCATTCGGATGCGCCAAAGTTCACCTAAATTTTCAACTCCGATAATTGGAAATCCGAAAATGTTCTTCCTAACATTTTTCATCCTAACAATCACAATTCCTAACTACTCTGTCTCTAATGTTCATAATTCCGAAGCATTCAACTTCATAATGTCAGTAGCAATTAACATCTATTATAATTTTATTTGTTTCCCTATATTACCTTTTATACTATTATTCAAAATCATATCTTTTTTGTTTAGATTTCTTTTTATTCATAATAATCAGTATTATATACATTAATTTTGCGAACTTTATTTTCACATAACATATATAACTACATCGAAATTGGTAAATGTTTCTTTCTGAGTATGAGTGAAAATATTATGGTAATTATGTTTAGGGATAAAAGCGTTATGATAAAAAACAGTAGGAGTTTAAATATATTTACATTAATGATATTATTAATTACAATTTTCGGAAACATGAGTGTTATGAACATCGCCGGTAGCACTACAAATAGTATGAATGAAAACTTTAGGATGAAAAATTTTAGGAAGAGTGATCATTCGGATTACAAATCGTTAGGAAGAACAATTTCGGGTAAAGAACTTTAGTTGAGCCAATATGGACCCTAATCATTCACAGTGAAGATTGGGCGCTTCTACCCGTAACATGTAACCGTTGCAACTTGCAACATTTTAATTAAGTAGGTGTTGAAATTGTTGATTATTTTGTTAATGTTCCCTTTTCGATTTGTAAACTTTGGTTGTTGCAGTTCCATATTTTATATGGAAATCTGCTTTTCTTGAACACAATAACTGTCGGAACAAATTAAATTAAGGGAGTAAAACATCGAATAACTATTATTTACTAACAAAGGGTCCGATAACGGCCTCAGTAAATAGTCAACTGTGGGAGTATATTGAAATAAGATACGTAACTGCAGACAGATTCATTCATATTTGTAAGAAATGGTTTCTATAAATAAATCGGGTCTGGGGGAGACAACAGTGGGTTGTCTTTAATATGATGTTATGAAGTTTAGAGATAGTTTATAAAGATAAAAGTAAATAAACATTTTATTTTACTGCTATTTTAAGAATCACTCTTTAAAATGCACGTTTTTTTTTTAGTTGCAGAGTATTCGTTTTGATCGTAAATTTCTGCTTGCCTGAAAGAAACCCAACAGATAAAGCAAATAATAAATAGGTAAAATTAATGATACGCAAACAGCAGCAAACTTATAGAATAAGAATAAGAATATTTTTTTATTATATAGGTGACAGTGGTTTTTATCTATAGGCACATCTTCTTCCATAGGTACATCTATACATACAGATAAATAAAATTGGAGTGTCTCTTTGTAATATTAAAATAACCGCTTTTTACTAAATGCATATTATGGATGTATGCACGGTACATATACCAAAATATGTTTCTTTTTTCAATTTTTGTCTGTCTGTCTGTTTGTTTCGGCTAATCTCTGAAACGGCTGAACCAATTTGACGGGACTTTCACTGGCAGATAGCTGATGTAATAAGGAGTAACTTAGGCTGCTTTTATTTTATAAAATTAATATCTATACGGATAATAAAACAACTATTCTACGCGGACGAAGTTGAGGGCACAGCTAGTACTCATACATCATGAGTAACATCTTAAAGTCATGAACCGTGTTTTTATAGTAGTTGTGATTCCCTACATTGGTCAGTATTTAAAACGTTCTCACAAAATAATACAAAATGACCAAACAAGAAATAGTAGTGACGCCCATTTTGTAACGCTTCACTGAAAGGGCTTTATAAATTGTATTCACCCCATGTTCGAAAAACAATGGAATATAGTTATCCTCCGTCCGACTAACTATTCTTCGTTTGCTTTGTTATTATTTTCAGTTTTCAGGTCAAAAGCTTTGTTATTCGAGACTATTGTTGCCGTGTATTGCGTTGCAGGTGTTTTGAATTTCTATGTGATTCGGTTTTCTCGTATTTCGTTGTTAGATAAATACACGGTGTTATCTCGCGTGGCCATAATTTTGTTGTATTTTGGTTCACAGACTTACATTTAAGTACCTAGGCATACCTACAGTCCTTTTTAACCCACTTTAAAAAAGGAGGAGGTTCTCAATGGGGTTGTATACTTTTTCAAGTTTTTTACCACACAACTCCGTCATTTAACAACCGATTTATAAAAACTCTTCTTTGGGAATATTTTACTAACATAGTGGTTGGTCAAATTCTAATAAGTGGTTTTTGAGTTAGCTTTCATAATAAGTATTTTTTCCACTTAGTTTATGTTGATCATGTTATAATAATTCATTATCACTGTTATTTACTTAGCAAGTGAAGATAGGAATATGTGCGGGGTAGGTTCATAACACAACGAAAAGGGGAAAAATTTACTTCCGAATTGAAGTTATTTTCACTTTGTAGTGTTTTTTTGAATAAAAAAAGTTTATTTATTTTTAAGTAGGTATGTGACAAGTTATTTAGTTAGCTTAGTTGTTTTTTTTTTTACTTGTATGACAGGGCCTCAAGTCCGCTATTACAATAGTGTCAGAATGGTCTATCATTGATTTTTTATCATTGTTGATTTTGACAAGTTTGGTAATCTACTAATATAATGGCGTCATTATGACTTTCCAATGGTCAGCAACTGATACTCCATTGCAAGAAATGGCATTTATTGGTAACTAGCTTTTGCCAGCGGCTTCGCCCGCGCGGAACTTTCATCCCGTATTTAACTCCCTTAGGGGTTGAATTTCGAAAAATCCTTTTCCGAATCCATTATAAATGGAACCTCTGTGCAAAATTTCAGCTTTCTAGGTCTCGAAAAATATACCAAAAGAACGTACAATCGAGATAAAAATATTCCATGTTTTAATCCAGATTATAATCTATCTGTGTGCCAAATTTAATACAAATCCGTTCAGCTGTTATTGCGTGATTGAGTAATAAACAGCCAAACATTCAAACTTTTACATTTATAAAGTGAAGTAGGATTAGGTTGGTGTTTGCTGCTTCCAATTGTTTAGAATCTACTCTAGTCGCTGGAGACTTTTAAGTAAGTTTAGTATCTAGTTACAGAATATTCTATCTAAGCAAAATGTAACTAAAATCCTAGAAATTTTCTGCTCATTTCTTTACAAATACTCTACATTATCAGCTGTCCTATAACAATAAAGTGTGAAACAATAAACTGTGCGATACACTATCTTCAGAATGTTCCTCCGTCGTAAAGAAACGCTGGATTCAGCTCGATATCTCAATGAGAACTGTGTCACACGCGAATGTTAAGATTAAAAGAACAATTTTGCGAGTGTATGGTAAAGTGGGAACGGAACAAATTTTGTTATAGAAGTGTACATAAGTAATGTAAGAGAGAAGGGATATAAGGTTGAAGACTTGGAGTCAAAGGTTATGAAATGGCTTAAAACTTTGCCACACTTGGAATTTCTCTTGTATCGTGGGTGTTTGCGAATATCTCGGTATATGTGATGATGAGAAAAACTTGCCAAATAAAGAAAGAAAGAATACGTTTATTGGTTTTACGAGACACAAAAAATACACTTCCAAACTATTAAGACCAGAAAATAATGAATTAAAAATATTTTATCAGATGAAAACACAAGGTGTGCCAGGGTCGCGGATTGCTTCGAAAGAGTTACCGTGGCCCTGGCACAGGCAACTGAAAAGGTGTACCACCTGACGCTATTTTTTAGCTGCAAACAAGGAATGTCATACGTTAGAATAATAAACAAATTGGGAAGTGTGTGCCCGTTATAATAAATTAAAAATCAACCATATGTTTAAATATGTGGTGGTCATATCGAAAATTTGCTCACTTCATGAATTGACCTTCTATGCTATTCTGTAAACATCTCACCGAGTGAAGTGAACCGAGTGAGCGTGGAGTGAGCTGTCAGTGTCATCCCACGGATGCTAGGGATTGACCAAAATAGCGACTACAGAAAATGCGAATCGACATTGTTAGTTTTTATGAACCGATTGTAAACGGATTATGGTTTAACAAACGCAATCCCATGGCCTAATCGCGGTGTGTTTGAGAAGCGATTGTCGATCGAGTCGAGTGCCTAAAGACTGTGTAACATTATTCAGCGTTGGTATCAATACCTAAATCTATTCAATAAGACTAGATAACCGAGAGTGTAAAGTTATTGAGTGCTAGTGCGCCTGACTAACGGACCATAGCATTAAATCTCACACATACTATGTGGGGGAACTCATCTAAACGATTTATGAATAAAAGTCTGAAGTAAAAAGACGTGCTGATTATTAATCCAATATTTTAGTGTATATACTTATCATCACAACTGACACTAGCGCATCCCGTAGTACTTGCTATGTGTGGCTTCGAGAATGTGGTGGAGTAATTAAAATCACGCCGCGCTTCCGCGTAAGGCACTGATAAAAAACTACAATACCAACGTTCAATACGTAGATACCTACTAACATTTTATTGTAAATAGATACCTACTTAATTAGTCATGAATTGGGGAAAGCTGTAATAAACTATGGACAAGCGAGACCCCTCAGTATCTTTTTAGCATTTACGTTATCCCGAAAACCTCTCGCCTACACTGGGCTGGTGCACTGTTGGCATAGCAGACCTCAGTGCCCGAATACCTACGTGCTTACACCATTGCTTCTAAGGATAGTTAAACCTAGTAGATGCTTCTTCAGCGTTCTTCATTGAAGCAACATCTTGATGGATAAGCATTCAGGCCAGTCCATTCAGACGATTCGATTTTATTTTACATAAATCATCTGGTCCCCCTAGATATCTACCTACTTAAGGACGCTATCACATTTTTCCACAAATATCAGTGCTTTTCAGGTACCATTTTAATGAATTAGGAGTCACAACTGCGAGGATATCATATGTCAAATTAAAGATAATATACTTATCTCCAGAAGAACGACATAAACAATATATAGCCATATACCAAATTTTCACACAAATACGATTTCCCCATCACAACAATCGCAATTTTTTGAATAAAATGGGGTCTGAATAGGAACCATTATAGCTAAATCCACTACATATTTTAACTCAAAAATAATTATGAATTGTTGCTTATATAGTCCTCTATACGTGAAGCTAAAAAACTTATTGCCAAATAAATAACTTTTTCTTTTATGTGAAAAATAAGAAATGGTCTCAAATTTCTCCATACATTTTCAACGCGCGCACACTCGCGGTTCGTCATTCCGCGCTCAGACGCGCTCCTGGAAGCACGGCTGTATCGCTTTCTCGCAGAAAATACTTACGTATAAACGTGACTACTGTATTGTATACTCTGGTTGAACGAAGTTGATACTTTTTCGGACCGAAATAAAAGTGTGTGATTATTGGAATTTGTTTTAGAAATTTAAACATAGTTATAATTTATTTGTAAAATGGATGTAGATTACGGATATGAATTGCATTAAATGTATTATTATCTATTCAAATGGCGGAAACATTTTTTTTTTTTGAGACTTTTGTTAGGGTATTCGAATTTTGGGTTCTTAGGGATGGTGATTAGTCATCCATATTTGCAGCAGGTTGCGATATGTCTAAACTTGTAAAAATCGAGGTCAAAGAGAAAATTAAAGATGTGGCTTCGAAAATTTTCAAATATTTCATCATGGGTGTCATTTTTATAGTTTTCGGAGATGCTGAAGTCAATAGTGACGTCAAAATAAAATAAAAAATGGCGGCTGCGAAATTCAAATAAAGAATTTCGTTCCTAATGGGGGTTCCCCACCCCACATGTATTTTAAATTCAAGATAACGAGTGTGATAAAAAAGCGACATTGTTATCGAGTCTGGAGGTGTTGATTACAGTAGAGGTTGGCAGTGTTTACGAATATGCGATCCCTCTTGTGCTAAATCGAGTTAGTTGGAAATTCATAAATTCAGAATGCTAGATGTAGCGTTTAAAAGTCAAGTAGGCATGGTTTTAACTTTTGATACCATGCATAGTATTCGTTTATGTTGTGCATTGCAAAAATATTTATATTTATTATTAAAGATGCCACGAATTCGGAAATTTGGACAAAGGACAAAAATACTTCAAACGTAGCAGTAAACCAAAATAATGAGACTTTGTAAGTATTTTCATTCAGAAATCACAAATCCACTCTGGAGTTTTGTTCGTTCTTGTATTAGAAAATATGGTAGGTTTTTTTTATTTAACAGGGAGAGCAGCTTAGATGTCTCCGCAGGCGATGATGAGCAAAATGAAACGAATGAAAATGAATGATGACTTGTAAGTCATATCAAATTATGGCATTGTTGCAGTGCAAAACTTGGTATTGTTGAAGTGAAGTGTCCATCATCTGCTTTTAATATGGAACCCGACGTTGCAATAATAGAAAAGAAAATTGACTTTTGCTTGCATAAAGCAGCCTCTTTCATAGTTAATAAAAAAAGCAAATGGTTCAGGGCCAATTGCGAGTAACTGGCAAAAACATGTGTGTATTTGCAGTGTGGACAGGGGATGGAAAAATGAAGTTTGAATACGTAAAAAGGGACGACCAGTTCTGGAAAGAAAATATGGAAGGACAATTAATAAAATTCTACAATAATTGTCTACTACCAGAACTAGTTGACCCTCGATACGCGAGGTCTATGAATATTAGAGATCATAGCTCACACATACGCACAAACATACTGACGGAAACAAATAATGTGTAAAAGATCACAAATTCATAATATTAAAAAAAATAAGAGAAAACTTTAGGCGCGTTGGGCATTTTTGACATGGTAAAAACAATGGAACTCTCGACACTGTTACCGACACCTCTCTATATAAGTATGTACATATTATATTGTATATGTACATATATACGTACACAGTTAAACATGCATCTTGACATTTTTTGTGATGGGGAAAAAACCATTGAACTCGCGACACTGTTACCGTTACCGTTACTGACACCTTGTACCCAGGAATTTGAAGTGAAAACTTATTTAGGCGCGTTGGGATTTTTTTTAGATAGGAAAAAACAATTTAACTCGCGACACTGTTCAAAAAATACATACGTAATTGTTCAAGATTTCATTTCTGTCGGCACTCCCGGAGTCCCACTGGTTTTTTTATATTTATTTTCCACTGTAAAGTACATACACTACTGTGAACATTTTGGAATTTGTAACCTACCCTTACACAATATGTTTTTTTTTTACTACTTTTTTTTTAATTTTTATTAAAAAATACTGAACTTCCCCCAGACTTAGTGAATAAAATACTAATTATTAATATGAGGAAATGCTTATTTTTAAATATCACAACAAAAATATATAATAAAGTCCCAGGCTGGTAGGTATTTGATTATGGAAGTAATGCTTCAACAATTGTAATATTTATAAGTACTCACATCTTTTCATACTAACAGCAGGCTGCGGGAAAATCGTAGGTGTTCCTCGTAACTTTTTTGCTCAGGTCATTTTTGGGTACTAGGAACTAACGGTAACACAACCCGTAGTTACTTACGTAATGTACATCATACATTACGTAGGTACCCAGAATCGACCTCAACATTTCATGTAATGATTGTTGTGACTGATGATCTTCAAAAACAATAAAAACATGTATAATGTAATGTACGTAAGTACTATAAGTACTAATAACAGTTACCAAATTCGATTAAAAACTTACTACTAACTTTACTCAATCCATATTAGTAAAATTAAAAAAGAATACGTTCAAGTACCAAGATTGTGTGAAGTTACGTATAAAATCGAGCGGACAATGGTTTCAATGTGTGTGTGAGCGTAATGTTGTTGTGTTGCGGCTCAGATACCTAAACGCGAGTGTGTTCAAAATGTGATAGCGTCCTTAACTACTCGTTGTAAATAATCAAAGAATATTCATCAATTCATCATCACATCATCAATACTAAATCAAGTTTAATATTCACTGACATTCGTGAAGCGTGCGGCGCGCGCACCTTCTTATCGTAGATTTGCTCACTTCATGAAATGCTCGAGAATTTCATGAAATGTTCGCCTTTCTTTAAATTCTCGCCTTCTTCTGGTTCTTCTTCTGGTTTCTGTAATTAGAAGAAGACGATCGACGTCAGGTTGACGGAGCCCCACTGCATGGGGCTCCTATTGCTGTCTGCAGGGTTTAAAGGAACCTAACCAAATCGAACCTCGGGGTACCCCTGATGTCGACCGTCTTCTCGAGAAAAAAGTCTAGAGCATTCCATGAAGTGAGCAAATCTACGACATGGCCACGACATTTATATGTTGTCTTGTGAAAAACTATATATTTGTATCTTAAGTAAAACGACTTAGGTTTTCTAAAAACACTACTTTCGAAATAAGCGAATGCTCATGATAGTTTATCATAATTCACTGCTCTTCTCTACTAAAACATTGGAATAACAGTTCCTGATGCTTTGCACGAATCTTATTCATGCTTTTGCGAAAGATCTTGCTAAATTTGCCATTTGTTTTGCAAAATTTTGAATAAGTTTATCCGAAACTCCCAAGAGGCAACACCGATATTCTACCCTCTTGAAATCAGACACTAGACAACGTCACATCCAGAAGAAGCGCATGTAATGTATCCAAACGGCTCGTTATCTTGCTGACGACACAAAAACTCGAAAAAATGTATTAAAAACGCGGAGGGCGCGGTCGTCGCCCCACGTCGCCCGCCTCACTTATTTGATAAATAATCGCCTAAACAATAAATCACCGTGCGAGAGGGCTGCTGGATTTGGACCAAGATATAACGTAAATGGAGTGCTTAATAGCCGTATGTGTCCTAACTTTGGGATACTCTTAGTTTATCCTAGTAAATTAATTAATGATACGAGTCTAGATCTAGAAACAAGCACAGACAAATTCGATCTAATTCCGCTCACTCTCACTCAATGTGAATGTTATATGATGATGATCAGCACTCTAATTGCGTAACACACTATCAATCACACTGTTGACACAATTATTGAACTGTCAAAATTAAAGCTATTCTTACTGGTAGTGTACGCAATTAGGTACCCCGCAGGCAAATGAGAGTTCGGAAGTAGCGCCAGCAAGATAATACTTATGTAGTTGTGTAGTAACGTAACCGCTTATAAGATATTGTAGTAGGTAGATGGAAGACGAAATTAAACGCCTTGGAGTTACATCGTGAGGTGGAAACACTCACGTATTTTTTTACCCTGCTCATAAGTCGAAAAAAGAATTGATGAAACATTTGCTTTTATTAACGTTATCTGAACATTAAGACTCCATTTGTGCATACTCCATGATTTTGACCTATATTACAATTTATTCCAGTTCGAGTGACCAAGTGAGAGCGTCGCGACAGGAAACCTAAACGCTAGTTGTTGTCGGTTTTATTGCTATTTGTTTCCTTGTTTGCGTTTTTCAGTCGGTTTATATCCGTAACTCGTTGGAAAAACAACTGAAATAAACATTGGGCCTTTTCTATTATAGTTTTTTCTGAAGAGAATCAAAAACGTAGCTCATTGAGTGTTATTTGTGTTACTTGTTAAACAATGGAATGCCAACAGAGTTACCGGAAACATACGATATGAACGTAGCAAGTCAATAAAAGCCTTTACAAATACAGTATTATTTTGTTAATAATCATCACATTCAGGGCCATATTCATAAACGATGATTTAAGTTTAATGATGTTTAAACGTCAAAAATGTATGGTTAAACAGACGCTAGTCACTATTTAACTTTAAGCAATGTTTATGAATAAGGGGGTCAGTCTATAATGTTGCCGCCGCTGGGACACAGGCCTCCTCTCGGTGGAAAGGAGGGGGCCATAATTCACTACGCGGGCCCAGTGCGGGATGGTGGATGTCCCATGTCTTAGAGTTTTTGGTTCTAGGTTTACTCACGATGTTTTCCTTCACCTTGATGATGATGATGATGATGGGACTCCCTTTTCCGCACGTAGACTCCCATTCGGTCCGTTGTGCGTGGGGATGCTGGCTAGCAGAGCCAGCCTAGCTCCGCCCAAAAGCACAGAAGCTTCCTGGGAGCTTCACAGGCTTCCGAGGATTTCTTCGCGTTGAGAAGCCACGGCCTCGCATTCCAGGATGACGTGGGCGGCTGATTCCTCGGCGTCAAGGCAGCCCCTGCGAAGCGGGCTGTCTGTGGCGCCTATGTTAAAAAGGTGTTTGTTAAGGGTGTTATGGCCCGTAATTGTTCCTATTATTATTCTAAGGTTATTTCTGCTCAGGCTGAGAAGTTTTTTGGTTAATCGCGGGTGTACAGTTGGTAAAGCCAATTTTGACTGTCTACAGTCTCCTTCACCTTTTAAAGAGCAGTGGTGTTGAAATATAATACACATAGTAAAGTGTCTGCCTGAGTTCAAACTCATGACCCATTCGTAAGTCGGGCTTTTATCACTGAGCCACCACTGCACGGCTGATATCTTTCTATGGTTTTTTGCCTGTTTTGCAATAAGGTCTGAGTTAACGAATTATTCCATGTGTTGCCGGACGTAAAGAATAGCACCATCCCATTTCTTCCAGTGGGTGTTGTAGGAGGCGACTAAGGGACTTAATAGAGAATGGGCAGCAGCGTTCTCTATGCATTTTACCACCATATTGCAATCGCCAACCCGCCTGCCAAGCGTGGTGATTATGCCAAACCCCCCCAAATTTGGGGAGGCCTATATCCAGCAGTGGACGTCTTTCGGTTGAAATGATGATGATAACGAATTATGTTTCATGGGGAGGAAAAACATAGTTGGGAAATCCAGATAAAACTTGAGGTATGCAGGTACCTAAG
Source organism: Polymixis flavicincta (assembly GCA_949987655.1). Lineage (NCBI taxonomy): Eukaryota > Metazoa > Arthropoda > Insecta > Lepidoptera > Noctuidae > Polymixis > Polymixis flavicincta. The sequence continues at coordinate 12,638,527 of OX465182.1, read as the reverse complement.
TGCGATTATTAAGTCTGTCCCTTATCTGTGTGGGAAGAGGTTCATATTATAATATCCGGGGCACGGTGACCTAAAATATTAATCCTCAAACTACAACTGACGTAGTTTTATTTATGTGTTGTTCATTTAGTCTAGGAAGTTTGGTGGACTGGTTATCTAATGAAAATGAATGATGGTGGTAGTTGTAAATGCTTTGATGAACGCCGCCAGTGCTAAGTTACGAATGTAACGATAATATAGGTACTTTGCTATTTGTAAGGATAAAGTTTACATCGTACTTTTTTTTTCAACAATTTTCTATATTTTCAATATTAGGTGCCTGCTTATTGGTACGCGAATCCAGGTCATCGAAGCTAATTTATTCTAACGCGCTACGTGCAGGTGCGTGTCGTGCGTGCTATGCCTCGTAGAAGTTCTACGTTAAATTCATTTAATACAGGATACGTTTTTCACCAGTGCGCAAACTGTAACCATGATCTCAGCATATATCATTCTCAAGCAAATTTTTTTTTGTCGGATATACAAAAAAGTCTGTTGTTCCATACATTTTGACCGCGTAGGTATTGTACTGTTCTATGAAACAGCAGATTTATTTTTTGTATAGCCGACGATTTTTTTTTGCGCTGGGGCTAGAATGATATGCTGAATTCATGGTTACAGTTTGCGCACTGGTTAAAAAATTATCCTGTATTTGTGAAAATGTGGCCATCCGCTTGTGTTCTTAAAATGTCACTTGACATTTAAAGACAGCTAATACTTAGTAAGAAGTATTTCTGTACACCTGTTTATGTACCTGTCAAATTTTTTTTCGGTGCAACTATGGCCAACAATATATTTTTGATTAATGGATGACAGGGGTTTAATTGTGGCTAAGTAATAAAGGCTATACGGGTCGATCGATTGCCGCGGATATTCCGTGGATGGGTCACCATCTTTACATCACAAGGACCCTCCGTACCTCGGAAAGCACGTTAAGCCGTTGATCCCGGTTGTCATTTGCGGATCTTTGACAGTCGTTACCGTCAGAAGCCCGAAAGTCTGACAACCAGTCTTGCCAAGAGGTATCGTGTTACGCAGCAACTGGGTTGTGGAGGTCAGATAGGTAGCCGCTCCATGTAAAATACTGGTTTAGCTGCATCTGGTTGGCATACAGATATTCACTATGATCACTAGTAAGGGCTTTCCGTTTTAGAATTAAACCACCAAATTATCATTAGTAGGTATTTAACAACTAGTATAGTCTAGTCGGCGACGCCGTATAGTTGGGAGAATGCTACTGATGAATTCTTACTATCATGATCTGCCTTAAGGCAAGAATTCGTTAACACGAGGAACAGAAGAGGTTCATTATATAGGAACCTTATGTATAGTCGGTATGTAAGTATACCTACATTGTTGAGCAAATCAGTCCATTATCCTGAATTTCTAAAGGCTTGTGTATACAGGTGTTCCAAAGTGTAGGTTAGTGATCTTGTGACAAGAATATCTACAGCATGAAAGCTAATGTAACCTAATGATACGTCCTTCATGAGGATAGGTACTTAGTGGTTTCATATATTAAGTAATAGGTAGGTAAGTAAGCTTGCTTGTCATCTCTCATAAATTACGGTTTGGAAAAGACACACAAAAGAAACCTGAAAAGCTTGAAGATAGGTTAGTTCTGAAGTAAAATAACATATCTACATAAACACATGTCTTATTGGTGGGCTGAAACTACCTATAGAACGCCACTTGCTACGATCCTTAGGTACCTACGGCCATACACGCACGCCGGCTACTAGTATCTTACAGGTACACACCTGTCTTTTTTGAATAAATTGTAATAATATATATTTAAAATAATGTATATTTCCTCGGTTCCTGGCGTTTCACCCACAACTGCATCGTAAATACTTGAACTGTTGTTTTGAAATAACATCACATGTGATTAGATGAACTTACCTCGCGGTCCGTCACATATCCAATGAAGTAGGTACTTTTTCAGCTGATGTCAGTCTCTGTGTACCAGCATGAAATCTTTGTGCATTAATCACTGGAATAATCACCGTAGCCTGTTTAAAAACTAACTTTTCTGTCGTAACTAAGTTTTGTACAGGTTCTGCCATCTACAGCGCTAACATGAAACTACTGTAAAAGTTGGTGAAAGTGTCTTATGCTGACATCTATGTTCCAGTTCTAATAACTCGTGGAACATTTTTCTCTCAAGAAACAGCGAGATGCTTTCGCAAGTGCCATTCGATGGAGTTCAACTATTTGAGGATAGATGGCGCTATACAGAACAAAAAACTTGTTTCAATAATAAAGCTAGTAAACCACTGCGGAACATTAACAACCAGTCGTTGTCACTTTGACATTGAATGGAATATTTTATTTGTGAAGATTGATTACTTAAATAAAAACTTTGCATATCAAGAATAGATTACCATAATAATATTATAGTTTAGCGTGGACCTGGCCGATAGTGACGAACAATGAAAAACAAACTCGAGTACTTAAATAAAAAAAAAACATATATGGCTTTATTTTATTTTTTACAGCATTCTGCCAGCTACAAACAAATAACGTTGGATTATGTAGGAACCTATTTATTGACAAGGCATTTATTAGCCTTTAATGTTCCCACTCTGATGGGACATAGGCCTCCCCTGGGAGTGGGCCGTAGTCCACCACGCAGGCCCAGTTCGGTTTGGAAGATGTCTTCGAATTTTTGGTACTAGGAAATGCCAGTTTCTTCACGATGTTTTCCTTCACCGTTTTGAGAGCAGTGCTGATGAAATAATTTACACACAGTAAAGCGCCTGTTCGAACCTACAAACTACAACTCGCGGCCGTTACCACTGGGTCACCACTGCTTTTCCTCCACCATAACTCTTATATGTATGAATTAATCAAGCATGTCGCTTATTCGTAATTTGGACTTAATTCTGCTTATGTATGACTATAAGTAGGCACCTACCTGTTTATGTGGTTTTAATCAAAATCGTTGAAAGAGGAAAGCGGTCACGCGTATAAAATGTAGGTATGAGGAATTCTTAGACATGGCAATACCATAGATCTACTTAATTTGTTTAGCACTTTCGTGTGTTGTTTGCCAGAATGTTATTACCTTGAAAGTCTACAAAAATATATCATATGTAGGCTAATGCTAGACTAGTACAATATTTTCAGTTAAGCACTTAGTTTTGACAGATTTACAGCTAAGCTAAAGAATAAATAATACGATTAGGCAGGTAAGTGTAGCTGTGGACAAGAGCTAAGTGCCTTCGTATGTTATATTTTGTAAGCGCAATATGACATTTATTTATATCTTTCACTACCTTTTCATTGTTAGTTCACCTTAATAGAATTTTATTTCATAATTTTTCTTCTAAGTGAATCGTTTGAGCCACGGCAGTGGCAGGTGGTAATTTATGTATTATATTCCTACTTACAATATGAGCTTACAGCTTTAAAACAAACCTATTTACACTTGTTACTTTTAGACTTTCAGAGTAAAAAACACCCTCCTCTCTAACCCGTTTTGAAATAGCTAGATGAGCTACTCCATAATATTCAAAGTTTTTACTAAAACTCAAGAAAATGCTAAAGAAAATTACAAACTTAGAACTAGAAACCGGAACGTTATCGCCACGAAATCGCTGCGGTTATCGGCGTCACTTGAAATTTCGCGGAATATCCGTCCGAAACTCCGGGGTTCAAGTCTCTCTGCTAGAGCACTGGCACGAATAGTGCCATAAACTGCACTATGCAGTCCAACCAACCAAGGAGATTGAATTTCACAAAATGTCCTTTCATAAACACCGCTCCACTTTATATTTCTTTTAAATGTTCTCTAGTTGTAAGAATTAGATGAAAAGTTTATTTTGTACTTTAAGAAACCCAATTCGATTAATCTTCACCTCGTCACGTTTTCACTTTGTTTTTCTTTGAATTCGGGTCTGTTAGATGTTGGAATTAAAGTCGTATCAATTGATTCCTTTTGGGGAAAGTAGAAGGAAGACAAATATTGTTCAACGTTTCTAAAATAGGTAACTAGGCTTTTCTTCTCTAGTTGAAATCCTCGCGGATGACCAGCAGCGTCCGGTACAAACGAAGGGGAAATTTCAGAAGGGTACGGACGATAAATTTCTGGATGACCGAGCTTCGCTCGTTCTTTTTTTGGCATGAGGTTTTCTAAAAATGAAACCTAGCTAGATCAATTCGAACCGTAAGAGCAAAGTACGTAATAAAAATAAAAAACCTTTAGTTAAAAATCACATGAAATACCTACTTATCTTTGCTTTTTGAAAAAAAGGTTTTTATGTTTAATGAAACGTAATGGACAAGATGTCAAGTGTTTCCGTGATGATAATATATAGCCTTAGAAGTAGCTAAATGTTCTTTATACCCTTTACATGTTAGATCAGGACTTAGTATCATGAATAAATACGTGTCGGAAGCTTTTGATGTATCCTGATTCGAGTTCATGTTACTTCAACTACTACAAATCTGGAAAACAACCCAAGAGCTAGATTGACCCGGCATTATACTGAAGACGGACGGACGGACGTCAGCTTTTACGAGATTAGGATGGCTCTGAAGCAGCACAAATACAGCAAGGCGCCTGGCGGTGATGACGGAATTACGGCCGAACTCCTAGAAGCCGGTGGGAACCAGAAGCCATTTGATTCCGTCATACTCGAGGTCAAAACGCCACAGGCATGGAACAGAGGTGTGGTAGTATTTTTCTTTAAGAAGGGTGACAATGCCCTTCATAAGAATTATAGGCCCATCTCACTTCTGAGCTATGTCTACAAGCTATTCTCTAGAGTCATCACGAACCGTCTACCGCGCAGGTTTGACCGGTTTGTTCCAGCCTCCCGAACAAGCCGGTTTCCATAAAGGCTTTATGACCGTAGACAAACATGTACGCTGCGGCAGGTTATAAGATCGAAGAGTTTAACCTACCTCTTTGTTTATCGTTTGTGGACTACGAAAAAGCCTACGATTCGATCGAGACAAGGGCTGTACTGCAGACCCTCAAAGGTGCCAGATCGACTATCAGTACTTCAAGGTGTTGAAGTTTTTGTACGTAAACGCCACTATGTCAGTCCGACTCCAGGACCAGACCTCGAAACTTATCCTTCTGCAGCGAGGTGTTAGACAGAGAGACGTTATTGCTCCGAAACTTTTCACCGCTGCACTGGAAGATGTTTTCAAGGTTCTGGACAGAAAAGGGGCTGGCATCAACATCAATGGCGAGAACATTACTCAACTTTGGTTTGCTGATGATATAGTTGTCATGGCTGAGACCACGGAGGACCTCAGTACAATGCTTGGTAGCCTCAGTAAAGCTTCCGAAAGAGTGGGTCTTAAAAGGAACATGGACAAGAAAAAAAGGTTATGTCCAATGCCCATGTCCAATGCCCACACCCACTCTCATAACGGTCGGCGGCGCTGTACTCGAAGTTGTGGACGAGTATGTTTACAGTTAGGTAGATCCAACTTCGAGGAAGAGGTCAATCATCGAATCTGACTCGGCTACACTCGTCCCACTTACTGCAGTGTCTCAAAACGAAAGTCTTTGACCAGTGCCTGTTGCCAGTGATAATGTATGGAACCGAAACGTGGTCGCTCACAATAGGCCTCACAAGACGGCTTAAAGTCACCCAAAGGGCAAAGGACAGGGCTATGCTTGGAGTCTACCCTGCGTGATTGAATCAGGAATGAAGAGATCCGCAATCAGAAACCGCCATAGCCCGACGAATTGCCAAACTTAAGTGGCAGTGGGCAGGGCACATTGCTCGCATAACAGGTGGACGATAGGGCCGAAAGTTCTGGAGTGGCGACCGGAAGACGTAAAGTTGGAACGCCTACCACGAGGTGGACCGATGACATTGTGAGGGCCGTAGGAGTCCGCTGGATGCGGGAAGCACAGAACCGGTCGTAGTGGCGGAGCTTGGGGGAGGCCTATGTCCAGCAGTGGACGTCTTTCGGCTGAAATGATGATGATGACTTTGATTACCTATTGAAACTTATACACTGTGGAATGTTCGTAGACTTTCTAGTTTCTATAATGAATTTTATTTCTAGGAAATGCGTCTCTCTTTAGACTAGTGTTCATTTCAGAAGCCGTTTCAATAATGAAACGGACTTAATGGAATTTTTAATTTTGTGTGTTCACTGATTCAATGAAACCTATATTGAAAAGAATAGCGTGTGTGTATTCATTACACACACGCTATTAATTCCTCAGCTTTCTTTCCATAGGTGAAGAAAATCCAATTATCTGGAAAATGCTGCTGACTAGTTGAATTTATTTGAAAAAATTCAATTGTTTTAAGCTTTCAGCTGAACCCAGGAAGCCATTACGCGTTGTGACACAAAAAGGGAATGAACAACTGTGAAGAAAAGCCGACAAAATAATGATGATTGTGCCTCCGTATAAAACCTTCGTTCTGAAGATGACAATGTGAAATGTTGAAGCAAAATGTGTGACAATAAGACCGCAGAGTCAATTTATACATTCTTGAGAATACTTATTATTCTAATGTCTTGGCTGTGGACTCTGTGTTACAATACATTTTTCTTGTTTTATATCATAGTTGAATTAATAATAATAATATAAGCAGTTATACTGGACACGGCGCGTATAGTGAGGAGGTTCCTCTCTCAGCAGCCCTGACCACCGGTAGCTTGGACCCTGTTCCCGATATCGGTGGGCTACTATTTTTTATATTTTTAAATGTTTTTTTTAAATCATTTTTTAAAAATATTTAAAAAAAATATACAGAATATGTATAAAAGAAAATAATAATAATATAAATATGCTGGCAACATTGTGTCAACAAGACGTCTGTTTTTAAAATTTTCGAATTTCATCAGTAATAATAATTTTCACCAATTTTAAACAAACCATTTATTCATAAATCAAACCAGAACCCGAAAATATATTAAAATTCTAAAGAAGACCGCAAAAAACCATAAAATGTAACAAAAACATCTAATAAAACTGGAGCGGAGGTGACATGACAGATGTCACCTCCGACAAAACATGACTGATAGAAAATGAAATGATGAAAACAAGATTAAAATGAAATGTTGACAAGATCAGCAGCACGTAGAGCACGCCCACCACCTCCGGACTCGTCGCTCAGCTCCGCCTCGCCTCCGCCGGTACCCAGCCCCACTGCGGGCGCTGTGATGACACCGGCCGCGGTAGTTGCGTCGAGCTCGAGCGACGAGTACTTCTCTCCGCCAACGACACCACCACCTGCACGTCGACAAGGAGGACGCCGGCCGCCGGACGGCTTAGGACCTCGAGGCCCACCGGCCTCTGATAGGGTCCCAGCTCCCGGCGGAAGTGTGCAGCGCTTGAGATGGACACAATCCATCAACGAAAACGTCATGCGCTCATACTATGGGGCTACAGAGGGAGGAAACAACCTGACCGCGTACCGTGTTCGGATGCTCTCTCATTTTCAGGTGCTTGAGCCAGCTGTCAACGTTTCGGCACAACGACTGTCGGATCAGGTGCGGGTCATCCAGCGTAACCATATGTTGGATGACACTGTGCTTGATCGCTTGCGAAATGAAATGCAGAGTAGCCATGTCATCGTACCCCCGTCGCAGACAGTTGTGGTACCACCACGGCTCTACACAAGTCACGCGCCTCTAGCTGACGAGGGGAGTGTTGACAGGGCTACAAACGTAAGTACCCAGTGCAGTAAGGAATTGAGGAGTGCTTTGGAGGGTGCGATTCGAGAATATCGGTTCATGTCGCCCGAACTTAGGCCACGTTTACCTCGTTTGCCCATGCATAACAAGAATAGGGCGCTGGTGGCGGCTTTGGATTCGCAGTTGTCAAATTATTTTTATGACTGCGAAAACCTCGCCGATACTCATTCGATCCTGTACTGCGCGGCTGTGGCGGCATGTCGTGTAGCTCACGGCAAATTCGCAAATGACTCTAGAGCTACACGACCGAAACCAGCCGTACCAGCTTGGCAGTGCAGGATTGAACGTCGTATTGGTGGGGCCAGAGCCCTCATCGGCAAACTAATCTGCTTCAGGGAGGGCAACGCTCGCCCTAGAGTGATGCGCTTTGTGAGGCGGGCATTCTCAGGGACTGATACCAGCCCTCAAGATTATATGTCCCGTGTCACAGAGCGCATAGACTTCCTGAAGCAGAAAGTGTATGCATGGGCAAACCGTATTCGTCGGTATACGCGGCGAGTAGACCGATACACTCAGAATCGCACGTTCCAGAGTGATGAAAGGTGGGTTTATAGGGCTTGGGAGCGACCGAACCAAGGTGTGGCTGATACGCGCCTACCGGATGATGACGCCATGTGCTCTTTTTGGCGCAATATCTGGTCGGTGCCTGTCAGTCACACCGAAGGTGATTGGGTTCGAGAAGTCGAGCGAGCCTGCGATCCCATACCAGAAATGGGGGCTATTACCATCTGCCCCAAAGATGTAGCTCGTGCAGTCCGTCCGCTGCCCAACTGGAAGTCTCCAGGGCCGGACGGGCTGCACAACTTCTGGATCAAATGGTTCATGGGATCGCACGCTCGCTTGGCGGCTCAGTACCAGACTGCTTTGGAGTCTGATTCGCTACCCCAGTTCCTGACAACAGGAGTTACCCACCTGCTCCATAAATCAGGTAGTACCGCGGAACCCAAAAATTATAGGCCGATCACTTGTTTACCGACGGTCTATAAAGTTCTTACATCCATTTTGAGAGCGAAAATTTACCATCATATAAACACTAACTCCATCATGTCTGTCTCTCAAAATGGATGTCGGAACGGGTCCCGCGGTACTAAGGAGCTGCTCCTCATTGATATGGCCATTAGCCAACAGGTTCGCCGTTCCCGAAAGGATCTTTCGACATGTTGGATAGACTATAAGAAGACCTATGACTCGGTGCCACATACATGGCTTAGGAGGGTACTGGAGTTGTATCAAGTAGATGCAACTCTGCGTACCTTCCTGAGTTCGTGTATGGGGCAATGGAGAACGGTCCTTCGCTATCCAGGATGTCGAAATATCCAGAGGAATAGCGAGCCGATAAGGATCGAGCGAGGCATATTTCAGGGCGATAGTCTGAGTCCGCTTTGGTTCTGCCTAGCCCTGAATCCTCTAAGCACACTGCTGGAGCATTCAGGTATAGGCTATCGGCTGAGGAGAGGTGGTCAGGTTATATCTCACCTCCTCTACATGGATGACCTAAAACTCTTTGCCCCCAACAATTTGCAACTGATGGAGCTACTGAAAGTAACTGAAACCTTCAGTAGCGCCATCAGGATGGAATTTGGTGTGGACAAATGTGCGGTCATGCATGTAAAGCGAGGGGAGATTGTGGAATCCGTGGGAACCCAACTCTCGGATTCCATAAACCTTCGAGCCCTCTCCGCAACCGAAACCTATAAGTATTTGGGTATGTCGGAAGCGTTGGGCATCAATGTTACTGACATGAAGCAATCGTTGAAGGAATCGCTTCTTTGGCCGCCTGAAGAAAGTATTTAATAGTCTTTTATCAGGCGGAAACAAGGTGCGCGCCTTCAACGGTTGGGTCATGCCGGTCTTGATGTACTCTTTCGGCATACTCAAATGGACTCAGACCGAACTCGACGCCCTAGATAGGAGGGTCCGTACGCTGCTGACTGCAAATCGAATGCATCACCCACAGTCATCGGTAATGAGACTGTATATCCCGCGAAAGTGTGGAGGTCGAGGGTTCTTAAACGCTAAGACCCTCCACAATCGCGAGATATGCAGTCTCAGGGAATATTTCTTAGAGACCGACGTGGGGATGCATCGAGATGTGGCCGCGGTGGACAAGGGCCTCACCCCGCTCTCCTTGGCTAAAGAGGACTGGCCCAAGCCTGTAGTGCTTGACACTAATGATCGCATGGAGGTATCGCAGAGTAAGGAGCTTCACGGACGCTTTTTCCGGGCCCTACATGGACCCGATGTAGACCAACTAGCGTCCGTAGCCTGGCTGCGTTTCGGTGACCTCTTTGGGGAAACCGAAGGTTTTGTCTGTGCAATTATGGACGAAGTTATCATGACGAACAATTACCGGAGATTTATTGTGAAAGATGGTACGGTTGACATCTGTCGGGCATGCCACCGTCCGGGAGAATCAATAAGACACATAATCTCCGGGTGTTCTCGTCTTGCTAACGAAGAGTACTTGCATAGGCACAACCTTGTAGCCAGGATTATCCACCAGCAACTTGCTCTAAAATACAGCCTTGTGGAATCGGAAGTGCCGTACTATAGGTATGTGCCCGACCCAGTTCTCGAAAATGGACATGCCACACTGTACTGGGATCGATCCATCATCACTGACAGGACTATTGTTGCCAATAAACCTGATATAGTGGGGGTGGATCGACTAGAGCGGCGTGCAATGATCGTTGACATAACGGTCCCGCATGACGGGAACCTCGTGAAAGCCGAGAAAGATAAACAAATCAAGTATCTTGACTTGGCTCGCGAGGTTGTCGACATGTGGGATGTGGACTCAGCGATCATTGTACCGATAGTCGTTTCAGCCAATGGCTTGATAGCCAAGAGCCTCGACCAACATCTGAGGAGGCTCTCGTTGGGCAGCTGGGTCAAGGGCTTGATCCAGAAAGCGGTACTCCTGGACACGGCTCGTATTGTCAGGAGGTTCCTCTCTCTGGAGCCCTGACCGCCGGTAGCTTGGACCCTGTTCCCGATACCGGTGGGCTACTATTTTTTATATTTTTATATATTTTATATTCTAATATTTAAAAATGTAATTTGTATGTATTTTTTGAGATAAAGGAAATAATAATAAATATTTTATTTCAGATCAAAATCCATATGTTGTTAGTTAAAGTCTTAATCTAATGTTAGTAAAATTCTGTTTACAAAATTGAAGCGACTGACACCTACGTGTGCAGCCGTATCCAGTGAGCCAGCATGGGGCTGTCCCACAATACACTCAGGATGCTGTGGGAATGTTGCTCTGAAATTTTTCGTGTTTACCTTGCACAGAAAAAACTTTTTGACTTTCAAACAAGGTATACTATCATTTTATAAACCATGTGATGCGATGACGCACTTTATGAATGTATATTTATGGAAGAGAAGAGACTTGTTAAGGCTGCGTAGTAAGCTAGGAAAAAATCAAATTTCAACCGCGCCTCGTTGCCTGCCCCTCTCTTCAAACACGACGAAAACAAAACATAATCCCTTCCCGCCAGCAGAAACTTTTCGCCCAGCATTTAAACTAATAATTAAAACAAATTTCACCCCCGCTACCCTTACTTACCCCTCTTATGAAACTGGATGAAAACAAAACACAATCCCTTCGCGCCGTGTTCCCCGGTTTATATAACTGATATTTTATCCTTCTGTCGTATGTATAAGCAAAATAATCAGATGATCAATGAAAGTATTGACGCTGTGTACAATGTTATTTTTGTCGGTCATTATTGCATCTATATGTTATATTTTGAGATCCGTTTGATCTCAAATATATTTAGTGCTTAACGATTTTTTTACATCATCCTATTTTTTTCAATCGTGTGCAGTTTCCCCCTCTCGGGGGTGGGCGCTAATGGCTGCAACATAGTTTTTTAAACTATCGTAGCTAAAAAAATTGTAAACCAGTTTTTAGTTCCGACAGATATTTGATTTGATTTGAGTCGACAGAGACAGAACGACATTCGACGGATTGTTGTAATTATTTCGTGAAGGGCAACTCTAAAAGAAAAAATAGTTCAAAGAAATTCTTCCTTCGATATAATCATCTGTTTCGTTTGCATATACTATGCACTAATCTCGAATTCAGAATCTTAGCTTACTACCATGTTTTGGAAATATAAACTCAGAAACGACGTGTCAATGTTGAAATTCAAGTACGTAACCAATTTTATTTAGGACCTTATTACTTCACTAGTTGAAAAAAATAATTGATTGTTGATTTTACACACATTTTTGTCATTTGACATGTGTGTCTAAGCAAACCTTTCCTTTTTATAGTGCAAGTACATACTCTTTGCTTTATTGCTACAAGGACCTTTTGGCGTCTAATTGACATTGTCTGGGGGGCGTTGTTGGTAAACATTTGTGAAATTGTCACATAAATTGTATTGGAAAAACAAGATGGAGGCATTAGTTCCAATTTTACCCGCGCGCCGTAAGATTTCTGTAGCGTTGAAGAATGAACCTCCCCAACAAAAACATAGCAAATAATGCAAAGCAAATAGATAGTTGTCAATGATGATTTGGTACAAGGCTAAAACAGAATTGTCAGCTTAGCCAATAAAATAACTGGTATGCAAAAAGGTGCCAAGTTATATGGAGCTTAAAGAAAGTCAAAAGTTTGATAGTTCCTTGTTTTAATCTATACAATTTTGTTTACAATAACAGTACGAAAACGAACTTAATGCCTGAGGCGTTCCCTGCCAATATTTTTTTTGCCGACAAAGCCGAGAATGCTAAAAGATGTGACTCGTAACTTGCGCCCTTCCGTAGCTGTCTATAATAATGTGCTTCACCGAACTTCACACTCCGTATCCTTGGATAGTTGAGTCCGCGAGTAAACAAATTTGGATCCCTACTTAATAACAATAAGATCTCAAATTGGCTAGTGGCCTATGTTGTAAATTATTGCCGCAAGGAAATTGACCGAAATGCTGAGCAAAAGGGCTAGTTGCTTTATAGTACTTACTACTTCCACGTAGGTATACCAGTAAAAAATCTGTCAAATCAAATGTATGTCATCTTGAGTATAAATATCAACAACACAATTCGTGATAAATAATATTTGTAGTTTACCCTCGGCAATTATTCAGTTTTTCCATTCTTAACGTTTTTAATAATCGTTCCGTAAGTGGTTTTATTCATTTTTTTATGTTTTATATTTCACAGTGTGATAAATTACGAAAATATTATTTACGAAAATAAATTATTTCTCAGCGCAGCTGAAAATTCAAGCGCAGTCCTCTCGTCTCAATAGAGCGATGGCAACTGATTTGTGAAACAAAAATATGCTTGAAGTTCCTGTAATATGCGACGGAAGATGACTTTTTCCTCGAACTAAGAGCGTCGTAAGTGCAAATAGCTTGTAGTCGTAATAAAATAAAAAATAAAACGAATTTCAAAAAACGCCTCCACACATTTTTTCGTCTTGTGATGATACAAGTAATCATCAAAGTATCCCATTAGTCATTAGCATATTATGTACAAATTGAAACTACGAGAAAATGAGAGGTAACTTCGTGATGATTTTTTATCGAGAAAATTTTAATGTATCGTGTTTCTGTTCCACAAAAAATTTTTGAAAATATCATGTAATTACTCGTAATATTTTTGTTTTATACCTAAGTCTTATAAATTTCATGAAAAATCAAATTTAAGATAGGCAAATTAGGTTTATCGCCCTCTTAAGTGAATCGCCAAGCCGAATGAGTGCTATTCTCGATTGTATTGTCTGCACTATCGACGTTAGACCGCATGCCCCGCACGTCAGTGGTACCAGTTACCAGCTAGTCCAGTCAATAGTAATGCCTCCACAGCAAAATGTTATCTAAAGCTGGTTAATACAGCTCCCGCCTGTGAATACTCTCTAATGCACCCATATATACCTAAACTAACTTCTGCTCGCGACTTCGTTCGCGTTAAATTTCTTGCTCCCTCGACCCACCCCGTAGCTTCGAATCGCCTGCCCGTGCGAGTACTTCGTATTCGTGACTTTTTTCTCTTTGCTCGGCTCCTTAGAATCTTAGCGTGATGTTTTATAGCTTATAGCCATCTTCGATAAATGGGCTATCAAACATTAAAATAACATTTCAATTCGAACCAGTAGTTCCTAAAATTAGCGCGTTCAACCGAACAAACTCTTCAGCTTTATAAGTATAAAAGGTGATAGAAGAATGCACCCTATTGTGGTAGTAACAATCGAGCATCACCGGAATGCAATTAGACAAGACCGCAAATTCCAAATGGTTCCTATAAACATCAAGTAAGTAAGTAGGTTTGGTATAGTTGGAAGCTGAAAAGTATAACGATCAAACGTTGTTACAGTAAAAACTGCTACAAATGGCTTCTGACTGTTTAAAGAAGCTTGCATTAAATGTGAAACAAAGAAATGGCTACGTCCGTAAGACTGAGGTAATTGGTAAAGAGACTACTTCCGCAGTTAAATAATGTTGTTTGGGTGATGCTTTGTTCTTTACACTTGTCTCAGTTTCCGCTACCTATCTATTATATATTGCCTGCACTTTAAAAAAGAGAACGAAGTGTGAGTGAACTGAAGAAATTATTCAACGCGAGAACGTTTACGTCGACGCTCAAATGAACGTGTGGCGACTCAGTGTTGACGCAACGGTGAACAGTTGCTTGTTACTCCAATTTTTCAGAATTAACCAAATGATCTTTGATAGGCGGTGGCGATCTCTCGCGTCCGGCCCTGGTCCAGGCCATGGTACGGAGCGAGAGTGCATGGGTAGCCGTCACCTCCTTCAGCGAAGCAGTAATGCTCGCGAAGAGGGAGGCGGCGCACGTGAGGGAGAGGCAGTCTATGCGCCCTCACGGCTCTAACCGCCGCAGGAGACGCTCTGGGCGTCGGGAATCCCAGGCTGATTTCCGGCCACCGTAGGCATGAGCTTGCGGACGGCAAGTAATGGGTAGCTCGCTGTCCGGTAAGGACCAAACCCAAGTCGACGGCGCGTTGTGTTCCACGCGCGCCTCAAAGAGATGTCAGCACAAACCGATGGGGCCCGCAAGGGCCGATGCCTGCCAAGGGTGCGGGTTTGTTCGAAAGAGATACCGCAGTTCCTGGCACATAGGCTACTGAGGGAACACGGGTGGGTTTTAGTCAGTTAAAGTCTGACACGCCCTCCTGCTCCACCCAGAGCGGGAGAAGTTATTTGATGATTTCTCACCCAAAAAAAAGAAACAAGTGAACTTTTGAAAAACTTAACAGACATAATTATGGAAAGATGTTCTTTGAATTGTGTTAAAATGGAAGAGGCTTTTGGGAGAGTTGCCAGTTGTCACACTAACTACTATAAGTACCATATTCGCGGTGTTAGATACCTATTGGCTATGTTGAAAAGAAAAGTGTCACTAAACACAAGCAATACATCATCACGTATGAAATTCAAATAGGCAATATCCTCAGATCAAAGCATAGTCTGAATGTAAATTGACTCTTGGAGAAATACTAGGGAAATCTACGAGTAATATTTATGAACAGTAAATTCTTGGCGGCCCTAGTGACTTCGTGTGTGTGACTTTGATTCCCTGAGGTTTCAATCTAAGTAATTCCACCTCGTACGAGACAGTATATTACAGGTACAGTCACACACTAACTACAGTCTTTGTTCCTTAATATTGTAAGAAGTATTACCTATTACACACTGCGTACTTTATTATAGCTTCACATTGACGCAAAAATTGTAGACAATCAAATTGATTACTGTCGATAATCTACATCTTTTTGAGGCTGACTGTACCTACGTAGGTACTACGCGATGCACGTGTTTACAGAAAGTTATAGTATAGTAATATTTCGAATCAAATTATAAATAGGCCGAGTATCCCAATTAGTGAAGACATTATTTCATTGAGTTTGCAAATCATTTGACAGCTAACCACCACAAATGGTACATACAGTTTTGGGAAAAGCCGATTGATGTCCACCGCATCTGTCAATCAATCAACAATTAACATTAGCTTACCACTACCGCACATGTCAAGCTTAGAACATTATTTATTTGCTACAGGCTACAGCCATATCAGGGCCTAGAGACAGAATACATTTCTGTTAGCGTTCACGCCAAACGCTACGCCAAATTGTATGGGAATGACATTACCTGCGGAAAGGTTACGTCGTGTCCTTTCCGCAGGTAATGTCATTCCCATACATTTTTTCGCTAACAGGAATGTGTTTTGTCTAGGCCTGTCAGACACATACTTCATGGTTTGCAAGTCTATGCGGTCATCAAGGTATTACACTTACATTTTGCTCGCGTTAAGGCGATTAACACACGGCACCGCGCACTGCCCGCGCCGCAGCCGCATAGCACTCGATCGCGCGGTCGGGCGGTGTACAGTGTTAGGCATCAACGGATTTATTAGAGACCAATGCGACATGAGATCCGTTTCACCGCCTACCGCGGCGGCGGCGGCGGTGCGCGGTGCCGTGTTAATCACCTAAGGTTTGCATATCGATTTGCTACCGCAAAATGCGTAGAATTTACTTTTTTTTTTAAGTTAACCATCTTTAATTATAAACGCAGCTGAAGTTATGATTAGCGACTGTTTAACCTTACATTTTAACTTTTTTAAAGCCTCATATCTTTAAGCAACGTTTATAAACAAACCTCGCAATGTCAACATGTTTATCCTCAAGTATAGGTACTTGTATAGTTAGATATATCAAGTACCCACAGGGTCAGAAAGAAAATTGACGTAGGTTAGGTTAGGCTCGTAATTTATAGAGGACTTAAGGACTTCACGGCCATAAGACGCATGGCTGCCCACAGCCCAATATTTTAGGGTTATCCTGAAATTATTCTTACATTAATTTTAATGGTCTCGATACGAGGATGTTTCTGATAAGCGTCGCCCAGCGCAAAAAAAAAATACAGGTCAAATAGTTTGGAAATACTTTTTATCCAATTTATTCATGAGAAATTATAGGAAGGTAGTTAGACAGGTTCAGCTACTCAGTTCTGGAAATATTTTCAGTTGTTAAACCTACTTAGATTTTCAGTGACGTGTGATACAGGATGCAGATATTAAGTAGGTACCTAACTTACTTCTACATTGAAAGCACTTAAAAAAAAGTGCGTATAAAGCATTTGCTCGACTTGAGCGACAATGTTTTACCTACGCCGTCACTTTAAAACATATTGTTCTCTTACGGACTACGTTCCGGCCATTAATGTTTTTAGTACTACACCTATGACCTTTCTGAAGAAATCACCAATAAAGTCAATGTATGTCCTCCTAGGTCGTTCGCCCCCGGCGTTTCCACTCACATCTGCCTTGTAAACACCTTTTGCTACTCACCCTTCCACCATCCTCTCAACATGAACAAACCATCAAAGCATGCTCTTTTCAATTCTTGTCGCTACATCTTCTTTCAAACCGCACCGTTGTATTATCAAACACATCATTCCTCAGCCTTTCATTAAATTCATACTATTAGTTTACGAACATTGTTACGTTTATTTATTGTTAAAGATGTTCAAAACCTAAAATAGAGTCTTGGATTTAATATAATTCTCAATAATTATACGAGTATCTAACTGACACGACAGACGTTGTCCTGTCTTAACTATAAATATTGAATTCGTAACTTTCTTAATTTTTTCTTTCTTAGGTATCTTCTCCTAACAATAACAAACACAAACATAATGATTAGCTAAATTGGTCCAGCCGTTCACGTGTGACCAAGGGATATAGGGATTTATTTTTAATCGACTTCAAAAAGAAGAAGAAGAACTTATATATTTTTTTAAGCTATTGTATAGCTTTTATCAACCGAATATATTATTATATATTGTATATTATTTGACCCAATCTAGAAATTCCGTAACGAAAATAAAACCTAAGACTCCGCCTACCATGTAGCTCGGCCGAGCGTTCGCTTAACGATGGTACGACTGTACGATATAATACAATTTGTTTTCTTATCGGTCACCACGCTCAAAAAGTGTAACTTGAATTAATATCAAAGAAAAAACTTGAATTAATATCACAGAAAAAAGAAAAAAAAAACTGCGTAATCAAAAAATAACTAAATAATTATTATTGCATAAGTTAATAAAAAAATGCTATGCAATAATTTAGCTTTACCGCGGCAGTCCCCGAGTGCCAAATGTATTTTTTTTAAATGTATGTTCGGGCACAACTGCGTCGTATATAGAGACGGATTTGCAAAATTCTTTTTTTGTTCCAAAGGGGTTTATTTCGAAATGGTCTCATTAAAATTTCATATAGATCTGAAGATGCGTTTCGGAGACAGACAACGGAACTCGTAAAAAATGACAACAAATCAACCGCTATTCCTGCTTTAGAATAAATATGCATTGTTTTGACCCCAAGGATAGTGAAATAATTTCGAATGGGGTAGGTACTATAACTAAGAAAAATAAAAACTTTTTCTTAGTCGGTGACTTTGGATTTATGTATTTTAATTATAGTCACCGCCTTCCGAAATTAAAATTATTTTTCATTTTCTAGTTTTTTTTTTTAGTTTTTATTATATAAATAGATGTGTTCACTTTATATTTTGTGAGATACATGATAACGTACAAATCAATTCGTTTTCAAATCACAAAGGTAGGTAAATGCCATGTAACTGCAGTCGAACGAATAACAGGGAATTATGTTGTCACGTGTGTTTTGAATAACAATAATGGTGTAACAGTCCATTGCAGGCTATGTTCATACTAACTATAGTTTACGATGTACGAGCGTGATCAAACGAATTTGCAGGAGAATTGCGATCAGTATTGTAACTTTTTGCTACAACATAAGGCACATGATACGAGTATTGTTTATAGTTCACAATATAATATTTATAAATAAGTTAATAGGTAGTTTGTTGAACCCGATAATTTTATAAGCTAACGACAATTATTAGTAGAAATGTAGTTTACGTATTCGGTTTCTCGCAGTAGGCCCGCGTGGAGGAGTGCGGTTAATTTCCTCTTACAGAGGGAAGCCCTGTGTCCCATCAGAATAAATTCCATAGGCCGATTGAAGATGATGTTAACATCAGCATCGAATAAAAAATACATCACAATCACATTTAGATCTATTTGGCGAGCCTGCAAATGGGTAATTAATGCACACAGCCACACGGGTCGATTGGCGCGGTTGGTTCGTGGATGGGCCATCCGTTACATATCGAGAACCCTCCGTACTTCGGGAAGCACGCTAAGCAGTTGGTCCCGGTTTTCATTCGATTCAGATCTTTGACCGTGGTTACGGGTAGTCCGAAGCCGAAAAGTTTGACCACCAGACTTACCGGGGTAGGTGTCATGTTACCCAGTAACTCGGTCGTGGAGTGATCAGATAGATATTCGCTTCATGTAACTTACGAGTATTGAGCTGCAATCTGGTTAGACGAGATGAGTCACAATTTGGAACGTTAGTTTGGAATGTTATTCGGTTTCGTAGTCAATATGTACTCCTCCACACGTCGTGATTCGTGACAATAGAATCGCACATTCTCAATACATGTCAAGTCAGAGACGTGTTAGGTAGATACGTGCGAGAAATTTTGTCAACGTTATTGGCAGACGAGGATTCGTTTAAAATAAATGAAGAAAAATTACTCGTAGAAAAAAGTAAAATGCAAATCTGTCTTCTTTATTTAGGTACTATTATTTAGTAGAAGATTCGTCTAGCCCTGCAGGGTAATTGCATAACACTCCAATAGTAGAAATGGCTTGTCAGTTCAACAACATTCATTGCATTATTTACGTGGTTGGAACAGACAACATTTTCGAACATATTAAGATGCAATTAAAAATATTTCGATACTGATTAATAGTGTTGTACGCAATTAGGGTGTTGTTATATTTACCCGATTCTGTTGTTTGTTGTGACTGTCACAACTATCACATACCACAAGCCTGCTTGGATTTTTTTGTTTCGTTTTAATGAATTAAAAACGTATTTACTATCAACCGTTTGTGTCCCACTGCAGAGCAAAGGGCTCCGTTCTCTCCTTCCACTTAAAATCTGTTTGAAAAGTTGTTTTAATTGTTATATGGTCGAAAACTACAATAAGTTTATAATTGCATCAACTAAATATATATGTTTGTGTATAATTGTGTACCACTGAATGAATGAATACTAATTATTATTTTCTGAACCTTGGTTTCGTAGAAGATGATAGCTCCAAGAAATACAAAATGCTAAAACCATTTTCCTTAAATAAATGGAGAAGTCTATAAATTAATTTAAGGTCCAACTTTATTTATTTTAACGTTAATGGAGCTTTATAAAAACAAACAGTTCACAAAGCCTAAATGGCTGATACGCTACATTTCAGCCTCTCAAAGTAAATTTACTTTATGTATTATGTTAATGACACCTTTTTTCTCGTTCGCCTTTCTTTATATCCCTCATTATTGAGTAATTACTGAAAATGTATACAACATTTCCATAAAAACGGTCGTAGGTACCTGTTCTAAGATAGTATGTTCTTTCACTTAAAAAAATTCAATCGGTTGTTGAGAATCCTTGCGAAAAAGTCAGGCAGCTATTCCCAACTACATATGTTGGGGTCGGCTTCCAGTCTAGCCGGATGCAGCTGAATAAATGTATTTTACATGATGTGACTGCTTATCTGACCTCCACAACCCAGTAACTGGGTAACGAGATATCCCTTGGTAAGACTGGTTGTTGGACTTTCAGGCTTCTAGTTAGAAGAAGGATAGTTATCCGTAACGACAGTCATAGATTTACGAATGACAGTCGGGGCCAATGGCGTAACGTGATTTCCGAGGCATGGAGAAGTTTTGAAAAGTAATGGTCACCCATCCATGATCCGACCGCGGCAAGCGTAGCTTAACCTTGGAACAACCCGTGTGGGTATAATTATTAAGCCATGAGCTTACATTACTTAATACATTTATAATCCAAAATTCAGAGACCGTTTCATGCAGATCAATTACCGCACGAAAGCCGTTGACAGGGTAGCGGCGTTAGTGAACGTGTGCGGTGGTTTTGTGATTTTTTTAAGTATTGAAAAATAAAAATGCCCACCATTTCCTTTGTTCCGTTTTTGGCTACATCGTCACACGTAGCTATTCTGTCGCAGCTACTGCTAACTTCCCATTATAAAAAAGTCTCAATGACTCCCGTGGAATTAATCCTGAATTCGGCTTTATTCCACGGACAGTTGACGAATGAAATAACTGCGACTGTGTTCCAAAGATAACTTCAAACTTGAATGAATTCAAATGTGTTCCTTTAATACTTTCATTCAACTGTCGAAATTAGAAGTTTTGTTGTTTAACAACGTTCAGTCGGTTGTATAACGACCGTCTATTGTCTTTGCCAATGTTTCCTTCAAAGTTGTTGTTACACGACCTCTTCACAGACTTAATTCGTCTGTTTGTGAGTACATAGTTCAATTTCCTGTTTAAACGGTGTTTACAAAATTACGTTTTAATAGTAACAAAAAAGATTTTTTAGGAAAGGAAGCTTTTATGCGCGGACATGAGAATGGCTATGAGAAAAGTTAAGTTATTGAATTATGCTGGCTTGGAAAAAAAGTGCCAGTATTTTTCAATAAAGAAAGAGTACCTAGCTATTTAACACGACTAATAAGTAAACACGTTAAAAAAATATTACGGGCAGTCTTTGGGGACTACTGATAGAATTGAAAACTAAGTACCTAACTTGTGAATTGTATCGTCGAGCTATTCGATTATTATTATAGAATTTTTTTTTTTTTTTTTTTTTTTTTTTTTTTAAAGTCTTTATTTAAAAAAACATAATATTACAGAGTGCATACAATAAGATCTTATTCTAATTGAGTACAACCATAAAAGTAACAAATTCTTAGGCTTACAACTTACCTTTACAGACATTTTACACTTACTTTACTATTCTTATTCATTAACGTTATTTTATCAGTCCACGAGAACACAATATTATTCGACGGCACAAGTCTTAATAGCACTGACTTTAAATGCATACCACTATACTATATAATAGGTCTTTACCTATGAAATTGCCGTTTTGTATGAGAAAATTTAAACGAATTTTTTTCATGAATTTTTTATTTGTATTAATCGAAGTAATCACCCATGCAATCAATGCATCTTTGCCATCGCAGTGGCAGTTTATTGATGCCCTTCTTAAAGAAATCAGCTGGACGGGAGGCAACAAATTCTTCAAAGGCATTTTGTACTGCCTCTCGGGTATTAAATTTTTTTCCCGCCAAGAAGTTATCCAAATTCTGAAAAAAGTAGTAGTCTGTAGGCGCAAGGTCTGGTGAGTAGGGCGGATGACGGAGAGCTTCCAACCCCAGTTCTTGCAACTTGGAGACCGTCTGCTGTGCAGTATGAGGTCGCGCGTTGTCGTGCAGGAGCAGTGGAGACGAGCGATTGACCAATGCTGGTTGGAGATGCGCCAGCTTCTCCATCATTGTGTTCAGTTCTTCACAGTACACATCTGCAGTAATGCTCACCCCGTTTGGTAAGAAGCTGTGATGAATCACACCGGCGCTAGACCACCAAACAGTGACCATCACTTTTCTAGGGGTAAGTTTTCGTTTAGGGCATTGTTTAGGTGCTGAACCAGGATCCAACCAACTTGCTGAGCGCTTACGGTTATCAAACAGAATCCATTTTTCATCGCAGGTAACAATGCGGTTCAAAATTCCTTCATTTGTGTGTCTGTTGAGCAGTGCAAGGCACGTCTCGACGCGTACTTCGCGCTGGCGATCATTGAGTTCGTGGGGCACCCATTTGTCAAGCTTTTTTACCTTGCCAATTTGACGCAAATGGACCAATATTGTTTTGACGCTAACGTCGAAAGCTGCTGCTAATTCAGCCGTAGATTGTGTATCATCAGCTTCCACAATCGCCTTTAATTCGTCATTGTCGACCAAAGTCTTCGGACGACCGCGAGGTTCATTTTTCAGGTCGAAATTTCCAGAACGGAAGCGAGCAAACCAATAACAGGTGGTGCGTTGGTTTGTAGTGTTAGCTCCGTAAACGTCGTTGATGTTGCGTGCCGCTTGTGCCGCGTTGCTGCCACGACGGTACTCATATTCCATAATTACTCGAATTTTAACGTATCCATGATGACGAAAAAGATTGAAATGCGATGAAAATGTAACACTAATCAATAAAGAAATGACTACTTTTAGAAAAAAAAATCCATGTTTTTAAAATAAAATTAATTTGAAATTAGAATTCTTAGCCAAACAAAAATTATTTTGATTTGAAATGGCCAGTACTGCAGAACGGCAATTTCATAGGTAAAGACCTAATACCAACTAAAGGTAATGCACTTAACTAATACAAAAAGAAAGAAATATTAGAAGTGCAGGATTTAACATTACAAAAGTATAATTTAAGTTAGATTTTAATTGTCATCATTAGGTCAACGAAAATAAAAAATAAATACTAAATTGAAGGTAATTTGCGAAATAATTTCGCAGAGTATGCTTACTGCGACCGGATGTGGGCAGCACGGTCGGTCCGGTGATAGGTAGTTAATGTTATTCACTCAGAAAATAGTGATGTGGTAAACGATATCGATTATATGTTTTTGAATACAATAAGTTATTAGATCTACTTTTACCTATGGATGAAATTAATGGGTTATAATGTTTCGGGTTTTTAACTAAATAGAATTTGCGGGCTGATTTTAAAATAAAATTTTTAATTGTTGGAAATTTTATTTGTTCGTGAAGTCGTTTTAAATTTGTACGAAAGGGAGTGTTAAATGACATTTTAATTGCCTTATTTTGGACAACTTGTAACTTATTGTAGTTTTTATCAGTCAAGCTACTCCAGGCTGGTGCAGCATATGTCAGACATGGTCGGACGAGGGTGGTATAAATGCGTAACTTTGTGGCTACGCTTAACTTAGACTTCCTGTTAAGAATAGGTTTTAACGCATTCATAGCCCTAAGACCCTTTTCTCGAAGTGCATCAGTGTTTTCATTCCAGTT
This sequence comes from Polymixis flavicincta, assembly GCA_949987655.1. Taxonomy (NCBI): domain Eukaryota; kingdom Metazoa; phylum Arthropoda; class Insecta; order Lepidoptera; family Noctuidae; genus Polymixis; species Polymixis flavicincta. The sequence goes on along the minus strand of OX465182.1, from coordinate 12,614,844 downwards.
AATTTTACCATCTAAAACTACACCGAGATATTTGGCCGAACGGCTCCAGGGTATGGAATTATTTTTAAAGTTAATGCACCTGGAGGGTAATGACCGTTTACGCGTAAAAAGTATAGCTTCCGTTTTACTGGAGTTTAATTTTAGTTTCCATCTGGTGAAATATGTGTCAAGTAAGTCTAGTGCTAGTTGAAGCCGCCCAATAATTAAATCAGTATCCTCTGAAGAAGTATATGACGCAGTGTCATCAGCATATATTGCGAGATGAGTTCTAGTTTGCTTAGGTAAGTCATTAAGATACAGAATGAAGAGAAATGGTCCTAAATTTGAACCTTGTGGTACACCAGATATAATCAATTTCGCCGTAGAACAGTGTTCACCTATGAAAACTTTGAAATGGCGGTTAAATAGATAGTTTTGAACTATTTTGACAAGTGAGAGAGGAACGTCGTTAATAATTAGCTTGTGAAGTAGTCCCTCGTGCCAGACAGTGTCAAAGGCTTTTTCTATATCTAGCATAACCATTCCTGTTGATTTGCCTTCATTTAGATTATGTGCTATATGCTCCGATACCCTGGCCAACTGCTGAGTGGTTGAGTGTGCCTTACGAAAACCAAATTGCTCTGGTAGCAGTAAATGTTCTGTAACTTTTAATAGACGTGTAAGAATAAGAGACTCAAACAACTTACCCAAGCACGGGAGCAGGCTTATAGGACGATAATTTGTAGGGATACTGCCATCCCTGCCAGGTTTTTTGAGTGCGATTATTTTTGCCATTTTCCAGGATGTAGGGAAATAGCCTATTCTCAGACAACCGTTAAAGATTTTTGTGAGATAGACTAGGGCTTTTTGAGATAGGTTTTTAAGAAGCCGATTGCTGAGCCCGTCTAGGCCAGGAGATTTACGGGGTTTTAATTTATGTATGATTTTTAGAACTTCCCTAGGTCTAACGAGAGGGGAGTGACTACTTATGTCTTTAGAATTTAATGTCGCAATAGATTCCTTGACAGCAACCTCAGTTTCGAGATCGCTGGTCCATTGATGAGTGAGACTCATATTACCAGCAAATGCATTGGCAAGAGCTTCACACTGCTCCGATACTATGGATGTCATTTGATCGCCTCTGATTTTTAGGGGGGGGATCTTACTGGGATTATGGTTAATTGACCGAGCTAAACGCCATATATCATTACTGGGGTTATCCACTTTTGAGAGTTTTTCATTCCAAATACTGTCGTTCAAGGTCTGGATACTGGCTTTAATAGAGTTTTGTAGCTGATTGAATTTAAAGAACAGTTGACGTCTGAGGCAAGGATTGTACTCATTTAATGCTTTTCTACGTATGTAATTTTTATGTTTAATTTGGCTCTTAATACGCCTTGGTAATTTTAAACGACCTTTGATTATTTCGATGGTAGGAATACTCGCCTTCCGTGCATTTAGCACACTGTCAGTAAAATGATTTACAGCCACGTCAATACAGGGTACTGAGTCTAATATTGTGCTAGTTAGTGTAATATTGCTGTCTAAATGGGATCTGAAATATTTCCAGTCAGCTTTGGCAAAGTTAAATGCTGATTGGGATTTAGTGCTATACGTTCCACCTACTGTGAAGTGCACTGGCAGGTGATTTGACGAAAGACTTGTGAGAACTTCGGGTTCACTTACGTCGTGAGTATTGTTCACTAATACAATGTCTGGAGTGGAAGGTTCGTGAGAGCTTTGGTAGTGCACTAGGGTAGGTGAAGAAGGTGCTAGTATCTCATAATCGTTAGCTACCATGTGATCGAAGAGGATTTTGCCATGTGGATTAGAGGTAGTGCAATTCCAGTAAGGGTGTTTGGCATTTAGGTCACCCATTATCAGGGACTTGTTATTTGCACCTAACAATAAGTCCAGATCACTGTCTAGCAGAGGGAGATTTGGTGACTGGTAAGTAGAGTAGATAGCCAAATTTTTCCCAGGAGTGGTTATCTGGACACCTATACACTCTAAGTTATACGTGTTTGGAGCGGGAAGAAGGGAATGCATTATGTTACTCCGGACCAACAGTGCCACTCCCTGTCCGCGACCATCAGCCTTTTTGTCGTGCCTATAACAATTGTAGCCAGGAGTTTCGAGCTTGAGATGAGTAGAAACTCTAGTTTCGCACAAAGCTACAATATCTATGGATAAGTCACTTAAGAGGTCAAACAATTCCGTAAGTTTCGTGCGAATACCATCGGCATTCCAGTATAAGATACGCAAGTTGGTACCATCAAACATATTGACCAAGGTTGGTCAGGATCAATATTACCTTATCCATCATACTGTTGCAGGTCACAAATTGGTTTTTGATGGATTTAATTGTCATGAGTATTGCTAACATGTCAGCAGTGGTCTGATCTTGCGTTCCAATTTGAGGCTGGACTCCAGTGGTGCTTGATCCCATTGAATTTGCAGCGACAGTGTTCCAGCTACGCCCGTCAACATGACTGCTTTTCGCATTAATTTTAGCGTCTTGAGTCGCTTTTATTTGTTCTTGACGGATCTGAAGAAGTTTCAAGTATTTTTGCCTCTCGATACATTGTCGAAAATTAGCTGGGTGGTTACCTTTGCAGTTGCAGCACTGTGCCGGACTGATTCTGTCTTTTTTGGGACAATCAGTCGTGGGGTGAGGTTCTGTGCACTTGACACAACGTGGACTTAAATTGCAATTTCTTGAGGAATGGCCGAAGCCTTGGCATCTGAAATATTGTGTACCAAAAGGGTTTCTTGCTTGATACTTGCGGACTTGCACTGCGCAGTTACTAAGGTATCGAATTTTTAGAAATTTACTTAGATCACTACCAGCTGGGAGCTGTACTAAGAAGGGAGGACACGCTCCATTGCCTTTGTTGTTATCAGGCAGCTTCATCTTGCGAACCACTACATCTTTGAAACCCAGAGTCTCGAGTTCTACAGCTAAGCAATCTTCTACGTAGGCAGGTAGGCCGAAGATGACTGCTTTGAATCTTTTCTCATCCTTCCGGGGAAAAGTATGGAAAGCTAGATCAGCAGCTCGGAAACCATCTTTTACGGCTTGGTGGCTTTCTGGACTATAACAAGAAACTACAATTTTGTTGTTACCTCTGTATTGTAGATCAAAATTTTTGGCGTGCTTCAGGACGAGATTTTTGATGTGATCATGAGTCCACTCAGATTTAACTTGTAGGATAATAGGTGGGATATGACCTGATTTTCTCCTTGGAGTAGAAGCTTCCTTGAGACGAGCAGCAAAGACGTCCGTTTCTTGCGGTTGATTGGTGCGAAGAACGCTGAACCGGTTTGAGGTTTTGACGGGATCGGGTTTTTTCGTAACAGTAGCAGGTAGACTAACCTTTGGAATTTTCCACTCACTGGTATCAACAGGTCCTTCCAGTGGGCGTTTGCCCACAGAATTTGAACGTGTTACAAATCGCTCCATGGTGAGCGATCGAATCGATGTATCGTTTTATCGATAACAGGCTTTCCCATCACTGAATAGTGTATATTTGTGAGGTAGGCAATAACACTTTGGCAGCGCGACAACACAAGGAGACTCAGCACGCGTGTGCACAACGCGCGAGCGTAAATAGAATTATTGAATTACTTTTGGTTTGTAAAGACCAATTTAAAGTTTAATCCTTAGTCAAACACTTCTTTATAACGCAAGGAGGTATATCTATGTACATATCTTCACAGTATACATATAGCTCATGGGAAGCATGCGGTGACGATGACGCGAGTTTCCGCTTTTTGTTCACCCAAAAAGTACACATATGTACACAGTATACATATAGGTCAGGGAAGGCGTTCAGTGACGATGACGCGAGTTCCATGATTTCACCCAAAAAGTGCTCAACGCGCCTAAAGAAGTTTTCACTTCAAAAAATACAGAATAAAATACTTGCGAGAAAATGTTACCAGTAGACTGAAATTAAAAAACAACAAAAATGAGAAAAAATCCAACGTTTAAGAATCATAACAAAACCTCATCCATTCTTGTCTAATAAATACCTCAAATTATTGCTGAAAAAAACATCTGCCGTTAAATAATTTGGTAAACCATCAAGAGATAAGATTTGTGTAATCGCCCCGATGACTGGTCTACATTGATGGATGGTTCATCTTCCGATTACTACCGAGTTCTCCCGAACACTCCCGATTAACTCGCGCCTTCTAATGTGGATAATAGCAGGGTGATTCGGCAGATATGAATACCTATTTACCAATCTGTCCATCACTGCATGCCTCGGTTTCGTGTTTACAATTTGATGTCGGTTTTGGCGTTGAAATAATAAATAAAATGAAGTTTGTTTTTAAGAATTCGGGTTGTAAAATAAATAGATTTATCATCATTTTTATGGATTGTGGATACTTCATAATTAGCCTATAATATTCCCACTGCTGTGACACAGGCCTCCTCTTTTTTTTTTTTTTTTTTTTTTGAATGGCATCTCGCAGTTGACCTTGAGAGGCCGTGACTGCTCAACCGGACTTTCCTGTGAAGGTTTTTAGGAATCTAAAAGCCTCCAGCCAGGGCGTAAACCTACTTAAACCTAAAACGACTGCGCACTGAGGGCACCCCCTGTGGGGTACGAACCTCGGCTCAGGGAGTCGCTGGCGGGGGGGGGCAGCTAGTACTATCAGGGACAGGCTGGATCAAGGTATTATTTTCATGATTATTAGACGGGGAATTTAAAGCTACTGGCTCAGCTGCGGCGCGGGCTGGCGCATCAACGGGCAAGGGACGGTCGGGGGTCTGATCGCTACTCGGGAGTCTTCGCGGGGCGCGAGGACCTCGGCGGCGAGGTCGGTAGGACGGTCGTCGTTTGTTTTTGTGTACTGTACTGGTGGCCCTATTCTTTTCTTGGAGAACAGTGATGGGGTCGTCTGGGTCTGAGAGGACATGTTTCGGCCTGCGAATACTACTGATTCTACTGGGGACATAACTAGCGGCCTTCACAATCAAGGGATTGCGATGTATCTCGGCTTTATCGAAGAAACGCTTCGAGTTGCGTTTCATGAATTGAGCAATAGTGGGCATTTTCAGATCGAGATGGAGGATCTCGTTCCGAACGTACCATGGGGAGCCTGTGGCTTGGCGGAGGAAACGGTTTTGGAGGGTCTGCATCCTATGGATGTGTCGGGGGTGCGTGTGTGCAAAGACTGCACATGCATACGTCATGATGGGCCTTATGCACGCCGTGTAAATACGCAATTTGCACTTGAGTGACAATTTGCTACGTGCGTTCAGAACAGAATGCAACCTTCCGAGAGCGAAGGCGGCGCGTGAGCGCGCCTTCCTGATATGCTCAGAGAAGGAGAGGTGCTGATCTAGAATCACTCCAAGGTATTTGGCTTGCTTTTCCCAAGGGATCGGCTTGCCGAATATGGAGATGGCCGGGAGGGGGTCTTGGCGGCGCTGCGGTCTCTTAAAGAGAACCGCCTGGCTCTTGTCCGGATTTAGTTCGATTCGCCATTTCCTAAACCATGCACCGAGTACGTTGACTGCGGTCTGGAGGGATTTGGCTATCGCTTTGGAACTACGCCCAGAGTGGTAGATGGCCGTGTCGTCTGCGAACAGAGCCAACTGAGCCTTACCACTCTTGGGGATATCGCTGGTGAACAGCGTAAATATGAGAGGGGATAGCACGGCGCCCTGAGGGACGCCGGCGCGAATCGGGTGGGGGGATGAGAGAGCCCCTTCGATGCGATAGCGAAAGGTGCGGTTCGACAGAAAATCTCGTAAGATGAGTACGAGTCGGTCCGGCACGCCGAGTTTGTACAGCTTGTAAATCAAGCCGTTGTGCCAGACCTTGTCGAAGGCTTTCGCTATGTCGAAAAATACTGCACCGGTCGCATAGTTGCGTTGGAGACCAACGCCTATATGCTCTACGATCCGGTGTACCTGTTGTACGCAACTGTGCTGGGTTCGGAAGCCGAACTGCTCGTTGGGTATCAGGCCTTTAGTCTCGGCGAAGTCCCTGAGGCGCTTGTAAATAAGTCGCTCATAGATTTTTCCGAGGCTGTCCAGTAAACTGATGGGCCGGTAGCTCGCGGGCTCCGTTTTGGGTTTGCCTGGTTTTTCAAAGCCAATGACCGTGGCTTGCTTCCAAGCTTGGGGGAAGATGTTATTGCTCAAGGCTCCATTGAAGATGGTGGTCAAGAGCATGATCAGGTGGGCGGGTAGCATCTGGATCACCTTATTGGTGATGCCGTCAGCTCCGGGGGCCTTTCGGGGTTTCAGACCCTTGATGATCTCGTGAACTTCGTCCGGGGTGACGAGAGGTAATGGATCATCAGGGTCTTCGACGGGCGGGAGAGAGGTTCTACGTTCGACTTCAGCGTCCACCTCATCGAGGTGTGCTTGGTCTACAGGTAGAGAGCTGGGTGTGCATTGGGCCTCAAGACTATCGGCGAGGCATTCGGCCTTTTCGATGTCGTCGAAAGCAACGGTGCCATCGGGCCGGGTCAGGGGGGGCATGGTGGCTATTTCTCGGGACTTGAGTTTCCTCTGGAGTTCCCAGAAAGCTAAGTGCGTGGGTTCCAACTCGCTCAGCATCTTGTCCCAGCCCGCGTCACGTAGCTCCGACATGCGTGTCTTTACAGCTCGCTGTAAATAGCGCATGTGAGCTTTGTTCGCGTCGCAGGGAAAGTTGCTGTAGGCACGAACGGCCGCGTTCTTCTCATTCAGCAGTTCGCGTACATCGTCCGGCAGCTTCCAGCGGGGGTCTTCCCCTACCGGAACCCGCCTCGAACAGTCGTTCAGGACAGATTGTACGTGACCCGTGAATGAGTCGATCGCGGCCGTTGTGTCCGCTAGAGAGTCGAAATGGTCGGGGATGGCGTCCAAGTGGGCGGATGTGTTGGATTTCAGCGAATCGCTTACTCTCCTCCAGTCTGTTACCACTTTGGTGAGCGGAGGTTGGTCGGTATCTGGGAGACCCGTGCGGGGGGCCAGATGCACGACTACCGGACGGTGGTCAGAGGTGAGCTCGTTTATTGCCTCTATGGAATTCAACCGTAGGTTGATCCTTTTCAGAATTGCAATGTCGAGTACGTCAGGTCTGTGATCCACTGTGTGGGGGAAATGAGTCGGCGACATCGGGGCGATGACGTTGAAGGACAGGGTCGAGCAGAGGTTGAACAGGTGTCTCCCTCTGGTCGATTCCCTGGAACTATTCCACGCGGGGTGTTTCGCATTGAGGTCGCCCGCTATGATAACGGAGTCGCTCATGCTCAACAGGGCGGTGAGGTCATTTGAGAACAGTTGAAAGTCCTCTGATTCGGTCTGGGGAGGAAGGTAGGCTGAGACTAGTGTGATGGGTTGATGACCCGTCATGCCCAGTCGGCAGACTGACACTTCTAATCGGGAGAGGGGGGGGGCATCCATAGGAATGCAGTGTAGGGACTTTTTGTAATAAATGAGAGTTCCACCCTTATGGCAATGTGCTCTATCGTTGCGAACTATTTTATAGTTGGCAATTCTCGGGTCACGATAGCAGGGTTTTAAGAACGTCTCTTGAACTAACAGGATATCCAAGTGATGGTCGCGGAGGAATGTGGCGATCTCATCCCTTTGGGTACGGATACCATTGGCGTTAAAAGTTCCTATTTTTAGGGATCGGGGTTTAGTACGCATAGGGGCCGTATTATCCATTGTGGTTCACGGAAAGTCTAGCGTTTAACAGGGCTTGCGTAATGTCGGGGTACGCATCATAGATGGCGTATATCCTAAGGATATCGCCTGCCTTTGTGGCGGCATCTACCTCCATGGCCATCTGATGGGCACGGGGGGTGCAGAATGTGAAAAACGCGTTGTCGAGCTTTTGATGCACGACGGCGGGGGACATGGTCATGGGACCGGCGTAAGTGGGTGCGGGGCGCGCCTCGGGGCGTGCTCCAACGCGGGGGTCGCGGGACGCGGGGGTCGCGGCGGCGGGGAGCGCGGCGGCGGTGGTCGCGGTAAGAGGTGCGGTAGGGGGCGCGGGAGCGCCTGAACCCGGGTTCTTGGACTGAGGGATGGGCGCGGGGACGGGCCTGGCTGAAGCCATCGCAGGGAACGCCTGCTGGTGGTTCAGGAAGTTCCAGGGGCTCGGTCTCTGGGGACTGAGCCTATCTGGGAGGTACCCTGAGGGGGCTTCCCTTTGCTGGCGGGCGTCGGCACGCTTCACCAGCTTGGGAGAAGTGGTTTTGGGTGCTTTCGAGCACCCCCTATAATTGGCAGGGTGACCGGCTTCGCCGCATAAGACGCAGCTCGGTGGTTCCGTGCACAAGGAGCGGTCCTTGGGCCTGGTACAATCCGCTGTACCGTGGCTACCTAAGCACTTTACGCACCTAGGGGTGGCGTAACAGTGCGATTGCGCGTGTCCGTACAATTGACACCTGTGACATTGGCCGATTGTTCCCGTCTTGTAGGGCTTTTCGATCCGAATGCCGGACAGGTTGCAAATTGTACGAAGATTAAATATCGGGTTATGGCCCTCAAATGGCGGGCAGACTACGAGCACCATGTCGTATGGCACTCCGCGGCGGGCGCGGTGCATCCGGTGCACTTCGGTGTACGGGATGTTTTGAAAGTCAAGGTCGGCCTTGACTTCTTCCACGGTGATTTCGACCGGAACCCTCTTTAAGACAACTCGTGTCTGTCGGTCTTCTGGGAGGGCGTACGTGTGGAAGGACACGTTACGGTTTCGGAGGAGTTTAGTAAGGCTGCGGTAGTCGCTAGCCGTCGGGATCGCTACCTTTATCCCTTGGAGGGTGGTGCGGGCGCTGGTGTAGGCAATCTTTTGCTCTAAGCACCATTTGGACACGTCGGTCCATTTAGATTTGTCTTGGATGAAGACAGGGGGCGGAACGGGCACCTTTTTCCCCGCAGCGGCGCGGGGTACGGCGGTGGGTGCGGGCGCGGTCGCGGTCGCAGTTGCGGGGGTCGCGGGGGTTGCGGGGATCGCGGGGGTTGCGGGGGTCGCGGGGGTCGACTCGGTCGGGAAAGGGGTGGGGGGGCGGTCGGTTACGAGCGCGGTAATTTTAGAAGATCGCGAGGAATCGCAGACTTTCTTCTTTCTCTTCTTCCCCTTCGACTTTGACTCAACTGGGGTGAAGCCCTCTTCTTGAGTCACTTGAGTCTCTGCCACTTCCTCTTCGTTCGAGGAGGGAGAGGAGAAACAAGCTGTTCCTGGCGATTCGGGGGTGCAAGGGCAGTCTTCAGCGTCCATAAGGTCGGACGCTGCGTCGGAGAAAAGCTCCTGGGATTGCGGGGTTGCCAAGGCCGGTGAAGCCGGGGAATCGTTATAAGTTATAACAACAACGGGCGCGGGTTTATTTTCGGTCGCGGACGCGGCGGGAAAAGTTGGCTTTTCATGGCCTAACATGCGATTTATTATATCGCGGGACTCGGGGTCCTTAAGGATCGTCCTCAAGGTCGCCCAAAAGGCTTCCTTGGGAACTTCCATGATTGAAGGGTAGGGGGGGGTGTTACCTACTTCCCACTCATAAGGAGTGAGCCTAAGTCCCTATTTCTCCTAACAATCCTAACGTCTACTTCCCCGGGGGGATGCCCGGGGATGTGTGATTCCTCCCTGTCGGGTATAGACAGGGAGATGTGTACCTCGGGTGAGCCCTAAGCTTGTAAACCTGTTGCCAATCTTAATGTGCAACAGGGCCCTGTCAGTCTAGCGCGAGGGGCGTAGACACGCCCCAAAGACACTAGGTGTGTAGCTGTGGAAGGAACACTGTCACCAGTGACGACTAGGAGATCCCCCAAGGCCGTCGGTCTGGGACCCGTCCAATTCACTGCCTTGCCTTGAAGAGGTTCGGCGGGTGTGTTGGGACAACACCCTCTCGGTTTCGTTGGCACCGTAAGGTTTCCGCCGAGAACCACGAAACTGTGGATTTTACCCAGAAGGGGCCAAGTGAATTTACTTGACGATTTACTTCCGTAAAGAAACAGAGTTTTGTCTTGAAAAAGACAGTTTTTATTGTAATTAATAATCCAGTCAATAATTAAATTAATTGAATTATTAATTCGGAGTGTTCGCAGCGGGGCGCGGCGAGTCAGGTTGGCGGCGGAGGATGAGTCACGCAGCGGTAGGCAGGAACAATTAGCACGTGCGCTCAGGGCGAGTGTCACGGGCTAATTGTTGACAGGCCTCCTCTCTGTAGGATTGCTATAATACACCACGCAGGCCTATTGCGGGTTGCTGTGTGTCCAATATCTTAGCTTTTTTTTGTTCTAAGACATACCAGTCTCCTCACTATGTTTTCCTTCATCGTTTTAAGAGCAGTGGCGATGAAATAATTTTCACAAAGTAAAGTGCCTGGTTGGGTGTCAAACATGCAATTAAATTCAGGATTTAAACTGAAAGTGCCGCTGAAAAATTTGTTTTGAGCTTAAATAAAAAAAAATGGCCGGAACGTAGTCCATGTGAAAACGATATGTTTTACAGTGACAGCGTACGTAAAACATTGGCGCTCAAGTTGAGTTCTATACGCTATTTAATTCACTTTATTTTTAAAGTGCTTTCAATGTAGACGAAAGCTACTTAATATTTGCATCCTGTCTGTCGTTAATGTAGATGTGTCTATGTTAATTCCCTGTTCTAGATGTACAGAAAACGTCACTGAAAATTTAACTACTTTTCAGGTTTCACAACTAAAAATATTCCCTGAGTAGCTGAACCTATGTAACTACCTTCCTAATTTCCCATGAGAAAATTGGACAGAAAGTATTTCCAAACTATTTGACATGTATTAATTTAAAAAATAATTGTTCTGGGCTACGCAAATTGAAAATATCAGAAACATCCTCGTATCGAGACCATTAAAATTAATGTAAGAATAATTTCGGGATAACCCTAAATATTGCAGCCATGCGTCTTATGGCCGTGAAGTCCTTAAGTCCTTTATAAATTACGAGCCTAACCTAACCTACGTCAATTTGCGGCGGTAAGTCCCCTCTTTGAGGAGTGGTTCGAGAGGCGGCATGGCGTCCTCACCTTCCGCCTGACGCAGGTCCTCACCGGGCACTATTGTTTCGGGAGGTTCCTGTTTCGGATAGGGCGGGAGGAAACGCCCGGGTGTTTCCACTGCGAAGATCGCCCTGAGGACACGGTGGAGCACACGGTGGCGGTCTGCCCTGCTTGGGCGGAGCACCGCCGTGTCCTCGTGGAGGCGATCGGCGGCGGCGATCTCTCGCGTTCGGCCCTGGTACAGGCCATGGTACGGAGCGAGAGGGCATGGGGAGCCGTCACCTCCTTCAGCGAAGCAGTGATGCTCGCGAAGAGGGAGGCGGCGCACGTGAGGGAGAGGCAGCATATGCGCCCTCGCGACCCCAGCCGCCGCAGGATACGGAGACGCCCTGGGCGTCGGGAATCCCAGGCCGATTTCCGGCCACCGTAGGCATGGGCTTGCGGACGGCGAGTAATGGGTAGCTCGCTGTCCGGTAAGGACCAAGCCCAAGTCGACGGCGCGTTGTGTTCCACGCGCGCCTCAAAGAGATGTCAGCACAAAAATGATGGGGCCCGCAAGGGCCGATGCCTGCCAGGGGTGCGGGTTTGTTCGGAAGAGACACCACAGCCCCTGGCTTAAGGGCTACTGAAGGAACACGGGTGGGTTTTAGTCAGTAAAAGTCTGACACGCTCTCCTGCTCCACCCAGAGCGGGAGAAGTTATTTGATGATTTCCCACCCAAAAAAAAAAAAAAACCTACGTCAATTTTCTTTCTGACCCCTGTGGGTACTTGATATATCTAACTATACAAGTATACTTGAGGATAAACATGTTGACATTGCGACGCTTGTTTATATACGTTGCTTAAAGTTAAGAGACTTTGAAAATGTTAAACATGTACCTATGGATAAACAGTCGCTTATCATAATTTAACTTAAGCCAACGCACTCCTGGTAGCTATAGTTTCTGCCTACCCCCATAGGAAGAAAGCGTGAGTTTATGTGTGTAGGTATGTATGTATGGAATACTGTTGATCTCTGTAGTTGCAACGAACAATCAATCAGTCTAGTGGGATAATACCGTAACTATGTTTGACGGGCGGAATGGCGACCGCAGTTACATGTAATATAGGCATACAGAGGCCTACACAAGGTACAATCGCTTACAAAACGTTTCGTATTTCTACAACACTTTCAACGGATTGACATAAACTTTTCAGTAGCCTAAAATCGGACACTTACACTTTTGACTTTTCTATTTGGAATAAAGTTGAAAATCCAGCAAATAAATTTGACAAATTGGAGTAGCTTGATGTACTGGCCTCTGTACATACAATAATGTCATATTTCGTGTTGTTGTCTTGGGAAGAAGAATTAAAATTGCTGGAACCACCATTGTTTTCAAACGGAATAGTCATAAAAAGGTTGATACAATTGGAGTTGATAAAACTTACTTGCACATAAGTAAGTGGAACATTCTAAACCAGAAACAACATAGAAAATTAGTTCAGTATAAGTGCAAAATTTTTACTGCAGAGTAAAAATATAGAGACTAGCACGATATCGGGCTGAAAGTAGGACGAAGTGTAGAGATGCGGGTCGGCGACATTTAAAATAGGTACGTGTAGATTACAAGCACGGACATGTGTCATGGACTAGCACGATACATTATTATGAATGAAAATGTCAGAAAAAAATAAAAAATAATGAGGCCTATTGGAATAAAGAGAGAGAGAAAAGAGAATTAAAAAATTGTAAACGAAAATTGTTTAGAAAATTATTAGGACATAAAAGTCGCTGTTGTAGGCATTTGGTTTTCTTTAATAGACTACATACATTACTTTTATGTCTCTAGAGAAGGATGTATGTAGGTAAGTATGGAATTCACAAGTGTACGGTACTTAATACAGCTGTAATGTTCACTTGTCACAATATATTTTTATTAAATACAGAATATTATTCAACATTTCACATTTCTTGTGTAATTGAAATAATTTATCAAATTAATTATCTGAAATTAGCCTTTCAGACTCATTTAAATTAATTTAATTAATTTTGCAAAACACAGCTGATGGATGCGTAGATTACTGATATTGATAGAAACTTATTAATGAAGTTAATCGCAAAGTATCGTTTCTCTGATGAAAGTATTATTTAAATAATTTAGTTTAAAATATTTAACCGGCTTTGTTCCTAGATAGACTGGAAAATATTAGTAAGTTGCTCTAAGTTACTATGAACAGAGCTCTAAAATGGCTCTTAAGTATTTTCAGAAAATTAATGTTTGACTAAACTTCTAAAATATCATTTTACTTATGTAATGCTTTCACCCGTTTTAGTTGCTTGCTCACTTTGACCAAATTTTCAGCAGTAATTGATTGATGGTGTAAATATTTTAACTTTCTTGTCTTTTATTCAGGTATAGTTTACATGTGTTTATATTCGAGGTTAGGATATCAAATTAACTTTTATCAAAGGTAGTGTGAAAATGAAAACCTTTCCTACAAAAATAAAACCTTTTTTTTTTCACAACAAAGAAGATTGAATTACGATTTTAATCACTGGCCGTTTTAACTGAAAAACGTTTTAGAAGCCATTTAGGAACATAAAGAAAAATAAAAGAAAGAAAACTGTAATGGCATCTTTTTATTTTTTGACGAAAAAATGGCCAGTTTATGCTATAGGTAGATATTTAAATTTATAAAAAGAGGTTGTACCTCTTTGATTTATTATAGAAAGGTAGTATAAGAAAGTCTAGGGACGTACGAAATAAGTTTTGTGTTTTTGGTTATTAACTATTTTTATGGTTTCAATACCTATTATTGGTTGCGCTACTTATGTCTAAAATACTTCAACAACAGACATTGGATTGAACAAGATTGTGAGTATTAATAGGCATTCAGTACCTACTAGTTAAAATATATATTCTCAATCTAAAAATATTTACAATACCACGATTACACACGAATAGCTTTCTATAAATAGGAATGCTTTATTTTACCGCACTTACCTAAAAATAATTAACATTGCTCTTACACATGGTTCACGTATATTGTGCTAGCTTTTGCCAGCGGCTTCGATCGTGTGCAGGTCCGATAATTAGTAATTCGTTCCCGTGGGATACCGCGGGAACGAACTACCAGGATAAAAGTATCATAATTATATCGTAGTCCAGGTCATGATCTACCCGTATGCCAAATTTTAAGTAAATCCGTTCAGCCGCTGAAGCGTGAATGCGTAATAAACAAACAAACTCACTTTAGAAATTATACTATTATTATACAACCTTATTTTTAGTACTTAAATGCGAAACCCGAAACACGTGTCTAGTATTCTTATGTAAAGAATCTATGTACAAAAATTCAAAGTTGTATCATGAAAAATTACAAAGTTATACCTTGTTACGTTACCTAGTTGTCTACAAAACACGGTCACCATAGGCCCCAGGCGCCGTCCGCGCGTCCAGGGTGGTTTGTGCTCATTGATAATAACTAGGCAGTAGGTACCTAACTGTGATAACTAAAAAAAAACATTGGGAAGAAATATAACATGTTGTAAAAAATATTGGAATCGATTCAGTTCCTTATTCTGAACAAACTATATTTAGGTTTCGCATATACTAAAAATAATGTTGTATAGTAAGGATGAAAATGTGTAATGAGTACTTATTTAAAGCCTTATTTATTTGTTCAGTTCTAGCATAAACCAGCACCCTAATTGCGTAACTCACGATTCATCATAATCTGTATCGTTTTGAAACGGATTGTTAAACCATTGCTTCATATGTTCGAAAAATGTGTCTGTTCGACAACATAAATAACGCAATGAATATTGTCTAACTGTGAAGATAAAACCAATTATGATCAATCGTGAGTTACGCAATTAGGGTGCTGACTTTAAGCGTTATTTTAATAGGTGAAGCATAAAATGTTGCCGTCTAACCGGCTACAGCTGATTACCAGCATTTACATGGAGCGACTGCCTATCTGACCTCCACAACCCAGTTACTGGGTAACACGATACCCCTTGGTAAGACTGGCCTTTCTTTTTTTTTTTTGTTTTTTTTTTTCTATTAGCCTATACTGTCCCACTGCTGGGCAAAGGCCTCCCCCAAATCCTTCCAGGAACTCTTTTCCCGCGCCACTTCGAACCAGCCTTCGCGGTACGCATCCAGGTCATCTCGCCACCGCTTTCTGGGCCGACCGCGGCGGCCTTTCATTATACAACTTATAAAATGTTTTAATTATCTAACTGAAATATTTGTAAAAAACCAGGTAAAATAATTTACGAGAAATTTCTTTTTACACATTTCGCTTTTAGTCATCCCTTTCTCAGATAAATCTGCTGGCTGTGTCCACAGCTCCACTCGTTCGGACAAGAGAAAACTAAAACATAAACTGGATTGGTTCTTTAGTCATAAAATCACTAACGGAATGTCATAGAGACTGCCTTTTCATAATTTTCCGCGGGATGTAAAAATAATATAGTTGAAGCACTATTTCAGTGAACTCGACCTTGGCCAGACTACAACGTATTACATCCCAAACTCTTATATTAAAGGAACTCGTATTGCAGGAAGGAACAAACTATAGGATTCCACCATAACTGTAGGCCCACAAGCCATAGATCTCATCAAATTCCGGGGACTCATCACAAGAAAAATCTGGTCGTTTTCCACACCGGAGGCCTTGGGCTTTATTAAACGACTCCAAGATGAAAAAGAAAAGCCCTATAAGGCACTGGATCAACAATGTTTGTCTACCTAAGTTAAACATTCATTTTAGGAGCTAGTAGGTAGGTAAATATCTCCACGACATTCCAATCGTTTTCACTTAAAAGCGCCTTAAAATCATCGTCACACGGAAAACGTACAGCCTACACCGCTGGGTCTAGAAGCATACAATTCTTGCACAAAAGTTCCTTAAACAACGAAGGTACCTAAGCACTAAGAAAGGATTTTTTTAACCGACTTCAAAAAGAGGAGGTTATCAATTCGACACGTTTATATATATTTTTTTATGTATGTTCGGGCATAACTCCGTCGTATATAGACGGATTTGCAAAATTATTTTTGTTCGAAAGGGGTTTATTCCGAAATAGTCCCATTAAAATTTCATATAGATCTTATGATGCGTTTCGGAGACAGACAACGGAACTTTTCAAAAAATTACAGCAAATCAACCGCGAATGTTCATCATCATCATCATCATTTCAGCCGAAAGACGTCCACTGCTGGCACATAGGCCTCCCCCAGGTTTGGGGGGTTTTGCCATAATCGCCACGCTTGGCAGGCGGGTTGGCGATAGCAGTATGGTGGTAAAATACATAGAGAACACTGCTGCCCATTCTCTAGTAAGCCCCTTAGTCGCCTTCTACGACACCCACTGGAAGAAATGGGATGGTGCTATTCTTTTATGCATCTGCATTTTACCATCATACTGCGATCGCCAACCTGCCTGCCAAGCGTGACGATTATGGCAAACACTCCGATATTGGGAGAGGTCTAGCAGTGGACGTCTTTCAGCTGAAATGATGAATGTTTGACGCAAATTACAACGACTAATCATGAACATTAAACGGTATTAGTCGGTCTAAATCGCAATCGTAATTTTTTAAATTTTTGCCAGAAATCACACAGAGATCTTCAAAACTTCAAAGGTCAGTGACACATCAAGATTAAATAACAGTTTCTCAAGTCTCAACCGAGATATTAGATAAAAACATCCAAAAGTCAAAAGTTCTATTGGATACTCATCGATCATCGTAATGTTGCAAAATCATTGTTTTAAACTTCCCCATTCAGCCATTATTGAAGGAAAGTTTTGTTATGCCCGTTATAAATCAACAGAAATTCAGCTGCGGATAGATAGGAACTATATTTTGTAAAGAGCCTAATAATACCTGGTAATATCTGTAGATATAAAGCCTTTATCATTGGAAAAGTCGACGCTTTAATACTAAAATACATGTTATGTTCGTAAATACGTACTTGCTCTAGTTTCTTCCCAAAGAAGCCAGACTAAGTTTTGTGTTCTGTGTTTTCAAGAATAATTCACGCTATTCTACTTTAAATGGAAGTAAAGTTTTGATTTTCAAAGATTTTCGTGTATACCTACTTGATAATGTATCAGGAATGATGCAACATACGAACAAGAATGTTTCTACCTTCCCACTATTTTCAATCTACCCAGGGTAAATTTTTAACCAGTGCGCAAACTATATCAGTTATAAAAAAAAAATGTTGTTTCATAGCTAATTGCAATACCAACGCGGTCAAAATGTATGGAACAGCAGGGTTTTTTTTTTTTGAATGACTGACGAAAAGTGTCTACGCTAGAGAGTCTAGAATGATAGACTGAATTAATGGTATCAGTTTGCGCACTGGTTAAAAATTTACCCTGTATAAATCAACATGTAATGCTGGTCGTTGTTAAGCGAATCACTTGGGAATAGCTGAAGTGATTGAAATTAATTTTGTTTTAGAATATTCGTAACAGTCCGTATTAGATTTGTATGGAAATGATGATTGAGAAAGTTTCTCAATAAAAAAAAAAACACTGACACTCCGGGGGTGCCCACAGAAGTGAAAACGACAATTTACGAGTGTATTTTTTAATCGTCGGATTAAACAACGTTCAACTTTGTTCGTTCGTACTTTCGTGTTGTCAGTGGTGTCGGTAATAGTGTCGCGAGTTCAATAGTTTTTTCCCATCTCAAAAAATGCCCAACGCGCCTAAAAAAGTTTTCACTGCAAAAAATTTCCTTGACAACGTCTGTCGGGTCAGCTAAGTATAAACATATTTTTGCAAACAGTTTTTTCTCGACTTCTGTTTGGTTATTTACCGTTTGCGATATAAGTACAAATGATTCAGAAGTCTAATGTGAAATACAAACATTGAAACATGAATCAGCTTTTGTTGTTCTACTATCACTGTACCAGTACGAAATATAATAATATTCGTCCTATCCTGAGTTATCTATTCAGGTCTAGGCTATTGTTTCCTTGTCACTACAAGTTACGCAATAAAACACTATCTATTGGGACATTGTGGTACAATAAAACATAGTGGGACAATATTAATATGATATTGGATAAATTTGTAGATAACAAAATCATCTAAAAATAACGAGCTATGACACCGGAGCTTACATGCGGGGAGAAAAAGTAATGTCAATTGATTATCAAGCTTCAAATAACTTATGTATAAAATATAATTTTTAACATAGACACAAAAACTCACGCTCTATTATGGCGTTCAATCCATGAACGCTATAGTGTGCTTTCCAAGGCACGGAGGGGTCTTTATATGTTAAGTTGATTAACCAACCATGGGCAAACCGCGGTAAACGTAGCTTAACCTGATATGGTTTAATAGTAAGCTATAGATTACTTTAACTTATGGTCAGCAAAGTAGCCTCTATATAACATGCCCCTAAATCAATGAAAAACAAATATTCATAAATTAAAAAAAAAACAGATTTCATATAGAAACGAGTAGGTATGTTTTGCAATAAAATTGACGACGAGTGACATTAGAAGCGGGTGGATTTAGAAGTAGGTGTTAGCAAAGCATAAATTTGAAGTATTAATCACAGTTCAGAAGGTGGCCCCTAAGTCCGAAGAGTTACGTAAATTACCTAGGCAATTGTGATACATTTTCAATTTACGATCAGAATTTTCAATTTCATTATTAAGCTCCGGCCTACTAACCAATCTACATTATTTAGACTCGTCGTCATTATTGATATTACCACTACCACTGAATATATCTGGGCTAAATCCAACATTCAATACTAATAATATGAGAATGAAGCCATTTGCATGCAGGCTGGGAGTTTCAGATCGTCGACTTCATTTAACACCACAATTAAGACGTCGGAGCTCTTCGGAATGCAAGCAATAATCTTACTTTATAAAAATCATAAATTCATTCATTTAGTGACAGACAACAGGCAGCTTTAAGCTAGCTTTTGTTACTTTTCACTGGGTTTAGAAACATGCAAAGTTGCCACGTGTGCTTCCACACAAAGTTTCATACACTATTTAATCCGTAAGACAGATTTTATCAAAAATACTGAATGTGATCAGCACATCTAACCCCTATCTGTCATCATTGCTGTGGAGTTTTGACACTGACAGCTCTTGAACGTAGATTAGATGTGCTAATTACATTCGATTTCATTGGTGAAATTGGGTTGAATACGGATTACGAATGACAGTTTGTATGGAAATTCATCACGTCAGCCGATGGGAAAACCCATCGGCCGCACGACTTACACTGATATAAACACTACATCAAACGTCTTTATTATATCGGCCAAATAATATTTACTTGTCACTTCTCTTCCCGACACAATTCATATAGAAGACATAGTACTAGACCGGACAAAAGGCACGCTCGCGGCGCGGATAAATGCCCATTTTCCATCCCTTTCATGGGGAATCTGTAGTACTACATCTTTTGCCCAAGGAAACACGGCATGCGAAGACATAAGTTATTGGACGACAAATTGTGTATCGTAGACACCGTAGTACGCGATCGCATTTTCGTGTTATAAACAGGTTACAACTGCACCTGTCAACTTCAATTGTCTGAACTACGCTTTTATGAATTCGTTGGCTCGGTCGGCGGTGTTTTTTTTTTTGTTTACCCAATCTGTATCCCACAGTTGGGCAAAGGCTTCCTTTCCTTCCAAACATCCCTGTCTTGTGCGTTCTCTAGCCATGTTGGCCCTGCAAACATTGTCTGGGGGTGGTAAGTTATGAAAACCTTAGTGGACTCTATTTTGACCCTGGAAAATAGTAAAAACTTTTATAGGTACTAGCCTATCTAACACCCACATACTTCATCACGTCTTTAACCTGTTACTAAACAGGTTAAAGACGTGACATCAACTTACATCTTAAAATAAATGTCCATCACCTATTTAAAGAGCGCGCAACTCGACAGAATCGACACAAAGAGCGGCAACATTACTCAAAGTCACGAGTACCCGACCAAGTAAGTAATAGAGTAAATCCCTCTATCTAACACTAACGATGCTGAGATAATGACTCATGTACACAGTGGTCGAAGCTGGCCACACACGTCCATTCGGT
The DNA here is from genome assembly GCA_949987655.1 of Polymixis flavicincta. Lineage (NCBI taxonomy): Eukaryota > Metazoa > Arthropoda > Insecta > Lepidoptera > Noctuidae > Polymixis > Polymixis flavicincta. Next base: position 12,594,796 of record OX465182.1, on the reverse strand, counting down.
TCTCCGTATGAATAGAGCGGCAATGAATTGTGGGCAGTTCGGGTCGTTTTGTAAAGTTTTAACGATGTTGGCCAACTATTTCAAAGATTTGCATTACCGGTAAGGATTTGAGATTTTCCAGAAATGTTTGATATATCTGTAGAAATTGATAGTCAGGCCAGTTTTCAATGTATTGCTTAGGTATTAATATTTATGTAAGTATTGATTTTCGTGTTCCGGATTAAGGTTTCCGCAAACAGGCGCGATTTGACTTTAAAAGAACGATTTCCATAAAACTTCTTACACTAGAGATGCATTGAGCTGATCCGTCACGTCGCGCCGATCTGCGGGGGCCTGATGGAAAATCATCGACTAATTGATGGGCCAGTGAGGGCCAGTGTCAATAACTATAGACCTATTTCGGTGCTCACTGTTCTTTCTAAGATTCTTGAGAAAATTTTAAACGATAGACTACTCAGTTATTTAAACACTAACAAAATAATTGCCGAAAATCAATACGGATTTCGGTCTGGTAAAAGCACAGAAGATGCTGTTCTTGATTTAACTGGAACTATTGCCAGCAATTTGAACCGCAAGTTTAAAACAATAGCTGTTCTTCTAGACCTCTCGAAGGTATTCGACACTGTCTCTGTCCCTCTTTTGCTCGCTGGTTTGTTTCAGATGGGGGTAAGGGGATTGGCCCTAGATATGTTTAAAAGCTACCTTGATAACCGCTCTCAGGTTGTAAAAATCGGAAACCTCACAAGAGAAGAACAGTTTCTCACCTACGGAGTTCCTCAAGGCAGTGTTCTGGGGCCAACCCTCTTCCTTATCTATATAAACAGACTCTGTGGACTGTCCCTACTAAATTGCAAAATCATAACATACGCTGATGACACAGTGTTACTAGTACATGGAAGTGACTGGGCAGATGTGCGCGTTCATACGGAATCTGCCTTGCGGGAAATTATAAATTGGTTAAATAACAACTTGCTCACCCTAAATTTAGAGAAAACCAAATTCATAACTTTTGCACCACGGCTAATATCACAACCAGATTCCTCTTTTACACTAACTGCTCACAAATGCCTCTCGAATACAATTGCAATCTGCAACTGTACTAAAATTACGCGTACAAATGAAATCAAATATTTAGGGGTCATTATCGATAGCACTATGACCTGGAATGGTCACATTGCGTTATTGGTCTCGCGTGTAAGAAAACTTATATTTGTGTTTAAAAACCTTAGAACCTCGGCAGATTTCCAGACGTTAAAAACTGTATATTCTGCATTAGCACATTCCGTTATAACTTATTGCATAACCGTGTGGGGATGCTCTGGTAAATGCCTCCTACTTCGTCTGGAAAGAGCACAAAGAGCCGTTCTAAAAGTTATGGCACATAAACCTATCCGGTTCCCCACGTACGACTTGTATGTTCTCTGTACGGTTACTACTGTGAGACAAGCATTTCTGTTAAGCACACTATTGCGTAAGCACACTGATACTGAATATGAGCCTAATCTCAATCGTGAGGGAGAGGCAGCATATGCGCCCTCGCGACCCCAGCCGCCGCAGGATACGGAGACGCCCTGGGCGTCGGGAATCCCAGGCCGATTTCCGGCCACCGTAGGCATGGGCTTGCGGACGGCGAGTAATGGGTAGCTCGCTGTCCGGTAAGGACCAAGCCCAAGTCGACGGCGCGTTGTGTTCCACGCGCGCCTCAAAGAGATGTCAGCACAAAAATGATGGGGCCCGCAAGGGCCGATGCCTGTCAGGGGTGCGGGTTCGTTTGAAAGAGATACCACAGCCCCTGGCATACGGGCTAATGAAGGAACACGGGTGGGTTTTAGTCAGTGAAAGTCTGACACGCCCTCCTGCTCCACCCAGAGCGGGAGAAGTTATTTGATGATTTCCCACCCAAAAAAAAAAAAAAAAAAAAAAGCCTAATCTCAATACTGCAAAACGTAGAGTGAACAGACTGAGAGAGCTAATCTTGTAATTGTGAGAAGACACTATAACTTTTGGAGTCCTGTTATTTACAACAAAATTAATGAGAAATTAAATATCTATCCGCTCTCGTTACGAGAGTGTAAACTGAAAATTGAAAAATGGCTCCTAAGCCTGTCTTATGAGGAAACAGAGAATTTCATACAAAGTTAAATTACAACAGTATCACACTCTCTGCATACATTTACGGGCACCCTTCCCACACATACTCAGACGCACGCACCCCCACACCCTCCTCACACTCATTCACTCACACACACACACACTTTCACTAACACGCACATTCACCCACTTATACTGCCACAATTATTGTTAATGTCTAGTTCTAGTTTTTTATTATTATTAAATGTTTGTCTAGTTTTCTACCTATTAAGTATAACCATAAACAAAATTGTTGTTGTGGAACTCAGTTGTCCTTCGCTATTAGGGTGGGCGCTAATAACTGCGACACAGTTACTAAACTAACGCAGTATTAACGTACACAAAAATTGTAATGTGTTTTTTTGTTCCAATATACAGGGTTAATTTTAGGTCGTTCTGGAACCGAAAGTTCTGAACTCGATCATCGAAATCGAATCGATTGAGTCTATTATTTTCAATAAATAACAATAAAAAAAATTACGTAAAATTTAATTTATTGTTATTTTTGTGAAATAATGAGAACCCGAAGTAACGCTTCCTTGCGATCAATGTTCATGTTCGTGTAAAACGTATCGCCAAACGGCAACACACGCGAACGAAACCCATTGAAAAATCCATTCATCGATTAGACAGCATGATCCGTAAGCCACGCCCCCGACCCCCGTCTAGCCGCCCGCCCGCCCTTCCTTATTTCGAAATTTTCCTTGCTAGTATTGTGTCGCGTTTCGCTGTATTAGGTCACGCACGCGCAACCTAATTACGTGCCAAAAATGAGTCGGCAATACGTGTATTCCAACGTGGAGTATTGGGCAATGGTGGATTTTTATGGGATGGCGAACCATAACTTGGAAGAGGCTAGACGACTGTATGCTCAGCCGGAACACCTGAACTCACTGCGCGCACGTGGAATCAACAACCCTCAAGTTCCGTTCACCTCCACCATCTTGGCTGTAACTCAGCGCCTCCTCGAACATGGACAGTTTCAAGCGCCCACACACGCGCAGGGCCGCGGTAGACTACCATACTCGGCGGAATTGGAGGAAGAAATACTAGAGTACTTCGAACGCGACCCACGTCGGAGTACCACAATGGCGGCCAGGCGATTCAATGTTAGCCAATATTACGTATGGAAAACATTGAATTCTAATGGATTACATCCATACCATTTTCGTAAAGCGCACGCTATTTACGAAGGCGACGGGCCAAGGAGAATCGCATTATGCCAATGGTTGGTTGAAAATGTCACTGCCAATATTCTGTGGACAGATGAATCCCTATTTACGCGAGTGGGGTCTGTATAATGTTCACAACGAACATTATTGGTCGTTCTTGAACCCGCACCTCATTCGCGAAGATAACCACCAGATAAGATTCAGCGTGAATGTTTGGGCAGGCATTATCAATGACCAAATAATAGGGCCTATTTTTATCGAAGGTCACCTGACTGGCGGTTCGTATCTAAATATGCTGCAAAATATGATACCGGAGTTGCTAGAGGATGTGCCGCTGGCATATTTACGCGGTCTGTTCTATCAGCATGATGGATGCCCTGCTCATTATGCTTCTTCAGTGCGTGCTTATTTAAATAGTGAGTTTGGTGAAAGGTGGATAGGTCGTGGTGGCCCTGTGGCTTGGCCCGCAAGGAGCCCTGACTTAACACCACTGGATTTTTATTTGTGGTCCGAAATTAAAAGACTCGTTTATTCCGAGGAACGTACTACTCGAGATGACTTAAGAAGTGCGATAGTGGACGCCTTTAATATTGTGAAAAGTGACAGAGACACATTAACAAAATTAAAAGACAACCTGATTAAACGTGCCCGTTTATGTATCGAGCGCAGTGGACTCCATTTTGAGCAGCTGCTTCGATACAGGGAAGTGTAAATTGTACATAAGCTAATAGGTAAGTCCGAAGCCAAAGTTGATTATGTTTTTAATAACTCAATTTTTTTAAATACGACTGTGCCTGTAATATTTTTTCTTGAGAATAAAAGAGAACATAAGTACCTACTTAGATAGGTAGGTATGTAAAATGTATTGACGCGACGGTCGCGCGGACGCGCGGGTAGGTTTCTACAGCAACAACGTGCAGTTTCTGACGACCGCGACCTAATAGCAAACTCATGATTAGCAAATCTTCAATACAAAGCAAAACAGAGAAGTACCTATGGCTTGAATTACGAATTAAATTACACTCGTGTATGTAAGTACCTATCTAACTAGTTCATGCGCTAGTAGCGATAGCGCTAAAAACTACCGCGAACCGCGTGCCGACGACGGAGATAAACATAAATAAAAATACATACCTACGCAATAGATAAATAGGTACACAAATAAAAATCCGAAAAGCCAATTCAGACTTTATTTCTTTACCGTAAACCGTGAAAAATAGAAATTTCTCCCCAAACTAGGTAAGTAGGCAGGTAGGTCTGCAGTTAACTAAAATTATTCTGAGAAACCTATCGGCTCTTGTACGACCGGACTGTACAAGGATGCACAACCGAATTACACGGTTAACTTTATAAAAATAAGGTCTTAATTCGGTCCAATATGTTCATAGAAAAGGGCACCACCAACTAATAATGAACTCTATGCGATAGACACAACGGTTAATTTTTTTCTGTTTGAAATTTTGAATTGCCTGCCTTTGTAGAAGCCGCCGCAAGCATCGTCGCAAAAAAAATGTTTTGGCAGTATTTCGTATTTATCATAATAAGCTTAAGTACCTACCTACCTATTAGCTCGATTGGTCAACACTCGATTCAAGGCCTTAAATACAACTCCCAAGTGTGATCGTCGTGTCTAGTTGAATAGTACGAGTAGTAGGTGATTTCGTGATGCGAGAGTGGTGAATTAAATGTCAATTAATTCCTCTCGTTTACGAGGAGATGTGCTAGTGGTAAACACCGTGCCGTGCTTACGGTACAACGAGAGATGATGAAGGTAAATGAACTTACACCAACCTAAATCATACCTGAAATGAAATACCTACTTGTAGGTACTTACTTGCAGCTGGTTATTCGTCCGACGCCTGTTGGCCCACCGCGAGTGCCCTATCAACTGATTTGCACACGAACAGCTGTGCCGCGCTACGTCATCAACGAGCGGTTCGCGTACGATCTTGCGTTTATGAATGAAATAGTGGAAGTGCTACTAAAATTTAACTCGAATGACAGAATAAAAGTGATAAATTTCTAACTTCTTTATGAGATGTCCTAAAAAAACAATAACAATGCCAATAGTACCTATTACTCATTTGGAGTTACTGTGTTTCGGTTCCAGAACGATGTAAAATTAACCGCGGTTAATTTTAGGTCGTTCTGGAACCGAAAGCCATGAACTCGATCATCGAACTAGAATCGATTGAGACTATTATTTTAAATAAACAACAAAAAAAAAAAACACGAATCATTAAATTTATTGTTTTCTTGAGTGAAATAATGAGAACTCGAAGTAACGCTTCCTTGCGATCAATGTATACGTGCGTATAAAACGTATCGACAAACGGCAACACATGCGAACGATATCCATTGAAAAATCCATTCATCGATCAGACAGCATGATCCGTTAGCCACGCCCCCGACCCCCGTCTAGCCGACCGCCCGCCCTTCCTTGTTCCGAATTCCTTCCCAGTATTGTGTCGCGTTTCGCTGTATTAGGTCACGTACACCGCACGCGCAACCTAATTACGCGCCAAAAATGAGTGCAATCTGTGTGTGAAATGTGGATTTTTATGGGATTGCGAACCATAACTTGGAAGAGGCTAGAGGATTGTATGCTCAGCCGGAATACCTGAACTCACTGCGCGCACGTGGAATCAACGACCCTCAAGTTCCCTTCACCTCCACCATTCTGGCCGCAACTCAGCGCCTCCTCGATCATGGACAGTTTCGAGCGCCCGCACACGTGCAACGCGGACCGCGTTAGAGGAAGATATACTGGAGTAGGTAGGTACTTCGAACGCTACCCACGTCGTAGTACCACAATGGCGGCCAGGCGATTCAATGTTAGCCAATAGTCATCATTTCAGGCGAAAGACGTTCACTGCTGGACATAAGCCTCCCCCAAAAGGGGGGGTTTTGCCATAATCGCCACGCTTGGCAGGCGGGTTGGCGATCGCAGTGAGGTGATCAAATGCATAGAGAACGCTGCTGCCCATTCTCTAGTAGATCCCTTAGTCGCCTTCTACGACACCCACGGGAAGAAATGGGATGGTGCTATTCTTATACGCCCGGCAACACACACGGGACCAATTAGCCAATAGTAAATATGGAAAATGAATTCGAATGGATTAAATTACATCCATAGGTACGTGTTTCTAAACCTGTGGCTGCCGTTTTACTATGTCTATTTATTTAAGCGTAGGTACCTAGTTCACAGATGACAGAGTTCGCTGATCGCCGCTACCTTTGCCTACGCGCCGACTTTTTTTTAAAATAAATACGCAATCGTTAAATAGGTACACAAATAAAATAAGATAAGCGAATTTAGACTTTATTTCATAACCGTTAACGGGGAAAAATAGAAATTTCACCAAACTAGGTTAGTAGGTCCGCAGTTTACTAAAAATATTCTGAGAAATCTATTGTCTCGTGTCCGACCGGGCTGTACAAAGGTTCAAGGTTCACAACCGAATTACGCGGTTAAAGTTATTTAAATAAGGTCTTAATTCGGTTCAATATTTTCATAGTAAGGGACACCTCCAACTAATAATGAACTCTATGCAACTTACTAAACGATTCATTTTTCTGTTTGAATTGCCTGCCTTTGTAGAAGCCGCCGCAAGCATTGTCGCAAAAAAATGTTTTAGGCAGTATTTAATATTATGGTAGGTAGGTACTTGTATGTTTATTAAGTACCTATTAGCTCGATTGGTCGACACTCGATTCAAGGCCTTAAATGCAACTCCCAAGCGTACTCGCCGTGTCTAGTTGACGGGTAGTACACACGGCTACACATCAAGCTATACATTTCCAGTATAAGCTGATCTCGCATTGTAAACGATTTTCGTACAGCACGAGATCAGCGTAAACTGGAAATGTATAGCTTGATGTGTAGCCTTGTGTACTAGGTGATATCGTGATGCGAGAGGGGTGAGTTAAATGTCAATTAATTTCTCTCGTTTACGAGGAGATTGTAAATACCGTGCTTCCGATACAATGAGAGATGATGGAGGTAAATGAACTTACACCAACCAACGATTGAGGTTTGTGTAGGTACTTACTTGCAGCTGGTTTTTCGTCCGACGTCTATTGAACCACCGCGAGTAGGTACCTACGCAATCAACTGATTCGCACACGCACAGCTGTGCCGCGCTACGTCATCACCGAGCGGATCGCGTACGATCTTGCGTTTATGAATGAAATAGTGAAAGTGCTACTAAAATTTTACTCGAATGACAGAAAAAAAGTGATAAATTTCTAACTTCTTTATTAGACGTCTTAAAAATATAATAACAATGCCAATAGTAACTATTACTCATTTGGAGTTACTGTGTTTCGGCTCCAGAACGATCTAAAATTAACCGTGTATATTTGTATTTGTAAAAAAAAAATAAAAAAAAATTAAGTTGGGATTATTATGGACTAACTTTTGTCAGCGGCTTCGCCCGCGTCGAGGTCGAAAATTATTCCACGCGAACGTACAGACGCCAGCAGGTCAACCTACCCTAAACAGTAAAATTTTCCCAATTGAACATGATCCTTATGCTTAACTTGTCTAGCCGGTTAAGCTTATGAAAACTGCACTCGCGTCTGATGAAGGATTCTTACCTTGTTTTTATTGTTTTTCATCTAAAATAGCCATACACTTAATCTCACACCCCTAACCCTTATAGTAAGGGAATAATGGGGGTGACAACCCTTAACGAAGATTTTTTTTTCTCAGTACCTATTAAAGATATCTTTATGAAATTGAAACCATACATGACTATCGATAAACTAACCATAACACATTTTTTTTATAATTTTTGCAATATTAGAAACTGTAAAAAACGAGAAGTATATTTTTTGGGAGTGATTTTTGTACCAACCCCTAAAGTGACACCTAACAAAAAAAATTATCTCATTTGTTACTTAGTCAGCTATAACATGTTAAATTTAAAAAAGGGTCGAATTGGTGGAACATAGCTTAAAAAAATATAAATCTGTTACGGATACGTACAATCGACAAACTTTAAGCATGCTCACTTAAGAAAATATTTCTGTGGCAGCGCATCTAGTGACAAACCACACCCCTTCCTGGTTTCACCCAATTAGAAACAACATGTATTTGTGTGAGTGTATTCACACAAATCCATAGTGTCTGTTGAATGCATGACGTATAGAGACGCAAACCAATGTCCATTTTTTTAGTCGCAATAAAGGTGTCGTCAACAAAGCACGCATTTCGTTCCCACAAAAATCCATACAAACCATTTTCAACCTTACTACCATCAAAACATGGTCGAAATCGAGCCGGATTACAGTGCACCGTACTGAGCGTCGAGAACAAAAGACATCGCATTCCTTAGATAAGAAGCGAGCCCGGACCGTCATTAGCAGTGTTTGAGGGTTTTTTGTGCAAGTTATTTACAATATTATTACAAAAGGAATCTACGCATCGTAACATCACGTTATTTTGAAGAATATCACGTTTTTTTGTTGTTTACAAAAAATGTCTCAGTTAGAACAATTACTAGGAGTATTAGAAGAAGTAGCGAAGACATTACAAAAAACACAAATACGTAAACATAAGGAAGGTGTGCTAAAATTATAAATTTATAATAAAACTTTTTAATTTCATTAGAATTGCCCGTGCTTAAAGTCTGTCATTATGACACTATTTTTGATTTATTAATAATAACTTTACGATATGAGTGTAGATAAATACAAGTTGATGATAATTTCTGTGTAATTTTTTATATTAATTTATGGGTGAATCTTTAAAATTTCCTTTTGAAATCTTGAAACACTCTATTAAAAATAAATAAGTTCAACTAAATTAAATTGCTTCTTTTCCACAACTACAAATCCTTAAAATTGTTCTTAAATTTTAACACATTTTGTATGATTTCACACGAAGATTGCAGACGACAGTTTCGCTTTAAACAAAAATGTTTTACTAAAATGTTTTAATATACAGATACGGTTTAAATATCAACCTTAAGAAATCTTTATTCCTGAACAGCTTATTATTAAATGAACACGAACTGAAAAATAAATATTTCACTAATAGCTAATATTCCTTTTTTTCAATCCTTTCACTCTCACTGCGGTCACAGTGACAGTTTTATTTTTTCAGGAGCCCACAGGCCTGGCTTTTTGAAAATATTTCTGTTATATTTCAGAAATTAAGGAGTATTTCTTATTGAAAATTATAGTTCAGTTTAATTACTTGTTATGCTTCCGAATTTTAAAGTGGCCTATGAACTGAGTTATTGTTATATTTGTCAAAATATACTTGTCGTACGCAATACGGGCAACGCGCTTGTCTCGTTGATTATAGCATGGTTTGTCAACCTTTTATTAAAAGACGGCCCACTCATAAACTCCAATCTTAACGTACTGCCTTTTGCAAGCCTTTTGTGAACCACCCAACGGTAAGCATCCTGCAAAGCATGCCCCGGACATTGGAAAGATACCTTGTTCGTGTAATCTCGTTTATTTATGATCAGTGGCGGCTGGTAGGTCATGGAACTGGTGGTGCACTTTACTAGCTCACTAAGTATTAGGGGTAATAAGTAAATAAATAGAATTTATTTATTTCAGATAGGTAAGTAATTTAAATCTAGACGAATAAAAATAAACAATAGTATTCAATTCCACGTAAACTAAACTTCGCAGTGACAATAATGAGTCGGTCATTCATTATGGCCGGCATGCAAACTTTTCCAAAACTCGGGCGCTCTCGCTAATCGACGCGACGTTCGGTAATATTCGACAAACTTCGGTTCCCCGTGCGGCGCACGAGAATCGACAAATTACTCCATAACGCTCCATACAGTTATGTCAACTATCTTCTGTCTCACGCGCTAGGTGTTTTAGCTCGGATCTCATAGAAATGTGTGAGCATTCACTGTAGATCTTCTGTACCGCGAAAATGAGTCTTAATAGTTTAGCAAAGAGCTTATATTGTTTCCTCAGTTTTGTTAATATTACGTAGACCACAACCAGTGGCCACAATGCGATTATTAAACATTGTGTGATTCTTTCTACATCTATTAAAATCTAGTAGTTCAGCGCACGAGTGCACTAAAGGGACAGCCGCCTGTTTATAATAATAATATTTATTTTATTTCGGAAAAGAAATCCATAGAGTGTTAGTAACATAATATGAAAACAACTTATTATCTAGTGTTAGTACCAATCAACCTCTGCACAAACTGCTGTTATGATTAAATAAAAAATCAAAGGTGTGATAAATAAATGGATAAAACGAATATTAGAACTATTCAAAGTATTCAAAATATACATACCTATAAGGAACACCTGCAAAACATTCGAGATAGGTAACATGGTAATAAAATAGTAGGCATACCTTAAAATTCTTTGTAATATTTCGCGAACGTATTTTATGGCCCTTCAATAGAAGGGCCATAAAGTATGTTTTTAAGCCATTCTATTGTTAAACCGGATTTTCAGAAGTTCCGACTAAATAACAATGGTTTAAATAATGAACGTATTATTATTGCAATTGCAAGAGTTCCGACAACAGTAAACAAAAATCTCTGATAACATTGTATGAATTGCGCAAAGTATACCTATTTGTGTTATTCCAATCATAATATAGAGCAATAAAATAAAACGATAATAACAAATGTTGCAAATTTCCAACAAAATATCTAACTTGCTTCGTTTTTGTATATTTTCAAGTTTATAACACATTGTAATGAAGATTTTTACTTTTCAATAGAACTGCGCAAGTTTTTTTTAATGGCATTAATAAGTTGACCTTGAAAGGCTGTAACTTCTTAACCGGAATTTACAGAAATGACAATAATTATTAACATTTTATAACTTTATGCAGTGCCAGTCAACGTGCCTAGCGCGTCCGCTGCGTTTTGTATGGCGGCGGTATCGCATAACCATTGGACATCATGAAAATTGGGGAGGCAGTGAAAGTGTTCATATATAACAAAACTTATAGACCTGACGGAATATTATTATGTCGGAGAGAGGAAAATATTAAAGTTGATAGAATAGATATAAATTGTTGTTTGACATTTATTAAGACGAAAGATTTGATTGTTTGTTTGTTTGCATTGAATAGGCTCCGAAACTACTGTACCGATTTGAAAATTTGTTTCACTGTTGGGAAGCTACACTATCTCCGGGTGACAAAGGCTATATTTTATCCCCATATTCTCACGGTAACGGGAACTACGCTGTTGAAATCGCGGAGCGCTGCTAGTAAGTAGCTGAATAAATAGAAAAACTAACAAAAAAAAAAACATTAAGCTAATCGATAAGATTCTGTTTACAATTACTGTTTGATCTGTTGTGATGTCTTATTGCCTGTGGTAAAAAAAAAAGTGACACCGTCTCTCTGGTCTCGTGTCAAGCAAGGCATGAATTAGTTTTATTCTCCTCTGCTAATAAAAAACAAACCTAAAACCTACAAAAATAAAAGACATTAAGAACCTAACAATTATTTCATTTAACTTAAACCAATAGCAATAATACATTTTCTAAACCAAAAAGAAGATAAATATGAGTACGAAATTACTTCTTGTCAACAACAATAATTCATAAAGAGCTCAAATCCGGCCGTGCCTATTCAAAAATAATCTCACAAACTAGTGAACATAGCACGCGCCTGTGTGAGTGTCACACTTCTATACACCATTACTACGAACACTACTAAAATATGTTTCGTGCATTCTATTGGTCAAAACGCATGCATTGTGCGATCGAGTCGTGAGCCTTGCTACGCGATTATCGCCTTAAAGGTGAGCGTGCGGAAGAAGTCGCGATTGTACATGCATACTCGTATGTATCAATTTATGTCAAAAACTATATAAACACCTGTGCACTATCTTTATATCTATCATCATAAATACGTTCTTATAACTTTTTAATGTCAATAAATATGTATACTTACAAATAAACTATGAAAAATCAACGATATACAATATTCGAGTTGATGGCATTCGACTGCACGAATTTCGAACACCGACTTGTAGACTCGGTACAATGTTATCTTATATTGCGTAACAAAGAACATGTAGTGACCTGTTCATTTTCATTTAAGTTTTGTCAAGTTAAAAGATGTTAAACAAGCGAGTCAAAACATAATTAGCAGGTGACGTATACTTTTGCGGGAGTTTCGAATATTAATTGTGTATTAAGTGCGGTTCAGTTTTCACTGTAACATTTGCGATCAGAAATAATGGAGGAAACAAGTGAACGTCATAAAGATGATAAATGTGTTAATTGTAAAATAAGTCTCAGAAAAACCAGTGGAAAGTTGAAACGTATCATTACAAATGAAGATTTAAATAAATATCAACCTTATTGTAGAAATGCTGTACATATTGGATCTGTGTTTTGTCATAAATGTAGACTAATAGTATATAGAGTTGCGCAACCGACTACGTCTACTGGCTGTAGTGATAGTGTTGAAAATGACAGTTACGGCAGTGATTTGGATGATCCGGACTTTCAAGTGTTTTGTCGCAATAATTCACGTCAAGAAGAATATGTAGAGTTTCAAATCAAAAGAGTTAAAACAACACATATTTACTGTACTGTATGTGAATCTAAACAAAAACTTACTATTGTGCCTTTAGATGCTCGCCTTCAAGCATTTATTAAACGAAGAATTTTTATTCCAAAAGGAAACAGATGTTGCCCAAAGCATTTGATAAAAAAACGATTCATTGACGATGATTTACAGCTATTACGAGTTTATTCTAATCATAGTTTCTTAGAAAAAGGCGAAGTCTTCCAGTTTTTAAATCTTTTAGCTGATAATGCTGGTCTAACACTACATAATAGAGTTGGCGGATTTTGTGTTTCTGAAGAAGAAATATTTACATACACAGGTCTTAAATGGGAAAATATTATTCAATTAGTGGGAATGCTTACTAGCATGAGAGATAGTGATGAACGGTCAGTAACACAAGCGTTGGTAGTGTTTTTAGTTAAATTCAGAACTGGTAATTCAAACGATATCATTCAGAAAATATTTGGATTGAAATATCCTCAACAAGTCTCAGATTATTTCCATCAGGTAATCGAAAGTTTCGAAAAATATATTTTACCAGCTCATTTTGGAATAAATGCGAAAAGTAGACAAGATCTTATTAATAATGAAACATCTTATCTTGCAAAACATCTACTCGGATTTGGAGAAACTTCTCTTGGTTTAATTTTTGATGGAACTTACATTAGGCATGAAAAAAGTAGGAACAATGTTTACCAAAGAAAATCCTACAGTGGACAGAAGAAAACACCACTCTGCAAGCCCTTTACCGTTTGTACAACAAATGGCTATGTAGTTGACATAGCAGGTCCCTACAATGGAACGATGAACGACGCATGTATAATGAAAAGTATATTAGAGGAACCTAACGGACTCAAAACGCTTCTACAACCAGGTGACATCTGCATTGTTGATCGCGGTTTCCGTGACGTCGTTGATTTTTTAAAAGAGCAAGGTTATCATGTACTGATGCCAGCTTTGAAGGGGAAAAGAGCACAATTAACAGTAGAAGAGGCAAATGCGTCACGATTTGTAACTAAGGTACGTTGGCCTGTTGAAGCTGTACATGGCGCTATTGGTAAAAAGTACCATTTATTACATAATGTTCTGGACAACAAGCTTTTACCTGTGGCAAAATCATTGTGCAGAATAGCTGGATTTTTAAATAATACTTTTGGTAAAAGATTGAACTCTGATGCCGAACTTGCTGATACTATTATTGCTTTTATGAAGGAGCATCAAAATCAGCAGAATACAATGCAAGAATTGGTTAAAAATGAGAACTTGAATCGGCGTAGAAAACTTTTTACGAAATTATCTTCAACTAGTCTAATGTATTTTCCAGAACTGAGTGAAACTGATCTTAAAATATTATTTACTGGCACTTATCAATTATCACAAGCAGTATGTTATCTTGCTGAAATAATAACTGACAACGGATTAAACCTTGAATTTTTAGAAGATCGCGAAAATATTATAAAAGTAAGGGTACGATCAAGGCATATTAACAGCAAGACATATAATTGCTTTATCGAGTACGAGCCAAATTCGAACACCTACAGAGGCATTCGAAGATATGTTTGTGATTGTGCAAATGGGAACAGAACAGTGGGCTGTTGCGCTCATGTAGCCACTGTTATTTACTACTTAGCACATGCTCGTTTTAAATCAAAAATTATAAAACCAGCTGAAATATGGACCTCCATGTTTGATGCGACTGGTATAACGACTACTATTGAAGAAAACAGTGACGATGATTGAATGTTCGGTATAATAACGTTATCCGTAATTATGTTCATATTTTGTATGATTGAATTAATTATAATACATTATTTCAGATAACTACTTACTTTAATAGACTTTTTTTTTAAGTTATGTTCCACCAATTCGACCCTTTTATAACTTTACCATGTAATAGCTAACTAAGTAACAATTGAGATTTTTTTTTTGAAAGGTGTCACTTTAGAAGTTGGTATAGAAAACCACTCCCAAAAAATATACTTCTCGTTTTTTACAGTTTCTAATATTGCAAAAATTATAAAAAAAATATGTTATGATTAGTTGATCGATAGTCATGTATGGTTTCAATTTCATAAAGATGTCTTGAATAGGTACTGAGAAAAAAAAAATCTTCGTTAAGGGTTGTCACCCCCATTATTCCCTTACTATAAGGGTTAGGGGTATGAGATTAAGTGTATGGCTATTTTAGATGAAAAACAATAAAAACAAGGTAAGAATCCTTCATCAGACGCGAGTGCAGTTTTCATAAGCTTAACCGGCTAGACCCTTGGACAGATTGGAGTAGCTTGATGTGCTGGCGTCTGTACTATCGGGAAAGTATTCCAGGTTACATACATCTGTGTGCCAAATATCTTCCAAATCCGTTCAGCCGTGGTTGCATACGAACTTTCACATTTAAAATCTTAATTAGGAGTAGGATTTAGGTCATTTCGAAATAAAAGGCTGTTTCCACACTACCCGTTCGTTTGCTTGATATTGCTACATTTGGTCGTTAAATCTAAAACTCTAGCAAAATCTAGTGGTAGAACTGACCATAAACTTAGCCCATTATTAGTCTAAACGAACAATGGGCTAAGTATAAGGTTAGTTCTACCTAACCTAACCCTAACTAAATCACACAAAACCTATGTGTGATTGAGTTAGGGTTCCTAAACAAATACGATTACTGGATAGATTGAAGTTTTTCTCAGGCCAAACGAATTCGGAGTAATTGTGTTTCTATCTGTGGGTTTAGCCTAGTCTGATCTAATTTATCGTGTTGTTTATAAAAATACATATTCCGTTGAACAGAAAGCAGACATTTGCTTGACAGTTATTGCACGTAAAATTAATTAATCAAAGTAATTATGAATAACGTTCATTCAGCGCAGGCGTGATAGAAACAGCGATTTGTGACTGTTTTTCAAAGCTGGACGCAGCGACTATTTAGGTAGTCCTTACTGTTACAACACATTGTATTGCATTTCTTTCTATGCCAAACTTAGTTGAGGTTGCTGTGATCTATAACGATGAATGATTTTATTTCCATAACGTGGTTTGTACAAACACTTTTAGACATCAATCCTATTTTTTTAACTAGATGAGGTTGACGTTTCCTATCTGACTACTCTGAGAAGAAAGGCCGTAACAAACTCAGAGGTCACATTCTCTTTTTAAGTTCCGACTTAATCTTAGACAGATCATGTGAAGACTGGGCATGCCACGATAGCGGTGGTAAGTCCCTTCTTTGAAGAGTGAATTTAGAGGCGCCACGGCGTCCTCACCTACCGCCTGACGCAGGTTCTCACCCGACACGGTTGTTTCGGGAGGTTCCTGTTTCGTATAAGGCGGGAGGAAACGCCCGCAGATCGTCCTGAGGACACGGTGGAGCAAACGATGGAGGTCTGTCCGGCTTGGGCATGGCACCGCCGTGTCCTCGTGGAGGCGATCGGCAGCGGCGATAACTTGCGTCCAGCCCTGGTCCAGGCCATGGTACGGAGTGAGAGTGCATGGGTAGCCGTCACCTCCTTATGCTAAGAAGTAATGCTCGAGAATAGGGAGGCGGCACACGCGAGGGAGAGGCAGTATTCGCGCTCTCACGGCCCTAGTGGCGTCAGGAGACTCCCTAGGTTTCGGGAATCCTAGGCTGATTCCCGGCCATCGTAGGCGCGGTCTTGCAGACGGCGAGTAATGGGTAGCTCGCTGTCCGGTAAGGACCAAGCCCGGGTCGACCGCGCGTTATGTTCCACGCGCGCGTTAAAGTGATGTTAGCACCAACTGGTGGGGTCCGCAAAGGCCGATGCCTGCCAGGCGTACGGGTTCTTCCAAAGAGATACCGAGGCCCCTGGCACACAGGCAACTGAGGAAACACGGGTGGGGTTTAGACAGTAAAAGTCTGATACGCCCTCCTCCTCCACCCAGAGCGGGAGGAAGACCAGCGTATTGATGTCTGAAATGGTCTTTTGAGAAAAAAACCGCACAGATTGAGTGAATCTGTCAGTCAGTGTACGCATTTATCAGAAACACTAGATCATCTGCTAACCAGCGCCTTTCTGAATCTCCTGATAGTAATAGATTTCCAATAGGTCTTCATGGACACGTCTTATTTAAGCGTAACTTTACCAACACCTACTTACTTATCAGAATAGAATAGAATAATTTATTTGTCAAACATAGGTAATTACCTACATACGAAGATCTTAAGAATAAGGTAGTGCGCTATGTTTTGCCAATATTGGCATACAAATGATATGATCAATAAAGTAAGAAATTAGCATTAAATTACAATGATAAAATTACAATTATAATTGGTGGAGTAGCTAATTGTGCATGCAAGCAAATTTAATTAATTTAATTTACAATTGATACCGGTGGGCACAGTGCTAGCATTGAATAACATCAGCCGATATTCTTGTAAACTCCCACGATTTAGACACTGGATAAGATGCTAGATAGCTTTACAATAACGATAAGAATAATAATTTATTCTAGGAAATGTAGGTTTTACCTGTTGTAAAAGTTGGTTATTTAATAATGTAAATTTTGCCTGCCTAGGGCATACAAATTTATTTGTCACTGCGTCCTGCCTGCGAAATCTATTACTTCGTTTTCGTTTAGCGTTTTTTCTGACTTTTCTTGTGTTTTGTTCGGCTCCTTAGGGTCGCCATGTTAAATAATATCCTTATAACCGTCTTCAAGAATTAGGCTATAAAAGCAATAAGATTTTTTTCATCCGACTGTTAGTTCCAAAGATTAGCGCGTTCACACATATAAACAAACTCTTCTGCTTTGCTATTAGTTATAGATTAAAATACAGCAGCATATCTGTAACTAAGATGTCAGTTGCCAAATCTGTGTGCAGGGTATTAAGTACGTAATAAAATAGCGGTCAATAATACAGTACCAACTATAAAGCGATTATTGCCAAGTGGTTTTTTGGCACGTCTGGTTCGAGGTAAATGGCCTAATGTACGTGATAGCATCTTTCTACCATAGGCATATTGATGTTGCCTCCGTCTTTTGGCAACTGTTCGTTAGTAGTCTATAATGCTCGAGTCGAACTTATCAAGTAGTTTGTATGTTTTGAATATGAATTAAGAGCCTTCTGTTAAGTTGAGCCAAGATGGCTCTGGCTGTTCTATTTTGGTAACTAAAGTTTGTAATTAAAAGGCATGGTGGGTAGTCCGTGAAATTCAAATTTACTTGCGTTTTCTGTAATTTGTTGTTTTTTTAGGTCAGTATATGACCTTGGAGGTTTGGATTACTAATTTTAATTATTATAATTCTGTTACTGACTGGCCCTTTATTACATGGGATTTAAACGTAACTGGCGAAATGTGGGTGTACTATTTAAGAAATTTATATCTCAAAAATAATATAATTCACTTAATATGAGGAATACAATCAGTGTGGTGCCGGACGTAAAAGACTAGCACCATCCTATTTCTTCCCGTGGGTGTCGTAGAAGGCGACTAAAGGACTTACTAGAGAATGGGGAGCAGCGTTCCATACTGCGATTGCCAACCCGCCTGCCAAGTGTGGCGATTATGGCAAAACCCCCCTTTTTGGGGGACGCCTATGTGCAGCAGTGGACGTCTTTCGGCTGAAATGATGATGATGATGATGATGAGAAATCTATCTTAATACTAAATATGAGAATTACTTATGAAGAAGGTTAAATTAGAAGACACACAATTTTTACAGTGTTGTAGGTAAAAGGAAAAAGTGGGTGAACTATTACACATAGATTCTTGAAGGCTCTAGTAAGTATTCTAGTTGTCTTTATATTTAGCAAATTAGTAAACAATAAGTAATAATAATTGATGAGGACGAAAATTAAATTGAATTGGTGTTTTGGGTTTTTAAAACCTAGAAAAATATTTTAAGATGTGGCGCTTTATGGTGCTATTGGTTCCCGCATTGTCGTTGCGGGGGGGCTCAGTAACCGTGGTCTTCCACCCACGGTGAAGCCAAGAGGAACCCAAAGGTGCTTTTGCCGTCAAGCCAATGACGTAGCGGCCAAAAAGTAGGTTGCGGTGAGGTGAACTGCAACTGAGGTCGGCCGCGATGTCGAATGGGAGGCATCGCGGCTGAGGGTTACAGGCTGCGGCAGAGGAGGAGTGCTGGTGCTTCTGAGCAGCGCTCTTCCCTTCCGTGACCTGGACGGGGCCGCTACCGTTTGATGGCGGACGCGGTGGAGCCGCAGGGGAAGAGGAGTGTCGGTATAGCTTTGGCCGCTCTCCCTATCCCCTGCGGCCGAAAAGTGGTAGGCGAGACCACGCGTTGTGTTCCACGCGCGCCGTCAGAGATGTCAGCAACGACTGGTGGGGTCCGCAATGACCAATGCCTTCCAGGGGAGCGGGTTGTTCGAAAGAGTTACCGCCGCCCCTGGCACACGGGCAACTGAGGGAACACGGGTGGGTTTTAGTCAGTAAAAGTCTGACACGCCCTCCTGCTCTACCCAGTGGGAGAAGTCATTTGATGATTTCCCACCCAAAAAAATCCAGTGTCGACAGATATAATAATTGAACTTTAGTCAAAACTCAACGAGTGTTTTCAAATAAAATATTGTTCAATGCATAGAAAACAATAAGTTTATTTATCAAATTCAATTTAATTCGAAAACATCCATCGGTTTCTTACTGAACTTCAACGATATCCAACGAACCTGGTTACTGATCCCTTTTGGTGACTGTATCTATGTTATCTATAGCTAAAAACAATCTGTGACTTTTCCTTTATATTTTAATCAAGCTTTCTAGGAACTCTGGAATTTTCTCGTACCTAAACATAATCTCAATGAAGATCCTTTACTACAAAACTCTGAGAGCCACTCCGGGCAAAATATGACGAGCCATAAATAGCATTATCACAGGATAGCTACTGAATACCTGAGCAGTGCATTTTGCTCTTATTTCGTAGGTAAACTTCTTGTGAGATTCACAATTGGAAAAGCAAAATATAATCTTAAAATAATAATGTTTACAGCGAAATTAAGGAGAATGGAAATAAGTACTTACAATGTTTCTGATTCATAATTTTTGTAGTTCGCTACAGTCATACGTAGCATAATCAGCGTGTAATGTTCCCACTGCTGGGACATAGGCCCCGTCTCTGTGAAAGGGAGTGGGCCGTAGTCCATTAAGCGGCCCCAGGGCGGATTGGTAGATGACACATGTCTTCCAATGTTTTGTATTATAGGGCATGTCGGTTTCCTTCGGATGTTTTGATTCGCCATTTTGAGAGCAGTGATAATGAAATAATATACACAAAGTAAAGCGTCTGTCTGGGTTCGAACCTACGACTAAGTTAGGGGGCGTCCATTAATTACGAAGGGGATCGAGTCCAATCTTACCCAATCTCACATGGGGGAGAGGGGGTCTCGGTAATTATCACGAAAAAAAAAATCCGTAAAAAAACAATATAACATTACGAGAAAACCAGGTTAAATTATGTAACACATGTTTTTCCGCCTATATAGCGAAATCCTACAAAATATTTATCGCGGTTATGCGAACGCCATCAAGTAGCATAGTAGCTCCTCAATGGGGGGACACTTTGCGCGGGCTCGAACTTACTGGTGGGCCTGGCTAAAAATCACGTTGTCTCACCAGGCTTCGTATCCGACAGAGATAGTATCAGTGGTGAGCAGTTAGACGCTAGTCTACATGCACAACGTTATTGAGTGAGATGCAGGAGCAGTTTTGGAAAAAAAATCGCGAAAAAATTAAGAAAAGTCCTTCAGAAGATCGGGTTTTATGAAAAAACCACTGCATAAATCAATGACGAATAAAGTTTATTGAATTTATTGTTAATTGAACTTTGTCGGTACCGTCTTGGTTTTCGAGATTTTACACTCCTTTTATTACTTAAACACGCTCAAAGTTAGGTTAAATGTGCAAGAAAAACGAATCTTTGTTGGCTCATAACTTTTCAATGGCTTTTTATTTTAGTATTCTGTTTCCGTACAGACAATAATAAAAACGAGACAAAACCATACCATTTTTTATTTTTGATGTACATAGTTAAACAGTGGAGTAAAACCCTCCCGAAGTTTGTATGGAAAAAATGTGGACAAGTGTCACCTTAAACCACCACCGGCCAGCCAAGCCAGCTAAATGCAACGCATAAATCCAACGTAAATAAGCACAGATTAACGTTTTTCCTAAAAACACTCATTTGAAATATATCACGTGAGATTATGGGGAGGAGGGGTGGGTCAAGCTAAATCTCACTAGATCTCACTAGAGCGGGGTGGGGGGCTAAAAATCGCCAAAATTGCCTCACGTAATTAATGGAAGCCCCCTTACTCTTCATACGTCATACTTGATTGCTATTTATTATTGGACAGTTTGTGGTCTTGCCAAATCCAGATTAACTGTCCTACAGCCTAAACCACAGACAGTGGAAATCTTATTTGGTTCTGAAAATTGACAGCATTTATTTATTCGTTCGAAATAGTAGGAATTTGTTCGAACATTGCAATGTTTCTTCGTCAAAGGAAAAAGGAAATTGAAAGCTGAAACCGCCAGTGGTTTAGACCAGTACGAGATAAAAGAAAAGCATAGGCTTTTGTACATAGCAGTATTCTGGAATATCTAAAGAGAAAAGAACAATTGTGTGGAATATAGATCTACCATTTGTTGCGAAAACGTAAAAAAAACTCGAATCACGTTCTTAATATCGTGAAACAAATAGGGTAATGCGCCGATATTGGGCACTTTGATTTATTTGTTCAGACAGATGGCCAATATATTTGGATACTGTTAACAATGTAGATATCCGAAGCACGATACTACTATACTGGCGTAATTACAGACCAATTCAATTTACAGTTAAGCTCACAGTTGAGGGCATATCGAGGAATTTGCAAAATAATTGCGTACATTTGATCAGATTACTTACGCTATTTATTTGTATAATATTTAAGCATTTAGTATATAAATCATACAGTTTAGAAATACGACAAATTCTAGTTTCCTTGCTAGAAGAAAAATACAAAGTAACTTCTAAAAAAACGAAATACCTACACCCATAGGGACTAAAAGAAAGAAAAAGAAAGAAAAAATGTTTATTCTGCACAAACAAAACGCACATTACACAAAATAAAATAAACTATGAAATAAAATGCACACATACAATGTAGCCAAAAGCCCCGTATTCAAGTCGATAATTTTCACAACATTGTCCATTGACTGATAGTGTCAGTCACAGAGTACATTATTATATCATAAACGGTGTCAGTCAAGGCTTGGGACCGAACATAGACAAATGGATTACGTACATGCAATTATATAATTATTAACAAGCAAAACAAAAACAAAATGCCGAAAGCAGAGTGCATTAGTGACTACTTTTATTTCAACCGAGTCACAAATATAAAAACAACTAAGCCGTGCGTCGCATCTGTGCACGAACAGGTCCTTGCTCAGCTAAATGCTGGGACTACTCTAACTTATTCAGCTCTGTTCAGCTTTTGTCCATGGAAAACAACGATTTTGTATAGAGTCCGTTCAGCTTTCCGCGGCTGAACGTATGCGTACGCATCTCATACAAAATCGTTGTTTTCTATGGACAAAAGCTGAGCAAAGCTGAATAACTGAGAGTAGTCCCTTAGTATGCCGTGAATAGCTCACGGAAGGTCATCAGTTTTTTTTTTAACAATAACAAAACTACATGTTTTCTATAACGTATACATTTCCAAAATATGTATTTGTTTTAATAACACGAAGGAAATACTACATTCGCACGGGAACCGTCCACTCCAGTCAGAGCCGCTAGCCGGGCCGCTTCAATAACAATGCGCCAGAAGCTCGCTGCACCCTTAAGCCTGTCACAATGCTATCGTATTTGCACAGTTATGGAGACTACAATGAAGCACCTTTAAAACCTATTATCATCATAATCATCTTGGCCTTTTCCCAACTAATTTAAGGACGGCTTTCATTCTAAATTGATGCAGCTGAATACCAGTATGTTAGATAAGACAAGATACTTTTATCTGTCCAAAACATGAGTACCTATACATGGCATGCATGCAAGATGTTCCATTAAATTAGTTCTTTCATGTTTTGCCTCAACGGCGTACAAATATAAATAGACAAAATTAAATAATTATAAATTGGTCCATTAATCATCAATCAACTTTTAATAGTAAATTAGAACATAAAAATTAAACTAAATCACATAGTCATCGATTCATGATAGAAAATATTATAATAAAAATGCAAATTAATGTCAAACTAATCATCATCATCAGCCTATAATGTTCCCACTGCTGGGACACAGGCCTTCTCCCGGTGAGAGGGATTGGGCCGTAATCTACCACGCGGGCCCAGTGCGGGTTGGTAGATGTCACATATCTTCGAATTTTTTGGTTCTAGGACATGCCGGTTTCCTCACGATGTTTTCCTTCACCGTTTTGAGAGCAGTGGTGATGAAATAATTTACACAAAGTAAAGCGCCGCGACTTACGAGTTGAAGGTCGTGAGTTCGAACCCAGACAGGCGCTTTACTTTGTCAAACTAATCAATAGGAACAAAATCTAGATACTTATTTCACACAAGTCAAAATAATTTTTCATTCAGAAATCTGCCTTCAGAAAAATGCCTTCTCTAACAGAAGGCTTTTTATTCTATTCCTTAATTTTTATTTTGTATAGTCCCGCCAATGTTCTGGCAACGTATTGAAAAGAATTGGCGCCACACAGAATATACTCTTACGCAGAAGAGCTGTCCTTGATCTAGGAATGCAGATTTGGCTATTGTCGCGTCTATTTCGGATGACTTTTTCCGACAATAGGGGAATAGGTGTGGGTTCGATTTGACAAACATAATGGTCTCAAAAATGTACATGGATGGAAAGATTAATCTTAATTTATATAAATTACGTGTCACATTGTTTGTCGGCGATGGACTCCTAAACTACTTAACCGATTTTAATAAAATTTGTACACCGTGTGCAGTTTGATCCAACTTGAAAGATAGGATAGCTTACATCTCAATTTATGGTAGGGTAGGGTAGCGTAGGTAGGGTAGGGTAGGTAGGGTAGGTAGGTAGGGATTTTGCATGAATGACTTTTGGACGGACAGGACAACGTCTGTCGGGTCAGCTAGTATTTTATATTTTTTGAAAAATGGTTTGCAGCTCTCAGTAACGTGAAGTTGAAAGACTGTATGGATGTAATTTTTCTTATTTGTTGAATTTCCCCAAAGAATTACTCCGTATCTTAAGTGAGAGGACACTAAGCCATGATAAGAGTTAGCAGTGCATCAAAATTTACCTTCGGGACTAATTTGTACAGTGCATAAGTGGAATTGCATTTTTTTTTGCTTAAGGCTTCCGTATCCACAATTCAATTTGTTGGGTAATACGAAACCCGTTGGTAAGACTGGTTGTCTTTAGGATAAGAATCTAGGTAGTTCATGGAAGATGTTTATTTAATTTTTATTCATGTCGCATTAGGAGAAATTCTACTTATTGGACACTTGAAAAAGCTAGAATAACATAAAAGCGTTTCCTGTTTCAATCACAGTAGTTCTAGTTCTATGTTTGTTTAACTACTACCTTTAATGTTTGACTTTGCTATTCTCTCTAAATGCAGTTATTAAAGAAGTTAGAAAACATGAATTGTTTCCACGCACAGAAAATTAATTAGTCCAGATGTAGATGTAGGCATATTATCAAGAATTAAGGATG
Organism: Polymixis flavicincta; assembly: GCA_949987655.1. Taxonomy (NCBI): domain Eukaryota; kingdom Metazoa; phylum Arthropoda; class Insecta; order Lepidoptera; family Noctuidae; genus Polymixis; species Polymixis flavicincta. The sequence goes on along the minus strand of OX465182.1, from coordinate 12,570,286 downwards.
CAGGGCACAGCCTCAGAACATTAAAATCCTTTTGACAGACAGAGAGTCGCAATTATGACGTAACTCGATTATATCGTGGGGTCTAACCGTGTTAAAACATAGTGCGAGTAGGGATATAATAGATGTTGTATTATACAGTAAAGATATTGTAGCTAACATCTATAAATCATCGTTAGCAGTTGGCATTGGTTGGCATTCATGTGGAATTGTGGATATGGCCGTGTAAACATTTTTCTGTCGAGCGTATCTTTCGAAAACCTCATATTTTTAGGCTGTGTCTAACGGAAATATTTGTTTATTGTAAGGTTACAATTTAAATGTTTAAGAAGGTGACAAAAAATATATTATTTCCTGAAAAATTTAATTAAAAAAAAAAACAATTCTGTTATTATCAAAACTGACATACGAAAAACTGATTATTTACCATTCAGTTATTTTTTTTTTAAACATACCTATTTTTTGTGCCTAGATTATTACTGATGATTGAAATACAGTCGTGGACAGAATATAGTTTTGTATGCATGCAATGTACTACCGGGATAAAAGTATCCTAACCCACCCAGGTTCTGCCAGGGGTGCGGGTTTGTTCGAAAGAGATACCACAGCCCCTGACATACGGGCTACTGAGGGAACACGGGCGGGTTTTAGTCAGTAAAAGTCTGACACGCTCTCCTGCTCCACCCAGAGCGGGAGAAGTTAATTTGAGGACTTCCCACCTTCAAAAAAAAAAAACCTACCCGGGCTGGGCACGCCCCGATTGCGGCGGTAAGTCCCCTCTTTGAGGAGTGCATTGAGAGGAGCCACTGCGTCCTCACCTTCTGCCTGACGCAGGAGCTCACCGGACGCGGGTGTTTCGGGAGGTTCCTGTTTCGTATGAGGCGGGAGGAAATGCCCGGGTGTTACCACTGCGTAGATCGCCCTGAGGAGACGGTGGAGCATACGTTGGAGGTCTGCCCGGCCGCGAAGCACGTGAACGCCGTGTTCTCGTGGAGACAATCGGCGGCGGCGATGAGGGAGGCGGCACACGTGAGGGAAAGGCAGTATATGCGGCCTCACGTCTCTAGTTACCGCAGGAGACGCCCTGAGCATCGGGAATCCCAGGCTGATTCCCGACCACCGTAAGGACCAAGCTCGGGCCAATGACGCGTTGTGTTCCACGCACCTCATAGAGATGCCAGCACCAACTGGTAGGGTCCACAAGGACCGGTTCCTGCCAGGGGTGCGGGTTGTTCGAAAGAGATACCCTGGCCCCTGGCACACAGGCAACTGAGGGAACACGGGTGGGTTTACACGTATTAATTTTACCAAAATAAACGTGCAAATTGGCCTACTAATAACACCCTGTTTAGAAAAGTCCCGCTGTATTAGAGCGGATATAAACATTATACAAGCTTCAACTGTTACTGACTACGACGCGCGACGGGTCAATAGCACATAAAAAAACTTTAATAGCAATGAACTTCTGTCATAAAAAGTCAAAATACTTATTTCCTGATCTCAGCTACAGTGCATTGAAAGACTCGAGTAACGAAAAGCTTTTGACCATCATGTGACGATAAAATTTGGATACATTTTTAATATTTTTTTGGATGGGAAATCTTCAAATAACTTCTCCCGCTCTAGGTGGAGCAGGAGGGCGTGTTCCCTCAGTTGCCTATGTGCTAGGGGCCACGGTATCTCTTTGGAACAACCCGTACGCCTGGCAGCCATCGGCCCTTGCGGACCCCACCAGTTGGTGCTAACATCTCGTGAAGCGCGCGTGGTACATAGCGCGCCGTCGACCCGGGCTTGGTCCTTACCGGACAGCGAGCTACCCCATTACTCGCCATCTGCAAGCCCGCGCCTACCTAACCGCTAACCTAACCTAGGGCGTCTTCTGCAGCGACTAGGGCCGTGAGGGCGCATATACTGCCTCTCCCTCACGTGTGCCGCCTCCCTCTTCGGGAGCATTACTGCTTCGCAGAAGGAGGTGACGTCTACCCATGCAATCTTGCTCCGTGCCATGGCCTGGACCAGGGCCGGACGCGAGAGATCCGCCACCGAATGAATACTTTAGTAATCAAAACTTAAAGCTACGACTAAACAAAGAAAATTGTACGCTATTTTTTATGACTGAATAAATAAAGTGAAAGAACCACCCGTATACTTAACACATTTCCTTCCAGTCAGAGTGGAAAGATTGATACGGAAGCGTCGTCGGTTCGTTGAGAAAAGCCGGGCTTTATTCTCGAGGGAGAACAAAATTGAACTTTTTACAGGATTTTATAGTAAAGCGAGGGAAAATTATAGTTTAGCAAATTGTCATTGACTTAAATTGGCCGTATAATCAAATCACAAGAATCATTCTTTGTTAGCAGTATTAAATAGCTATAACACGGTAAATTGGCGTAGTGTGTCAATTTGTTAAACAAATAATAGCCCTGACTGTACGTTGTTAATGCAAGGGCAGTGGTTTAGCGACAGAGATAGATAGGGAGTCCTATTGTCGTCTAAAATCGTTACTCTAACAAATCTTGGTTTAAACTTGAGAGAGACGATATTTTTTCTGGCTATTGAAAGTAAAAAGACATATTTCTTGAAATTTTATGTCACTTAAGACTTCTTCAGAGAGTTTTTTGTTGTAAAGGAATATACTGATAGAATAGGTGCCAACGAACAATGCCACCAGACGAAAAATACGTGGATATATATACGTATGTAGTATAAACGATACAGTTTAGTGAAGCGCTCGTCAATCACCAAGATGGGCGCTAAAATGCTGCTAAAATATAAAATCTTTCTTCGCTAATAAGTTGAAGACGTAAATTCATGCTGACCATTAACTAGTTTATAACCATAGCTAATAACAGCGGTTTAAAATGAATATTCAAGTTAATTTCATAACATTTAATTCGAGGAAGCTAGAGTTTTAAATTGTAATTTACAAATATGACGTTGGTGGTCGGAGTATAATGTACCTATTCCTGGCTTTTACCACTTTCATTTTACTACCCATTATTCAAATGTGAATCATTTTCGAACCGACGAAAAAACGGAGGAGGTTACTCAATTCGACGCGTATATTTTTTTTTTTTTTTTTTTATGTATGACCACGCATAACTTTTTCCAGAGTAGTCCGATTTTGATCATTCTTTTTTTATTGGAAAGGGTATACCTCGAAGTTGGTCCCATATAAATTTCGAAGAAAAATTCCAACCCTAAGGGTAAGAAAACAGGGGATGATTGATTGTTTACTCACAGATTTTAATACTGAGTCGTGTATTAAATCAAAAATTAAGCATGTAGTAATTAGTAGATTATAGCCACAAAAAATTATAAAATAAAAACTTTTTAATAAAAAAATTATACCGCCGAAAAACCGAAAAATAAAAAATAGTAAACTAGCTTTGTCCAACCCCAATAACTAAGTTCGGAAGTCGGTGACTTTGGATATGTATTTGATTATATGTCACCGCCTTCCGAACTTAGTTATTGGGGTTGGACAAAGCTAGTTTACTATTTTTTATTTTTCGGCGGTATAATTTTTTTATTAAAAAGTTTTTTAAATGGTTCAATTTTCTAAGGTGATACTTTCTTCTCACTACAGAAGCTCCTGCATAGCTGAATATGATAATATTTTATGAGTTTCATTTTCATACAGCCAATGTAGATTCTTTTTTTTTAAGACTTATCACCAACTGGGGACTTTCATAACCTACGTGAAAATATGAAGGCGAGAACTGGGATTGTAGCTCCCTATAATAATTAAAAATAATATCTGCTACTACAATCGAAAGTACATACTATACTATCCTACTAATATTATAAATGTGTAAGTTTGTATATTTAGATGATTCTTACTCAATCACGCAAAAACGTCCGAAAGGATTCCGATGAAATTTGGCAAACGGATAGTTTATGATTTAACACATAGCATACTTTTTTCTATCTGGGTAGTACGTTCCTGTGGAATAATTTCCGATCTCCACGCGGGAGTAGCCGCGGGCAAAACCTAGTTACTAGATACAGCTGGGTCATTCTCAGGAGACTCATTATTTGGTTGACATCGGTGTAATTTTTTTTAAATTTAGGCCTTGTTAACATGAAATATCAAATCTAGAGTTAATTTAAAGCATGTTAGTAGTAGAGTGTTAACTCTAGATTTGATATTTCATGCCTAAATTAGAAAACAAACATCACACCGAAGTCAACCAAATAATGAGTCTCCTGAGAATGACCCAGCTGTGTTACAATGAAAACTTTCTAGTACCTTAGACAGGTAGTGTCCATAAAATACAATGTTCTTTTTTATTCTTTTTATTTCTGTAATTTGGAGACATTGTCAAAGCCATTTTTTTTTTTAAAGAGTAACCGTGGAGTTTCTTGCCGGCTCTTCTCCATAGGAAACAACAATTTGGCGTAATTTGGCGTAGTGTTTCAATTTGTTTAACAAATTGACACACTACGCCAATATCCTTAGCACGAGAACCGTAGAGAAGCCTTCTGTCGACGGAAGAGTAGACAAAAATGAAGTTTCCGGGTAGACAGTTGACAGTTTTGTACCGAGAAATGTAGACAAGCGATTTCTATTCTACGGTAGAGTAGAAATAGAGAGCGTCATCCTAAGCCTGCAAGGAAGACCGCAAAATTCATTAAATCCCATTAAGTGGCTATTTCGTGACAATGGTAATTCAATGGAAATCATCAAATAACTTCTCCCGCTCTGGGTGGAGCAGAAGGGTGTGTCAGACTTTTACTGACTAAAACCCACCCGTGTTCCTTCAGTTGCCCTTGTGCCAGGGGCCACGGTATCTCTTTCAAACAACCCGCACCCCTGGCAGAACTTGATGGGTTGCATTGATGATTGCACCTAGCTTCTGACGTTTCATTCGTACCCATGCAGGTTTATGTGAAATAACATATTTTGATTTGATTTTATCCTACTTCCTACTAATATTATAAATTTGAAACTTTGGATGATTGTTACTCAATCCCGCAAAATTGGCTGAACGGATTTGGACGAAATTTGGCACACAGATAAATTGTAACCTGGAATAACACATAGGATAGTTATTATCCCGGTTTAATACGTTCTCGTGGGATAATTTCCGACCTCCACGCGAGCAAAGTCGCTGGCTCTAGTTGCTTTTAATTCTGTAAAATTGTAAATAGGTACGTATCTGCGTGTTACAATTTTGCTCAGAGCCTGACACTAACGTGCAAATTGCAAAAAAACGTTAGAGATTTGAATTCTGCCGGCTACCTGATAGCATCCACCATAAGTAGATCGATCAGAAATGTTGTTTGGAAAATCCGTTTGACATTTTCAACATCACGAGTGTCAAAACCGATAAAAACATATTTTTTCAGTTCACAAGGCTTTCAAATGGAGGCGTATCTCTTGATCTGCGATGTCAGCAGGATCAAGCGGACGCGACTGACACGATCCTGAACTTTTGTGAGGCCCATCAAGAAACGTTACATGATAAATTAGCTGTTACTTCATTAATCTTTCTACTCGATTCTACGAACCAATTTAGCTCTTACGTTAGAGCGATTTTATATTCGTTTCAAGAGGCGATTTGGAAGACGTAGTAGTATCCTATTTTTGTGTCGTATCTCGTGTGAATAGAGTTGTTTTAGTTCTCATGAAATTTAATTCTAACACTGCATTGTTTTAATCATATCCTCCTATTCTTATTCTTACTATCTTCTCTTACTAATATTATAAATGTGAAAGTTTAGATGTTTGGGTGTTTGTTAGTCAATCACGCAAAAACGGCTAAACAGATTTGGATGAAATTTAGCACACAGATAGTTTATAGGTTGGATTTACAGCTAGGATTAATTTGTATCCCAGTAGTACGTTCCCGTGGGAGAATCTCCAACTTCCACGCGGGCGTAGCCGCTGCCAAAAGCTAGTTGTGTATAATAAAGATTTGAACTAGACGTAGACGGCCTATTCTTGCAAATTGTAAAACATGGTGGCAGTTATACCTAAGTTTCTGTAATATTATTTTAGCATGCGAAAATGCAGGTTGGCAGAGACAATCATGAATTCAACACTTGATTCTGGGGGTAGTTCCCGCTCGTTAATACCCTGTCATTAACACTGTTAACGACTGGGGATGTTTAGTTCCACTACACAACGACGGGAAAAAAAAATCGCGTTCTTCAACGTTGATAACGAGCGGGAACGACCGAAAAAAATGTCGCGTACTTCAACACTGGTAACGAACAGGAACGACCGAAAAAATGTCGCGTTCTTCAACACTGTTAACGAGTGGAACAAAACATTCCCAGTCGTTAATAGTGTTAAAGACGGGGTCATAACGAGTCGGAACGACCCGATTCTGGACCTCGGACGACAAATTTCAATGCAGGGCGATCGGAATTATCTACTGAATCCATCGTTGCAACCACGTGCATCGATGGCCTGAGCTATTCGAAATTCAGAATAAATCAGGAAACCTACTTACGTGAGTAGGTACCTAAAGCTAAAATTAGAAGAGTAGGTTTAAGTACTATTTATGGAACATGAGTATTTCAATAGCATTTCTAATAATAGAATTCGTTTCAGAATGAATCGTAAATACCTATCGCAATTGAATTATGTAGCAATAAATAAAAATATGACATTGTATTTATGAGAAAAAAATCAGTATCTTACTTGGCAATTGCCAGCATTAAAAAAGCACAAAGGCATTATAAAAAAGGGTAAGGTCGTAAATAGGGTAGCCCTTGAAAGGATTACCTATTTCACACAAAATGTCATTAAAAACTTTTTGTGGCGACTTGACGGAGAGCTACTTACAAGGATTACTTTTTAGGCATAATATTGCGCACGTTGCTAATGTTAAAACTTCGTTTCTTTTAGAAAAACGTAAGTAACTAAAATTACTTAAAATAATTATAAGCCACTTTAAAAAAGGTAGTTAACCGTTTAGTTTCGTTATTTCTTGCAAAATGTAGCCTTCTACTTTCTTTAAAATAAGATTCAGTAATACTTATAAATCAAAAGTTGGTTAGTTAACATTTTCTGATGAACCATATTGGACAGGCCTACGTTCGTAGACAAGAAACATACACATTCGCTCTTTATTTATGTTTGAAATCTAAAATATAAGCATAATATACTAAAATATGTACCTAATAGCCAGGAGCGTTAGGATATATCCGCGAAGAATAGCTGTGTATTGGTTGTATCAGTCATCGTGTGCCGGGCTTTCGTAGCAATAACTGACAGACATCAATCTCTTTGTTTTATAATATTTTTCATACCTTGTTCAGTTTTGTTGGATTTGTCCAAAGTTTTCATTCAAAAACTCAATAAACTATTCGGAGTAGATTTTACAGTTAAAACAAGAGGATAGTTACTTACCATGTGTATACAAAGGCGAAACATGGAACTTGACAGCGGCCGAACAAGCTATAGGCCCAGCGCCGCCGCCCAGCTGCAGACCGTGAGAGAGCACTTGAACGATAGTGCCCACCACGGTAATGGTCCAGCCCCATCCACCTTCGGGGTAGTACCGACGCACAAGAGTGAGGGCCGCACGTGCCCGCAGTGCAGCCGCCGTCTCCATACCCACTGTCGCGCCAGCACTCGCACACCTATCGCACCAAAACACTTTAGACACCATAAACAAAACCCGTCTACCAGCACTCAACCGGTAGATCATTTACAAACTGAATTTCAAACACACTACACTAACCGACGAAACTGAGCCACTTCACGTGACGCTTCATATCCTACACTTTTAGAACGACCCCGCTCCTGGTTTTGTTTGCACTTTTTCGGAACTTTAAGCCTATTGCCACTAACGCCACACGTGCACAACAAGTCCTCTGGACGTAATCTATCAGCTGGCTGGTACTTTGGTGTAAACCTTTCACGACAATCACATTCTGGAGTCCTCCACGACAAAAGTCGCTGCAGCAAGGATCGCCGTCGATGCGCCGAATTCTTTCCGAACTCGATAGTACCTGTTTGCCCTGTCTCCAGAAGAAATGACGTGCAACGATTGCTTTCACGAGATCCAACTTCAGGTTGCTGGGTTTCATAAGAAATTCTCTTTTGGTCATCTCTACTATGGCATGGAAGAGTAGGGACAAAACTTTGTGATGCGCAATCGTTCTTATCTTCACCATGACTTGGTTGGTCATTTGTGGGTGCGAATCCATTTTTTATTCTCTTGACATCCGTGTGAAGGGATTTCCAAGTGGCGATAACTTCTTCACGCGCCGGCGTGTCACTGAAGTTAGGGATGGTGTAAGAATCGTGTATCTTTACCCCCGGTCGGCAGCTGTCGGGTTCTGACGGGACCGGCGCCACCCGAAGTCGCGTGGGCAAGCTGTCAGACCGGCGAAGCGTCATTGTTATTTAGATTTAGAGGTCTCATTTTTAAAGCATAGCTATTCATGTAATGTTCACTTTCACTGCCTACACATTTGCGAAATTCGCGAACCGTTATCTGAAACAAGGAAAAAAATAGTTAGCAAAATAGGACCATGTGTCAAGAATATTAGTTACTTACGAGAAATAAGTTTTTGGGATATCTCGCTTTTTTGGGATATCTCGCTAAGATAACGACTTTGTACCCTTAGTTTGGAAGTAAATAATATTATGAATAGGAAACATAATAGTATTCCCTTTCTTAATTTCATACAAAAGGTTGCTTTAGTAGTACCTAAGGTAAAATAATGCTCCTCTATTAATATTCTCATGAAATATTCATAAATTCACTAAATGTTATGTAAATAAAGGGATTTAGGAAATTGAAGCGAATAGTCCGTTAGCTGAAAGAGATTGGGTAATGTTAAATATTTGTGTATCCGAAATAATCCCGGGATGATTAATGGTGATTAATCAGGTTTTGAAAAAGGCAATTTTGAAGCAATTATCCCAAATGAAACAGACATTAAAGAGTCAAATAAAACAATTTTGGACTATAAATTCTACCCAGTATCTATTTAATGTTATGTGAAGGGTCGATGATGGCTTAAAACAAGATATCAAATTGGGACGTTTGCCAAACAATTGAAAGCAATAATTTTGCTAGTGATACTCATCTGATGAACAGTCTTGAAGTCGATTTAAATCTTGAACTTTAATTGCTGTTTCGTCTTGATGTACAGGCACGGATTTATGAACTAAATAATGTCTCTTTGTGATACTAAGCGCTTCGATTAGTAAAATAAATTAATGCTCTTAAATAAAACAGAGGTATTTTATAGAGCCATCAGACAACTTTCGTTTAAAAGTTAGAAAGATGTCCATGCCGAAAAGTGACTTTTGTAGTGGTTTTTAAGTTCACAACATTTTTAAATATTGGCGAAATTCCAATAAATTGACGATGGTTCGTGGTGTAAACTTTTCAAACTAAAAAGAAAATTGAGGTTTTTCCAGAGATTGTCAGCTTTTTTAAAAGTTCTGTGACAAATGAAATTCACTATTGGCACACAGGCCTCGTCTGGTTGAAAGAGAGTGGGCTGTAACTGTAATTCACCACGCGGGCCCAGTGCGGGTTGGTACATGTCACATGTCTTCGAATGTTTAGTTCTAAGCCATGCCGGTTTCCTTACGATGTTATGATGATGATGATAAGATGTATGAGAGCAGTGGACTAATGGGTTGGTGATTACTCGGATACTGTATGTAAACTCAAACAAAACATTCAAAACTTTTACGAGACGGTTTAATACAAAAACGTAAAAAACGTCTATAAGTTGAATGTGAACTAACACATTAATGAGGGGATGAATGTTAGAAGTTTTCAGACGTCATTTCATTCTGTTGCCCATTCATTCAGTTGGTACCTAATTACGTGCGCGGATTCTTTTGTTTTCCTAGCTTTGGCAGACAATTGAATTTCAAATCTTTTTGGTATCCTCGAATGATCCCTAGACAGTCTTCCATCGGTGGGTTTTATGGTAAATGCTCAACTAGTGCTTGCTGTATGGTAATGCGTCTGGGTTATGAATTTTAGAAATGATATGAATCGATCTGGTAATAGCTTTCCATTTTGAGGTAGACGGATTTTCACGAGCAGTGTAGTTTAATGTGTAAGGTATTTGTTTTTTGGGTTTTATATTTTTATAACAAGGTAGGTAGGTACTCGTTGTACATAACTAACATTCTGCATCTCAAATATAGAGTCATTCGGGGAAAAATACGCACTTTTTCTCAGGCTGTAGAGACTGAGAAAGTGTAATTAGTGTACTAAAGATAACCTAAGATTGTAGAGATAATAATAATAATAAAAAACTTTAATGATACAGAAAAAACACACTTTACAAATATCTTAAACTAAACAAATCTTCTTTAAAAATCAGTTTTACAATATTAAAACAGTGAACTGCGTGTTCACATTTCTAAATGAGTACTAACGTCTAAACTAGGCCGAGCCTGTATCTTAGACGTTAGTTAGTTCCCATGGTAATAAAACTGACATGACATATTTAAAAATTTACATTACAATAAAAAAATATTCTTAAATTAAACTCAAGTGCGAGAGATAGAGGATAGGAGATAAGATACAATAGTTCTATGTTGGATATCCCGCGCAAAACTTTTTAAAATACTTGTACGGTTATTAAGTTAGTTTATCTAATTTTGTTCACAAATAAACTGAGTTAAAATACCTACTTTATGAAGATAGTTTCGTAAGCATATAGACATTTTTAAGTCTGTTGTTACTCAGTGAAAACTGTTTTAATAAGTGTTTTTGTTTAGTCTCAAATCAAACTGAAGCCCGAACTAAAATCAAATAACATGGCAAAGTTTAGTCGTCAGTAAATAGACGTGTGAAGTAAATCAGCTTTTAATGTTGGTAGGAATGTGCAGACCCCAGCACATCAAGCTACCCCAAGCTGTCAAATTTTCCCAATTGAACATGAACCTTATGCTTATGGGATAAAGTTGAAAATCTATCAAAGAAATTTAACAGATGGGGTAGCTTAATGTGCTGGCGTCTCTACGTAGTAACAGTTCGTAATTCTTTATTATTTGAAAGCTAAATTCATCCTTCGGTATTTTGTGTCGGTGACATCACGTTTCATGACAGTTAGATTTAAATCTAGTCCTCATAAAAGTTAACTGCTTCGACAAATGAAAAAGGAGAGCCAGTGCCTACTTAACTACTTAAGGTGGAAGCGCCAGGGTACCTCACGAAGTTCAAATTTTCTTACGTATTTTGCAATTTCCACGTCAGCGTTAGCTGATCTATTTTGTTACAATTTTACCGTGAGAACTTGAGGTGAAGTGAGCTGTAATTCCATCTGACACTAGGGATTGATACTAATGACAGCTCACTTTAAGCTCAATTCGCCCAAGTTATCACGGTGAGATTATAACAGAACAGGGCCCCAATTCTGTATGGTTATAATGATTCCTCGTGGAATCTTACTACGTTCAAACTACATCAATAGCGTGTTTTTTTTAAACCCCTGTAACAATAAGGTTCCGAAATATCATAATAAGTGTGTTCCAAGACAATTTGTCGATATTATTAATACGATATTAGCAGATTTCGTGCGTGATTGACGTGGTTTCGAGTAAGGAATCGTTAGTGGTCATAGTGAATGCAGGCCCAGCACTGCTGAAAACTGTTCTAAATAAAATCATTAATCGTGTGTTCAGTAGAGTGATAATAGTGAAATCGTTGCTAATTTCGCCCTGAACAGATAAATATTTATTATTTCGACAAAACGCGCTGTTATCCACAGTGGTATTTTGACTTTGATTAATTCAGATATTCAAATCTCAATTTGGGACAACTGCCGACCTCATCAAGCTTTCTTTCATTTATGTTGCCAGTGTTATGAATTCTTAGTCTTCCAACTTTAATTCGTTGTACAACATAAAAAATATATTTTCACAACGTTATTTTGGTTGGGGTTGGTTCACGATAAAAGCTTTTTGTTTAGTTAGAGCATAATACATCGATATTACCTACTTTTTCCTTTCAACATCAATATTAATAAATAAACCTGCGCAAAGCTTAAAAAAAATATATATACATGAACTTTCGCATTTAAAATATCGGCAAACAAATTTCGCCCTTTTCATTATTAGAGGAATAGTAGGATTTAACTCAAGTAATGCTTCATTGAATACTGTCAATCAACAGCTGTGCATATTTTGTTGACATTTTCCATTTGCAGTTATCGTTTTGCAATCACTAGGTTTTCTATTTTAGGCTCAACTGTTAGGTGAAGTCGAATTAATATTGAATCTGTTAAAAAAAACTGTAGGTATTTGAGTAAGGAAAAAACCAATGCAATGAATCCAATTGTATTATATTGGTTGAACTTGCTGCAAGGTGACTTCAACCCAAAAGAACGGAAAAATTCCTCAAGTGAATTGAATGAATTCTGTATGAAAACAAAAAATATTACTCGAAGAGTAATTGTATTCATTCGAAGGACTAATGTTGCAGTCAACAGAGCTTCCAATGGCTTGTAGATAAATTAATTAATTTGAAAAGGGGCGGCAGCAAACGGTTACTTATTAATTTTATGAAGAAGGTAGTAAAGTTGTTGGCTACTTATCGACGAAGTCTGGAAGACGTCTGCGTGGGAATGGAGAAGCATCTTCTGGTAATAATTTTGTAGACAGCTCACCACCCACGCTTCCTGCAGATTTCTTAATTAGGAACTTTCGTTAAGACAGATTTAGATAGCAAATTATTGGATCTCAACATGTTTAAGTATGTTCAGGTGTTAAATATGTATAAAACGAAAGTAATTTATAGGACATGAACTGTCCAGTTGGGTAGTGGACTATTAGTTAAAGTCGCGGTGGAGAAAACTCTTCAATCAAATGGTTCATTCGTTGAACGCTAGTTGATTAACGCTTGATTAACGCTTTAAACCAGAAATAGATTTGGAATTCAGTAGGATTTTGTGGCTTTATTTCATCCAACACCGAAGCTATACTTAGAACTATAATGACGACAGTTATTTTCAGTTCATTCTAGCAAACTAACATCAATCTTTTTTTTGTAAGTTAATATATTATCAACAAGATCCTCATTACCGCGGCTGGAGTTCAAGGCTGGAGTGGGTGCCATTTATCTCGACTCTCGACTTGTATTATGTCTATAAATTACTTATGGCAACTTAGCCAAAACCGAAACAAGTAATTTTATGCTGATCGTTTGTAAAGGTTACAAAAGTTCGTCCTTCTGAACTTCTGAATTTATTCCTTTGGGCAAAGCGATATTTGCTATTGGAGAACTTCTTTAAGTATAATATTACACCTAGAAAAATGTCTTATGTAACTGAAACTACTATTGGAATATCAGTACAAAATTCTTAGGTAAAAACCAACCGAAATAGAGAAGAACCAAATGGTACTCGTAGTAAATATCTATGAGGGAACAGCATTAAGTAGCTTCCTACTTGTCATATATTGGTGTTGCAGTGCGGTTTCTTGATTTACTGACCTTTATTAACCGAGTTCATAAAAGGAGGAGGATTATGTTTGACTGTATGTATTTTTTTAAATGCATGTTCACCGATTTCTCCCCCATTTTTGGACCGATTCTCAAAATTCTTTTTGTATTTAAAAAAGTATACTCCTGAGGTGGTCCCATTGGTACCAAGTCAGGATCTGATGATGGTATCCCAGGCAAATCGAGGGAAACCCTCAAATGTTATCGGTATTTACAATGTTTTTCATATATTTTCTAAAGCTATTGAGACATTTACGTATGGTCATCATCATCTCATGACGCTGAGCTGATGAAGGTACAAGTCTTTAACGGTTAGGAGTTAGGTGGAGGTTTGGGCATAACTCCGTCATATATGTATAGAGCAATTTGCAAAATATATTTTTTTGTTGGAAAGGGGTTTATGCCGAAATGGTCTCATTTACATTTCATATAGATCTGCCACCCTAATTGCGTAACTCACGATTCATCATAATCTGTTTAGTTTTGAAGCAGATTGTTAAACTATTGCTTCATATGTTCGAAAAATGTGTCTGTTCAACAACGTAAATAACGAAATGAATACTGTTGAACTGTCAAATTGAAACTGATTATGATTAATCGTGAGTTACGCAATTAGGGTGCTGATGATGCGTTTCGGAGACAGACAACGGAACTCTTCAAAAAATGACAGCAAATCAACCGCGATTGCTGCTATCGCATAAATATGTATTGTTTTGACCCCAAGGATGATGAAATTTCGAATTAGTGTGGGGTAGGTACACACGGCTACACATCAAGCTTTACATTTCCAGTTTACGCTGATCTCGCATTTTACGGAAATCCTATACAATGCGAGATCAGCTTATACTGGAAATGTAAAGCTTGATGTGTAGCCGTGTGCACTATAACTAAAAAGTTTTTATGATTCCATAATACAATAACCAAAAAATTTAATACCGAATAGTATGTGTCATATGAAATTTTAGTTAAAGTTTCAGGTGTTCTTACTACAACCACAATCTAAGAACCGGGTTTCTACACTGGCATTCGCCTTACAACATAGTACAGTCTAAGGGACACTTATTCAGCTCTGTTCAGCTTTTGTCCATAGAAAAAAACGATTTTGTATAGAGTCCGTTCAGCTTTCTGCGGCTGAACGGATACGTTCGCATCTCATACTAAATCGTTGTTTCATAAGGACACAAGCTGAACCGAGCTGAATAAGTGTGAGCAGTCCCTAAACTGTGGAATCTTGTTGTTAAGTCTCCCTTCATAGACGGAGCAGATCTAATTAACGTCAAGTCGTGAATGCGTAATTTAGCTCAGAATAACTTGATTATATTTGTGATCCTAATACAATCTAACATAATTCTGTTGGATTTCTAGGAAGAAAACACTACTCACAAGAGTATGTAGGACTGAACTTAAGGCTACTTTCCAGACTATGAGAAGTTTTTATAAAAGTGTAAATTATTTTTAACCGACTTTAAAAAGGAGGAGGTTCTCAATTCGTCGGAACCTTTTTTTTATGTATGTTTCCCGATGACTCGAAAATGGCTGGACCGATTTGTTTTTTTTTTTAAGGCTATGACTTCCCAGGTGGTCCCATGATCATTAGTCAGGATCTGATGGTGGGATCCTGGAGAAATAGAGAGCACTCTTCAAATTTTGTAGGGACACTTGAATCGATTTGGGTAGTTTTTGGGAGAGTACTCTCTCGGAGTGGTCCCATTTCAATTTGGTGAAGATCTGATGAAGAACTTCGATGATAGGCAACGGAACTCCTCAATAAATGATAGCAAATGGACTGGGATTGCTGAAATCTCATGTCTGTCTATTGTTTACATCATCAGCCTATAATGTTCCTACTGCTGGGACACAGGCCTCCTCTCGGTGAGAGGGTTTGGGCCGTAATCCACCACGCGGGCCCAGTGCGGGTTGGTAGATGTCACATGTCTTCGAATTTTTGGTTCTAGGACATGCCGGTTTCGTCACGATGTTTTCCTTCACCGTTTTGAGAGCAGTGGTGATGAAATAATTTACACAAAGTAAAGCGCCTGTCTGGGTTCGAACTCACGACCTACAACTCGTAAGTCGCGGCTGTTACCACTTGGCCACCACTGCTCTCTGCTGTTTTTTATGTATGTTCCCCGATTACTCGAAGATGGCTAGACCGATTTGGTTTTTTTTTGTTTGAAAGGGTATAACTTCCCAGGTGGTCCCATGATCATCAAGTCAGGGTCTGATGATGGGATCCTGGAGAAATAGAGAGCACTCTTTAAATTTTGTAGGGACACTCGAAGCGATTTGGGTAGTTTTTGGAAGAGTCCTCTCTCGAAGTGCTCCCATTTTAATTTGGTGAAGATCTGATGAAGAACTTTGGAGATAGGCAACGGAACTCCTCAATAAATGATAGCAAATGAACTGGGATTTCTGAAATTTCATGTCTGTCTATTGTTTACACCATTTCATAACATAACATCACGCTGGTACGCTGTGAAGGGGTAAGCACATGGGAACCACGAAAAAGTGAAGAAAAAAACTTTGTCCAAAAAAAAAAACAACTAACTTCCGGAAAACACTACAAAATGAAAAATAACTTTAATTTCGGAAGTCGGTAACTTTGGATATGTATTTTATTAATTTCTTGTCACCGCCTTCCGAAATTGAAGCTATTTTTCACTTTGTAGTGTTTTTCCGGAAGTCGGGCTTTTTTTTTTGGAAAATGTTTTTTCTTATGACGCCATTATTTCTTGTGTAACCAAATTAAAAACAAAATATCTACATAGGTAAGCTTCAAATATTGATTTGAACTAAGAATTACGCTTTTGCCTTCCCGGCTGGGCTAATATAAATTATTTTGAATAATATTAATTTGCAGAAGTTCTTCGAAAGAAAACAATCAAGACATTCTCGGAGTCTAGTAAGATTCCGATGAAATTAATAAAACGGCACTCTAATTATCAGAAGCTGGGTTTAAACGCTAATACCAAGCTAGACGAGGCGTATTTCTACGATATTTAGTATTTATAATCGCTTTAAAACATTTCAGAAGGGACTGTGAAAGTTACTGACTCCGAACTTTTTATTGAATTTCAACAAATTAATTGTAAAAGTTTAATAAGAATTTAATCCTCATAATATCTCCACGGAGTGTTGTTATTGTGAATATGCTGCAGAAATAACGATTGTTTTTGTTAGAAAGCATTCCGACCCGTTTAATGGCATCGTCCAATAGCTGTTGCTGTAAACAAGCTTTACAAAGATAATATGTTGCCGAACGAACTTTAGTAGAATAGAAACCTACAAATATTGGACAGAACAGTGAAACGACAGAAATGGAAGATTATAGACATTTTGGTATTATGTCTTTATTCGAGTCATTTTCTTGTAGATTAACAAAGTAATGCAGACCACTAAAGATAGTAGTCGTGATGTGATGGCTGAAACCCTCAGAGCAACAACTATAAATATTAAACACCACATTAAATATCATTGACTTGGCAGGCTTCGTGTTTTCCTTAATGATTGTTATGTTACGAACCCTCAGGAATTCTCACGTGACATCCGTGGCTGCATACTCCGGATGTAATGCCTTAAGTTATCTCCTACAGTGATGAGAGAACAACGTTTATTGTGAAACCTACGCAGTAAGTAAATACAGAACCGGATTAACAGGACGAGGCTCTTGCAGGAATACTAGAAGCTGGAACTAGAAATGTTAACCAAGAAAAATATATTTCTAAACGGAAAATGTGTGCGTGTATAATGTAGGGCTTTGAAAAATCAAAACATTTGTGGATGATAAATTTGTCATAATGGTATTTTCAATGGACAATCATTATAGTATAGTACCCTGGTATACCAGAACACCACAAGAATGAAAAATTGTTTTAGAAAATGACTGTCTTAGAACACCAAACACATTGATCTTCAGAAATAAACTATCAAACGTTGTATTAGTGGCAAAGACAACGATGTACAAAACTTAGGTTTAAGTTTAAATACTTTATTCTCAAAAAGACAAAAGAGCCACTTACATGAGAACATAAGATAACATATTGTAATAAGCTTATTCTAGATAACGGTCACTCCTTCAGCGGTTTTATTCTCAACTAGTAGGCTAGTAATATTAGTGAGTTGCTTCCATTATGTAACTTGATAGTTTTGATTTAAAACCACTGAAAGAGCTTACATTTTTTATGTAGGATGGTAAATTGTTATAAAATTGTGCTCCTTCATAGGTGATATTTTTTTGCATAATGTGTACGTGTCCTTGGCAGGACAAGTAAGCTGGGTCGACGAAGACTGCGTTTACTTATGTATGTGCGATTTTTAGTAAATGTCATGTTTGTATGAATGGTTCCATCTATTACTTTTCTAATCAAGATACAAGTGTTACACTTATAAAGTTGTTTGATATTCATCAGTTTTGTTTCTTTATAGATTTCTTTCGTTGGTGTCAAGTACGGATAGCGAAACAGTGTTTTTATGATCCTGTTCTGCATTCTTTGCTGCAGTTCCTGTAGCTTTGTTTTACCGGCGCCACCCCAGATTTCTATGAGATATAATAGATGTGATTTGACGAGTGAATTGTAAATATTTAAACGCAGTTTTTTGGGTATACATTGACTTATATTGCGGAATGAGCCAATAAGTGAGGACATTTTACTTCTAATACAATCAATTTGCTTATTCCATGTTAAACAATTTGCGATTCTAAGGCCAAGATATTTTTCGTAGGTTTTCTACTCTAATGGAATGTTTGTCTATAGTTAGAATGTGGTCAAACTTTCGTTCTTTTACTAAAACTTGATGTGCCATATTCATAGCGTATACATAGCAACCTATTTACAGCTAGCCCTGGTATTGGTTACGAGCTTAGCTAGCACCTTCGGTAGCGTCCATCAACTCTTGTAGCGTGCAGACAATACGGCACGCTGGCCACGATATTAAGTGCCCCATTGCTTGTGGGACACCACCACATTTACACTCCGGGCGGAGTTATCTGTGAATCTACACCTGAGCAGGTTTTCTTTGCTTCAGCCTACCTGAGTCCGAAGTCGATTTAAAGACTTCCAGGAAAGCCAAGGGAACTTATGTCTAGGTGCGAAATTTTCTGCAGATGGAACGAATGGGATTGTAGGGAAACACTTCCTCGCCACAGCTTTAGTCTTTCCTTAACCGTCCCATCTGTGAATGGGAGAACACACTTTAAAAAGCTGTTGCGGCTTTTCAGCGTTTGTCACACGACGATTTTAATTTGCAAAAGGTGTCGTGTGTCGGAAATTATCTTGGTCTTTCACTTGAGCAGATTCCACTGCTCTGCAAACTTCTGTTGGCGCTATTCCAGCTAGTGGATACAGCATTTGTACCGGAGTTGGTTTGTTGGCGTGATTATGATGACGTTTCATTTCGTTTCTTTTCATTCAGAGCTGTATCCACTGAATTTGCATGGGCTGCACAACTCGACACGTGGCACGCTCATATTAAAGGCCTGTCATTCATTACTCAGTTTCGTATCAGTTAATATATTCCTCCTCATAAGCGATTTACGGTCTCATTCACTCACCGATATAACGTTTTATGGTTATGTGTAACTTTGACAGCTGCAACAACAACAACAAACTACTTCAGCGACACTCATAATCAACTTCTAAGTTGATATTGGAATACACATTGATATTAAAATACTTCGTCATAAATGAAGTCGTTTGAAACTAGGGTAAATAGCGTTTTGTGGACAATATGTGGGCAGAATTTCACTTAATTGCGAACAGTGGACTAGATATGGAGATTTTTGCAATAATATGCCCACAGTGAGTCACTATCAATCAATGGTCACATTAATATAGATATCGATTTTTAAAATGCATATTATTTTGTTGTTTCCTGACCTAGTTAAGTAAGTTATTGTTTGTAATTAGAGTAATATTTTTATGATTTTATTGTAGTAATAAAAAGCACTTTTTATGAAGGTCTTGCTTATAAAAGTTTGTGAATTGTGCAACCAATTATGTAGGTAAGTCCTACAACACGTCCTATTGCACAATTCACAAACTTTATCCGTTCATCCATAATTATGTAACAATATAATATTTCTTGTTATTCGAAACATTTGCTGCAGAGTCCTCGACATATTGGAAAATTGAATAGTGAGATATTTTGAACGCATCCATAAACCGCAGGCTAGCTTACAATGTTATATTACAATTTCCGACCTCATATGTTTGCTCTCATATACGGTTTGAATTCATTTCAATTCAATTTCAAAATTCAAATTCGAATTCAATTCAAAATCAAAAGTAATTTTCAACACACTTGCTCATAAAATGGCTCTAATTTCACTGCAATTAGGCACATAATGACACCTATTATCAAACTGTGACTTTTTCATTGCTATTATTCACTAGTGAGTTATAGAATTGGTTAAGTTGCTTTGTTCTTAGTGAGTTATAGGTTGTTTTTTAATTGGTTGAGTTGCTTTGTTCTTAGTGAGTTATAGGTTGTTTTTTAATTGGTTAAGTTGCTTTGTTCTTAGTGAGTTGTAGGTTGTTTTTAATTGGTTGAGTTGCTTTGTTCTTAAAAAAAACGATGATGATGATGATGATGATGATGATGATGGTGACGACGGTGATGATGACGATGACGACGACGATGATGGCGATGATGATGATGACATTGACGATGACATGACGATGACGATGACGATGACGATGACATGACGATGACGATGACGATGACGACGATGATGATGACGATGACGATGACATGACGATGACGACGATGACGATTACGATGACATGACGATGACGACGATGATGATGACCATGACGATGACGATTACATGACGATGACGATGACGATGATGACGATGATGATGACGATGACGATGACATGACGATGACGATGATGATGATGATGATGATTTTGTAGTATTATTTTCTTCGCAAGTGTGTTGAAAAACGTCGTATGATACACGTGTGTATTGATGATTATCGTCCTCGGCTCTCTTAAGACTCTCAATGGCGCCTCAGCGATAATCACCAACGTTACACACTTGTACCATAATGTACTATTATTCAAACTAGGCTGAGAGTCAGCACTTTTTGAACTTCAAAATTACATTCTAGCCCGAGACAGTCCCCCAAAACGCCCGCCGCAGCACTTCCTAGTGCTTTAGCTGAGAAGAAGTGGCGCAACAAACTCCCCAGCAGCACAGCTGTCTGTTAAGTTGGAAGAACTTTATTCTATACAATAATAGGTAAATAATAAACATTCAACAATGAAAAATGGTTTATACAGTCAAATTAAATAAACAATGATAAAATGAAGTAACTCATATGACCTGTCAGTAGGTACCTAAGCTAATTCTGGTGATAGAACAAAAACGTCGTCTTGAGTTAATCACAGCAACCAACAATTCTTACCGTATAGGTGACTCGTTGACAGAATAAAGATTACAAATCACTTGTACAGAAATAGGCAGATACTAAACATTACTTGATTTGTACATTGTTGTTGCCCAGGATAGCAAGAGCTTATAGTGTTAACATTACGAATGTAAGAAGGTAATTGTTGAAATTTTTGTATTTTCTACAGCCGTGCGGCGCGGGCGTGTTGAAGCGGTCGACGTGCGGTGACTAACGTATCTGCGTTTTTACGTTTAAGGACTAGTTTACAGTAGAGGCAAATAAATAATATTAGTTAAATTAATTATAATTTTTACGACCTTTTAAGATGTGGCATTTTGTGTGATGTGTGATGTTTTTTTTTAAATAGTAATAACGATTTTGTATTCTTTATATCTTTTGGCAGTGAGATATAAAGTTTTGAATTATGATGAATTAGCTATTTGGTTTTTGGGAAAAATGACTCTTAAATTGAACTGTTGAATGGCTGCGCAGGTTTTAAATATCAACTCGTAAAGCTAAAACAGAGTAATTTCAAAGAACTTAGTTCCCAGTATTTCATTCGAACAATTAAAATTGTCGTAGAAGGCGACTAAGGGACGTACCAGAGAATGGGCAGCAGCGTTCTCTATGCATTTTACGACCATACTGCAATCGCCAACCTGCCTGCCAAGTGTGGCGATTATGGCGAACCCCCTTTTTGGTGAGGCATATGTCCAGCAGTAGACGTCTTTCGGTTGAAATGATGAATTAAAATACCGAGTTTGTACCGAAAAATGAAACTCAAACTTGAAGTAGGTAATGTCTGTTCTAAAAGTTTCTGCTGAAAGTGTAAACAAATCCTGTACAGAGGGGTTTTTGTGTAACACACTAACAGTAGGAATGGTTTTCATTTTGACAGTTCAACAAAATTCATTGCGTTATTTACGTTATGAGCAGACAAAGTTATCGAACATATGAAGCAATGGATAAGCAATATCCTTCAAAATTATTCACATTCTGATTGATAGTATGTTAGATACTCAATTAGGGTGCAGGTTAAATTCTTACGCCGCGCTGAACTAAAGGAAATAAGTTAAACATTCTTCTGTATTTAGTTAATATTAGGCCACTTTTTTGTTTTAATAACTTGATTAAATCGTAATTGAGAAATCATTTACAAAAATTACGTTTCTAAAATTTACGTAAAAAAATCATTTAAGGTGATTTAAAATAAGAATTTCGATTTCAAGTATTCAAATAATCTATCTAATATTCTAATTAGATAGATTGAGTGCTACTCAATCCATGAGTGGCATTTCAAATTGGCATCCCCAAGTACGATTTCTGATCTATTTGTTTACATTTATATCAGTTTCTTTTGGAATAGACCATAAAACAATGTATTCTTATAGCTCTTCTATATACGTACAGGTTGTTGTCATGAATGTAGTCGCCAGTATTCACCAGAGTGAGAGAGTAGGCCACCAGAAAAATGCATGGTCACTCGCCTCGAACGCGTATGGAACTCGACGCGGTGGCAGTGGCGCGCCGCTGAAAATTCCTCAAATTCTTTCTATTGTTATTGAATGATATTACGTTTCGACCGCGCTGAAATTATGCTTCTCTACACCGACCGCGACTTAATTAAAAACTAGTGCTGTACTGTACCTAAATGAAATGTTGGTTTTCGTTGTGGTGGTCATTATAATGATAACTTTAGAGCTGCTGGATAAATAATCTCGCGTGCTGGTGTCACGGATTTTTTCTGTATCACGTCACTACAAAAGTTTTAAAATGTAGGTAGATTTTTTTATGGGGATCTTTTCTTACGACAATGCTTAGAACAATACGTTCTTAGATTATCCCTTTTTAGCTCAGGCTGGAATCTAATTAAGTATATTTAATTTGATAGTTCAACTTTTTCTGAAAATTATCGTTAACACTCACAAAATGAATGCTTATTGTACAACTTTTGTTATTAAAGGTTCTAAGTATTTAGACAGCCGTAGCAAAAGGAGTAATTTGTATTATAATTAAGGCTGGTTTGGGAGTTTAATTCTAATTTATGGATTTGTAAATACATTCAGAGATGTCAAAAACTAAAGAGACTTTTCTAAAGAGATTTCACAACGTGGACGGTTTATTTTTTTAACATTCTTATAGGATATTTTCCTTAGTCTTGCAAAAACTGAGAAATGGGAACAAATATCAAGGTAAGGTTGCGTAAGTCGTAACCTCTAAGGAAGAACTGCTGTAGTTTTTTGGGTAATAAAAATTAATGAAAATGTTTTTCGTACACTGAATATTTATTTATTAAGCTATCAACCAGCATTAATTTCACAAAGCATTAAAATCTGATTTAAGCGGGGTTTTCAGCGTTTGACAAAATTGTTCTTTCGGTACGGTTAAGGCGTATGGGTACCTAATTCGTACTACCTATAGCCTTAATCGTACTTAGAATAAGATGTCAGATACAACAGAAAAATTTAAAATTAATAATAAAACACGACGTCAAACCCAACACCAATTTAGTAATTAATTAAGTCAGTAATTTTTAGTTTAGTAATTAAGTTACAAAGAAATAATTTTTCAGAGGATCGAGAGGAATTCTTCTGTTTTGAACCCACGACGCAATAACGACGGGGTGTTATAATAAGTTTGACGTGTCTGTGTGTGTGTCTGTCTGTGGCAACGTAGCTCCCAAACGGATGAACCGATTTTGATTTTGTTTACTTTTTAGAGGTTTTTGTGTGAGTCGGGGGTTTTTTTAATTTTACTTTTATTGTTATTAAAATAGTAAGTTCAGGTAATTTTAATTTTCTTAAAAGTTAAGCAAAAACTAGACTTTAAAAATGGTTTTAATATAATTTATTGTCTATTTATTAATTTAAGGTTTAACTGGGCCTTCAAACTTCAAAATGAAACCCTAACTGAGAAATACAACAACTTACAAATAATAACTTTAAGAAAAATACATACGGTTTAGTTCTGCTTAATATTGGAATACCACGACAATAGCCATGAACAAAATTATATCACTATCGTCATATACTTTTCACGCAGTGCATGGAATTATAATGAAGGCAGTTGTTTTTTTTTTCGATTTCTAGCGTGTTAAACACTTGTTTTAGTGAAGTCATGGGACTAAATAACACTTATTTACATTATTTCATCTTAGTTTTTTATAAATAGAAGAACAGATAATGCTGCAGTACAACTTTGGCTGGGGTAGGTACGTCTAACGCAGCCTTAACCTACAATCCTACTTAGGGCGAATTTCACCAAACTTTTATACTTAGAATAAGTCTTATCCTGAGATTTTTTTTATAGAATTGTCAGACGTAAGTTTTACTCTACGGATAAAAGATATCTGACTTTGGTAAAATCGGCCCTTTATAATATAAATGTGAAAGTTTGGATGTTTGATACTCAATCACGCTACAACGACTGAACGGATTTGGATGAAATTTGGCACACATACAGATTACAACCTGTATTAACACATTGGATACTTTTTATCGTGGTAATACGTGCTCGCGGGAGAATTTTTGACCTCCTTGCGGGCGAAGCCGCTAGCAACAGCTAGTCATACATAAATCTGCTAATGGATTTAACGACGACATAAAAGAACAGTCGATAGTTAGCAAAGTCAGTATATCTCCGACAAGTATCACAAGTAATTTATGTAGGAGTAGGTGAAATCAGGGCAATATACTAAGAAGCTACACATACCTATAAAAGTTTTAATTACAAGGCGTTGGTACCTACAGGTATAAACGGGACCTTAGGGAGTAAACAACAACAAAGCCTTCTCATATCCTACATCTTGTACATAGTTATATAAATGTCTAAACATATACCGTAATTGGCAATTGCCTCTGATTTAAGGTAAAATCCAGTAGAAAATTACAAAATTTTCATTATTTTTTACAATAGAACTGTCTACCTATTACGGTTCGTGTGATAAACCCCGACAGACAAACAGAAGGGTGGACGGACAGCGGAGGCTAAGTATTAGGGCTCCGTCCGTTGGCACCCCTAAAAATCATGAACTATGTAGTGCATAGGCTTTGCATGCTAATTCAGAACTCAACAACATCAATTTCGTGTCCCGAGCTGTAGGTACTTGGCGAGTTGGGACATGAACCCTGTCTCTGAAATTCCAAATCTCTCTTTCAGATTTAGACAGACCAATGCATATACCACTGGGGTATTAAATACAGGCAAGTAATATAAGATCTCTCTGAGTAGTGATTTTATTTTGTAGTCTTCATATAATAAAGCTGTTATACCCGAAAACCCTTTTATCATTTTCCAAATAGGTACCTTTTTCGCAATAACCTAAACAAGTGGTTATAAAAATATTGTGTGCTATCAAAGTCTGGGCATGACGCCCATATTTTATTACACTTATGACCGCCCTTTTATGAGGGTCTCGTGGCAAAATAATAATAGCTCGCTGCGGTTGGTTAGTGGATGGGTGGCCGGCCGTTTCGAACCGATACCCCTGTGCCTCAGAACACAGAGCAGGTAGTCAGAAGCTGGCAAGTCTGACAACCAGTTCTACCCAGTAAGGGTTAGACTGGAAGACGACCCCAACATAGTTGGGAAAAGGCTAGGCAGAGTTTTAACTGCCCTTTTATATAATAGCTTACGGGGTATTTCGAAAAGAACTGCTCCAATTAGAAAGGAAAACAAAATGTTCCAGAACATTGTGACAATTTTCAAATACAAAATGATTTATAAACAACTTTCTACTTCAGTAATTGTGGTTGAACATTTTCAGCGACCCTCAATTTAACTTGCCAAAAACATTTCGTATAACAATACAAACTGTTCAAAAAGTTAACGCTGAACTACTCTATACAATTTTGTATTGTATCTAAATAACTCTGCGAAATATGACAGATGGCGCCACCGGGAGCCGCCGCAAACTAACTTGTTTTATTTATTCCCTAATTACATATTTATGACACCTTAATATTTTAGGTGGTAGCCAAACTAATTATTTTTGTACCTGTACATCGTGCGTTTTACATTGGTAATAGCGGTCATTTACCCACCTACATTTTTTGACATTCTTCATAATAAAATACGGAAATAAGGCCCAACAATATCCTACGGCTTCATGTATGTACACGGTACCGGACCGCATAATTTTGTATACGAAAGAACATTGCCGCGAAGGGACCGCCCGTACACCGCATTGATGCCGAGTTATTAATGCCGATCATAGTTCAGTAAAGCATTGCCTACGAAACTGTAAAGAATTTACAAAAGTTTTTACACTCCCTCTGAGATATTTAAAAATTGTGCTTCATTATTATAACATATAACAATAAATGCACGAAAACAATCAGTCTCGAAAATTGAAATTACAAAGGCTAAATCTGACGTCTAAAAATTTGATTTCTCAGAAATCCTGAAAACAAATAATCCAAATATTGGTGCTGAAACTCTCGTATCTCTCGCATCTTCTTCCGATAGACTGGATACTTATTATGCTGTCACTTCTAGTAGAAAGCGCATTATCAAGCCTTGGATTACTCCTAGCCTTCTGAGATGTATCCGCCATAGAGACAGGCTGTACAAAAGTTTCAAGAAACACCCAAATAAATACATAGCTCTATGTTTTATCGGTATCGGACATTGTGCAATAATCTACTAAAAAAACTTAAATACGAATATGAAAGGTCAGAATTTCAAAAGGCCCGGAATAATCCTAGGCCCACCTGGAATAGAGAAAATATAATAATTGGATAAGGACAAGACATCTCCTTCCAAGATGTTAAAGTGCAGTGACGATTGTATTCTCTCTGTTAATATGTTAAACCACCACTTTTAAAATGTGGGAAGTAATCTCGCATCAATTTTTTCTCAGTCTTCATCACAAAGTAGCAGTACCTCAGAAATTAACTCTTCACCACTAGTAGCTTCTACCCGATTGTCTGTTTGGAGTCGATGGTCTTGCATGACGTACTCGTAGATGACGCCGAAATTGAAAACATCATTACCAACCTTAAAGAGAAATGTGCTGTCGGTTTTGACTGAAACCCGACTACAGTTACTATGGCCCCTGTCCTTACCCACATTTTTAACCTGTGCTTATCTTCTAGTATTTTCCAGGTGTTTTTAAAACTGCTATAGTCTATCCAATTCACAAAGGAAGAGACAGAAAATTTATTTCCAATTACGTGAGACTAGTAAAATTTCTAACTAAATTCTATATCCTAGCCGACAATCAATATGGCTTCAGAGCTGGGAAATCCACAGAAGACGCTACATTGGAACTGTCAAACACAATACTCAAACATATAAAAAATAAGCCAAAGTCCGTCGGTGTTTTCCTGGACCTATCGAAGGCATTCAATACCGTTTCTGCCCCAAAATTGATTAACAAGCTAGAACAAATTGGCATTCGTCGCATTGCCCTCAAAATCTTTCGTAGCTACCTGACAGGGCGTAAACAGGTTGTAAAAATTGAAACATTCATTAGCAAGTCAGAGAACATGATTTTTAATGTACCTCAGGGTAGTGTTCTCGGACCAACCCTGTGTCGTGTCTATGTCAATGAGCTGTGTCAGTTATCTCTTTCGAACACAAAAATCATTACATATGCGGATGATATAGCTCTTATAACCCATGGTAGGGACTGGCGTGAGACTCGCGAGAAGGCAGAGGCTGCTTTGAGGTTAGTCATGTTAACCTCGAATCTGCTTACGCTCAATATCTCAAAGACAAAGTAACCCCGGTTAGACCTCGGGAATTCTTAGTCGGTTGACCTATGACATTTGTGATCAGGAGTCATGTTTGTCCTTACCTAGGTGCCACCACTTGTAATTGTGCTCGGATAGAACGGTCTGACAGTATCAAATATCTTGGGGTTATATTAGACAATCTTCTGACTTGGAAAAACAGGTTGAGTATATTGTGTTACTAAAATTTACTATCTATTTGCTACTATTTGATACGTTTATTTAAATAATTGGTACCTAATTAATAACCGAGAAAATGAATTTAAAAAATGGGCAGTCATTCTGATGTCGGGATGACTGCCCACATTTAGGATCTCCACGTAAGGGCTCCAAAATTTAAATTCGCTTTTACAAAAATTTAGTACGTATTTGATACCTAAATTTTTATATTTTTTCTACATTTTTAGGCCAACGAATTAAGATTTTATTGGAGATTTTTTTGTTTATTATGGTGAGAACGTAGGATGAATTGTCCATACAAACGTAATAGTTAAATCATTTGCAATTTTAGCATATTTCCACCATATTATGGTAGTATTCGGATTCAGACAAAATTTATCTAGGCTCGTAAAGGTTTTTTTCCAAAATATTTACCTAAAATGAAGTTTAAGCGAATTGCATTTCGCATATTTTTTCAGCGTAAATAACATGTTTTCTCATTGTTTTTTGGTATTATAACCAACAATATCCGTAATATTGATATCCTAGAAGCATAGCTCATATTATCAAGTTGAAAAAATATCGAAAAAAATATATTGAAATACAATAACTTTTATTTATCATTTTTGGAATTACGGAACACATCCAAATTCATCGTCAATTTTCAGTAGCTAGTAGTGCTATCACGTCAAGCAATTGTCAATGTGTGTGTGATCGTACTGCTCACTGTAGGTGTGTATCGCTTGGACAGGCACTAACCCTAGCGCAACGTGACAGTATTCACTTCTGCCAGGGGTGCGGGTTGTTCGAAAGAGATACCGCCACCCCTGGCACACAGGCTACTGAGGGAACACGGGTGGGTTTAAGTCAGCAAAAGTCTGACACGCCTTCCTGCTCCACCCAGAGCGGGAGAAGTTATTTGATGATTTCCCAAACAAAAAAAATAAACAGTATTTTCTTGGCTATAAACTTGTTTTTTTGTGCCTTGTGATTTGGTATTGAGTAACCTACATTCTTACGAACTTTGCTTTGTTACCGTATATACATTCATATGCATTTAGTAAAAATACATAATTTTGACATTACAAACAGACATTTCATTTTAATTTATTTGTGTGGATTATATCGATAAAATCGTCGCTATGCTGCAAACAGTACTATCGAGAAAAAAAGAGACAACTGCTAATGTGCAAAGCACTGTAACAGAGCAGCAATGCGAACATTCCAGAACTTAAATATTTAATTTAATTTTGTAATTTTGAATTAAAATGAATAAATGGAGTGGAAAACCACTTTCCTGTGAAATGTTATCCCATCTTTTGTGTAACTTGAAGTAGTAGTATACTTTTTGCACAACTAGGCATTACTTTTCATTTTATTTGCTTTAAAAACGGGAGTGCGTGACGCTCGTACGTAAGCCTATAATTGCTGTGACTGACCAAAATTCCGCCGCATATACTTGATACAGCATATGTTTAGTGACCGCGGTAGCCCCCGCACGCGCTCTCCATTGTCCTCCATGAAAAATATAAACAAAAAAATCGAAATCTACCCTTTAACAAGGAATTCCCTCATTTTTTTTTTACAAAATGGCTTAAGTCCATGGCCTATGATGCAATTGAGCAACTTGTAGTATCATAAATAAATTCACATGGTATGGGTTCTCTAGAAATAAACGGACGAACATATTACTTACACACATAGTCATATATACACACATAGTCATACATACATACACACACACACACTCTCTCTCAGCCTTACGCCACGCCATTCTACATTAAACAAAATAATACATACAAAGCTTTAGTGTTTTTTTTTTTTAATTTTCTTTTACTTTTTCTTTTTGTAAATCTTAATTTATTTTATGACTCTTAAGAGCGTTTATTCTGAAAGTTGGCAACGTCGCAAATAGCTGTCAAATATTTAACTGTTTTGATTAATTTGTTAATATTACTGCATAGAAATATGAAATATCGCTAACTAGTGACCTAAAATATTAATAATGATTTGCAATTATAACACTGAATTAGATGTTGTAAACGTTTTTGGTGTAAAAAGTCATCTTGAAAGTTTCCAAGTTCTTTTTTTACATCTCTAAAACTAAGTATTCGGTGTTAATATATTAATTATTGCATTTCATAATCAATATTTTAGGTCACTAGTTAGCGATATTTCATATTTCCTTACAGTAATATTAACAAATTAAGCAAAAAAGGTAAATATTTGACAGCTATTTGCGACGTTGCCAACTTTCAGAATAAACGCTCTTAAGATGTGAAAGTCTGAAACAAATATCTTCAATGTAATTTTTGTGGGGCGTTGATAGTCTTACCGCAGTATTTTACTTTTGCAGCTATCTTCGTGTCTTTTGTAATGCTTTACCTAAATTGTTCCTAATAAACTTTTATTTATTTATTTAATTTCAGTTTTTTTTTTTTTTATCATATGAATTTTACCTTAGTCTTTTTCTCTACAGGCTAAAATATATAATTTTGTTTCTGTCTGTATTTATCATGAAATTTTAATTAAAAAACAAATTGTTGTTTCAAACATTTGTTTTCATAAGGTACTTAGTTACTTATATCAATATTAAATGAAAAGCAGACGTCTTGAACAGTTTCGTTGGCATTGCTTTACTAAATATTGTGATAATTGCTTTAGGTACTATTTAGTTCGACATTAATGTGATTTGCACGCGGTTCTGGCGCGGCGCCTGCAGGTGCAGCGTATGCGCGATTTTCATTCGTAGGATACACAATCATCAGCATCCGGCGCCGTCGCCGGTGCGGATCCGCCGTCTTGTACATTAAGCCTAAATCGGCATCTATCGTGATCCTCAACATTTTTACTAATGAAAAACGATGACTATTTCCGTTGACCGTTTTTGGCATGCCAAAACGCAACAACTGTAGTGAAATGAAAAGTAAAAAAAAAACCAGAGTAAACATCTGTTAGAAAAACAGCAGTTTTATCAACATAAAAACTTTTTTCAAAAAAATAACAACCGACTTCCAAAAAAACACTACAAAGTGCAAAATAACTTTAATTTCGGAAGTCGGTGACTTTGGATGTGTATTTTAATTATTCGTCACCGCCTTCCGAAATTAAAGTTATTTTGCACTTTGTAGTGTTTTTTTGGAAGTCGGTTGTTATTTTTTTGAAAAAAGTTTTTATTTTTCACTTTTTAGTTACCTACCTCACACCAATTCGAAATTTCATCATCCTTGGCGTCAAACCAATGCATATTTATGCGAAAGCAATATTCGCGGTTGATTTGCTGTAATTTTTTGAAGAGTTCCGTTGTCTGTCTCCGAAATGCATCATCAGATCTATATGAAATTTCAATGGGACCATTTCGGAGTAAACCCCTTTCGAACAAAAAAATAATTTTGCAAATCCGTCTATATACGACGGAGTTATGCCCGAACATACATAAAAAAAAATATATAAACATGTCGAATTGATAACCTCCTTCTTTTTGAAGTCGGTTAAAAACTCTGATAAAACGATACCACTGTCTCTTCCCACGGGTGACAATCTCACGCAAGGACAAAGCGATCCTATCAGACGGCTTATGTGAGATATGAATCCCACACGTAGAGATTGAGTATGTTATGTTGTTGGCAGTTGGGAGGCCTCCAATATCAATATTTTAATACTCGAACGAACAAGCCTCTCAAGGCGCTCCCTCACCGGGTATAGTATTCGGATGTAATGTAACAACCCAAGTTTCCACTGTAACAGCTGTGTAAGTAGACTATGCAGGCGGTCAACTGCTAGGCAGTATAGAAAGCAGTAGGATAGGTTAATACATACCTAGGTATAATTGGATAGGTAGAAGTAAAACGGCTTGTTAGCGGACATAAAGACTCCCGCTCCCGCAGACGGGCGCGACTCTAGTAGAGGAGTTTTGTTTATTTATTTTTAGTTTACCAGCAGTTGTTTACACTGGTATTATGTTAAAGATATCATGTAAGATAAATGAATATAGTAGTGTAACAATAACTTACAGGTAAACGGGAAACGGTGAAGTTGCTATGAAATCATTTTTCTCCTTTTTTAGGGAACTCGCAGGTAATCTAGGAGGTTAACCCAATGATATTATAAGTGCTTACATATAAAATAATTGGGTTAACCGGATTTGCTTGTAGCTGCCTTAATAAATGGCGTTCTCAAGCCAAGATCTATGAAAACTTAATGGAAATTGTTCTAGCAGAAACGCAACCTACCGTGGTGTCGTCGTATCCGTGGGACTGGGAGCCTTAAAGGTTACATTACAAACGAATGCTCCCAGTGTGGGAGCGTCTTTACATTGATTATTTATTTATTTAAACTTCTCGCACACAAAAAACGTACAAAGGCGGACTTAATGCCATAAGCATTCTCTACCAGTCAACCAAGGGTGGTGAAGAGATTAGATGGCAGGTGCTAAGGTTGAGAGGAAATATGATTAAAAAAACAATACAAATTATATTATAAATAAGCTAGGTACATAAATAGGTTATAAACTTATAACACACATACAAGCATACATATCTACTATAATACCTACTTATAATATATTAGGTCTTTACCTATGAAATTGCCGTTCTGCAGTACTGGCCATTTCAAATCAAAATAATTTTTGTTTGGCTAAGAATTCTAATTTCAAATTAATTTTATTTTAAAAACATGGATTTTTTTTTCTAAAAGTAGTCATTTCTTTATTGATTAGTGTTACATTTTCATCGCATTTCAATCTTTTTCGTCATCATGGATACGTTAAAAATTCGAGTAATTATGGAATATGAGTACCGTCGTGGCAGCAACGCGGCACAAGCGGCACGCAACATCAACGACGTTTACGGAGCTAACACTACAAACCAACGCACCACCTGTTATTGGTTTGCTCGCTTCCGTTCTGGAAATTTCGACCTGAAAAATGAACCTCGCGGTCGTCCGAAGACTTTGGTCGACAATGACGAATTAAAGGCGATTGTGGAAGCTGATGATACACAATCTACGGCTGAATTAGCAGCAGCTTTCGACGTTAGCGTCAAAACAATATTGGTCCATTTGCGTCAAATTGGCAAGGTAAAAAAGCTTGACAAATGGGTGCCCCACGAACTCAATGATCGCCAGCGCGAAGTACGCGTCGAGACGTGCCTTGCACTGCTCAACAGACACACAAATGAAGGAATTTTGAACCGCATTGTTACCTGCGATGAAAAATGGATTCTGTTTGATAACCGTAAGCGCTCAGCAAGTTGGTTGGATCCTGGTTCAGCACCTAAACAATGCCCTAAACGAAAACTTACCCCTAGAAAAGTGATGGTCACTGTTTGGTGGTCTAGCGCCGGTGTGATTCATCACAGCTTCTTACCAAACGGGGTGAGCATTACTGCAGATGTGTACTGTGAAGAACTGAACACAATGATGGAGAAGCTGGCGCATCTCCAACCAGCATTGGTCAATCGCTCGTCTCCGCTGCTCCTGCACGACAACGCGCGACCTCATACTGCACAGCAGACGGTCTCCAAGTTGCAAGAACTGGGGTTGGAAGCTCTCCGTCATCCGCCCTACTCACCAGACCTTGCGCCTACAGACTACTACTTTTTCCAGAATTTGGATAACTTCTTGGCGGGAAAAAAATTTAATACCCGAGAGGCAGTACAAAATGCCTTTGAAGAATTTGTTGCCTCCCGACCAGCTGATTTCTTTAAGAAGGGCATCAATAAACCTCCACTGCGATGGCAAAGATGCATTGATTGCATGGGTGATTACTTCGATTAATACAAATAAAAAATTCATGAAAAAAATTCGTTTAAATTTTTTCATACAAAACGGCAATTTCATAGGTAAAGACCTATTATATAATCAAGAGAAAAATATGTTTTGATGACTCTACGCTATTCGTTATGAAAATACCTCTCTCTCTCTCTCTCTCTCTCTTATTGTATCGCAAGTAAATTTATTTATTTATGTTTCTCACACACAAAAAGGTACAAAGGCGGTAATGCCTTAGGCATTCTCTACCAGTAAACCAAGGATGGTGAAGAGATTAGATGGCAGGTGCTAAGGTTGAGAGGAACAATGATTAAAAAAAAAACATTTCAAATTATATCATAAAGAATAATAAATAAGATTGGTACACACATACAAGCATACATATCTACTATAATATAATAGGTCTTTACCTATGAAATTGCCGTTTTGTATGAAAAAATTTAAACGATTTTTTTTCATGAATTTTTTATTTGTATTAATCGAAGTAATCACCCATGCAATCAATGCATCTTTGCCATCGCAGTGGCAGTTTATTGATGTCCTTCTTAAAGAAATCAGCTGGACGGGAGGCAACAAATTCTTCAAAGGCATTTTGTACTGCCTCTCGGGTATTAAATTTTTTTCCCGCCAAGAAGTTATCCAAATTCTGGAAAAAGTAGTAGTCTGTAGGCGCAAGGTCTGGTGAGTAGGGCGGATGACGGAGAGCTTCCAACCCCAGTTCTTGCAACTTGGAGACCGTCTGCTGTGCAGTATGAGGTCGCGCGTTGTCGTGCAGGAGCAGCGGAGACGAGCGATTGACCAATGCTGGTTGGAGATGCGCCAGCTTCTCCATCATTGTGTTCAGTTCTTCACAGTACACATCTGCAGTAATGCTCACCCCGTTTGGTAAGAAGCTGTGATGAATCACACCGGCGCTAGACCACCAAACAGTGACCATCACTTTTCTAGGGGTAAGTTTTCGTTTAGGGCATTGTTTAGGTGCTGAACCAGGATCCAACCAACTTGCTGAGCGCTTACGGTTATCAAACAGAATCCATTTTTCATCGCAGGTAACAATGCGGTTCAAAATTCCTTCATTTGTGTGTCTGTTGAGCAGTGCAAGGCACGTCTCGACGCGTACTTCGCGCTGGCGATCATTGAGTTCGTGGGGCACCCATTTGTCAAGCTTTTTTACCTTGCCAATTTGACGCAAATGGACCAATATTGTTTTGACGCTAACGTCGAAAGCTGCTGCTAATTCAGCCGTAGATTATGTATCATCAGCTTCCACAATCGCCTTTAATTCGTCATTGTCGACCAAAGTCTTCGGACGACCGCGAGGTTCATTTTTCAGGTCGAAATTTCCAGAACGGAAGCGAGCAAACCAATAACAGGTGGTGCGTTGGTTTGTAGTGTTAGCTCCGTAAACGTCGTTGATGTTGCGTGCCGCTTGTGCCGCGTTGCTGCCACGACGGTACTCATATTCCATAATTACTCGAATTTTTAACGTATCCATGATGACGAAAAAGATTGAAATGCGATGAAAATGTAACACTAATCAATAAAGAAATGACTACTTTTAGAAAAAAAAATCCATGTTTTTAAAATAAAATTAATTTGAAAATAGAATTCTTAGCCAAACAAAAATTATTTTGATTTGAAATGGCCAGTACTGCAGAACGGCAATTTCATAGGTAAAGACTAATATACTTACTTACATTTTCAAGGGAAAGAAGTGTTTAGATGACTCAACGCTATTTGTTATGAAAATACCTTTGCAATATCCGCTTTACATTATATAATTAGAAGCGCATTCCAAAGAAGAATGGACAATGAGAAGAGAGAAGAGAGAGAAGAGGAATGGAAATATGAAAGGAAGAAAGAACAAAGTCAGAAGTATGAGAAGGACAGAGTAGAAGACGATTGTTAGAAGAACGCAGATTCTTAGTGTGAGAAGAACATAGATATTGGAAATGAAACTCAAGATAAGATGGAGGTGTAGGAGAATTGAGAAAGAAGAAAAGCGTATTCAAAGCGCATAAACATCTTCTTTGGCGAATGGGCATCCATTGTTTGTAAACCTAATTACAAAACCACCACACGTTTACTCAGCAACAGTAACGAAGGAAAATGTTGAAGAGTTTTCTAGTGTTATGGAATACAGTTAATCTAGAAAATGTCCAGCTTGTGGGAACTGAAGTTCCGTGTAGACTCTGTTACTTTGTCTGTCTTAACACTTAGCAGTAACTCTGTGATCCAGTGATAACATTTTAGTGTGCTCATAACTTTTTTGTAGCGCAACAGTATTAGAAGTGAAGCGAAAGAGGACCGAACTTTATACCGATACTAGTACCGTTTGCATCCGCGAATTTTGTGAAACTTTTTCAACCACTAAAGTTTTATTTTACCAAACAATCCAGTATTTTACTTTGTTATTGTTCTATTTTGTACAGCAGTGGTCGGGATTTACTTACGTAACTTGCGGAGTTTACAAAAAAAAACGCGCGTTTAATTGTAGGCGCTGTTGTAAATTTAACACCGGGGCAGTACCTACCTAATGTCAACATACACGTTGCCATTCGTTCAAGTTAATGGAGCTAACATTTAAACTCGCTGTCTAAATGTTTGCACATAAAAAGTGTTATTTTATTGCCAGATCTAAAAAAAACATTCATATCCCTCGCATAACCCTTATAATGCGTTCATTCATTCGGATTGTAAAAAATATGTAGCAACTGCGCGACATTCTACGAACTCTTTAAAATATTCTGTACTTAAGTAAACCAATCAAAAATAACCCGACCAAGTAGCGACCTTTTAACAGAAAAATAATAACAAATTAAGTTAATTTACGGCCGATTTAAAGTGGAATAGAAGTAGACCAGTAGTGGCATAGTTGTATCCACCCCACTTCTAGTTGTAGGCCGTGGTTTCGAACCTAGACAGGCGCTTTACTTTGTGGAAATTATTTCGTCACCACTGCTCTCAAAACGGTGAAAGAAAACATCGTGAGGAAATCGGCATGTCATAACAACAAAAAATTCGAAGACATGTGACAGGTCACATTTCTTCAGGTGGTAGATTGCAGCCCACTTGCTTTCACCGAGAGGAGACCTGTGTCCCAGTAGTGGAAAAAATAAATGCTCATTATGTTAAAGAAACAATGTGCATAACATTATAAATGGTTGCTTGTGCATACTAAGTAGGTGTAAATATATTATTCATACCAAAATATCAGGAAATGATACATCAAAAGTGACGTGCTAAGAAAATAGATGATGTGTATCGGAAATGTAGCAGTTGGTGACGAACGACCCTCTCTCACTTGCGGTTTGAAATAGGTACGAAAACACGGAGTAATCAACAAATAGAGTGGCACAAGTCTGTTGAATGATGTGTAATTCAGGTATAACCAACTTGCCATGCGATTTGCATTTGCGACTTGCTTTGTCAATATTATGTAACACGATAGTTACTACAGTAAATAAAACTTTATATTATTAAACCATGGATTACTTCTAGACTAATTCGGTGTAGGTATAAGATACAGAGTCTAAGTTCATCAGAGAAGTAAGAGATACCTTGATAATGTAATAACTCAAACTACCTTTAAAAGATACAACAAAAACGTGCTGTAGAATCAGTTCATTCTGCTCCAAGCTTTTGTCTGTAAGCTTTTGTGTGCTTGTGTCTAAGTGACGTAAAATATTTTGAATTTTAATTAACTCAAATGGTTATCCACCAGAAATGTTAATCGAAAACAAAATTGAAATAACCGGTTGATACGCTGTCGATTCGATTCGAGACAGTATCGATAGCATGTGTGAATGACTGTGGTTTCATTGAGTTATATAATAATATATCTAAAATTTATGAAAACTTCATTTCTTACTACTCCATGGCAGATTTCTTGGACCTTCCAGAATGCGGCCAGGCATTCTCCTCATTCCTCAACCCCGACTAACATCATGAAAAAAATACTAACGTTGAAAGTGCGGTTTATATTATGAGTTTTCTCGTGTAAGAAAATTCAATTTCATACTTTATGGCCAAAATGTATGAAGGGTTTATTTTTTCACTTATTGTTACACTTAACAAAGTTATGTAATGTTAGTGTTTTGTTGTTAATAACAAAACCTGAAGTACACTCACATATCGCCGGTTATGTTTTAAGTCCCATATAATAGGAGCGAGCCTATTGACATCAACCGGGCACAGACTCCGGGCTTCTACTGAGAAATTTCAGAAGGAAAAGCCTAATAACACTTTGCCCGACCCGAGAATAGAATGGCAACCGCTAGGCCGACGAGGCACTGAAAATCGAAATGAATATACAGGGTAAGTTTTTATCCAGTGCGCGAATTATAACCATGAATTCAGCATATCATTCTAGACCCCCTAGCACAGAAATTTTTCGCCGGATACACAAAAAGAAATCAGCTGAAAAAATTCCTGTCTTCTTCTCTTACTTCCCTAGTTTTATGACGGACAAAGTAGGTACTGTTACAAATTGTTGAAGCTATGTACAACATTTTTAGAATCAGTTTCAATTACCACCATTTTGGGGGACTGATGTGTAATATTGACATTCAAAAAGTGCCTCAAAGAGACGTCAGCACCAACTGGTGAGGTCCGCAATGGTCGATGCCTACTAGGGGTGCGGGTTGTTCGAAAGAGATACCGTGGCCCCTTGCACACAGGCAACTGAAGGAACACGGGTGGATTTTAGTCAGTAAAAGTCTGACACGCCCTCCCGCTCCTCCCAAACCGGGAGAAGTTATTTGCTGATTTCCCATCCAAAAAAAAACCTTCAAAAAGTGACTGCCTCTCAGTCTATTTTGAATAAATGACTTTTGATTTTGAATCAAATAAAAAACTAATTCCAATTTTTAATTGAACCTATCCTTATATTTAAAATCTCATCAAGCCAAGAAACATAATTTGAAAAAATAAAAAACTGTGCAAGTTACTAAGTTGAAAAGATTTCAGAAAATTATTCTTCTTAATTCTGCTAAGCTCTTTATAGTGTAAGCGTCTAATATTGGCGTCTGCAGGCAAAAATACAGATCCAAAGTTTAATTAAAGCATCGTTATAGCCTATTACAAACTTTGTATGAACTTACGAAGTTTTAAGAAGAATTTTGCATTGCATTAGGATAACTAAATTAAATTAGCATAACAGCTTATACCTTGTTTTTATGTGAATAAATAATTTCCGATGAGATTTTACTATCAGAATAGGTATGCATGCACATAGGTAAGTATAATTACTTTCATTGTTGGTCATGTTTATTTCTTTTTAAAACAAATTAAAAAAAAAAAAATTGGAGATTCTCATTTCGGTGGTATACCTATATACATATTTATATATTTTTTAATGTTTCAAATGTTTGGTTTTTTTCTCAGCTTTACTAACAATGTGGTTTTGGCAAATACTAATTGATAAAGTGGCAAGTTTGGTACGTACCTAACTGAAGAAAGACGAGCCTACTCTTTTCACCTCAATAGGTAATAGTTAATACGGGCTAATGTTCGCAACGTCACGACAAAGCACGTTTCATGCGTACAGCTTTTCACCACAAAGAAAAGTAAATAAAAAGCTCCTAGTTTTTTTTTTCAAACTTTCGCCTATTCCAAGTTGTTTTGCACATAAGGGGAAAAACATTAAATCGTCATCAATTTCGTGGTTCGTAAGTACTTAAATACAAAAGCCCTTCGCCGAGGTGTCTATGTTGTTGTTTGGTTAACAGAATCTGTGCTTGATTGTTCTCGTAATGAAAATTTATTAAACGGAAAATTTTGTAAATTGTTTTCATGATGAGGTTATAAAACGCTTCTGCCTTTCGCGGGTTTGTAAATTAATTTTTGTTACGTTATTTCATTGAAATGTTCGTTTATTTATACAAAAACAAAATATAGTTTACAAAAGGTACTTTAAAATGTAGGTCGTCTCTGGAACACGCAAATTAATTAGGGAGGATACTTCGAGTTGATAAGAATGGATGGATGTGTTTTTGATAGGCCGATATGAATTTATGGAGTCGGTCGAAATTGCAGACAGTGCTTCAATAAATTCATTTGTTAGTGGGATGAAATAATTCCACTCAAATACTATTGCTGCAATTTTAAATTAATATTAACGGAAAATATGTATGCGTTTCATAATTTGTGTACCTAGTTAAAATGACAATTAATGTATAAACATAATTGGGATGACGATTCATTCATAACATGAATAAATGAATTATCAATTAGGTAAATGAATGCGTTAAAGCAAAGCATTCAAACATTCAAAACGAAGCACTCGTCTCACAATTCAACGTACTTAATTATGTCGCTAACTCTCTCTGAAAACCAAATATGTACTTACCGTATTAAAAAAACTTTCAACTCGCGATCCCGTTTACGTAAATCGTGACACTAGTGAATCGCGGCGCGTCGTCCGCGCGTGTGTCCCATGCCGTAGTCGGCTTCGCACTGCCTGCTTCTGATAAAGACCACTGATAGCATCCCAG
This sequence comes from Polymixis flavicincta, assembly GCA_949987655.1. Classification (NCBI taxonomy): domain Eukaryota; kingdom Metazoa; phylum Arthropoda; class Insecta; order Lepidoptera; family Noctuidae; genus Polymixis; species Polymixis flavicincta. Next base: position 12,530,300 of record OX465182.1, on the reverse strand, counting down.
TATGTACCTTTATCTCTGTACGTACTATCATGGGAATAAACCTTCGGGAGGTTTTGCTCTTTGTTTTCTTCATTTTTCGTTTTCATTTCAGGAAATTGGACTGCATTCAGATGTTGAATTGTATATTTACAGAGATGGTATGTGGGTGTATGATGTTATTCCGATGTTCGTTAGTTATTTTTAATGAGTCTTTGTTTTTTTTTTTGTGGAAAATATTTCGTTTTGTAGTTAACATAGCATTTGAAATCCGATCTTCAGTTGGTTGAGTTACATAAATAAATAAGGTAACGCTTGATGTGGAGAAGATAAAAGTAAGTTCGTTAATGAGCGCCAGATATATAGCGTTTCATTCGAGGTCTTGCAGCTGGGCGCAGTTACAGTAGGTAAGATCTTTTCCTTTCATTTGTAACCTTCGGTAATGTTTAAAAACACCACACGTTGAACCCTTTAAGTATTCCTATTTGTATCCTAGTTCAATTGGTGAGTACGCTTGACGGGTTACTCATTGCATAATTTACACTGTGGGTAATTTATCATGCTTGACACGCACAAATACAGGTGTAGAATTTAATTTGACTGTTTGAACGTGTAACATACGAATAAATAGGTATCGTCTACCTAAGAATGTACATAATAATTCAAGTTTGTTTGCCCCGAAGGGTTAGGCAGAGTATAATATTAAAAATGTAAAACTTCAATCGCGCAAAAACGGCCGAACGGATTTTGATGAAATTTGGCACACAGGTATTATAATCTGGATTAAGACAACGGAAACTTTTTATCTTGGTAGTACGTTCCCGTGGGAAAATTTCCGACATTCCACGCGAGCAAAACCGCTAGCAAAAGCTAGTATAAAATAAAAGTACATAATGTTAGTCCATAATTTAAAAAAAAAAACCATACCTATTTTATTTAGTATCCCAATCATACCTCTTGTATACTAAAAGCAATTTCAGCGAGCATTACGAGGTGAAACGGCAAAATACTGATTCGACAATATTTGATCGTAAATAAATATCAAAGGTTTATGATCAAAATGGTAATTCGCAGCTTCAATATTTAAACAGCACGTCCTCATCGGAATATGGACTATAAAGGTGTCCCTTGGGAAGTGTCAACGAATATATTTGAGTGACATAATCACCGCGTTTGGCGGGTGAAAAGTTTCAGGTGTTCGATATTTATTCACGTAATAATATTGTTGTTGCGTTTCTTGTTTAATGGTTTATACACTTGTGGCTAAGTAATTACAGTCGCACGGGTCAATTGATCACGCTAAGCTACGTTTGCCACGGTTGGTCCGTGGATGGGTGACCATGTTTACACACCCAGACCCCAGCGTACCTCGGAAGCAGACTAAGCCGTTGGTCCCGGTTGTCATTCGCGGATCTTTGACAGCCGTTACGTGTCGTCAGAAGCCCGAAAGTCTAACAACCAGTCTTACCACGGAGTATCGTATTATTCAGTAACTGGGTAGTGGAAGTGAGATAGACAGTCGCGCCATACAGAATACTGGTATTCAGCTGAATCCGGTTAGACTGAAAGCTGAGCCTAACATAGTTGAGAAAAGGCTAGGCAGATGATTAATCCCAACAAAGGGTAATTGGTGTGAAAATCTGATAATGCTCTCAAGAATTCGCAAAAAACGTCATGAGAAGCACTATTGTTTTGCATTTGTTGCGCAGTGTGCTCCACTGTGCAGTTTATAAACACATCAATAATTTATTATTAGTAAATGCGAAAGTTAGTTTGTCTACGAGTCTGTTTGGATAGCAACTTGAGTAGATACCGATATCAAGAAGTACAAGACATTTTCCGGGAAAATTTTATACCGTTTACGCAGGTGAAGCCAACAGGCATTGCTTGTATAAAACTAAATATATGGAAATAGTTCGCTAACCAAACTTCTAACTTTTATTGAAGCAAAAACCCGTAAAAGAAATAAGTTATACAGCTTGACGCTGTATAGCCGCCGTAAAAGGGCTTAATTAGTAAGAGACAGGTTAGGTGACCATTTCAAACAAATGGCCACCCAGTACGGTTAGTATTTAGATGTCCAAGGTCTCTCCCAGATCAGCATAGAAATGGGTGGAGGTGTTCCAGATGTGGTTCTAATGTCACACTTTATTTAATTAACTGCGCTGGTTGGATTTAGTCCAGAAGTGGGACTCTGTCGTGTTTAGTGTATGACATCATTCATTTGCTAACTTATCTTCTGTGTTTGTATATATTTTGGTATCATCTTCTTCTTCTATGTAAGTATGTCCCAAACGAACAGAAACAATTGTGTTAGGTACTTACTAATTGTAAGGGGCTTGTGGCTAAGCTAATAACAAACGCACGGTTCGATCGATCAGGGTAAGCTACGCTAGCCGCGGTTGGTCCGTGGATGGGTGACCATCTTGACATACCAAGACTTCCGTGCCTCGGAAAGCACGTTAAGCCGTTGGTCTCGGCTGTCGTTCGTGGATTTATGACAGTCGTTACGGGTCGTCAGAAGCCCGAAAGTCTGACAACCAGTCTTGCCAAGAGGAATCGTGTAACCCAGTAACTAGGTTGGTGAGGTCAGATATGCAGTTGTTCCATGTAAAATACTGGTATTCAGTTGCATCCGGTAAACTGGAAGCCGACCCAAGGTAGGACTAATGTAGGATGCACGAGCCAGTCTTTGGTTTCTGCGGTGAAGAAAACCGTAGTAAAACAATTACGTGATGCTCTTGTGTTCTTCTGGGCACGCTCGTTCCATCATAGACCTCATCAGTCGCTTTCCATCAGGGCCCTAAAACTGTACGGGTACAATGATTCCCCGCGGAATCTTACTACTTTCAAACTACGTCAATATCGCGTCTTTTGGAAACCAATGTAACGGTAAGGAATCGAAATGTCATATTCTGTATGTTCTAAGACAATTTTTCGATATTATTAATACGATATTAGTAGATTTCGTGTGTGATTGACGTGGTTAGGAATAAGGAATCGTTAAGTGGTCATAGTGAATTCAGGCCCAGGTGTGATCGAGGTCAAGAGCAGGCTCATTTAGTAAAAAAAAAAAAGAAAAACGTAGTTGCTTCTAAATTCAAATTTCTATAAGAGTTTTACTTCACATTATGGCTAGGTATATGAGTTCGAGGCAAAAATGATCAGTCAGTTACAGGAATAGATTCGAATGGGACATAATGTACAGGTACGTACATAAGTACCTACTATGCAATCACCGTCGACCAATTAATTAACAAATGGACAGACAGTTTCCAACTGGTAAATATGTGTACACACCTACTACCTCACTATGTATTTAGTGAAGCAATGTTAATTTAATATGGTGATTGGTAGTTTGATTTAATAAACTAAAGTGTAGGTAAAGGTATGTAGTTACCCTCGGGAACTGGCGGTGTGAACATTAACGATATAAACTGGAGCTGTATTTTCTGTTGCAGTGCAATTAATAGTTATGGTTATTCTTCGTTGCTGATACTATAAGTAGGTATTAAACAGGAAGAATAATTTTTCCGAGTCTTTAATTACTGTAATCAATGCGTTTGTGTGCAAAATGGCTTTATTTTAGGGAGACTCATAAGTAACGAGCAGTCAGCGAGTACAAGAGAGTTGTAAGGTCGTGAGTTTGAATCCAAGTGGGCACTTTGTTTGTGTATTAAATTTCATCACCACAACTCTCAAAACGGTGATCATCGTGAGAAAACGGTCATAAAACCAAAAAGTTCAAATACATGTGATATTCACCAAACCGTAGGTACTGGGCCCGCATGATGGATTACGGCCCACTCTCTCTCATAGAGAGCGGGTCTGTGTCCCAACAGTGGGAACAGAATTGGTTTATAATGATTATGTATAAGTAACTGTGCACGTTTACGGACTTACTGACTGATTCATCGACAGTTATTTCTGCCTTCTAAATCCAAAATTAAAATGATCTTGGTAAAAAAATGATTGCCCGATCAATTAATAAAACATTATTCGTAACCATTTTAAACAGAAAAGCTTTCCTAATTGAGTGAAAGTGATCGAATCAGTTGCCAGCGCAAGAGGGTAGGTAATACACCGTGAACAAGACCGAACGATGCGATCTAATAGAATTTTTCATGAACCATTTACAATTTCGATCTTAATTCGAACGGGGTTAGACCCATGAAAAAATCTCTATTCATGATAAACTGAAATATATTCCAGATCACGTTTATTTCCATTTGATTCGAAGTGATAAAAACAGGCCTAAAATATCCCCGTTTTATGATGTAAGAGTATGAATAAAGTCTGAATAAATGAGGTTTATATTTATCTAGTATGATGAAATGTAAATAAATAAAAGGTACCTAAATTAATAAAGGTAGGCTCTGGTGGTATCAGTATACAAATAGCACTGCTCAATCACTGCCCACATACTGGTTTCCAGGAAAATCTACAATAATAGATAAATTAGGAAAAATGAGCAACGTAATCTGTCTACTAATGATATCATACACCGATCACCCAGTTGTGTCAAATGTAGTAATTATGAGCAATGATAGGATCTAAAAGCGCTCGTTAGGATCCCCCTTCATCCTACTCGTGCTGAATAGGAGGATGTAGTTTCCAGATGTATTCCAATAGCTTATGGAAATAATCTTCCATATTTTCCTTCTTTTACTATTTCACAATATAAGACAGAAAAAGCAGAAAAAATCGCATAAAACAAATGAAAAAATATAAATAAATTAAAGAGGAAAAATAATAAGTATGAGTGAAAAGTGCCAAAGTTTTGTCAGAATTTGTGTTTTATAGCCTAGTAGTTGTAAGTTTCATCATCATCATCATCATTTCAGCCGAAAGACGTCCACTGTTGGATATAGGCCTCCCCCAAGCTCCGCCACTTCGACCGGTTCTGTGCTTCCCGCATCCAGCGGACTCCTGCGGCCCTCACAAGGTCATCAGTCCACATTGTGGGAGGCTTTCCAACTTTACGTTGTAAGTTTACCTAAGAATAAATTACGTCAACTCTAATTAGCCTATACAGGTCTGCTGCATTAAACATACGCTCAGTACCTAACTAGCACTAACTACTTCCATGAAAGGTCAAAGAAGAAATTGCCATAATCGCTCGCGGCAGATTGATCACTAGTTTCTTGTACGCTTATTACTCATTTAACAATATTAGGTTAACAGTTCATCTAAAATGTTTATTTATACAACAATTGCTTTTTCAATATTTGTATGAGGCATTGAACTGTCATAATCTATAGTTTATTATCAATCATAACAACCCAAGAAGGCTGAAGACATTAATAATACCGTATATTATGGTCTTTTGCCCCATTATAAAAGGAAGGAGTTTCCGTAAAAGCTAATAAACGAACAAAATGCTACTTAATGCTAATAGTAATTAAGTCCTTATTTGGTGATTCAGATGTAGGTGACGAGAATTCAGATCCTTTTCAATATATTATTGAATCAGAATTTAATATTACAACGCTAGCACTAGGTTGTGCGGGTCAAGCAAAGCATAATGGATCTTGTACACACTAACACGGATCTTGTGATCGGGTCGTGTGGAAATTCCGCTAGTTACAATACTAACAATTTATTAAATGGGAAATTGTATGACGAAGCTCGATTGACCTGAACACAAATGAGAGAAGACAAAACAAAAGGAAAAGCCTTGTACTACGCAATAAGTCATAAATAATATGTAAATAATGCATGGTAAGAAGAAATTCATTTTGTTAAACATAGACGGAACGCCAAAATGATGTTGAGGGCGTTAAAATAGACCTCTGTTTACCTAATTGATGTATTTGTGGTAATAGCCAAAAAAATGGAATCACATACACATTATAGTAGAGACTTTCTTTTACATTCAAAGTCTAGAGTCAGTGGCGACCAATAATATGTGTTGATAATATACAGTTTCTAAGTAATAAAGCTATAATCTTCTCCCAGACTGTACAATAAAGACGATCATTAATGTGAGCGTAAGCGGATGGCGCGATGGCGTAGCGAGATTAATATTTATTAAATCACTGTATGTTAACAAGGTTGTGCGTGTCCTTCGCATGTAATTTCCCTCATCCACGTTAGAATATGCTTAGGTTCCACAACACAACAGATCTATTCAAAGTTTTTGCATATATGTAGGTACAACTGAAGTTGTGTCGAAATCTGTTGTCATGGTATGGCCATGTGATACGGAGGAATGAGGATAATGTCGTGAGGAAAGTATGAATATCGTCTCAATGGCTATAAGAGTATAAGACCAAAGAAATGATAGATGATCTGTGTGAATGATGATATGGTTAGAAAGGGGTGACTATTGAGATGACGACTAATAAGAAGAATGGAAGAAAAATACATGTTGCGCCAACCCCAAATAAATTGGGATAAGTATGAGCAGGAAAATTATAATGATGTTGGTAGATCTCAAGTTTTTCAAGCCATGCTTATGGGTTGAAGGTACAGATTTTTTTTCAGCCGAAAGACCTCCACTGCGAAACATAGGCCTCCCCAGGCTTCTCGACTTCGACCGGTTTTGTGCGTCCTACATCCAGCGGATTCCCGCGGCCTTCACAAGGTCATCGGTACACCTTGTGGAGGCCTTCCCACTCTACGTTTTACAGTCGCCACTCCAGAACCTTTCGGCCCCATCGGCCATCTGTTCTGCGAGCAATGTGCCCTACCCACTGCCACTTAAGTTCGGCAGGTCTTCGGGCTATGTCGGTTGCCTTGATCTTCGTGCGGATATTTTCATTCCTGATTCGAACGTGTAGCAAAAAAAAGCATTCAAATAGAATTAATGTACCTATTTCTCTGTGCCAGAATAATTAAGCATTTATATAAGTTCCACTGCATATTATTGCAGTTAGTTCACTCAAAAATATGTTAATTTGTGATCCGTTTCCTGGTTCGCTTTGTGCAATGCTAAATGATGTAACCCCATGTAATAAAATTTGTGGCTCCGCGAACACTTCACTACTGTTTTATAAGGATGCCAATGGTGTTGAAAGTGCTTTTTTATATTCTACACCATTATCGTACCTACTTACTCACAATTTATTGCAATCGGGTCACACACATCATTTTCATTGTTATTTTACATTCGTTCCGCAATTAACGGCTGGAGGCCGATCGACATATTAATATTCCTTGGTTTATGTTATGGATAACAACCAAAATAAAATTTTATTACGTGCTTTTATTATTTTTATTGGTACCGAGATTTATTATAAATATACTACAATGGGCAGTAGTAGGTTTTATATTTTGTGCGTGTAAGCAGTCTAACCACTTCATAGAGATTGTTCGAGTAGAGTCGCGTCGCACGTGTCTGCGGGAGTCTTCATGATTTATTTGAGTGCTTCGATTCAAAGTTTGAGTGCACTAGTTTATATATTTACTGTTTGTCGAAGTACCCACTTGCTTTCATTGGTTTTCAAAAGTTTTTAAAGTCACTTTCTTCCTCGAAGTTACCTTTCCATCGTAAAATCGTTTTTGAGTTTAATAGAATAATAGAGTTTTTATGGGATATCAAATTGACATAAATCCTTTTTATTTTTTAATTCCATACCAATTTTCCAATTTATGACTTTACCTTAAGATTTTTTGTAATCATTCTTGAATTCAGATCACTTGAAAATGTATAAACACACGATATGTACGAAAAAGTAAATGCATAAATATCAAACTACTTGGATAGAGTTTTTGAAACACCGCCAGCTCAGAGAACTTTACTTTTTTTTGGGTGGGTGGTGCTCCGCCCAAGCCGGGCAGACCTCCACCGTATGCTCCACCGTGTCCTCAGGGCGATCTGCGTGGATTCTTGATGGAAACACCCGGGCGTTTCCTGCCGCCTTATGCGAAACAGGAACCTCCCGAAACAGCTGTGTCCGGTGAGGACCTACGTCAGACGGAAGATGAGCCACTCCTCAAAGAGGGGACTTACCGCCGCAATCGTGGCGTGCCCAAGAGAACGTCTGTTTGTTACACAGATAGCGGAGGATCGTCCTACACACAGTTAACTTAGCCAATGTATACGTTAAATCGTACCGAGAGTTAGGTTACTACACGTGTGCTAGGAGCTTTGAGGAGTGCCACAGAGTATATAGTAAATGAAGTGCCTTTGCCGAAAAGCCTTCTCTTCGTTATCTGTGTGCGAAAAAAGCTAATAAATAAAAATTTAACTAGAGTAAGTGCAATAGTGGTAACTAACGCGAGTTACGAGATGTAGGTCTTAGGTTCAAACCCAGACAGGTACTTTACTTTGTGTAAATTATTTCATCACCACTGCTCTCAAAACGGTGAAGGAAAACATCGTGAGAAAACCGGCATGTCCTAGGACCAATTATTCGAAGATATGTGTGGATAAGGTAAGGCCCACTCCCTCTCATAGAGTGGGGGCCTGTATCCCAGCAGTGGGAACGTTATAGGCTGATTATGATGATGATGTTTATGCTAAACTGTTTTAGGGTGCAGTCCGAAGTGTGAATTAAACTACCTCGGTTTGTTGATTGCTGCTATGAAGAAAACTTCATTGCTCCTCGAATGCTGAATTGCTCATCAAAAATTCCGTTTCTGTTCCCTGCACCACATCTGCTATTTTTCTGATCCACAAAGGAATTCTGGCGGATGAATAGTAAGTAAATGGAGTACTCAATCTAACATAGATTGAGTACTCCATTTATTTACTATTCTTTTTGTATGCAAATGCCGGGCTGCGTACCTACTGCAACCTATACAAAAGCTCGTTCATGCATATTACATTCAGTCACTCTATCCCGGATCAATAGTTTACAATGAAAACGATTTTGACTCAAGATCCGTACTCCGTACTACTTCGCAAGACTGTTGTTCTTAGAGTACCGAATAATAAATAGGTCAATTTATTCCAAAGGAACTGTACGGAAATTGACTTTGCAGAATAAATGGCTACGTGCGAATTTTTGTCTAAACTCAAGTGCATTGTATTGCCCGGGCAATCTGTGTTGTGGGTAAAGTTGAATTGATTTATGATAGCAGAGCGTTGACAACGCCTGCACAGTGCGACACTTTACACTGTACGCTACAAACGCATTACCTAATGGCAGCGATTTATTACTCCATGTTATAAATGAGACCGCTGTGCATCAATTTTGGCTTTAAATAAGCTCTCGTTTGGCAGGTATGAAGCATATTGAGAGTTATGCACACAGAGTGAAAGACTGAAGCATGAAATACAGTATAGCTATAGTGATCTGTATACCTACATAGTTTGCCAGGGTTTGCGCGCAAACTTTGACGAACAAAATTACATTACGCAAAAACAAAAACTTCACAACAAGTTTTGTGAGGTAGCAGTCGGGGTGACTGAAATAAAAAAGGATGTTTTGTTTCCGAGCGGTGAATTTCCTCTGGTTCTTTTTGGCGGTTAGAAAATGTGAGGACATGCATCGTCAAAGGCTCAAGGGCCGTCATGTTTTTTATTTGACTTTAACTTAATTAGTTACTAGATGGGAATTATAAAATACTGCTATTGAGCTGCGTCCGGTTTGCTGGAAGCCAGCTCCAATAAAGTTGGGAAATGGCTAAGCAGACTGAGTTACTAGATAGATGTTCCTTCAGTATACGCATTTACAAAGTTTTGTAATATCTTGGCATAGGTACCTATATATTTTGCTTACACAAACGCATTTTCTTTTGACAAAAACTTCAAAAGCTTCTAAGCACCACCTACGCTGCAAGTGTAGGCGACGGCTATTGGACATCGAAATAGTTCAAAGGCGCGACCGAATAAAGAGCGTATAGAAAGAATCCGCCCACTTGATTCAACATATTTTTATTTATCAACTTGCGGTATATCCCATTTTGAGGCACTTTATGATGATACAAATGTACGTCTCTCTATCATATTTCGTCGGAGTGGGCTCCTAGTCTATTTAGTAACAATATTTATCAACTTGCGGTATATCCCATTTTGAGCCACTTTTTTTTTTTTTTTTTTTTTTCGTTTAGCCTACACTGTACCACTGAGCCACTTTATGATGGTACAAACCTACGTCTTCCTGACATATTTCGTTGGAGTGGGCTCCTAGTCTATTTATTTAGTAACAATATTTTTCAACACTACGGCTACCTATTTAATACGCCAACTTATTTACTAGGCGATATCAATAGAAAGTACCACTACTTCTTGATTGATGGTCAGACACCAGGACACCAGCTCTAAGTCAAAATTTATGGTGAGACACCAGGACACCAGCTCGAAGTCAAAATTTATGGTGAGAAAGGACACCTTGATGGTGAGACACCAGGACACCAGCTCAAAGTCAAAATTGATGGTGAGACACCAGGACACCAGCTCAAAGTCAAAATTTATGGTGAGACACCAGGACACCAGCTCAAAGTCAAAATTGATGGTGAGACACCAGGACACCAGCTCAAAGTCAAAATTGATGGTGAGACACCAGGCCACCAGCTCTAAGTCAAAATTTATGGTGAGACACCAGGACACCAGCTCAAAGTCAACATTGATGGTGAGACACCAGGACACCAGCTCAAAGTCAAAATTTATGGTGAGACACCAGGACACCAGCTCAAAGTCAACATTGATGGTGAGACACCAGGACACCAGCTCAAAGTCAAAATTGATGGTGAGACACCAGGACACCAGCTCAAAGTCAAAATTTATGGTGAGACACCAGGACACCAGCTCAAAGTCAAAATTGATGGTGAGACACCAGGACACCAGCTCTAAGTCAAAATTGATGGTGAGACATCAGGACACCAGCTCTAAGTCAAAATTGATGGTGAGACACCAGAAAACCAAATCTATAGTTTGAATGCATGGTGTGGAGTACCCACAGTTGGAGTATAGGTTTGTGTTTGAGCCAAGTTTAGATTTTGCACTACCTTCTTTCAGTAACAAAATTTAAAATTTTACACTGCTCCGATTCCTATTATTTTGTGTTGCATTTTAGAGTAGTAACAGCCACAGTTTTTCCAACGAGAAAACAATCCCATTTTCCGGGATGAAACCTCGTAAGTATGGTCTTTTTCCTACAAAACTATCTCTATGTAGAATTTCATCAAAATTGAGACTGTAGTTACTGTTACCCTTGTAAGCGTGCCAAATTGACAGACATTTTTATATTTGCATTTGAATTGATAAGTCTTTAGCATCGATTAAAATTTTATTCTTCTTCATAGATGAATTACTTTCTCACTACACTAATGCTTTGTAATAAATCCAGCGATGGCCATTGTAGTGACGTCATCTTTCATATAATGACGTCACGAACATCGATAACTGGAAGTGACGTTTACTTTCATGCCCAGTCATACGAGGAAATGGATTTTGTAGATAATGCTTTTACTAAATGCCATGTCGGTTCTACATGAATACTAAGAGTTATCGTAAAAGTTAACGTTTCGATGATACTCCGGCTATTTTAGTCTTGTCGAGGGTGTTAGGTATTAGATGAGAATTTAGGTATCATAAGACATTCATGACGAGGAAGATTTATAATCTTCAGCATTTCATGATCGAATTCAAAATAAAATAAATGTGCGCACTTTAAAATACATAAGCGGGTAGATACGGATTGAAAACATCAAATCAAAGGCTACGAATATGAATAATCCTGAGACCAGAGAGAACAGTCATATTCTGAAGGGTCTAAATTTAAATTCAGACCCTTTAGAATATGATTATTCAAATATAATTAAAATACTTAAATCAGTTAACACTTCCAGGGTCCATAGGTATCGAAATACTTACGCTATTGGAGCTTGGAAAAGTCAGACATGAAAAGGATTAAAATCCTCCCCTTTGTCTAAATCGACGACAGATTCACTCTCATGCAAAAACTTGAATATTTTATTATAATTCGTGCATTCTCTCGACACATTGCGACTTGTTTCAGTGTCTTCTCATTGGATTTTTATTGAATATTTCAAAAAATGTGAGACATTTCGTTTTATTGTGAAAGTGACGTCTCGTTAGTGTTGTGTATGACACTCAGGACACCGCTGAACTTACGGACAACGAAATGTAAGAGTTGTTTTTCAGTGTAATCTTTATTTGTTTGAATTTTAGACATTGAGGTGTGAACCTCAATGTCTAAAATGCATGATTTTGCTCTAACAATATTTGTTATTATTTTGCTACAACCAAAACTCATTTGTGATGTTAAAATTACATCTAAGCATGTTCACATTATATATCAGCAAACAATTTATTTGTATTTTTCTTCGATCAAGTATTTTTAGAACAGGCCTGCACTCAGAGAAAGTCCTTTGGTTGTGACTATTTAATTTATCCCTAAGCTGTGCTTGTTAGCCTGTACTGCTTTCTAGCTTTGCTGAGTTCCCCTGTTTGTGTTCAGGTGTCCAACTCAATGCAGTCGGATCTACAGCCAACCGAGGCTTCTTGAAATGAGAGCTTGGTAACTGCTCTGCGACTATCTACGGTGTAACACATATGACATGCTGCCCTTTCCAATATTTTACCATATTCATAGACTGTAGGGTGAAAATTATATCTGTTTGAGATATTCCTGTCATTGAACTCAGATCTTTGAACTCTCGGCCTCACGGTCGGACCTGTCCTAAAGCAGATTTGTGCCTTGCATTGATAAAAAATTGGAAGGAATGAAATATATACTCTGCACTTAAATTCAAAATAATTTTAATTTAATAGGTAGGTAAGCCAAGACAAAATATTATGGAAAAATTCTCGCATAAGATGCACTGAATCGGGTCATCCTGTAGGAATATGCTCGGATTGCAGAGATAGATCTATATCTATCCAGGAATTCAAACCGAGAGGCTGCATACAGACGTTGAGTAACTCCGTAATGAGAATTTTAATAATGGCTCCAATATACACGTCATAAAGTCGAGATTTTTTTTAAACGAAACAGTGTTCATTATTTCCAACTTGCTTTTACCCGCGACTTCGTTCGCGTGGAAGTTGTAAGACACCACAATTTACTGAAAATCAAGTTTCACCCGCGCCTCGTTGCCTGCCCCTCTCTTCATACACGACGAAAACAAAACACTATCCCATCCCGCCAGCAGAAACTTTTCACCCAGCATTTAAACCAAGAAAAATAAAAACTTTTTTCAAAAAAATTACAACCGACTTCCAAAGAAACACTACAAAGTGCAAAATAACTTTAATTTGGGAAGTCGGTGACTTTGGATGTGTATTTTAATTATTTGTCACCGCCTTCCGAAATTAAAGTTATTTTGCACTTTGTAGTGTTTCTTTGGAAGTCGGTTGTTATTTTTTTGAAAAAAGTTTTTATTTTTCACTTTTTAGTTATCTACCCCACACCAATTCGAAATTTCATCATCCTTGGGGTCAAAACAATACACATTTATGCGATAGCAACATTCGCGGTTGATTTGCTGTAATTTTTTGAAGAGTTCCGTTGTCTGTCTCCGAAACGCATCATCAGATCTATATGAAATTTCAATGGGACCATTTCGGAGTAAACCCCTTTCGAACAAAAAATAATTTTGCAAATCCGTCTATATACGACGGAGTTATGCCCGAACATACATAAAAAAAAAATATATATATAAACATGTCGAATTGATAACCTCCTTCTTTTTGAAGTCGGTTAAAAAAAACAAATTTCAACCCCGGTACCCTTACTTACCCACTCTTATGAAACTCGACGAAAACAAAACACAATCCCTTCACGCCGTGTTGGCCGGCTTATAACTATCTGATAATAGGTCTTTACCTATGAAATTGCCGTTTTGTATGAAAAAATTTAAACGAATTTTTTTCATGAATTTTTTATTTGTATTAATCGAAGTAATCACCCATGCAATCAATGCATCTTTGCCATCGCAGTGGCAGTTTATTGATGCCCTTCTTAAAGAAATCAGCTGGACGGGAGGCAACAAATTCTTCAAAGGCATTTTGTACTGCCTCTCGGGTATTACATTTTTTTCCCGCCAAGAAGTTATCCAAATTCTGGAAAAAGTAGTAGTCTGTAGGCGCAAGGTCTGGTGAGTAGGGCGGATGACGGAGAGCTTCCAACCCCAGTTCTTGCAACTTGGAGACCGTCTGCTGTGCAGTATGAGGTCGCGCGTTGTCGTGCAGGAGCAGCGGAGACGAGCGATTGACCAATGCTGGTTGGAGATGCGCCAGCTTCTCCATCATTGTGTTCAGTTCTTCACAGTACACATCTGCAGTAATGCTCACCCCGTTTGGTAAGAAGCTGTGATGAATCACACCGGCGCTAGACCACCAAACAGTGACCATCACTTTTCTAGGGGTAAGTTTTCGTTTAGGGCATTGTTTAGGTGCTGAACCAGGATCCAACCAACTTGCTGAGCGCTTACGGTTATCAAACAGAATCCATTTTTCATCGCAGGTAACAATGCGGTTCAAAATTCCTTCATTTGTGTGTCTGTTGAGCAGTGCAAGGCACGTCTCGACGCGTACTTCGCGCTGGCGATCATTGAGTTCGTGGGGCACCCATTTGTCAAGCTTTTTTACCTTGCCAATTTGACGCAAATGGACCAATATTGTTTTGACGCTAACGTCGAAAGCTGCTGCTAATTCAGCCGTAGATTGTGTATCATCAGCTTCCACAATCGCCTTTAATTCGTCATTGTCGACCAAAGTCTTCGGACGACCGCGAGGTTCATTTTTCAGGTCGAAATTTCCAGAACGGAAGCGAGCAAACCAATAACAGGTGGTGCGTTGGTTTGTAGTGTTAGCTCCGTAAACGTCGTTGATGTTGCGTGCCGCTTGTGCCGCGTTGCTGCCACGACGGTACTCATATTCCATAATTACTCGAATTTTTAACGTATCCATGATGACGAAAAAGATTGAAATGCGATGAAAATGTAACACTAATCAATAAAGAAATGACTACTTTTAGAAAAAAAAATCCATGTTTTTAAAATAAAATTAATTTGAAATTAGAATTCTTAGCCAAACAAAAATTATTTTGATTTGAAATGGCCAGTACTGCAGAACGGCAATTTCATAGGTAAAGACCTAATATTTTGTAATATTTCGTGTTTCTGTTCCACAAAAAGTTAGAAAATATCATGTAGTTACTCGTAATATTTTTATTTTATACCTAGGTACCTATTATAAATTTCACAAAAAATCAAATTGAAGGTAGGCAATTTTGGTATATACGCCCTCTTAAGAACTTTACCCAAATAGAAGAAAAGTTAGTAATGCAAAAACTGACTTAGAGTTTTAGGCTAGAACTAAAGTTAAATTGCGTTTTGTAATTAGACGAATAGAGTTTTAAGGTGCCTGTTTGTATAATTTCCATTAAGCTTTCCTGAAAATATGATTAAACACTCTAATATAACGAATACGCCTCTTATTGCGAACCTTAAATAATTTATATTTTGGGGTCCTAAAAAGTAACTGCGACCAATTTGGGTGTAGCTTTCACAATTCCCTATTAAAAGTCGCTTTTAATTGCAATATCAAAACACACTTTATAGATATTGAAGTTCTAACGTGTAGTTGGCTGAAATAATACACTGTAGAATAAGAGACTTGCTTTGTTTTCACGATGCTCATAAATTTAATAGTGTTCGAAGAGAATTGACGTCTTACAAACTGAAATCATAAACCAAGCTATAGATTGTGAGAGGTCTTGAGAAAGATAAGAATGCAAACGTGAACCGGTCCATCAAACCTTAACGCATGCATTACTGTCTTACAGTGGCGAAGAGTCAATACAAACCGATCCCCTGGGCTTGGCTTAACTTTAAGAAATCCCACCTCCGATCCACCATTCATTATTTCAAAGTACAAACAATAAATTTTTATGTTACTAAAATTTACTGAAAATCCAGTGCACGCAAAGAAAACTATAATTATATTCCGTACAAATCTCTCTGATTCCAACTCAATATGCGTGAAAGTGGAGCTTTACCCTCTGAGAAAACAAAGGTTGCATCACGCGTAGAGTGTTTTTTTTTTGTTTTGGAACCGCTTACCCTGGCCATTATTCAACCCCTCGCCACTGATGGTATCTTAAGTTTTAAAATAAGATCGAACGTATGCACGTCCTGTGTCCTTAGGTACGCATTTTCTCTTCTAAAACGGTTTACTAAGAAAAAGTAGGTACTTAAAACAAGCTAAAGTTCGCTTCGGTCGAGTATTAGACAATATTTGTTCTAGATCGATAGCGACGCTTCAAGTTGTCTAAAGCTCGGCAAACTACAACGCGAAAGGATCAAACTTTGCAATTACGTCACTGAACGAATTTCGTTTACAGCTGGAGAATTAAGCTTTTAGCTGTGATAGAAAGTCAAAGGTCTGTTTTGAAGATTCGCAACATTGTCTAGACAAAAATATCAAGAGCATTCAGGAGAATACATCACGCTTATGACGACATACATGTATAGAGAACCGTTTTTAGTACAATTTTTACTCCACCTGACATTCTACATGAAAATATCAATGAAGAAAGTAAAATAAGAAAGTTTACAGCAAAACTTTTGAAGTATATTAAAACTGTCTTTAAACTATGACAGTTGCAGTCCACGGTTAAATTGTGGACCTTTCTTGGCACTATCAAGCTCAACGATAAAATACAGTAACAAATTCTCATCGAGTTTGCAACACATGAATAAACAATTCTTTAGAAGAAGTGAATACGTAATTCGAAGGTGAGACCGCAAAACCTTAATTACTTTGAGTACAACCTCATTTTCTAAAGAAATCTTGAGATTTCTAGGTAACCCATTTATTCGATAAACATCTTTTTTTCATGAATTGCATAGAGACACAATGCTTAGTTGGAATGAGATGCTCCGTCCTCATTCCAACTAAGCATTGTGTTTCTATGCAATTCATCTTCATTCAGGGCCGCTTATTCCTTGATCCATTCTTATGAACAAAAGCAATGCATTTCATTAGTGCTGTCATTGTATCACATTCCTATCTTTTAGGCCCGTTTTACAGAACGTTACTCGATACTCTAAAAACTAACCAACTATAAAACTAGATTCAAGCCATTTGATTGGTTGAAACTAGTTTTAAGTAATGCTTGAGTATTGAGTGACGTTCTGTAATGCACCTTTTCTTTTCATAGAATAACTTTTTTTTACTTTTAAAACAATACTATCTTTAACTGTAGGTACAGACGCCAGCACATCAAGCTACTCCAATCTGTCAAATTTCTTTGATATATTTTCATCGTTATTACGTAAATATATAGTTCATGTTCAATTGTGAAAATTTGACAGTTTGGGGTAGTTTGATGTGCTGGCGTCTGTAAATATTATAAAAAAAAGTCACTCATAGCGGATTTTGATGCGGTTTTCACCTTCATTTAGAGAATTTATTCCAGGAGGTTTACGTGTAGGTAGGTTGTACAGTTGTACTACAGAACGCCACCTTCCACGATCCTTTTGCCTCGTTCACGTTCATACATCTGGTCATACACGCATGCTGGTAAGTACTACGCACCTGAGCTTACAGAATTCCAATAAGGTTAATACGTCCTCCTTGAGCGTCCTCTCGGCGTTTTAATATAATCATCAACATCATCATTTCAGCCGAAAGATGTCTACTACTGGACATAGGCCTACCCCAATGGGGGGGATTTGACATAATCGCCACGCTTAGCAGGCGGGGATGAGGCGCAGTATGATGGTAAAATGCATCGAGAACGCTGCTGCCTTTTCCCTAGTAAGTCCCTTAGTCGCCTCCTACGACACCCACGGGAAGGAATGGGGTGGTGCGATTCTTTACGTTCGGCACCACACTGAATACGTCGCACACAATACGTCAATATTAAACTTTAATATAATAATGAAGCAGGGGCGGGTCGATAGTTAGTTATAACACCTAAACTTCCAGTTATAGAAAACCTCATAGATCACGTTCTAAGATCCAGCCATATTAAATGCCATAATTCGCTGAAACATCCATAAATAAATTTACATAAACAGCTTAAGTGATTTATTTGTTGATCGGTGGGACCTCAGTGGAAGGTCAAAGACTTTATTTATGATCAATTTATTTCTATCTATCGTAGACTAGGATTTGCATGATCGTATAGTAAAGAGGATTATCCCTCATGATGCACTATTGATATTTGCAAACGCCTCGTAAAGTTTATGCTTTCATCAAAAATCACGTCTTGGAATGCATCTTCATATTCATGGCATGTCCTCCAACTGCAGAACAATATAATAGCAATAAAACACCAGCTGCGATATTAAAAATGAGTTTGTTTTTATTATTTTTGGCTGAAGAGGCTGCGAAAGTCTGGTGTAATAAAATTAAACTGTGAGTGATAAACTACTTTGTCTGAAGGTTACGACTTTCATAGTTTATCTATTAAGTGTTTGGCCCCAAGCAGCCATCTTCTGGCCACTTATTGCGTTAACACGTGCTTTGGGAATAATCAAGCTATTTTAAAGTATTAGGTACTGGTAGTGCACATTTGTTCTTATTCTATTGTTTCTTTTCAGAACTTCACATAAATCCGATAGAATAAAAACCTACACACACACCTACATTTTGGCAAATAAAGCATTACTTACTTACTTACAGTTTCCCTATTTTTCCAAATTTCTGTGAAACTTTTCCAAATTTTCTTTCCCTTAAAACTTTATACGGACTTAAACGAAAATTAAAAGAATGTAGCCAAATCGCTTACTAACGAACAGCACTTCTTTTTATTTATTTAGATAAATAGAAACATGTTCGGTGGATGGTAGAATTATTTCGAAAAATTTAATTAATACTGCCGCAGTTTGAAATAAAGTGTCGTCGAGTGGTCCGCAGTGGGTTGTGAACGACTCGAGCACGCGAGCCCTATTCGCCATATTAAATCCACTTACTGTCAGAATTGCAAGCTGACACACTGTCCACTAAAATGGAAAACGTAGGTAATGTCACTTAGCGTCTTCATCACGTGATGAAGACGCTAAGTGACATAACCTATGTTCTATTTTTGATGGTGCTAGGAGTGCTAACACAATGTTCTCGTGGAGCCATTCTATTCGTCACTAGGTATTTATTTGTTCAACAAATCCTACCCGAAGCAAGTACTACACATAGATATACAGGGGCAGCATTCTCCTGTGTGCGAATAAAAATTAACTTTAGTCTACAACATTGTGTTGTAATTTTGACTGATTTATTGCATCAACGAGTATCAATTTAGTGCTAATTTGAATTTAATGATTAATGCTGTGCACATGCTTCAGTAGCTGTTTGTGAGTCATAACGTTTCGGGTGTCGGTCCAAAGCGTTGCCAGAAGAATTAATTTTAAAAAATAGAGTAAAATATTGCCTCTCAGCTAAGCGTTTGTGGACTACGAAAAAGCTTTCGATTCGATCGAGACTTTGACTGTACTGCGGGGCCAGAATTACTATCGGTATATTGAGGTGCTGAACTGTTCGTGTGAATCGTCAAATCTGACTCGGCTGGGAAAAAGAAAGCTATGCAATATCTTCTCGTCCCACATATAGCAGTGTCTTGACTAGTGCCTGTTGCCAGGGATGAGCTACGGTAGTAATATGTGGTCGTTCACAACGGGCCTCCTTAAAAGGCTGTGCTTGGAGTCCGTAGGAAAACCAAGGTAAGCGACATTGGCACGGCAGGGTGGCCTATAGGGACGAAAGATTCTGGAGTTCCGCGTAACTGAAGACGTTGTAGCGTTGGAAGGGCGCAAGGCCACAAGGTGTACCGATGATCTAATGAAGGCTGCCTGAATCCTCTGGATGCGAGAAGCACATAACCGATTGAAGTGGCGGTCCTTAGGGGAGGCCTAATTATGTCCGGAAGTGGACGTTTTTCGGCTGAAACGATGACGATGAAACGGCTGCTGCTGGATTCAGGCCAGCCGGCCAATAGGAGCGATATTGTTCGATCCTGCGCTGCCTTCAGATCATATTATGTTTCTTCTCATTTCTTCATAAAAATGGGGTCAATTTTGCTTGCTAAACTCTTAAGTCCGCAAGTCCCATTTAGTTGTCTGTTGCAGAAACGGCTTAATTACGAAGGTACCAATAGACCCGCTTGCTGGTAACTTGCTGTCGTGAGGACCCAGTGCTGGCTTAATGACATCATTCAGACAACTTGCCCAGTTATATTTTAATACTTTTAACTATGTTGGATGTGCTCTATTAATAGTTTTACGTTAAAAGTATATAGTGTAGGACGGGATAGAGATTTTCACTAAAGGAGTCGAATAAGAGAGATCATCTTTCTCCAGAATTAAGTATGATAAGACTAAAAAAAAACAGCATAAGAAGCGTCTATTAGAAGGGGGACCAGTGGAAACAGTGGTGGCCAAGTGATGACGGCCCCGACTTACGAGTTGGAGGTCGTGGATTCATACCCAGGTAGGCGCTTTAATATGTGTAAATAATTTTGTAACCACTGCTCTCAAAACGGTGAAAGAAAACATCGTTAGGAAAACGCTATGTCCTAGAACCAAAAAAATCGAATGCATGTGACATCTACCAACTGTGATAGTTAACATTCCCTCTCGTGGATATTGTGTTCCAGCAGTGGGAACATTATTTGCTCAACACAGCAAAAAGCATTTTTTTCTTTAAGGACGCGTCTAACTTCCACTAGCCAATACGAAAAGCCTAGGTACAGACGCCAGCACATCAAGCTACCCCAAACTGTCACATTTTCCCAATTGAACATGAACATGACTGTTATGTAATAAAGATAAAATCTATCAAAGAAATTTGACTTGTTGGGGTAGCTTGATGTGCTGACGTCTGTACATTCCGTAGTATTGAACCCCGTAGCCCCGCTGTCTAGTGTTATACCACTAATGGTAGTATAAATAGAGGAGTCGAGTATTGAATTATTGCGCTACTCAGCCACGTAGGTACTTGTAGCGATTAACGGTAAGTGGCCGTTTGTTACTCTTGGTTTATCATTTTTTTTTTTTCATATTTTTTGCTATGTAGGTAGTTGGTTATGGTTGGTAATGCGGCAGGTCTAAGGTGCTTTGATCATTTGTTTTTTTTTTGCTGGTGAATGTCGTGAAAGATGACTAGATTTTTTTAGTAGGAACACGTTTTTAATGATCAGAACCGTCCCTTTCTGGCCTAATTGTAGGGCCTGTATAGTAGATCATACGATGAGCGTCTTTACATCACTCCAAAAAAGGTCGTAGCTGAAAAACAGCGCTGTTGATAATAGGTCCGTCCGAAGTCACAGCATTTTGCTAAGCAACTACCTGTTCTTGCACAGGTGCGACGCACGACTTGGTTGATATTATTTGTGGTTTGGTTGAAATAAAAGTAGTCACTAATGCACTCTGCTATCGGAATTTTGTTTTTGTTTATTATTTTAATAATTGTATTTGTCGTAATACATTTGTCTACAGTCGGTCCCAAGCCTTGAATGACATAATCAGTCAATGGACAATATTGTGAAAATTTTCGACTTGAATACGGGGCTTTTGTCCACATTGTATGTGTGCATTTTATGTTTCTTAGTTTATTTTATTTTTTGTAATGTGTGTTTTGTTTGTGCAGAATAAACATTTCTTCTTTATTTTCTTCTTTCTTTCTAAAAGTTTACAAGCATCCACGAACAAAGAAAAAAATTGTTCATCGAAGTTAAAATAAAAGTCATCAAGTAACGAACATAAACCACCTGGGCCTGCTGGCTGGTAACAGAAATGATTCTGTCTCCATTAAAGCTTTTCAATTTTCTTTTCTTCCGGCTAAATGGCTACGTTATTATTTTTTTGGATAGGCATGGCCGATGAATAATAATTATAATTTTACTGCCTTCTTCTACCTGCTATTAATTTTGTTAAGGTCAAATTTCTTGGCTTTTACAAAGAATTTATAAGCGGAAACAGATACCTACTTTATTTTTTTTATGAAAATATTTCTAAGAACTACTTAAAGTTTCGAATTTATTTCAAATAGGCACATAAAAGGCACTTTTGTATTAATTTAGAATTGATTCTACTTGCCCCCTCCAAAAGGTACTCGTAGTTTCTTATAGAGACGAATGGGCAAGAAACTCAGTTAAACTTGACATTGTTTCATTGAATTATTCCAAGAACCCTTCATTGTTACAGCAAAGATAAATGAAAAACTTCATAACCGCAGGACTATTTGTTAAGAGTTCTATATTATTATACCATTTTAAGTTAAACGAATTAGCTAAGAATTTAATTTCATAAGGTTTTATTTCAAATTATATCCTAACAAATACCTGCCCTAATTCCAAAGTAGAATATAAAGGAGATAATATTTACTCAGATAGAAATTAACGTTGTGAAAAGATATTAAAACCTCCACGCTTAAGTGGGGAACGCTTCTTGAGAAATTGAATTAAACGGCTCCACGCAAGATACTTACTTAGTGGTCCTCCGTTTCTTGACCTTAATACACTAATGTGACTGCAAACCGGACGGCAAAATATATGAGTCTTTCGATTCCTTGTTTTGGTCTTTGGTGTATACCAAATACCTTCTAGCCATACGTCATTGAATTGCACTCACCAATGATTTACGAATAAACGACATAAGTTGCTACCCCATATTGCCAAATTGATAAAAGCCACACGGGTCGATCGAAGGTTAACCTTGCTGCGGTCGGTTCGTGGATGGGTGACCATTCATTACATATCAATAATAATAGACCCCTCCGTGTCTTGGAACGCAGGATAAACTATTGGTCCCGGCTTTCATTCGTAAGATTTTTGACAATTTGTTACCCAGTAACAGGGCTGTAAGTGTCAGCCAGGCAGACAATAAATGTAAAATAATGGTATGCATCCGGTTAGATTGGAAGCCGACCTCAACATAGTTGCGATAAGGCTAGGCAGATTTATATATTGCCAACTAATTGCTCATTCCATTCTATGTTTATCGACTGTTTCCCTTATAAATGCAATTCACCCGAAAATAAACAATTTCTTTCATGGTTTTGTAACAACAAATTGATTTTACCCAAAAAATACAACACAGCGCTTGAAAAATAATAACAGGGCGCGAATGTCCAAATACTTTAGGTTCGCCTATCTTGTTTACACATCAAATTGAGCGTCTGTACCCAAGGTATCGCTTTCTGATTTCCTTTATAACATTTTGCTGCCAAGTGGTGAATTTAATACACAAAATAAACTAGTCTAAAAGGTGTGCTGTAGTCATAACGAGAGTTCATTCTAAGGTTTAATTCACTGAACTGGTATTTATAGACGAATGAGATAGAGTTTAAACAACTTAATTTCAGAATATGAAGATAATAAACGAACAATTTTGGGGTTTAAACAGGTTGAATCGTTTTCACTTTCAGACCTTGTCCAGAATTAGTTAGAATTACAGTTGTTTATTGAAATATCCAGATTGTATTTAGCAATCCCCTCACTCATAAACAGAAGTTTGGAAATCATGCTCGTAAACATTTTATTGGTTTTCATCGATCGCGCCATTGTAAATTTCCATTTGGTGTTTATTTAGGATCAATCCACGCGAAAGACTTTTCGTAGCGTGCGACGAAATTGGCTACCAAGTGAAAAACGAAAGTTTATTTAGGTTTTTACAGTCGTGATTTAATGCTTAGCTACGGGTGCATTTAATTGGATTTGCACATTACTAGACATCTTTATGCCTTTACAGTTACAATCAATGCAATTCATCTCAGTGTATTTTTTTCATATTTTAAAGGACGCCTAATTGTAACAACAATTTACTTTGCAAAATAAAACAATAGCTCTTATACTATCCCTGTATTTAAATAAAAAGAACATCGCTATTCTGAACCCACGACTTTTCTTCCTTTCAGAAGCAAGTTTGTCTCCTTCCTAAAACACATACGGCACGTCTGTGATTCAATGGTCGGCACTCTCGTGCATACCAACTAATCTGCACGAAATGTGGAACAATTGGATTCGGGGTTCAGTTAACTGGTACCAGAACGCGTTTTCCTTATAGACGTGTTATGGCGACCCAGTTTCCACTAAGTGCAAACCTTTTACACGTAGAGTTTACCTGTCAGAAGTTCGATGAAACGTTTATAGTGACTAAAGATAGTTTTTCTCTTTAACGATACAATTTTTTCTAAAATATTTTATTATATTCTAACTCAAACTCAAAGCATTTATTTCAACTAAACCATTTATTTACAGGCTCTTTTGAAGTATCAAGGCGTCGGCCAGTTAAAAATATTAAGCTAGTTGCCCATTCCAAAGCGTAGTCAGTACCTTTACATGGAGAAAAACGAAAAAGAAACTCCATGGCCAGCCTTTCTGCCAGGGGTGCGGGTTTGTTCGAAAGAGACACCACAGCCCCTGGCATACGGGCTACTGAAGGAACACGGGTGGGTTTTAGTCAGTAAAAGTCTGACACGCCTTCCTGCTCCACCCAGAGCGGGAGAAGTTATTTGATGATTTCCCAACCAAAAAAAAAAAAAAAAATGGCCAGCCTTTTAAATTATAATTATTGTTACAAAAATATTCGTTACCTCATTAATGTTAACTTTATAATTATATGTGAGAACGATGTAAGAAAGACATATGTTGCGTTAAAAGCGTTGTAGGTACCGCAAATTTAAGGAACAAAAACAAATTGATTTAAAATAAGCCATGGCAGCTAAGAGATGACCAGTCCCAACTGACACCGTCCATTCACGAACATAGCTTGGTTCAAGCACATATTTTATTTCTTTTGTACATTTTTATTCTTAGTTATTGGTTTTGCACAAACACGATTAGGCACTTCTGTACCTACGTGCAAATAATTAACAATAGTGTAGATATCATAATCAAGAAGACTTGCTTGCTTTTATAACAACAACACATAATCTAATAACTGATTTCCTAATTGAGGTTTCCTGTACAAAAGTCTGAGTAGAAAATAAAAAAATTAAAGTAAATTAACCTTTCTAACAATAGTCCGAATAATACGCGATGCTAAGCGATATTGTTTATAAATTCCCTTTGTCCGTTTTAGTGAATTGCCCTCAATCTGACAGACGAACATTGTTCAAACTATAGAAGCTATCAAGCTGATTGGTCAATTTCAGTATGGCTGTTGTCGTTTCACGATTATACAGTTTGTCTGATCCCATCGTGAAATCTCGATACATCGTGCTAAATAGTGTAATTATTAATTTTGATTGTGTTATGGATTTTAATATAAAATTGCTCTATAAAATCGAGGTGGTGCACAATTCAATACGACACTACTTAAAAAGTTTATCAACATCATTATTATCTGCCTAGCCAGTTCCCCAACTTTCTTGCGGTCGTCTTCCAGTCTAACCGGTTGCAGCTGAGTACCAGTATGAAATGATCTAACCTCCAAAATTACTGGGTAATACGTAACGACTTGAAAAGACTGGAGAGTTTCGGGAATCTGACGACCCGTAACGACTGTCTAAGATACACGAATGACAGCCGGGACCATCGTCTTAACGTGCTTTCCGAGGCACTTGTTAAAAAGTTTTTATTTTGAATTTATCCGTCCCTTAAGGTCCACATTTTTCCCATACAAACTTCGGGAGTGTATTACTCCGCTGTTCGAGAATGTACAGACGCCAGCACATCAAGCTACCCCAAACTGTCATTTTTTTCCCAAAAATTGAAAATCTATCATAGAAGTTTGACAGATTGGGGTAGTTTGATGTGCTTTCGTCTGTATATCAAAAATTAAACATGGAATGGTTTGGTCTCATTTTTAATATTGTAAAATTAAAAACCATTAAAAGTTAGGAGCCAACAAAGATTAGTTTTTCTTGCTAATTTAACCTAACTTTGGGCGTGTCTAAGTAATAAAAAAGTGTAAAATCTCCAAAACTAAGTCAATGCCGACAAAGTTCAATTATCGAAAAGTTCAATTAACTTTATTGGTCATTGATTTATGCAGTGATTTTTTTATAAAACCCGATCTTCCGAAGGACTTTTCTTAATTTTTTACGCGCCTGTTTTACTATAACTGATCCTGCAGCTCACTCAATAATGTTGTGGGTGTAGACTAAAGTCTAACTGCTCATCAGGGGTACTACCTCTGTCGGACACGAAGCCTGGTGAGACAGCATGCTTTTCAGCCAGGCCCACCAGTGAGTTCGAGCCCGCGACAAGCTTCCCCGAGGGAAAGTTTTATTTTAGTACTAAGAGTTTGACTAGTAAAATTAGGTAAATATCTACAGATAGAGCACGGAAATTCCACAAATCACTAGCCAATCATATTCAGGTCAGACACTATTGTTTTCGTATTTGTATTGATCCCAATCTTTTTTCTACAATACTACTGCAAAAACAGATTGGAAACTTCGTATGTACAACATCGCCATAAGTTAAAAGAAGCTGAAAAAAAGCAATAGTTTTTGTCCGTAAATCGGATTTCGCGACATCGCTCCAGACCGAGACAGACGGCATCGAGATAAAGTATGTCGTTTTGTGGAAAACCCGTCCTAAATATAGGCGCGAGATTATTTCTGAAGCGTCGTGTCGCGCGCCGCCGTGCGCCCGTCCAATACCAATCTAAACACATTACCGACACACCGCCCAAACTTTGAACGTTTATTACGACAATGGTTTAAAACACTGATTAACTGTAAAGTTTTACGTAATTACAGTGTTAGTACGTAAACTGTAAACTCATTTACTTTTATAGACTATAAAGTTCGTGCTAACGCGGAAATGTGATACGTTGCCACTGTTGTGTTGTGATAATTCGTGAAAATGTTTATTTTAATATGATGTGGTTGTGACATGTTTTCTGTAAGAAATATGTATATGTTGATTTCGTTGGTCTTGGTATTGTTATCACAATGTGTTTTAGGACAGGAAGAGAAAGAAGGACCTATCATCGGTTAGTTTCAAACTTATTGTTCTATTTATTAGTGGTTGAGATATCTAACCTATTGAATTAGCTAGGTTGAAATTGTGTCAATTTGTAAATTCTCGTAAGTTCCATGCGTTTTCTTTCTTTTATCATTGTTCGTAGCACATGGTGAACAAAATATGTACTTACAAATAGGCACTGCATTGTATTACCAATAATACAATGCAGGTACCTGTGCCCTACATTTTTTTTTCGTGTTTGTGTTGACAACTACTTGCAACTTGTGGACTTCAGCTGAAAATCAGCGTCAGGTGGTACACCTTGTGTTGCAATTTAACATTAAACTGGACCCTTTTGGCATTATTTCATCATTGTTTTCTTTTTTTATAGGTTTACGGCGAATTATTTTTTTACTGTAATGCCAATAAACCCATTTTTCTTTCTTTTATTTCTACTTAGATGGTTTTTATAAATCCAGAAATAGATTTTTAAAGTACCTTGCTATATAGCATACTGCCAGTCTTTTTACACATGCAGTCTGTGGGTCAGGTATACGCTAAGGGCATACAACGCCCTGCGTGTCCAATGTAATAATGTGTTTTTTTTTTTTTTTTTTGGGTGGGAAATCATCAAATAACTTCTCCCGCTCTGGGTGGAGCAGGAGGGCGTGTCAGACTTTTACTGACTAAAACCCACCCGTGTTCCTTCAGTAGCCCGTATGCCAGGGGCTGTGGTATCTCTTTCAAACGAACCCGCACCCCTGACAGGCATCGGCCCTTGCAGGCCCCATCATTTTTGTGCTGACATCTCTTTGAGGCGCGCGTGGAACACAACGCGCCGTCGACTTGGGCTTGGTCCTTACCAGACAGCGAGCTACCCATTACTCGCCGTCCGCAAGCCCATGCCTACGGTGGCCGGAAATCGGCCTGGGATTCCCGACGCCCAGGGCGTCTCCGTATCCTGCGGCGGCTGGGGTCGCGAGGGCGCATATGCTGCCTCTCCCTCACGTGCGCCGCCTCCCTCTTCGCGAGCATCACTGCTTCGCTGAAGGAGGTGACGGCTCCCCATGCCCTCTCGCTCCGTACCATGGCCTGGACCAGGGCCGGACGCGAGAGATCGCCGCCGCCGATCGCCTCCACGAGGACACGGCGGTGCTCCGCCCAAGCAGGGCAGACCGCCACCGTGTGCTCCACCGTGTCCTCAGGGCGATCTTCGCAGTGGAAACACCCGGGCGTTTCCTCCCGCCCTATCCGAAACAGGAACCTCCCGAAACAACCGTGTCCGGTGAGGACCTGCGTCAGGCGGAAGGTGAGGACGCCATGCCGCCTCTCAAACCACTCCTCAAAGAGGGGACTTACCGCCGCAATCGTGGCGTGCCCAGCACTGGGTTGCGACAATCGCTCTCTCCATGTCACCATGAGATCCCGCCGGAGCTCTGTCCGCTGTGCCGCGATTTGCTGCGGCAGCGGACTTACGCCCCGGCGTTTGGCCTCCTCGCGCCACTCCCATATTTGCGCGAGGACCTTTGCCTCCAGATCCCATGGCGGTAATCCGGCAAGGAGGCCCGCCGCCTCGCCGGAGATCGTGCGATATCCCCGGATCATCCTGATCGCCATGACCCTATGGGACGCCCTCAACCGGCGAGCTGGTTGGCGCCTCAATGTAGGCGCCCACACCGGCGCCCCGTATAGGGCCATGGACCGCACGATCCCCGATGTAATAATGTGTTCAGGGTGCTGTTGGGTCTACCACGCTTTTTGTACGGATGTTTTCATGCCATTATGCGGAAACGGTGCGCTTCTATTCTCGGTAGGATACGTGCTAGCCCCCACAGCACCCTGAGTGTATTGTGTGATAGGTGGAACAGCCCCATGCTGGCTCACTGGATACGGCTGCACACGTAGGTGTCAGTCGTTTCAATTTTGTAAATAGAATTTTACTAACATTAGGTTAAGACTTTATCTAATAACATATGGATTTTGATCTGAAATAAAATATGTATTATTTATTATTATTATATAATTATTAGAAGTCCTTTTATAACGTTCCATAAAAAAGTGTTATAAAAATGCAGGTAATTTCTATGTTTCAGGAGGAATATTTTACAAAGACTCCGATGACATGAAAGTGGCGCTGGAAGTGAGCGCCAAAAGTTTTAATTTCAGGACCTCCATAAAGGAAGTGTCTGTAAGAGGAGAAGTTCTGGAAATAAGCAAATATGTATGCCAACTGGCGGAGGTAGGTACAAACTACAATGTATTTGTTATTTGTGGAAAAAACAACCAATAATACAACTTTCTGTGCTGTACCAAACATAAAATACCAACTTACGAGCATAATAAACACGGCAAAAAAAATAGTTGGTTTACACACATGAGAAGAACGCAGATGACAATTTTTCCGTTTAATCCTTGCAGAAGCGATATGAATCAGCCGAAAAGCAAAGTAAAATTAATTGTCATTAAAATTCATTGAAATGACTTCATCTGATCATTTCAATTTGAATTTACTCGCGTGGAAGACAAATGTGATCCTGCGATTGATATGGATTTCTTTTTTTAATTTTCTTTTGCTTCTATCTCTTCAGTTTTGTTCATTGATCTGACTGTAAAACGCAACTTTTTTACGACTTTTTCCAATTGTTCTTTTCTTTTTCATTGCCCACCTATTTTACATGGTTTGGTATTATTCGGGTTCAGAACGGCAAACTTTCTTTGTGTTCATCTTAGATTCAAATTGAATTTCGTCTTCAGTGAAAAATGAATGTTACGATTTAACGATCTCTTATAAAGTTTCTTCGAAAGGGGTTTTGTTTTATTTAAAACTAGCTTCGCCCCGAGGTTTCACTCGCATAAGCTTCGATATCGTGGGACTAGGGATGAAAAGTTTCCTATGTCCTAATTCAGGTTTACCCTTGTAAATCCTTTCAACCAGTTTAGCGTGAAAGCGTAACTAACAAACATACCAAAATACAAAAAAGAAAGTTTACACAATTTTGTGTTTTTTTAAGTATGCAGATTTATCTATATAACACAAGTTAACGAAGATTTTCCTAAATATTAGATACCTAGTAACATTAAATCACAAAAAAACAAAATTAAAACAGTGTTTCTAGTGCATTCATAATTTCACCTTTCCGGGAACATTAGGAGCGAAAATTCAAAGAAATAGGATTATGGCGGCACTCTTAGACCCGAGTTCACCAACTACAACATAACCACTGATTACGTAACCGTCTTGTTAGTATTAAACATGTGTTTTAACAAACAGCGTTTTTTTCGAGTTCACTATTCAATTCTACCCAACGGTTAAATAACCGAACGTTTTTGAATGAGTGAGTCGAAAATGGCCGAATGATCGAATGGTTTAACATTTTTTGTAAAAGACGCTACGACAAATGCCGAAAAAAATGGGGTCGGAAGCACCTGGCTGACAAATTTAATGCTTTCGGTCAGTGAACGAAAATAAACATTTCGTTCACTGCTTTCGGCACTCACTGCAAACGTACTTGGCTATTCAAACTTCTTTTCAATTAAATCAAGTAATTCCAGAGCACTCCCTACGTTTGTATGTACGAAATCTCGTACCAAAAGCTTTCTCGTCATATTCCTCGAATTTATTGTGACGTGTTGGAATACACGGGGAGTGTGCAAAATTATATATTATCTTCAAAATCATCTAACACATTATCTTCTTCAAAGAATAAGTAACACAAAGCGTCTTGAATTTCTAACTAAAAGTGATTTCTTGGCTATTCAAACTTCTTTTCAATTAAATCAAGTAATTCCAGAGCACTCTCTACGTTTGTATGTACGAAATCTCGTACCAAAAGCTTTTTCGTCATATACCTCGAAATTATTGTGACGTGTTGGAATATACGGGGAGTGTGCAAAATTATATATTATCTTCAAAATCATCTAACACATTAGCTTCTTCAAAGAATAAGTAACTCAGAGCGTCTTGAATTTGTAACTAAAAGTGATTCACAATGCAAAACTTCAAATCAGAAAGCATAAACCAACGGTTAAACTGAGTTGGCCACGTCGTTTAAGCTAACCATCCGATTACAGTACGTAACCAATGGTTAGTGCTTGGTGAACAGCAAAATATTGTTAATCAGCCGGTTATGGCTTAACCGGCTGTTTTAAAATTAACCATGCGTTGGTGAACTCGGGTCTTAGGCTATTATTATAATTGCAGGAAAGGAAAAAAAACATCTTGAACAGAAAAAGTTCCCTGTCTTTTCCGTTATGTTGATTAGTCTGTTTCGTTTGATTGTATTCAGTCCAAAGGCTTTGGTTCCATTATATTCTGACATGACTTCTTAGTTCAATTGACTCTTTAAATGTTCCGTATTCAAAAATGTAACCGAAATAAAAATATAAGTAGCAACTTTTTTAAAGGAGATCTGTCAAGTTTCATACAAAGTTGGGCCCAAAACCCAAAGCGTTAGCGAAAAAAAATGTTTTGCCCTGGTCGGGGAGGTACTCTTTATCATGTTTCCACAGCACAGAATCTCTACGACCATTCCTTCTTACTTTGGATGTTGGGCCCAATATGGCTGATCTCCTTTAAGAAAATAATATCTTCCATTCCAAACAATCTGCTTGAAAACATGGAAGTTTCTTTTGAACAAACAAATTTGTCTATCTAAATTCCAGGAAGGCGTGATCGGCATCATAGATGGAACAGGCGGACGAGCCAGCGAGAGCATCCAGGCACTATGTGACATGCTAGAACTGCCCCATGTCAGTATACAGCACAACGACCTCTGTAATGATGAATGGTCCATTCTGAACATGTACCCCAGCCCTTCTGCTTATAATATGGTAAGGTGTTACATTTTTTTTTTAGGTTATATTTAGGTATTTATTTAAAATATCTTAATAATATTTCCAAAGTTCTAATATGCATAGATTCAGAAGTTCCATCAAAAGTTTCGTCTTATTTAACAATACAACATTGGTCCAGCAATTTTACAACTGCACCTTTAGAAACCTGCCGCCGCAGGATACGGAGACGCCCTGGGTGTCGGGAATCCCAGGCCGATTTCCGGCCACCGTAGGCATGGGCTTGCGGACGGCGAGTAATGGGTAGCTCGCTGTCCGGTAAGGACCAAGCCCAAGTCGACGGCGCGTTGTGTTCCACGCGCGCCTCAAAGAGATGTCAGCACAAAAAGTGATGGGACCCGCAAGGGTCCATGCCTGCCAGGGGTGCGGGTTTGTTCGAAAGAGACACCACAGCCCCTGGCATACGGGCTACTGAAGGAACACGGGTGGGTTTTAGTCAGTAAAAGTCTGACACGCCCTCCTGCTCCACCCAGAGCGGGAGAAGTTATTTGATGACTTCCCACCCAAAAAAAAAAAAAACCTTTAGAAACCTGAAACATTTTCAGAATTTTACAGCAATTGGATATATGGATATTAATTTTTTTTAAACATTTTCGACCTTTTTTCATTATCATTAATGTACTAACTGGCCATTCGAGGTTCAAAAAATCACGAGATGCCATTATGCAATTTTTCTTCTTTTTTTTTCTTTCTTTTAACGTAATGGCTTTTCGTTTTATTTTTTGTTAGAAAGTTGCCTGTATTTTGAATAATAATTTAATGTAACCTTTTTACTTCGACACGTAATGTTTGAAGAATCACGTATGACTGCTGGCCATTTATTTTAATACTAAAGCCATTTGATACTTTCCTTTTAATTTAGGTATTCCACGAAAAATTAATTTATGTATGTGTAACTAGCTAGCAAAACAGCTTTTGTTCAAAAAAACAGCTTTTGTTCAAAAATCTCATTAAAAACAGAATAAACAGCTTTTGTTCAAAAATCTCATTAAAATTCGCATTAATTCGTAAAATAGATATGTTATGCCATTAAAATGAAATATTTTTAGGCTTAAAAATAAAATAAAAGCACAACGAAAGTAAAATACGGGACAGTGTGATATTTAGGAGATTTATTCTGTGGACGCGTTTTCTGCCTCGATTATAGAAGTTCTCGTGATTTTTTCACACAGATCAAAAAGGTACCTATTGTTTTGTGTCTTTTATTGGGTGAGTATAGTTTGAGTATCGTTATCGTCGCACATAAGATACAAAATCCTATGCTACAAGTACTTACGCCGCTGAAATACTGAGTTTGAAAAACAATAACTAATTTATTCTTGTATCTCGTGTGAAATGATAGCCAGCAGCTGTTTTATGTTGATATTCGCTTCTCTGTTCGTTCGAAATCGTGACTTTGGAAGCTTTGCCTTTTAATACAAAACGGAAAGCGGTGTTTTCAACTATATCTTAGGCTATGGGTTTTTTATTAAGGTGGATGTGCTACGGTTGCCCGCGAAATTCAAATTATCTTACGGTTTTAACAATTTGCGGAGGGGTAATCTGACAGTTCATTTTGACAGTTATATAACATTCACTGCGTTGTTTACGTTGTTGAGCGGACGAATTATACAAACATATGAAGCATTAACAATAAACTTCAAAATTATTCAGATTCTTATTAATAGTGCGTTACGCAATTAGGTTGCAGGTCAGGTGTCACTTAAATGTTGATTACCTAAATTAAGAAATGCAGCCCTAACAAATATGGCTTTACCTTAATATCTTACCTCTTTTTTAATATGATTATGATTGACTATATATGAAAAACTTATTCAATGAGATGATTTTAATGATTAAAGTTCTGTAAATAAATACGTGCTACGGTCACGAATGATATTTAAATAAAGAAAGAAAAGGTATAAGTGACTCGCACACACAATTGTACAAAAATTATAAAACAAACTTGGAAGTAAAAAAATAAAACAGAAAGACCTGCACGAGGCCAAAAGGCTCCTGCCTCAGCATGATGAAAGTGTCACAGCGCTGGTATTCTAGGTGGTATTAAATCAATATAAAACCTAAAAATGACTTACACATGGCAAGAAAAGGTAAAAAAAAACAAGCACGAGCTACCGTGGTGCTTCGTCCTTAAACCCTGTCAACAACCGCGGCAAGCGTAGCTTAACCGGACCGATCGATCCTTGCAGATTGCGGATGTTATTAGTTAGCCACAACCCCGTCAAGATATTAATTTTCCAACCAATAGTTCATTTCCATTTCTTCCCGTGGGTGTCGTAGAAGGCGACTAAGGGACTTACTAGAGAATGGGCAGCAGCGTTCTCCATGCATTTTACAATCATACTGCGATCGCCAACTCGCTTGCCAAGCGTGGCGGTTATGGCAAAACCTCCCTTTTTGGGAGAGGCCTATGTCCAGCAGTGGACGTGTTTCGGCTGAAATGATGATGAATAGTTCAAAAGTTAATTCATAGGTGGAGTTCTGAGACAGCCATAACCATAAATAATCAATATTATATCACTCGTTTCTTGGAATCCTTTCCATAGCTGCAGATAAAATATTTCAACCAATCAGGAACAAAGAAACTTTATTAGGTCAGTTTCTTCCGGTAGGTACTACAGTTATCTTTGTGTTTTGTGTTCTTGCTATTATTATATATAGTTTGCTGCTTAAATTAAGTGCAGTAGGTTAGTAATGTGGCCCAATGGTAACGGCCACGACTTTGAGGCCATCCATAAATTACGTCACACGTTAATGCCCCCCCCTTAACGTGTGACGGGTCAACGAAATGTGGCCTTGTGTGGCAAGGGACAGGGGATAAAAAGCTTTGTGACGTCAGCGGCCTTAGCATGACGCTTTGTGTTTCTACAAAGAATAGACAGTGCTTTTTCAATACAAAGTGACATTTCGTTACTACATTTTTGTTTTCGCACCGTAAATATCCTTCTACAATCTGTCATTTAGTCTTTCGTTTCTAACGAGATTTGTCTAGGTCCTTTTATGCGTAGACTATTTCAGAAGAATATTTCTTGACAAACTGTCAAAATCACACTGACAACAAAACTTTCTACTCGACGGCCACAAAGTACATACGATTATCTACAAAATCATGATTCGTTTAGAACGCATAACTGTGTTAATGAATAGAAAAACATCATCATCTTATCCTATTGTACATCATTTATTTAATAGTCATGTCTATTCTTCCGTCGACAAATCGGTGCTCGTGTTAAGCCTGCAGGTGTTAAAATCTAAAATACTAAAACTGCTGTTTTAAAAATATGTGACGTCACACAAAGGGGAGGGGTCTCACAAGTGTGACCACCTGTGTCAAAGGGGGAGGGGCAAAAAACCATAAAATTTGTGTGACGTAATTTATGAATGGCCCCTTACGAGTTGTAGATCGTAGTTTCGAACCCAATAAGGTGCTTTATGTTGTATTAATTATTTCATCACCACTGCTTTCGAAACAGTGAAGGAAACCGGCATGTCCTAGAACCAAAAATTCGAAGACATGTGACATCTACCAACGCGCACTGGGCCCGCGTGGTAGATTACGGCCCACTCTCTCTCACTGAGAAGAGCCATGCTTCCCAGCAGTGGGAATATTATAGGCTGATTAGATAGATAGTTAGGTAGATATACCTACTGGAAATGAAACCATGGGCCGCTGCAAAAAAAAGAAAACTAATACTTTTTCACCACAGAAGGGTGTCACCATATTCTATTTCTCGGTAAAAACGTTTCCTTATACGTGTAACTTGATATTCGTAATAACTCTAGGGAGACCTTTTTATGCTTAGCCATATTTTGGATGATACTTTTATTTCCTTTTCATATTAGGTGCATTTACATTTTATTACTCAGAGGAGCGACTTTTTTTGAAACTCAAGGGTAAACTGAAAATGTAGGTACTTATAATACAATTACCATGATATATGACAAATAATGATGTTATATGATAGGTGGTCCCATTGGCACCAAGTCAGGATCTGATGATGGAATCCCAGGGAAATCGAGAGCAACCCTCAAATCTTATAGGTATAACAATGTTTTTCATATGTTTTCTAAAGTTATTGAGACATTTGCGTATGGTCATCATCATCTCATGACGCTGAGCTGATGAAGGAAGGTACAACTCTTTAACGGTTCAGAGTTAGGTGCAGATTCGGACATAACTCTGTCATATATAGACCGATTTGCAAAATTTTTTTTTTAGAAAGGGGTTTATTCCGAAATGGCCCCATTAAAATTTCATATAGATCCGATGATGCGTTTCGGAGACAGACCACGGAACTCTTCAAAAATGACAGCATATCAACCGTGATTGCTGCTATCGCATAAATGAAACCTGTTACAATGTATTCCATAATTGATTTTGAAACAGTAACAAATTTAAACACTTGGGGCATGTGTTTTGAACCTTTTACTGGTTTGAAAAATAAATATTCGCTGTGCCATACATTTAAACCCCGTAGGTTATTTTCATCTAAATCTGTTCAGCCGTTGTTACGTGATAGAGTAACAAACATACAAACTTTCACATATATTAGTAGGATAACCGTCGAAAAATTCATGGCTACAGTTTTCACGTAATGGATATCCACGCGAAAACTAGCCATGAATTTTTCGTCGGTTATCATATCTATAAAAATCGGCTGCTGCCACCCTGTACTGTCATTGATATAACTATGTGCCTAAAGCATAACTCATGCGTATTATACACGCAGGCATACGCCACGGCTAGAGCGGTTGGTATAGAGCTCTGAGAGTATTATGTACTTGATTTGGAAACGAGCATCTACCCAGACTAGGTACCTGGATACTGTTGTTCTATAAAAGTTTCAAACTATGTACATAAAAACAATTTGTACATTTCCTTGACTAGTTTTCAGCAAAGACAGCAATAATATTGAGATCGGAGAGAAGGTTACGTAACAACAAACTTACTTACAGAAACAATACGCTCAAAATACTGATTGTTGTATCTCATAATTTTCCAGGTTTTAGAAAAGTT
The DNA here is from genome assembly GCA_949987655.1 of Polymixis flavicincta. NCBI lineage: Eukaryota > Metazoa > Arthropoda > Insecta > Lepidoptera > Noctuidae > Polymixis > Polymixis flavicincta. The sequence continues at coordinate 12,493,682 of OX465182.1, read as the reverse complement.
GATAATGTACAAGGAATGGCGGAACTTCACGTTACTGTACGTGAAGGGACACAGTCTGCTGCGCGTGAGTGAGTTGATGCACCTTGGCAACGAAAGTTACCCGTACGTAGTTACCTTGAGAGAACTCAGCGGCGATGACTACAGGTAAACTTTACTTTGTAATAAACAAATGTTTGTAAATAAGCTCGTCCTAGGAAGTAATCCCACCATACCGGATGGGCTTAGTGCCTGTGACATCATAGGCCGATGAGACCTATGGGATAGCAAGCATTTTTTTTTGATGCTGTGGTTAATCACTCAATAATCAATCAATAAAATAATAAATTGTGTGGGACGTCCCCCAGCAAGATGGACCGACGACCTTAAGAAAGTGGCTGGGACAGACTGGATGCGGAAAGCGGAGGACAGGGTGTTGTAGCGCAGCTTGGGAGAGGGTATAGTCCAGTAGTGGACTGCGATAAGCTGAGTTGATTGACTGTTGATTGGAGTCAGTCCTGGGCAGTGGTGACCAGGGTGATTGTCAAATTGTTTGCCAACAAAACAATCAAGAATTTGCTCCTGAAACAAAAATATACATCTCATTTTACCTAAACTTTATTGCATACGTCAATGATACACCGTATCACATACAAATAGGTTCACAATACTTTTACACCTACGTTCATTTAACTTTATGCGAGAATTCAGACTTGGCTAGACAGTTTGCGTTTGATTTGAAAACATAAAATGATTTCTCGCTTGCTTTGTATTCGTCAAGTGTGGGCGTCATTCTGCAAGGTGTGCCGTGTTACAGCGTTTATTTTTCTTAAATAGGCGTCGTTTTATAGATCTACAGGTTCTACTTGTAAAAATTATGAGAGATTCGCAAAAAACAGTCTGATCTCTTTAATTCTTTGGATTTCCAACGTGAAATAGACCAAAAATAGCTTTCAGGTACGAAGCATCTGTAAATATTTATTTTTAAATGATTCGAATATCTGTGAAGGCTTTTTACTATGTATGTGAACTGTACCGTCTAAGCTGAAAAGTTTGTATGCCGTGTAGATATAGAAGTATAAATGTATCAAGGCACAACGTCCATCTTCTATCTTAAGGTGACACTTGTCCACATTTTTTCCATACAAACTTCGGGAGGGTTTTACTCCACTGTTTGACTATGTACAACAAAAATTAAACATGGTATGGTTTTGTTTCATTATCAATATTGTCTGTACTGAAACAGAATACTAAAATAAAATGCCATTAAAAAGTTATGAGCCAACAAAGATTCGTTTTTCTTGATAATTTAACCTAACTTTGGGCGTATTTAAGTAATAAAAGCAGTGTAAAATCTCGAAATCCAATTCGGTACCAACAAAGCTCAACTATCGAAAAGTTCAATAAACTTAATTGGTAATTGATTTATGCAGCGGTTTTTTCAGGAAACCCGATCTTCCGAAGAACTTTTCTTAATTTTTTACGCGCCTGTTTTACTATAACTGATCCTGCAGCTCACTCAATAATGTTGTGCGTGTAGACTAGCGTCTAACTGCTCATCACTGATATTACTTCTGTCGGACACGAAGCCTGGTGAGACAGCGTGCTTTTTAGCCAGGCCCACCTGTGAGTTCGAGGCCGCGACTAGTGTACCCTTAAGGTGTCAATGTAGTTTTTCGTGTTAAATACTAGGAAACTATGTTTTCACGTTTCAGGGAAGTCCTAACGGATGCTAAACACAACGGCTACACGAACTTCGTGGTGGATTGTCCGTCTACGAACTTGGAGCAGATGTTGCTTCACGCTCAACAGGTGGGCATGATGGCCGAAGAGCATTCGTATATCTTCGTATCGCCCGACCTCTTCACCCTGGACATGAATCGGTACCAATACGGCGGGGTTAATATGACCGGTGAGTTCTATTGTGTGAGTATAACAACTTAATACAATTTAGTGACAAAATATGTAAAACATATGGGGTAAAAGTCTTTGGGAATGTGACATATTTCAATTTTACGTCTGAAAAATCTAATAATGATTTTGGTCCATGGAAATAATTTTTATACACGTAACGTGTGACAGATAATTTTTAAATTTTATTAAAAGTAAATTATAAGTTATTTTTAATAATACGAGTATTAGCTAACTGTGGAGGCTTATAAACAGCTTGTCGTGAATAACTTCACTATAACTGTTATATTTTTAACTGTAAGCCACTTGGGTGGCTATTTTATTTAATTATGTTTGAAAATATAAAGCAAAGTATGCGGAAAATTTTACAAGAATTTTCCAAATCCTAAAAAGACGACTTACTAATAATGGTCACATTTTTTAGGATTTCGTATAACAAAACTAGAAAACAAAAACAATGAGAAATTGTGGAACTTTACGACGACGTTCAACTTAGAAACCGGGAAGACCTTAGAGCCAGAGGCACTTAAAACCCAACTACTCCTCATACACGATGCGGTGGAAGTATTTGCTGCAGCCATCAGAAAAGTGAAGGTGGAAGCTGAACCATTGAGCTGCGAAAATTATAAAGCCTGGGATTACGGATCGACTTTACTAAATTTTATGAAGACGGTAAGTTATATTACCCATTTTTGTTTGTTGTTTCAAAAGTATAATAACACGTACAGACACTGTGCATGTAAATTTTTAGTGCCTCTTTCTAATTGATTTGCTTATTTGAATACCCGAAACTCAAGTGAGGTTTTTCATTTAACAATTGAGGTTTTTATACTCTTCTTTCGATCTTTTGATCATTTTTAAATACAATTTATTACTGTTGTTTAAACAATAGTTGCTGGAAATGTTTTTTTTTTTTTTTGGGTTGGGACAGCACCAAATAACTTCTCCCACTCTGGGTGGAGCAGGAGGGCGTGTCAGACTTTTACTGACTAAAACCCACCCGTGTTCCCTCAGTAGCCTATGTGCCAGGGGCGGCGGTATCTCTTTCGAACAACCCGCACCCCTGGCAGGCATTGGCACTTGCGGGCCCCATCAGTTTGTGCTGACATCTTTTTGAAGCGCGCGTGGAACACAACGCGCCGTCAACCTGGGCTTGGTCCTTACCGGACAGCGAGCTTCCCATTACTCGCCGTCCGCAAGCCCACGCCTAAGGTGGCCGGGAATTAGCCTAGGATTCCCGACGCCCAGGGCTCCTGCGGCCACTAAGGCCGTGAGGGCGCATATACTGCCTCTCCCTCACGTGCGCCGCCTCCCTCTTCGCGAGCATCACTGCTTCGCAGAAGGAGGTGGCTACCCATGCACTCTCGCTCCGTACCATGGCCTGGACCAGGGCCGAACGCCAGAGATCGCCGCCGCCGATCGCCTCCACGGGGACACGGTGGTGCTCCGCCCAGGCCGGGCAGACCTCCACCGTATGCTCCACCGTGGCCTCAGGGCGATCTTTGCAGTGGAAACACCCGGGCATTTCCTCCCGCCTTGTTGGAAATATGGTTAGGTATAAAGAAACCTTGTAATTACTGATGAATGAGTTATTAATTCGCAATTTCTTCTCGTCCCAAATCCTTAAGACGAAAGTCTTTGACCAGTGTGTGTTGCCAGTGATGACTTATGGTACAGAGACGTGGTCGCTCACAATGGGCCTTACCAGAAGGCTTAAAGTCACCCAAAGGGCAATAGAGAGGGCTATGATCGGATTTTCCTTACGCGATCGAATCAGAAATGAAGAGATCCGCAGGAGAACCAAGGCAACCGACATAGCCCGAAGAATTGCCAAACTTATGTGGCAGTGGGCAGGACACATTGCTCGCAGAACAGATGGCCGATGGGGCCAAAAGGTTCTGGAGTGGCGACCGCGTACCGGAAGACGTAGAGCGGGAAGGCCTCCCACAAGGTGGACCGATGACCTTGTGAAGGCCGCGGGTATCCGCTGGGAAGCACAAGACCGGTCGAAGTGGAGGAGCCTGTGGGAGGCCTATGTCCAGCAGTGGACTTCTTTCGGCTGGAATGATGATGATGATGATAAGTTATTAATTTCCTCTATCGTAAGAATTTAACATGAACAACGTTTTTTAACATTGTCATCTTTACTTTATAACTTTTATCTTTGTTTTATTTTACCAAACTGCACCCTAATTACGTAACACATTATTAATCAGAATCTGATTCATTTTCAAGGTTATTGCTAATCCATTGCATCGTATGTTCGCAAAATTTGTCTGTTCAACAACGTAAATGACGCAATGAATGTTGATGAACTGCCAAAATGATAGGCATTCCTACTGTTCGTGTGTTACGCAACTGCCCCGCTGGTATTATAAAGTGTCTGTAGTCTGCACTGCGTACATCTTTCAACAGTAAAGATAGGTTAAGTTATCCACATATCGTATGCGGTTACCGTAACACGTAGCCGCTAAGAACAGAAATAGGCACCGTAGCTGAAATCGGCATAGGAATAATATAAGTAACCAAACCTATGTTGAATAAAATAAATGATTAATTGATTGATTGAAGTAAGTAGGTACCTTTATACTTTCATCAGATACTTTGAATCATGCAACCCTAGTTTTAGTATATGCGAAACCTGAAACACGTGTCTAGTATTTTTATGTAAAGAATCTATGTACAAAATTTCAGAACTGTAACATGATAAATGACAAAGTTATAAGCTTGTTATGTTATCTAGTTGTCTACACAAACATGGTCACGATGCGGCACCCCCGCCGCCCGCGCGTCCAGCGTCATATTGTGCTCACTGATAATAATTAGGCAGTAGGTACCTTACCGTAAGGCGATTGTGTATTGTAATTAATTAACTGGTGAAAATACTTTCCACCACACTTGCAAAACTTTTTTTGGAAAAAATATAACATGTTGTAAAAAGTATTGAAATCTATTCAGTTACTTATTCTGAACAAACTATATTCAGATTTCGCATATACTAAAAATAATTTTGTATATCCACTGACACAAAGATAACATTATATATTGCTCCTTGTGGCTCGCAAAAGAGACGCAATGAACTGTCGTCCTCAGTCTAAAAATGAGTCACTAAAAATAGAATAGAATCATATTTATTGTTGCTGCAGGCATGCTTAACCAGTTTACCAAGAGGTATCGTGTTACTCAGTAACTGGGTTGTGGAGGTCAGATAGGTAGTCGCTCCATGTAAATACTAATATTCAGCTTCATCCGGTTTGACTAGGAGCCGACCGAAACAAAGACTAGGCAATTACCAAAGGGTACTTTTAGTGAAAATGCAAATGGATTGCTCCTAAGGTACACAGTCATTACAGACGTTTAATTCTGTCAAACGATGCTCTGCGACGGTTGTTTTTTTTTTTTTTTTTTTTTTTTTTTAAGATTTTTGAACTTGTTACAGAATAAGGTTTATGGTATTACAAGATCATTGATTTTCGACGGGGTGGGACAGCGTACGGATGTCACTTTTGATATACTAGAATTAACATCTGCTGGCAATCAAACAGTAAGTACATTGACATTGGCATTCCGTTTTTATCGAAATCCTACTGACTTAGATAAAAACGGGATACCTACCTATCACAATGATTATTTATTCAAACAAAAAAGAGTGATGTTACTAGACGCGGCGGCCAAAAGCACTTAAGTCAATTTTTGCTCAAAATTATAAAAAGTCACAGCACCCATGTTTTTGTATTATCCGTCGACTGGAATAAGCACGTAAGTCACGCGTCACTTCATTGAGTCGCAATAGTTGACTGTACCATAATACTTAAGTCGTATCAATAAACCAAGCGGCAACATAAACAACTTAAGTTGACTTAAGTTTTTTTTCCCGGCATGGCAACTGTTAAGCCAACTGACTTAAGTAACATGGTAACGGAAAGTACTTGAAATTTTTTCAAGTACCTTCCCTCACTTTACCCTCTTTTTTGAAGTGATTGATAAAAAGTTGACGAACGTTGTGGGTAAAGTAAAATTAAATACGTATTTCTTAATTAGTGTTACGGTGTGACGGTCGTAGTGGTGCTGTGCATTAACTGTATTAGTATTAATAATGAATTCAAGAGCCAGGAAGTTAGTAAATCTCGTCATAAATAATGAGAATAAAGGTAAGTTTTGAATGTTTTCCTGGCATTTTTATGCAATATGCAAAATAAATGTATGGTTTTTGTTGACATGATTACAACACAATCAACAAAAAATTGTCATTTCACTTTTTTTTACAGGCGATGAAGACCCATTCTCTAATCCGCAACCAAGTACATCTGGAACTCAAAAACAAATTACTCATGATGAAATCGCTATTGACTATTCTAGTGACGATTCTGTTGCTGATCCTACCTACTCTCCAGACAGTCCTAGTTTGCTTACACGACACGAAGATGAGATGGAAACCACTGTTTACGATGCATCAGTAGATGTACAGATAGCACCACAAAATGCAATACCTGAAAGTATTGAAGATACGTCATTACTACAACAAAACAATTCCGGGCCCTGTAGAAGAAGAAAGCAAGATAATAAAATAAAAAGAAATTTAGGCCAATCCTATTTGACAGCTAGTGGGAAAACTGTCGTTAAACGTCAAATGAAGGAATTACCTAATTGTCGAAATAAGTGCCGTCAAAAAATAAGTGATGAGCAACGAGCTGTAATTCATAAAGACGTTTGGAATCTTGGGTCTTATGATTTAAGGGCAGCGTTCCTTTCATCTTTGATTACCATTCAAGAGAAAAAAACTGAGCGTCGTCGGGTCGAAGATCCTAGTTTACAAAAAAATAGACAGTGGACTTATAAGTATCATTTTAACGTCAACAGTGAAAAAATATCCGTGTGTCAAGGTTGCTTTCTAAAAACCCTAACGATAAGTGATAATTTTGTAAAACTAATCGGTTTGAAGAAACGTGGCAGCTCGAGTGGAATTATACAAACAGACAAACGTGGAAAGAATACACCAGCAAACAAACATTCCGAACAAAAAATTCAAGAGGTGATTAATCACATCAATTCGTTTCCGCTATATGAAAGTCATTACACTAGACGTAGAAGCACCCGCAAATATTTACCGTCGCATTTGACAATTTCAAAAATGCATTCTCTTTACTCAGAATCACATGAAAATCCTGTAAGTGATAAGATATACCGCAAAGAATTTCATAAATTAAATTTAAGTTTCAAAAAACCAAAAGTGGACACTTGTCACACATGCGACCTCTTTAAAATGAAATCAAACATTGATACAGATGAAATCACAAAATTAGCCCTTGAAGAAGAACGCGACTCTCATCTACTAGCAGCTGATATGGCGTACAACGAGAAGCAGTGTGATAAAAATATCGCAGTTACAAATAAAAAAATCAAATGTCTGACTTTTGACTTACAGCAATGCTTGCCAACCCCAGCTTTACAATCATCTGTAGCCTTTTATAAAAGACAACTTTGGACTTTCAATCTTACAATACATGACAACGCAACAGGAATGTCAACGCACCACATGTGGCATGAGGGTATTTCGGGTCGAGGTGCTAATCAAATAGCCTCCTGTTTGTTTGTATATTTACGAGAACTACCAGAAAATATCTCAGAAGTGATTTTGTACTCTGATACTTGCGGAGGACAAAATAAGAACACTCACGTGGCTGCAATGTTTACGTACTTGTTGACTGTAAAACCCTCAATCAAGATAATACATCACAAGTTTATGATACCTGGTCATACACATATGGAGGTTGACTTAGACCATGCAATTATTGAAAAAAAAAAAGAAAAAAACCGAAATACAAATTTATCACCCACACGATTGGATGCAGTTGGTAAGATCGAGTAGCAAAAAATTTACCGTTAGAGAAATGCGACAAAATGACTTCTTTGATTTCGCTAGTTTATTGAAAGGTCCCTTAGTGGCCCGAAAAAAAGACGACAACGGAAATATTTTCAAGTGGCATGAAGTGAAGTGGCTGAGTTATGACTCTGAGTACGGCGTCATTAAATACAAAACATCTCTGTCTAAAGATGAATCATTTAAAACTATTAATTTCAAACGGAACACGCGACGTCATAAAGAATTTAATTTGATGCAGATTACTGACAAGCCAGTACCAATAAGTGTCGAAAAAAAACGTGATATAATATCACTTTTATCTTTAATACCTGAATGTTTCCATATTTTTTACCAGAATTTAGTAACCACTGACGACACCAAGGATGTTGATCCAGATATATCAGATTCAGAAGACAGTGACTTTTAGTTTTTGACTTTATTGCATGCATTGCATCATATTATAACATTTTTAATTAATAAGCATAATTATAATTCAAAATTATTCATAGTTTGTTTTAATATTATATAATAAATTAAATAAGCCAAGTAATTATAGTACGGTAATAAACACTTAAGTCGCAATTTTTTGACGTTCAAAGAAACTGAAGTCAGATATTTTAGTAAATAATAATTATAGCCTAAATATCTATAATCTTATATGTAACTAGTTCATAATTGTGTAATAATAAATAATAAAAACAAAAACCCTAGTACATTTTTTTCATACCAATCAAATAAAACCTTCTCCTGCAAAATTTTTGCATGCTCAAAGATTTGACTTAAGTGCTTAAGGCTTCCGCGTCTAGTTTATGTTGTACCTTACTCCTTACCTTACCTATATTACCTTAATTTTTAAACAAAAAATATCCTAAGTTATTTATACATTAGCCCGGCCGAAAACCACAAACTTTGAAAAGTCGGCAAGAAAATGGGCAGTTGAGTTTTAAAAGTTTTATTAAAATGTGGCTGTTACTATTTCAGTATTAGGAGTGGTAAGACCCCAGAATATACTAGACTTCCACGCGAACGAAGTCTTGGGCAGAAGCTAGTTCAAAAATAAAATATGAACTTGCAGCAAATACGCTAAACTGATATAGTTACTGCATTATAATCCGCGCGCGATGATATTGAGATGGAACCTTGTCAAAGTAAATAAAAAATGACACTTAAATCATTACAGAATAATATATAAATCTCGCATTTAAAATAAAACTCGAGCAGAAATCCGTGATCCGTGATTTATTACCTCTATTGATACCACAATTGACGTTAATTATTTCAATTTAGATAGGATCATGGAAAGACAACAAATTAACAATAGTAAGGCCGTTTGTCGCTGATGCAGAAATTACACAAGAATCACCACTGAAGAACAAAACATTGAGAGTACTCATAGCAACAACGGTACGTCTTTTAATCTTATCAGTCATTTAGGGTGTAGTGCACCCCAAACTAACATACGTATGCATATTTGTATTTAATGTTTCGCTTTCCTTGCAGGTGCTTGTTTTATACTTCTTCGTTTTTTAAATTCATTGCATACAATATTACTTTGGTTTTAACTTGAAACTTACCCCAAAGCCCTAGAAAGTGTGAACAGGTGGGTGTTTTTGGAAGCCTGCCTTATGTAATTTAGACGTTCTTAAAATTCTGATCTTTTATTTTTACTTTTCTACAGTCTCCACCATACGGTTACTTAAAAGAATCTCACAAAAAACTCGAAGGTAACGATCGATATGAAGGATTCACGATTGATATAATTGAAAGACTAAGTGAAATCTTAGGATTCAGTTACGAATTCGCAGTTGAGAATAATTATGGTTCTCTTACCGATGAGGGCTGGACTGGAATGACCTTACAACTGATAACTGAGGTATGTAATAAACTTCATCAGAATATTTTATGGTTTAAAATAATTCACTGCTTAATATGGAACAAAGAGGTAGAAACTACTTTATCATAATTTAGTATTGATATTAATAAATACATTTTCATTGATATTGTAGCAAAACGATTTCGGATTGTCTTAACACAGGTTTTTTAAAACAATTTCTCCGTTTATGTATTGTGGAAAACTTAATAGTCGCCAAAAAATTTCACTGTGCGGAAATTATGGACCGTGTTCAAAATTAACTAAAAGTATATATCCGTATTTCGAATAAGTTTGCATTTTAATGTGTCTGAATATGTCAAAACTACCTATTATAAAAAATAAGGTGATCATTGCATTTTTGACGCACTTTTGGCGGACTTAATGCGTGTGGAATATAATATTATGAACAATACATAAATTGACTGTCGCTGACAAGAGATTGCAACTACATTTGGAACGTTTTTAATTACGGGAATTGAATTGGTCTTCTGGTATCATGTCGTTTTAAGAAACACGTGTAACATTTATTTTACAATAATGTTGTAGAAAGCCGACCTAGCCATATGCGATTTCACGATGACAGCGGTGCGACAGAAAGGCATAGATTTCTCCACGCCATTCATGACTCTTGGTATCGGTATCCTTTACAAGCAGCCCAGTAAGCAGCCACCAGAGATGTTCTCCTTCATGGCTGTCTTCTCCAAAGAGGTATTTCATATGAATTTGATTAAAATTGTCTCTGCATAATTTATATCACCTAAGTACCTACTACTAACTACCAGTCTTACAAAAGGGCTTATCGTCTTACCTAGCAATTGGTTTGTTGATTGTGAAGGTCCAAAAGGCAGTCGCTCCATGAAAAGACGGGTATTCAGCTGCATCCGGTTAGATTAGAAACCGACTCGAACGTAGTTGGACTCAAAAAACCTTGACTCATTTAATTCTTTACAATTTCTACTTGGCTTTATTTTTCCTCGGCATAGTTCGTTTGAGAAAGTATTTTCTGTGGGGTTCTCATTTAATTCAAATTTATATTTATTTGGAACAAATTACTTAAATTCCGACTAAGCTTAATTAATGTGTTTGTGAGCACACGTGAGCAAAAAAACTCGCGGTATCTGAACTCACAATCCCTTATAAGATCTTTTAAATCTAGTTTATTAAAATATTGCAGTATTTGAAGGTATGCGCCTAATTTAAAAAAAACCTTATTAAAAAAAAAAATATGTTCATTCATTTCCTTTCGCCTTCTTTGTCGCATAATCCCTATCAATTTATTCCAGGTGTGGTACTACATGATGCTGATCCAGTTGGCTCTGGGTGTGACGATGATCTTCGTTGGCCGTATATCCAACAAGGAATGGCAGAATCCTGTGCCCTGTATTGAGTCTCCCGAGGAACTTAACAATCAGTTCAGTTTCGCCAACTCAGTGTGGCTGATTATTGGTTCTGTCATGCAGCAAGGTTCTGAAATTGCGCCAATGTAAGTAAATAATAACATAATAATTATCGTATTATGAAAGGATGTTTATTAATTGTATTATTTTATGTATACACTGAAAGATACATGCATGATACGATTATTGGTTAATTTTCAAAGATAAAAATTTAGTAGATTTGCAAACCTATAAGATTATTTACTTAACTTTGTGCTGTATGTGCAGTACACGTTATATTTAGGTACTTACTCTTTGTGGGTGTTTTATATTTTCTCTCTCTTTCAGTATACAGGATAAGTTTTTAACCAGATTGCAAACAGTAACCATGAATTCAGCATATCATTCTAGACACTAGATTCTAGAAAAAATCAATCTGCTGTTCTATACATTTTGACCGAAAAGTGTAATACCTACGTATTACACTTTTCTATGAAACAACAGATTTTTTTTTTTGTATAACCGACGATACATTTCTGTGCTGGGGTTCTAGAATGATAAACTGAATTCATGGTTACAGTTATTTGCGCACTGGTTAAAAAAATATCCTGTAGGTACAAATAACGTTAATCAAAATAATTGTTTACAGTGCCTTAGCTCCCCGTATGATCACTAGTGTGTGGTGGTTCTTCACCATGGTGATGGTAGCATCCTACGTCGGTACATTGGTCGCCTTCCTTATTGTCGAAAAAAATGTCATGCCTTTTAATACGGTTGAAGAGCTCGCCCAACTCAAGTCGATTTCCTATGGAGCCAAGAGGCTGGGATCCACCAAACAGTTTTTTGAGGTACGTTATTTTTCTAAAATAGGTAAGATTCATGGAACTGTTTTTATTAATCTATTCAATAATGGACAGCAATATAACTCCAAGAATAGTTCTAAAAGTTAAAATTTGAATGATTATGGCGGCCATGACTTATCGCCATAATCCAGACGACTGCTTTATTTAAATCGCTTATTTCACATTTTGTAAATAAATAAAAAAATGTGCTTTTCCTATTCATGCAGAGATCGAACTTTCTTACTTACTGTAGTCTTAAAATACATAATAGATGTCTAAAGGAGAATTCAAACAGTTTGCTAAGAATAGATGTTTATTCAAATAGCTTTGACGTTACGTCCGGCCTTCGAGGACGACGCGTTTCGAATTTACGTTTCGTTTCACAACATAGTACCTATAATGAATTGTAGAATGAAAAGGTTTTGAAAAACTTGCATGTTCCTTATTGTAGATACTAACTTAATGTCTTCAAACAAAAATAACTAAACTACATTACATTTCTTACAGTTTTCCACAAACCCAACATATCAGAAAATGTACAAGAAAATGATAGACAACCATTGGCTCGTCGGAGAGAACGACGAAGGAGTCAAACTGTTAGTGTCCATAACCTTAACTACCTAAATCTGTCAATACGTATTAAAATTAAATTAAGATCGCTTTTCGTCTCTGTGTGTATATCCACGTTGTTCTTCTAAACTACACAACGGATTTTGATATGATTTTTCATTAGCATTTAGAGAATTTATTCCGGAAGTATATGTGTTTAATACAGTAATATTAAACTTATATGTAATAACATAAGAAATCGATGTTTTGTCATGTCGAGAAAACTGTGCGAAGCAGGAGCTGGTCGCTATATTTTTAATAGCATCAAAGTTATCAATCCATAAAATGTTCACTATTTTCAGGGCTGAAAACACCCCGTATGCCTTTTTCATGGAATCATCGTCCCTAGAATATTATATAGAAAGACATTGTGACTTACTGCAAGTCGGCGGGTTGCTCGACTCTAAAAGTTATGGCATCGGAATGAAGAAGAGTATGAATTCTTTACTTGTGTTTTGATATACAACGTGTAAAATAATTAACGCAAGACCTCATACATCCCAAGAGTATTGAGTTAAAAGCCTAATACAATGACCAAAACTTATTTCTATAAAGCACTACTTATTTCTTTATGCATTTATAATTGGGTCTTTTTGCCATTAAATAAGATTGAATTGTCTTTGGCTCAATCGGCGGTAGGTATGGCAAAATACATATTTTTGAAACAAATACCCGTAATAAAAGTTACTGAAATCGATTCAGTAGTCAATTAGGAACAAACTACTTTCAGGACTTGCGTTGATTCTGTTACATCTTGTATACTCAATTTGTCATCATCACCTACACCTTGAATACTCACTTAGTCATCATCACCAACACCTTGTATACTCATTTTGTCATCATCAACAACACCTTGTATACTCAATTTGTCATCATCACAAACACCTTGTATACTCAATTTGTCATCATCACAAACACCTTGTATACTCAATTTGTCATCATCACCAACACCTTGTATACTCAATTTGTCATCATCACCAACATCTTGTATACTTAATTTGTCATCATCACAAACACCTTGTATACTCAATTTGTCATCATCACCAACACCTTGTATACTCAATTTGTCATCATCACCAACATCTTGTATACTTAATTTGTCATCATCACAAACACCTTGTATACTCAATATATCAAACAGTCATCATCATCAAACTCCTGTCCTTGTCCCAATTTATTTGGGGTCAGCGTAACGTATATTTTTCATCCATACTTTCTTATTAGTCATAAGGTAGTCGCCCCCTTTCGAGCCACATCATTTTTCACATAGTCCATCCATCAATTATTTGATTATTTTTTAATCATTCGACATTAATATTTCCATGGTTGTATTTGTAGAATCGCCATACAAGAAATATATAGATGACGCATTGCTACACATGAAGGAAAATGGGGAAATTGACAAAATGAAAAATTTATGGTGGAAGGAGAAGAGAGGCGGTGGGAAGTGCGGGGTAACATAAGTCTTAATTATTATTATTTTCAGACATAAAAAAACATTGGCACTCCGGGAGTGCCGACAGCAGTGATAACTTGAACAATTACGTGTCTATTTTTTGAATTGTGAATACAGGATTTCACATTATTCATAATCATAATTTTGGTGATACGAGTATCTTCTAAACGGGTTATCCGATTTTCGTAATTCCAGTTGGAATATTTGTTCTGGACCTAAACCTATCTTTTAAGACTTAAATTATTGAAATACCTCTACTAAAAAACAGAGATGTCGGTAACGGTGTCGCGAGTTCAATTGTTTTTACCCATCTCAAAAAATTCCCAACGTGCTTAAAGAAGTTTTCACTTCAAAAAGGACACACACACAAACAAACAGTTTGACAGACATGCAAACATATATTATTTCATATTTTTATTGCTCAAGGTGAATCTTGTCGATTTTTTTTCCATATAACCTTCGGGAGTGTATTACTCCACTGTTCGACGACAATGTGCATCAAAAACTTAAAAAAAAAAAATTAAACCGCCTAAAAACCGAAAAGTAAAAAATAATAAACTTGCTTTGTCCAACCCCAATAACTAAGTTCAGAAGGCGGTGACATATAATTAAATACATATCCAAAGTCACCGACTTCCGAACTTAGTTATCGGGGTTGGACAAAGCAAGTTTATTATTTTTTACTTTTCGGTTTTACGGCGTTTTAATTTTTTATTAAAAAGTTTTTATTTTATAATTTTTTGTGACTATAATCTACTAATTACTACATGCTTAATTTTTGATTACTTTTTGTAATACACAACTCAGTATCTGTGAGTAAACAATCAATCATCCCCTGTTTTCTTACCCTTAGGGTTGGAATTTTTCTTCGAAATTTATATGGGACCAACTTCGGGGTATACCCTTTCCAATAAAAAGAGAATTATCAATATCGGACTACTCTGGAAAAAGTTATGCGTGGTCATACCTACAAAAAAAAAAATATACGCGTCGAATTGAGTAACCTCCTCCGTTTTTTCGTCGGTAAAAAAATTATACATGGTATGATTTTTTCTCATTATTAAAATTGTCTGTATGGAAACAGAATACTAAAATAAGAAGCCATTAAAAAGTTAGGAGCCAACAATGATTGGTTTTTTTTTGCTAATTTAACTTTGGGCGTGTTTAGGTAACAAAAGAAGTGTAAAATCTCTAAAACCAAGTCGGTACCGACAAAGCTCAATTATCGAAAAATAAAAAAATTAATATTGGTCATTGATTTATGCAGTGGTTTATTCATAAAACCCGATCTTCCGAAGGACTTTTCTTAATTTTTACGCGCCTGTTTTACTATAAATGATCCTGCATCGTGAGATCAATAATGTTGTGTAGACTGGCGTCTAACTGCTAATTACTGATACTACCTCTGTCGGACAGGATGCCTGATGAAATAGCGTGCTTTTAAGCCAGACCCACCAGTGAGTTCAAGACCGGGACTAGATTCCCCTTAAGATGGAAACTCCAGGGTAGCTCGCAAAATTCAAAGTTTCTTCATTTTTTGCAATTTGCAGATCATTGCCAGCTTGTATGTAGATTAAAATTTGGTTCGCGATCTAAACACGTACATGTATTTACAGACTTATAATAATTAAAATCATTGATGATTTTAATTATTAAACAAGGTATTGATGATTTTGAGATATTTATTGGTGTTTTTTTAGTATGTGCTAAGTAAATGTTTTTTTTTTCCTTTCTTTTCCTTAATTTCATTGAAGGACTATTTCATGAAAAAGTTATTCAATGGAATTAAATAGCAAAAAAGTAACAAAATTTAAATTACACGGGCACTCCGGGAGCATTCACCATAAGCATTAGAAATCCTACTATTAACAAATATTATAAATGTGAAAGTTTGTGAAGATGTTTGGATGTTTGTTCCTCAATCACACAAAAACAGCTGTACGGATTTGAATGAAATTTGGTATACATATAGTTTATAACCTGAATTAACACATAGGATAGTTTTCATTCCGTTAGTACGTTTCCGTGGGATAATTTTCAACCTTCATGCGAGGGAAGTCGCGGGCAACAGCTAGTATGAAATAATATTCGTTCGCATGTCTGTTTGTCTGCTTGGTGGTAGTAGTGCAAGTAGTAGAAGTAAAAGGAAATAAAAAGACATTATAAAATTAATATTAATATGAGAAATTAATAACTTAATAAACACACACTATTTCCCTATTCAAATGTCGAGTAAAAGAGCATTACCTTTCCTCTTAATTGTGTATTTATATATATATGCATATATAAATACACAACTATTAAATATATATATATATTAGTTTAAATATATTTTATCATTATGTATTTATATTATTATATTATTATGTATGTATATGTAAATTTCCTGCATTATATGTGTAAGTATATTTTAGTTTAAGAAAAGACGTCACATATTCATTTTTTCTCTTCTTGTTCTCACATACTATTGTCTACATTTCTTTTTCATTTCTCCTTTCGCAGGTCTGCTGGAAGAAATTTCTAAAGAAATAAGCAGTGCCTTTGTACTCAATTGTTTGTTTATGCTGTCTCTTCTATGTATTTTACTGTATATACATAAATAATAAAATAAATAAACATCCATTATTATAGGAGAAACGTGACCAAGATCCGAAACAGTTGAGTATGAAAAACATGCTGGGTGCATTTGTGGTGCTCGGAGTCGGCTGCCTCTTAGGAATTTTTATATCCATCATGGATATGCTGTGGGGGGTGTTCAAGAGATCCGTGAAATATAGCGTGAGTACCCTGACTACCTAATTATAATACCCACTGATATCATTCATAAGAATTTGGTACCACTAACACCAGTATATTTAAAGCACTTGGTGATATTTATTTACTTACCTATAGTGAATTAAAATAAGAAGAGAAAAATTATGTTGGCCCAGGGGTGTCGCGTCTTACGAGTTGTCGGTCATAATTTCAAACACAGATAGGCAGTTTACTTTGTGTACATTATTTCATCACTATTGCTCTAAAGGCGCGGGCCCACCGCGGCGCACGGTGAGGCTACGCACGTGTAATAAGCTTCGCTTTGTAAGAAAATGTATGTGGTTGTGTCCACTGCAACCCACGGAGAGGCTATGCATGAATTGACGTCATTGATACATGACTTACTCGAATAGGCGATTACATAGCTCAACGCTGTCAACGTGGGACTACGTTTCCACTGGAGTACACGAATATGACCCACGACTATGTACAGCTCGCATAATCGCAGCGCAGTTTTGGATTGATTGGACTGCAGTGGCACGTGCGTAGCCTCTCCGTGTGCCGTGCCACGCTATACATAGTCGTGGGTCTTCGTGTTCTCCAGTGGAAACGTAGACCCACGTTGTCAAACAAATAAATAAATGCAGCTAAATTGCGCCGCGTGACCGTGCACAGCATGCGCCGCGGTGGGCCCGCGCCTTAAGGTGACACTTGTCCACATTTTTTCCATACAAACTTCGGGAGGGTTTTACTCCACTGTTTGACTATGTACATCAAAAATTAAACATGATATGATTTTGTCTCATTATCAATATTGTCTGTGCGGAAACAGAATACTAAAATAAAAAGCCATTGAAAAGATATGAGCCAACAAATATTCGTTTTTCTTGCTA
Organism: Polymixis flavicincta; assembly: GCA_949987655.1. Taxonomy (NCBI): domain Eukaryota; kingdom Metazoa; phylum Arthropoda; class Insecta; order Lepidoptera; family Noctuidae; genus Polymixis; species Polymixis flavicincta. The sequence goes on along the minus strand of OX465182.1, from coordinate 12,476,129 downwards.
ATTTAACCTAACTTTGGGCGTGTTTAAGTAGTAAAAGCAGTGTAAAATCTCGAAAACCAAGTCGGTACCGACAAAGCTCAATTATCGAAAAGTACAATAAACTTAATTGGTAATTGATTTATGCAGTGGTATTTTCAGAAAACCCGATATTCCGAAGGACTTTTCTTAATTTTTTACGCCTGTTTTACCATAACTGATCCTGCAGCTCACTCAATAATGTTGTGCGTGTAGACTAGCGTCTAACTGCTCATCACTGATACTACCTCTGTCGGACACGAAGCCTGGTGACACAGCGTGCTTTTTAGCCAGGCCCACCAGTGAGTTCGAGCCCGCGACTAGTGTACCCTTATAACGGTGAAGTAAAACATAGTGAGGAAACCGGTATGTCCTAATACTAAAAATTCGATGACATTTGTGACGCTTACCACCACGTGGTGGATTACGACCCACTCCCACTCGCCAACAGTGAGAACATTATGGACTGATTATCATATGCTTGTGATTATGCATTGTATGTTATAACTTACACTCAAATATATCTCTATTAATATTATAAAGCTGACGAGTTTGTTTGTTATGCTTGAACGCGCTAATCTCAGGTTCGAATTGAAATATTATTTTAGTATTGGATAGCCCATTTATCGAAGAAGGCTGTAGGCTATATATCATCACGCTAGGACCCTCAGGAGCCGAGCAAAAAGAAAAAAAGACACTAATACGAAGTACTAGCACGGGCAGGCGTTTCGAACCGACGGCGACGCGGAGGGGGTGGGTCGGGGAAAAAAGAAATTGGACGCGAACGAAGTCGCGAGCAGAAACTAGTAATATTAAAAATACTGCGTGATAACCACTACTTATTGTAATGCTCTAGGAATCATAATAGGTAACGTAGATATCTATTTTCTTCCAATATTTCACAATAAGTAATAGTTTTATGTCTAGATATCCACATCTATTCTTCAGACCAAGTCAGTGTTATTTTCGCTATTTCGGCTGAATTGTGTTCTTAATATTTTTATCATGGCTAACAACAGCCACGTTATAGTTAAAAGTTACGAAATCTTGAGTTCTTGATTATTTCCGGCTTACAACCCGAGGAAAAGATAAATTAGTTATGCAGCAAGCAAACTCACCAATATCCAGAGGTTTTCGTTTTCAGCCAGAAATAAAAATGAAGATTTTTGATGTAGGTACTATCGACGAAAATAAAACCAGTTGACGAAAATATATGAACCCCAAAAGAGAAAAATAAATATATGAACCCCAAAAGAGTTACTTACTGATAAAACGGTCGATAAACCGGTAATCAATGGAAAAGATACGATGTATAAAGTACAATAATGCTCTGGTGCCCGAATATTGTGACGAAATTGACATCAATATGTCAGCTAAGACTTAACTCCTAAATTCAGAAAAAAACACTTCGTTACCACCTTCGTAGTCTGCACCACTTCGTTACCACCTTCGTAACCTCAGATATAAACAACAGAATACAAAGGCAGATAGACCGCGCGGAACACCAACAGTAAAGCCAAAAAGACAAATAGGTACGCGTCGCATTGTACATAATGCGAGGCTTTAGTATTAGTTTTTTTTACTCTTGGGTGTTCCGCGCGATCTATCTGCCTTTGTTTTATAATCTAAAGAAAAAAAAACAAATACTAAAGCGTCGCATTGTATGTTACATAAAATGCGACGCTTTTAGTATTTGCTTTTTTGGCTTCACTCTTGGTGTTCTGCGCGGTCTATCTGCCTTTGTTTTATAATCTGAGACAGTGACAATATTAAGTTCACAAGTGTTTGCAACAGCATTTGATTAAACTAGAGCGTCTCCGAACAAACAGGAAGAGGTACTCTTGACACAGTGGGTTAATTGTTATTGTGTTGCATTGTCGCAAATAGCTGCAAAACGGTTTCATGTTGTCAGCACATTTTGACTTATAGCTGCAATATAATGTGCATGATAAAGGTATACTAGTAACAATATCAAACTTCATAAAATTGTTCAACAATTAGAAAGAAAGATCTCAGTATAAAAATCTCTACGGCGACAATAGTCTTATAATATTACGGTCGACTGGTATTTCACTGCTGACCTTTGTGTAAAATAAATCTATCAATCGTTCGGTAGTTAATACATTAGTATTGAGTCTATAACTGTGCACCCACTAAACTTAATTTAGGATATTGCTATCTTTTTCCTTCTAATGAAACAAGAATTTTATGGGAATAAATAATAGCTGAACGATTTTATTCGACGCAACAACGACGAACTAAATTCATCATGCTTAAAATCACGCGAAATTTAAGGCGTCACTTGTCTTTATATTTCAACGTCAGTCAGTAAGAGATAGCAATACTCTTATTTTAGTTCAGGTGGTGAACATAAGAATCGGCAACATTAGCAATTCTTTTTTTAAGTTTAATCTAAATATGCATCGCGATGACGGAAAGTGGTCGGCCACCGCTGACACACTGAAAAACCGAATAGATTGAATTCCATAATGTTGATTTCATGTAAGTTGCGTTAACCTAATATTATGTTTAAACAACTAATAATATGACATTTATTTCTACAAAAATAAAATTGTTAAAAATTAATAGGTTAAACCAACCACTAAAAGAGGTTAAAACGACAAAATATTCGAATCTAAGTAAGTCTAACTGATAATATAGTCAAGTCAACATATTAACGAAGTAGAGTCAACAAAATAACTAGGTTAAATATACATAATCAGTTTAAACCAAACTGAACACATGTTAAATTTATCTTTATAGTTCAAGTATTTTTATTTTGTTAATTCAACAAATCATGTCGGTAGGTGCTATATTAACCTAAAATAAATGTTGAAAAAAGGTTAAAACAACCTATTCGGTTTTTCAGTGCAACGACCTAATAATATCTGGCGTCCTTTTCTTACAGACAACCTTCAGATACGAGCTAGTGGAAGAGCTCAAATTCGTCATAAAGTTCAGTGGCAATATTAAACCCGTTAAGCGACCGCAGAAGGACGAAGTGGAAGGCAGCTTCGAAGAACTGGCCAAGGCTGAAGGGAAAGACGACATACGTTCTCTTCATTCGATACGTTCTACTGAAACACATCGGACACATCATTCGCATAGCTCCAGACATTCTTCACGCAGTCTCAGTGTGGCGTTTGCTAAACGACGATCTTATAGCTAAATTAATACTAATCGAGGTGCTGTCAAACGCAAGGGCTCTCTACTTTCAGTTCTTCAGATTTTTAAGGCAAGATCTGCGTCGTCTTTCCCGAACTAATTGTGTTATGGTCATCCATTCTCTCGCTAAACTCTTGGATGCATAGAGCCGTGCAGTAATTTTAGTCAGATTCCTAATCGGAAGGACTATAGCTCGTGGGGGGTGAATCAAGAAAGTACCTAGTAGAATTTTTAACATACAATATTTAGCTTTTGTTTGTTGACCGATGAAATAATTTATTATTAACAAATTATGTATTATTGTCTTCGATCAATAATTATTGATCGAAGATTATTGTTCTGTAATAAATGTTCATTAAAAATGTTCCACTTCGTTGTATTTTTGGCTGCCGAAAACGGAATCTCTTCCGGCAGCTACTAAACGACTTATTTTTCCTACATATGTCATCGCCTTATGGATTTATGATTATTGTCAAGCGGGATAAAAAATAGGTCTCGCGTAATGCGCCCATTATATCTGAGGGCGACATTTTGTGACCTCGACCTAATGACAATTCTTTATACATGCTCTTAATGTTCAAGTTAACACAAATTACGTTATCTCTCGTAAGTAATGTAGATACGTTTTTGAAGGGAAAAATTGGAGCATATGTTTTCGGTGTAGTATGAATAAAAATATCACACTGATTTGACTTGATTTAAACTTGGCAGTTTTCTGGAAACAGCACAAAAAAAGGAACAAAAAGAAGCATATTCAATCAAGTATCACTAACGATAATCTGTTCCCAAAATAATCCAACAATGAGATTTGCCTCCACCCACGGCTTTAAGTGTTTTCCTTAAAATATTAAACCAAATGTTATTGCTTTCAGATCCGGTTATAGACTTTTATTAGTACACTAGCTGCCCGTCCCGGCTTCGCACGAGTGGAATCCCTTTATTTTTTAGTTAGACTGTTTTTTTTCCGACTTAGGTACTTTGCAAATCCGACTACCACGAAATAGTATTTTATTTTTCAGATACGACAGTCACAAATAACGTGGCTTTCTATTAATAAAATAAAACTATGCCTCTTTATAATATTAGTATAAATTAATTGTTTATAGGTTTTGCATTATATACATCGTTATATAGTAGATTTTAGCCGTTTCACTAACGGTCGGCACTACCCTACTAGGAAGTAGCACTGTTTCTCCTTCTTAGCGCATGGATGGCAAAAAGTTAAATCGCTGTAAATCATTGTCTTACCCAATGAAAAATGAACAAAAATAGTCTCTTTTATGACACATGAGATAAGAAGTGGTCCATTTAAAAAGACTTAAGTGGGCCAATTACGGTCAGGCTCACATTTTTGCCAAGAGTTATTATCAAGTGCCGCCATGAGAGAACAACGGGCTAGTTAGAAAGAATTTTCAAAAATATTTTCTTTGTAGCAGCGACACTTCTAAGTACTATAGTTTTGATACATAAAGCCATTATTTCAGTGTCCAGCGCGAAATGGAGACCGACCTCTGTGACCACCATCTTACACAGCGGTTCCATTAGCCTAACAAATTGCCCGACACCGACATACTCGTACTAGTTTACACGTAGTTATTGCGGTTTACGTTAGTAAATTATTATGGGGAAACATGATCTTGGGTTTAATTTACCTACGATTTGTCAGCGAAAGGAATCTTATAAATGACTTGTGACTATCGTTTTACAGTCGAGTATCGTAGTCTTATGGATTGCCTTGGGTTTAAGTTTAGTAGTAATTTGGTATATCATAAATCAGGAATAAAATATGACAAACATTACAAAATGGTTGTCATATTTTAATAAACTGGCAATATTCCTCACACTATCAGAGAATGTAGTTTCATCAAAACTAATTTCTAATAAAAAGAGAAACATTGAAGACACGAAATTGTTACGCAGTCAAATAATGACATAGAATTCCGAAATAAACCCAAAAGGTAGGTATTTATTTTCTCCGCCTTCTTTCTCTAAGGCAGATCACAAACTTTAACGCGCCACGCGACGGGTCCTGGAAAACATGGCCTAATTCCCCTTTTTTGTGAATGGCTTCTCGCAGTTGAACCTAGGAGGTTGTCGGCTGTTTAACCGGACTTGCCTGTGGTTGCCACAATAAATTAAGGCCTCCAACCAGAGATTATAACTTAAAAACTAAGCACCCCTGTGGAGTACGGACCTCCGACCAATTTAACAGCGTGGCAGTGCGTGATATCCGCCCCGTCGCGTGGCGCGTTGTAGTGTGTGACCTGCCTAAGGGTAGTTGTCAACAGTCCTAAAATATAAGGAATGACCCCAAGGAGTGGCGGGTCCTCAGTCAAGGTCTTTCATTACCGCACCCTCCTCACGCTCGACACATTACAAGGACGGACAGCACCGCATTTCTCAAACCATGTACTAATTAACAACTTGACATACTATCTACTAGTTTGAGGACCAGTAATTTGAGACACCGCACCGGTCAGAAAAGGGAGAGTATTAATGTTACAGTGTTAATAGACTACTTCCTAAGATAAATTTTCTTGAGTATGAAACATTACAAAGTAAGTAAAGTAGAGAAAGTTGTCCATGAATTTGATAGAGCACGTATGTAGTTTCAAAAAAGCAGCCTGCAAAATTCAAATATTATTCGCAACATACAAAGAAATAAAACGAATAACTTTTCCTTGTCGCATTTATGTATGTGAGTGTAAAATTATACAATGAACTCACAACAGAACCAATACATAAATTGCAGTATAATTACCTATTCGGACGTGACCGTATTAATTAACAACTGAGCCTGACGCGTGATAATTAAATTACGGTTTAATTATCATCCATAGCAGATTGTCCACAACACAATACATTTGGAAAACCAATCAATAGATATTATATCATATTGAATTCTATCTAAGGATTTTCGATAATAAGCAATTAAAGAAAGAAAAACTGTCTTATTAAATTAAGTACTTAAACATTATACAGTTATCCAGGTATACCAAATAACCCTGGCTTCCAAAAAGAGTAAAACGTACTACAAAGCACTTCTTGAACTATATTTCCTCATTTTCGCCATTTGCACCGCATTGCTTTGTCTCCTGCTCAACTGCAATGTATGACGAGAATGGTTTGATCTCTCGGAGCGTGGAGTTGGGGATGGATCAGGTCTCTCGTCATCGTCTGCGCATTCCGGATCTCCTTCATTCTTTTCGTCACCCTTTGATTCACCTGAACCACTACCAGTAGATTCTCTATGGCGAACAGGCTTGGTGTCTCCGCTGAAGCTTAGTATGAATTTCAGTTCAGCTATCAATTCTTCTCTGAATGATACCTGTAATTTATTTCGGTGACTTAAATTCAAACGACAAATGTGTTAGGATAGGTTAGTTGAAAAAAAACTTTACAAAACTAATGAATGAGAGACGAGAAGAGACTACTTATCTATGTGTTGGTAAAACCACTATATGTTAAAATAGAAGGTATACAGAGCTATTGAATTGGTTGGTTACTTACCAATATTAATAACCATAACTACGGAGAATGGCACGAAGCTACTATATTTTGGCGAGGGGTCACACTGGAACATGCAATTCTGGTAAAACGAAAAAACACAAATTCAAAATAAAGATGTCCATATTTACAATGTAATGAGGCCATCGCTGGATATTCACATAGAAAAAATGGTTTAAGATAAACTGATTGATATCGATGGCCTGGTCAACAAACAGCAAGTTACTCTTAACTAGATTAAGAGTAACTTGCTGTTTGTTGACCAGACGGTTTAAGGAGTGACAGAGCTAAGAGGGGGTATGTACAGGGTTAAATTAAATTAGCTGGCAAAAGTTTACCCACTTCTTGGATATCGATCATCATCATCATTTCAGCCGAAAGACGTCCACTGCTGGACATAAGCCTCCCCCAAAAGGGGGGTTTTGCCATAATCGCCACGCTTGGCAGGCGGGTTGGCGATCGCAGTGAGGTAATAAAATGCATAGAGAACGCTGCTGCCCATTCTCTAGTAGGTCCCTTAGTCGCCTTTTACGACACCCACGGGAAGAGATGGGATGGTGCTATTCTTTTACGCCTGGCAACACACACGGGACTATCGATATCGCAAACTAATTAAACTTCTTTTTTTTTCATTCATGATTCTAACTTTTTTCAAAACTCCAAATAACACTGACATAAATACAGTTATTTTGGTTATTGGAAATTAGTAAAAATATTTATGTTCCACGACTCCTACAAAAACAGCTGATCGATTCGCCCATGGAATGACGGTTTTTTTTTAAATTAGTTTCGATATTAATACCCAAGATGTAGGTAAAGAATTGCCAGCTAAATTAATTTCACCCTTTTAAAAACCGAATTATAACAAAGGATTAGGAAACAATAAACAGGCCACTAAATACCTCGAACTACTTCCCTAACCAAACTATCATTTATCTCACTGACTTGTAACGAGCATGCTGGCACGTAAAACCATTATAGAGTCACAATGTAATGAATATTAATGGCATGTAGTACCTTCATCTTCCGGGATATCATCCATACGTCGAAGACCATCTCAACAAAGGCGCAGACGACGGCCATGCCCGAACCCGCCGCGAGTACAATGAACACGCCTCCCACGTTCGCGAGAACTAAGGGCTGGGCTTCACCGCCGCCTGCATCGTCATCCTGATCGATAGAACTTTGTTAATGGTTCAGGGGATTGCCAACGATAACATCTCAATTTTGAAGGATTGAAATAACGTGTGTATCTAATAATTTGTATTTTCAACTGTGATCATTAAAAGTTTAATGAAAATTGTTTGAGAAGCAATGTATCTGTATGAAAAAGTAATACGTATGAAATGTTTGAAAGACTCGTAACTTATAAAAAATTACATTCATCATTAAAAAGGTAGCACGCCAGTGGAGCTTGAAGCACAGCTTGTGACTTCTAAGTCAAAACAAATCTTATTTGAATAAAATTATAAAAGTTAGAGCGTACCGCACAAGCACCACCTCCTCTTTTTTCTTTCCACCACTTATCTTTCATTCTGGTTAGTTTTCCTTCTTCTTGCAGTTGTAGTATGGATTCACTCATTGGTTGGCGATAGGGTGAATCTGGATAAAAGTATAAACTTATATTACATCGTCGTCTGATCGTAAATATAGCCATAACGTGATACGTTCTACCTGACCATTTCACGATACGCCGCCATTTCATGATTTGACCATGTAACATCCACCATATCGTTAAGCGCTCAGCGTTCGACGATTTGCCCAGCGATGCTTGAGCATTTCGACCCATATATGAGTCAAATACAACACCCATCTCTTCCCGTGGGTGTCGTAGGAGGCGGCTAAAGGATTTACTACAGAATGGGTAGCAGCGTTCTCTAAGCATTTTGCACCATACTGCGATCCCCAAACCGCCTGCCAAGTGTAGCGATTATGGCAAACCCCCCCAAATATGGAGAGGCCTATGTCCAGCAGTGGACGTCTTTCAGCTGAAATGATGATGATGAGTCAAAACATAAACCTGTTTTTACTGCTGTGCAGTCGTTTAATAACTCCTATTCGACTTATTCATATACATAAACTCACGCCTTTGTCCCTGGGGGTAGGCAGAAAATATAGAACGCCACCTGCTACATTCAAACATCTTTACATACACGCACGCCGGTCGCGAGTACTAAACACCTGGCCTTTCTGAAAATCACCACTATGGTCACACTATTAGAATATAGATAACAAAAAAATATAATGTGTAACACTCTTTAGACCAGCCGTCTGTGTGTAACAATCTTTATAAAATAAAACACAGTCTATTACGGAAAAGCAACGTGTTTTAATAGGTTATGGGCGAATATCCATAATTTTCGGTTTTATTACTTTGTTTAGTGTAAAACAGTCGAAAATTGTTGACTTTTTCGTGGAAATATGGCTGTGAACTACATTCAAAGCATTCCGAAACTAAAAGGTCGCGAAAATTATGATGAGTGGAGTTTTGCTGTCGAGAATCTGTTGGTGCTTGACAACCTCGTGAACTACATAAAGTTGGAGCCAGAGGCTAATTTCGAGGCAAAAACATCAGATGACGCAAAAACCAAGGCAAAGCTAGTTTTAACCATCGATCCTGGATTATACGTGCATATAAAGGAAACAAAAACCTCAAAAACTGAGAACCATGTTCGATGACTGAGGTTTTTCTCGTAAAATAACCCTACTAAGACATTTAATTTCGTTACGGCAAGAAAATTGTGATTCTATGATTTCATACGTCACACAAGTTGTCGAAACAGCTCAGAGATTAAAAGGCACAGGATTTACAATAACCGAAGAATGGGTAGGATCTTTATTATTAGCAGGTTTGCCAGAAAAATTCGCACCGATGATTATGGCCATCGAGCACTCAGGAATGCAGATTACCACCGATGCAATAAAGTCGAAGTTGATTGATATGGAGGTTTCAAAGAATGACGCGGATTCCAGCGGCGCAGCATTCGCTGTAAACAATGGCCGAAAACAGAAATTTAAAAATAACGGAAACGGCGCGATGTCATCGACAAACAAAATGACAGGTGACAAAATCATTTCTTGTTACAAATGTAAACAGACGGGTCATTACCGAAACCAGTGTCCATTGTTGCATAAAACAAACAATCAAATGCTTTTAGTGTGGTATTTTTGAATGGAAAATACAGTAAAAACGAATGGTACGTAGATAGTGGCGCAAGTGCACATATGACGGCCAACAAAGAGTGGATAAAAAACGCGAATTATACGCCATATTTATCACAGATCACCGTCGTGAATAACATGAAAGTGCCAGTTTTGTGTTCCGGAGACGTACAGATTTCGACTAATTTTAACTACGATATCATGGTTAAAGATGTGCTATGCGTACCAAGCTTAACAACGAACCTGTTGTCAGTGAGCGAACTAATCAAAAACGGAAACAAGGTTGTTTTTGAAGAAAATCAATGCTACATTCGCAACAATAAGAATGTATTGGTGGCCACAGCAATGTCAACAAATGGAGTATACAAACTAAATATTAAAGTAGCAGATTGTATGCTGGTAGCACCTGCTGTAGCAAGTGCAGAGCTTTGGCACAGGAGGTTAGCACATATTAACAGCAGTGATTTAAATAAAATGAAGAATGGAATTGTTGATGGATTATCTTATCCAGATACTAATGAAATAACCATGACTAAATGTGTGACCTGTTGTGAAGGCAAACAAATGAGGTTACCATTTCATCATCTTGGACAAATAAGTACAGAAACACTACAGATAATACACGCCGATGTATGTGGTCCCATGGAGACGAAGTCCATAGGTGGTTCTCAATATTTTGTCTTGTTTATTGATGATCATAGTCGTATGACCTTCATATACTTCCTTAAATATAAGAATGAAGTCTTCAAAATATTCAAGAATTTTAAAGCAATGGCTGAAAATCAGCAGAATAAGAAAATAAAAATATTGCGCACAGACAATGGTGGTGAGTTTTGTAGTGGTGAGATGGAAAATTACTTAGACAGAGAAGGAATTATCCACCAGAAAACAACTGCATGTACACCTGAGCAAAACGGCGTTTGTGAACGGGCTAACAGAACTATCGTAGAGAAAGCACGATGTTTACTTTTCGATGCAAAACTAGGGAAGAAGTTCTGGGCTGAAGCGACAAATACAGCAGTATACTTAAAGAATAGATCTGTAACTTCAAGTTTGGGAAATAAGATACCCTATGAAGCGTGGTATAAAAAGAAACCAGATTTAAGTAATATTCGTCTGTTTGGTAGCCCTATAATGGTTCATATACCAAAAGAAAGAAGATTAAAATGGGACAAGAAAGCCCAAATGAACATTCTTGTCGGATTTTCAGAAACAGTGAAGGGATACCGTGTATATGATCCTATAAAAAATATCATAACTATTAAGAGAGATATAATAGTGATGGAAGAAAAGACAGTATCATCAGAAATGAATGGAGAAGACACAGCAGAATGGATACAGAATGATGTTGGAATAGAAGAGCACGAGTCTCGGGCTACAAATGAAGATGGCAGAGATTCAGTGGGGGAGTCATCAGTGAATGAATCTCTACATGGCTCAGATCCGAATACATCTGTGTATACTGATCCGTCTAGTGGCAGTAACGATGAAACGGACACCACAAACACAGAGACAGAGATCTCGTTCAGTGAGATTCAACACATTCCTGAATTACCAAATAAAAGAGCACGAAGACCGCCAGATCGTTTTGGTTTTGGTAACATGTGTACTACCAATTCTTGTCCAGAAGTCGAACAAATAGATTTCTATGAAGCACTAAATGGACCAGAAGCTGATCAGTGGAGACAGGCCATGCGTGAGGAGCTTCAGTCATTCGAGGACAACGATGCATGGGAAATTGTTGATATACCAAGTCACGGATCAATTGTTCAAAACAAGTGGGTGTTTAATAAAAAACTAGATGTGAACGATAAATTGCGGTATTGTGCTCGACTCGTGGCTAAGGGTTTTACGCAGCGACGTGATGTTGATTATGAGAACACTTTTTCTCCTGTCGTAAAGCATTCTACACTGAGAATGTTGTTTGCTCTGAGTGTACAGTGGGACATGGACATTACCCATTTAGATGTGACAACAGCTTTTTTAAATGGACATTTAAAAGAAAATATTTATATGTCAATTTCAGAAGGTTTTGTAAATAAGCAAATTGGAAAGGTCTTGAAACTAAAAAGAGCTGTTTACGGACTAAAACAGTCTTCTTTGGTCTGGTATGAAAAAGTGAAAGATTGTTTGCTTAACTTAGGTTTTAAATTAAGTAAATTTGAACCATGCTTGTTTACACTTTTTAGTGAGAGTGTTAAGATTATTGTAGCTGTCTATGTTGACGATTTTTTAATTTTTTCGAATAGTACTACTGAGACTGAAAAATTAAAAAAGAAATTAAATTCTGAATTCAAATTGAAAGATTTAGGTCCTGTTAGACGTTACTTAGGCATGCGGATTAATGTTAACAAAGAATGCAAGACTATAACTGTAGATCAGCAGGAATATATAGAGCAATTTATTGTTAAACTTTGATATGTCTAATTGTAAAACTATAGATACTCCTATTGAAAGTAAGTTAAACATAGAAAAGGCTGAGAATTGTGCAGTAAACATTCCATATCAAAAGCTTATTGGAAGCCTTATGTATCTGGCAGTTTTAACTAGACCAGATTTGTCATATTCTCTTAGTTATCTCAGCCAGTTCAATAACTGTTATAATGAAACTCATTTCAATTATGCTAAACGAATATTAAAATATTTACGAAAAACCAAACATTATTGTTTAACATATCATAAGGATAATGTAGAGCTGACTGGTTTTGTTGATGCAGACTGGGCTAGCGATAGTCTAGATCGTAAGTCTTATACTGGGTTTTGCTTTGTAATGGGTGGTTCTGTGATTTCTTCGCAAAGTAAAAAACAAAAGACTGTCTCCTTATCCAGCACTGAGGCTGAATATGTTGCTCTTTCAGAGGCATCTAGAGAGGCTATTTACTTGAGAAATCTGATGAATGAACTTACTGGTAGTAAATGTATGATTAATTTGAAATGTGATAATCAAAGTGCTTTAAAATTAGCAACAAGTCATCAGGCACATGCTAGGTCAAAACATATTGATGTTCGTTTTCATTATGTTAGAGATGCAGTTAAAAATAAGTTGATTAATATTGAATACATTTCAACTCAGGAAATGCCCGCTGACTTGTTAACTAAAGGTATTTTGTCAACTAAGCATTATAAGTTCATGCACATGTTGGGAATTAAAGCTAAATAAAAAACATGTATTTTGTTCAGAAATTCACATTTATTTTGTTAAGTGGGGGTATTAGAATATAGATAACAAAAAAATATAATGTGTAACACTCTTTAGACCAGCCGTCTGTGTGTAACAGTCTTTATAAAATAAAAGACAGTCTATTACGGAAAAGCAACGTGTTTTAATACACACATATGTCCTCCTAGTCGACTTATTATACTCGAATAATTCCTAAAAAAACTCAATCGCCAAGTATTTCTGACTAACATTGATGTAACGCTCTTCGACCGCTACCATGGCATCATTCACTCGGCTTACACGCGGTCACAGTTCCAACATAACCAAGCTCATTTGTTTTGGGTGCCACTAACGGAGTGAAATGCAACTACTTTGCGGTATACCAAGCGATCAGCTAGAAATATCAATGAATAGGTTGTTTTCGTCGATCCGACTTCGTATTCTCATCGTGATATAACAAGTCAAATCAAGAAATTGCGGCATATCGTGAAATGGCAAGGCAGATCACGATATGGCTATTTCCACGACACATAAGTCCACTAAATATAAGTGTTAAGGTGACCATCACACACAATTTGCTAAGAAAGTAAATAGCTGATGAGAAAATACTATGTATGTTTAAGTTACTTATTTGTCTCTCCTTCCCTATAAACACTGATACCATCACAACAAGCATTGTATTCATAGTATTATATCCTTGAAGTAGCAGTTTAAAAAAACCTTTATCTAACGTAGCTTTAGAGAACAAACAAAATGATGCAAGAAATCTTACTCTTCTTCATAGCGATCCCGTACCCTTTACTGTCTAATAGCCCACCGACTTGCGCAACATCGCAGTTTCTCTCAACCATGTACTCGATTGATGTCGATTCCATTAGAAATGCATAGTTTTCGACATCGGATTTCACCCTGAAACAAAAGAGAAATATTTCTTGGAAGGTAAACAGTACCAAAAATAAACTAGTTTTTAGACTTTCTTTGTTTCACACTTACCTCTCCAGCCCTTCATCATTGGTAGCTGTTTGATATTCTGGGTGGTCTTCCATATATTGATACATTTTCTGATAAAGTAAGTTATCCGATTCCTAAACACAAAATAAAAAACAAAGTGAATTGGATTTTTATTAAAATTACTGGAAATGTCTATCATTCTAGGATATTTCCCTCGATATTCAATTTATTATTCATAGAGCATTTCCATTACCTTAAAGAAACTGAAGGTAGCACCTCCCTTCTTAGCACCGTAAGTTATTCCAAACGGGTTATTTGCAAGATCGTTTACACTTTTAATAGCATAAAACTTGGATTCAACTGTGAGGAAGGCAGCAAGGTTGGCGGTGTAAGATGAAACCATGATTAAAGTGAAGAACCACCACATACTTCCAGCCATTCGCGTAGATACGGCACTAAAATACGAATATAGCGTAAATATACATTTTGATATTAAACTGCATTTGAAATAAAACAAACTAGACACTGACATGGGAGCAATTTCTGATCCTTGTGTAAGTACACTTCCCAAAGTGAACCAAAATGAATTCGCCAAGGTAAATTGATTGTCCAAAGTTTCCGGTTCTTCAATACACGGGTAAGGATTCTGCCATTCTTCTGGTGCTAGTCGACCTAATATAAATAAAAGACCCGACACGCCAACGAACGCTCCTGCAAGCCATCCCCAAACCTGAAATGGCAAAACAAAGAAATAAAAAATAAAACAAATACTCAGTATTTTCAACCAGTCTGACAAAGTACTTACTCCCATTGAAAATGGTGATATGAAAGAGAAGAGATTTGGTGGTTCTTTGGTCGGTTTCTTATACAATATAGTTATACCTAAGTTCATAAATGGGCTGGTGAAATCAACTGCTTTTTGTCGAGCTGCTGTTATGGTCAAGTCCGTTATAGCGAAATCTGCTCTCTGCAACATATTAAAATTTTGACAGCACACACCAATTAGGTTATGAACTATTCAGACTTTTATAAACTCAACGATTTAATACCAGATAAAAACTTGTCACATATTTGTGAAATTGGTCCAAAATAGAGGCAAATGATAGTTACACCGTCCATTATTTTCTCCATCATGCCATTCCACTTTTTAGTCTTCTTATTGTATGAGCCATAAACACCATCGTCTTGTATGTCGAATGTATAATTAAATTCATTCATTTTTGCCAAATCTTCAATAACTTCAATCCCGAAGCCTTCGTATCGATCATTCCCTTCAAGTTTTTTTGAAGATTCTTTAAGCATACCATAAGGAGCGCTCTACAAGAAATAAACATAGCTTTAATTTTTGGTCATATTTATATAATAATTCACTGCAGTGTTGTGAATTCTTACCAAAGCTGTAAGAACAATGAAATGCTTGCCCTTCATTGTTTCAGATCCTTCTTGTTCTGCTGCTGATACTTCATCTTTAGTTTCAACAAAACCATCTTCAAATGTCCATGTCCCCACCTAATTTGCAACCAAAATAAAAACTTTTCCAAAAAAAAAACAACCAACTTGCAAAAAAGTTTTTTGAAAGACATTTTTTTTTTTTGGAAAAAGTTTTTTGTAAAATTGGTTTAAAAAAAAACTTTTGTTGATGTATACGAGGTGACACGGGTGAAACCTGTTACAATGGATTCCGTATTTGATTTTGAAACAGTAAATATAAAAACTTTTTAACAAAAAAATTTAACCACTGACTTTGGGTATGTATTTTAATTTTATGACACCGACATCCGAACTTAGATATTAAGGTAAAACAAAGCAGATTTATTATTTTTCACTTTTCAGTTTTTTCGGCGGTTTAATTTTTTTGTTAAAAGGTTTTATTTCATAATTTTTCTATGGTTATCTATATGGTTTTCTATGGTATATATCTACTCATTACTACATGCTTCATTTTTTATTACTTTTTGTAATACACAACTCGGTATTAAAATCTGGGAGTAAACAATCAATCCCCCCCTGTTTTCCTACCCTTAGGGATGGTTTTTTTTTCGAAATTTATATGGGACCAACTTCGGGGTACCCTTTCCAGTAAAAAAGAATTATCAAAATCGGACTGCTCTGAAAAAAGTTATGCGTGGTCATACATAAAAAATAATATAATATATATATACGCGTCGACTTGAGACTTTTTAATGCCGGACAATTAATCAATTTCCAATATAAAGGCCATTATTATTCAATTTATACCTTTTCTAAACCGTAGGGCATGATTTCAAGTACATCTATTTCTACTTCCGACCGGAAGCCATCTTCGTCGAATTTTACAATTCCTGTCAACCCATCAATTTCCATCTATAATAAAGAACATACATGTGTTAGTGAAAACTAACACCAATTTAAGATTCAACATAAATATTGTTGAAAGCAACTCACAGTTCTAACATAATTCACGATGCTGGAACCTAAAGCCCAGCTTTCTTCAGCATCACAAGTCACATTAGAACCCTCTTCTAGTTCCATAGTATTTAAAGTTGCAACAAATAAAGTAACGGCATCGTATACCAAAGCTAAGTCTAGAGTCAGACCATTTTCTGCTATCGCATTTTCTATATTCTTGTCAGATAGTTCAGCTACTTTCTCATTTAAAGATGTGATAAAGTTTTGAATTGGCTCTAAGGTTGGATCGAACATGCGTATTCCTGAACATGAAAAACAATGTCATTATTGTAACAAGTCAACATGTTTACATGTCTCAAAATTGTGTTATGACTAAGAGGATGAGACTTCATTCGATTGCAATTTTTAAATCCTATAGTAAAATAAATTACCTGTTATACTAGAGCCACCATGTTTGTATGGATCTATGTCTATTGTTTGGAAATCTGGATTCATAATCAGATAACTATGTTCATCAGACATTATTCCCACTTGTTGTGCTTGCTCTAGTACTTTTGGCAACGTTTCTCTGCCACAGTTTATGACATAGTTCAGAGACCCCGACTTTTTTATAAACTTAAGTTGAGACCTAGGAAACAAATCAGAAAAAATACATTAATTAAATCATCATACTACAAAATAAAACTAAACTAAATTGGGAGTTGAACCTGCCTGAAATCGTCACCATCAGGTAATTGAACAATGTTGATTTGAATTTTCTGACCAGCATCTAAATCTTGCATTGACAAAATATTGTCAAAAAATGGTAAAAGTTCTGCACCTTCATAAATTATAGTGAAATCTGTCCACCCTTTCAATTCTATGAGATCAGCAAACATCTGCAAAAATAGAACACAATATACCTACTGGTTGAATTTGTCAATAAAAACAAATGAAGTGACAAAACATTTCAAATACCTGTGAATAAGCCAAGTGATGTGGAAACAAATTAACCACAGACCAGTTTCGATTTTGAGTTTCTATCGGATCTGTGATAACGTGAGGAATCTCAAGGAAATCTGCTATAGACTGAATATGCTGTAGTGAACCTTTTCTAGTTGGCCCAAATACTCCGAATACATTACTCTGTAACAGAATGTTGATAAAACATATTTTCGAATGAAGAATTTCAATTTATTTAGATATTTTTGAAACATGAACGTTACCTCTAAAAGCGTGCACATCGCAGTTTCTGCTTCTAATATGTCTCCAGGAGATGTTCGTATGACACTTGCTACAAATGGATTTTCTTGGTCTTCGGATGCCGCGGTAAGTGCAATGCTGAAAGCGGCTTCTAATAAAAATGTCCCGTCATCGAAAATAGCACCTAGGACGGTAATAGAAAATTTCATATTCTTAAGTGCAGACAAAATAAATTGAGTTAAATAAACTAAATATAAAGACTGGTAAGAAAAAGTGGAGGATACAACCAGTAAAAGGCAGCACAGGAATTGCTTTTTGTTAAAATGAAGAGGCAAGTTAATAATATAGTAGTAGCCTAGTAGATAGTGGGTTACAAAACATACCAATAGTTTTATCTCCAAGTGCGTGAAGTAAACAAAATGTTGTTGTAAGCCATCTCAGCAATAACTTTGACATTTGCATGATTAATCACAAACGAACACAACATCTATATAAACTTCCTGTTATTGACTTGAAGAAACCTCACTGAAGGATCTAGTGATTCGCCACAAGAAACGAAACCACTTGACCTGAATGTCCATGCGGGAACGGATGCCCTAACTATAATTGTTTCGAATGCTATTCTACTGGCTCTAACACCTAACTGCAATGCTAAAATTAGCACTGCTCCCGATTTGTGTGTACCAATAATACGTTATAATCTGAAAGTAACATTGTAGTATGAAATGAAAAGACGGTTGATTAGTTTTTGGCATTGTTAACCAATAGGTTTTTAAATATAAAAAATAATTAAAGTTAAATCAAAATATGTAACGAGAGTTTCTATGCAGCTGCATTAATGTTTTTAAAAATCGTCGTTAGCGACCAGGAGTAAGTATGTACCTAAATCTAAACCGAAGCATATTATTGTTTAAACATTGATAGCGTCCTCTTTCCTCAATTTCATACAACCCGCAGTATTCCCTTAACGCTAGTTCAGGGTTTTGTCGACGCTGAACATTCCTGAAGCCACACGGGACCTTTGTCACTTCTACGTTGAAACACTAGATGGCGCTGGCTAAGAGTCCCTACGATATAATCCAGTTTCTTTCAGCATAACTGTAATAAAATCCAATACCTACTTTATTATTTGCACACATTTTGTTGTGGCTTCACTTATGAAAACCTTTTTTCTCTGCCACTGCTAGATGGCGCTTTGGTAGGTACCTACATACAGCTTGCTGCAAACAGAAAGGCTGAATAACACATTAATCATATGTTAAACAGTATTTAGAAGATATCAATGCCAAAAAATTGCAAGTTAAGGATATTCTACTTCATTATGCATTAAAGACTTACATAGAATAATTCGATGTAGATAGAATAGTTGGTAGATTGACTCAATATTATATTGAGTCGTTCTACTTACTTACAACCCAACCATTCCCTACACAGGCATACCAACAAATAATTAGGAAAGTGTCACAGTATTTCAGGGAACCGAAAGCAGTGGCGCTGGCAGATTGGGATCGCATCGTAAACTTGGAGATTGTTCGGGTTTTGTCGCTAACCGCCTAACCGCTTCCACGCTAAGCCTAAAATTGGCAAATACAGGGTGAATTCCAGGTGGTCCAATGTTGGGTTATTTTAAGAAATAACATTTCGAAAAAAAAAAAATTGCCTCAGTCATTCATAAAGTTACTAGTGGTGGATACAATTTCGTTTCTATCGGCAGCTCTTATCATCATTCATCATAATTTCAGCCGAAAGACGTCCACTGCTGGACATAGGCCTCCCCCATAGGATGGCGGGTTTTGCCATAATCGCCACGCTTGGCAGGCGGGTTGGCGATCGCAGTATGGTGGTAAAATGCGTAGAGAACGCTGCTGCCCATTCTCTAGTAAGTCACTTAGTCGCCTTCTACGACACCCACGGGAAGAAATGGGATGGTGCTATTCTTTTACGCCCGGCGACACATACGGGCTCGGCAGCTCTACTTAAAAATAATATATATCGTCTTGTTTCAGTTTCATTCCTGCAGACAACACACATATATGCTAATTACCTACACAATTCTTATTTCAGTTTGCAGAAACGATTAAATACGTTACCTACACTTAAGTCATTCAAGTTACTGATGTTCGTTCGCAGTCAGCTCTGCTTTCTAAACTCATTTAACATTAACATTTATATACTCGTATCTTAAATATATATAAATGAATCGTTATTTCCCTTGGTCACGGCATCACACGTGAACGACTGGACCAATTTTGCTAATTCTTTTTTTGTTGTGTTTGTTAGTATCAGCAGAAGGTTCTTATGGAAGAAAAAAATAAGAAATTTGCGAGTAACATATTATTATAATAATAGTTAAGACAGGACAACGTCTGTTGGATCAGCTAGTCTTATACATAAAAATGAATCCCTCTTTTCCTTGGTCACGGCATCTCACGTGAACAGCTGGACCAATTTTGCTAATTCTTTTTTTATTGTGTTTCTTATAGTCAGGAGAAGGTTCTTATGAAAGAAAAAAATAAGACAGTCGTCAATTCAATATTCATAGTTAAGACAGGACAACGTCGGTCGGGTCAGCTAGTATTAAAATAATTATAATTCAATTTCGACACAGGATGTATAAAGGCAACAACAGCATAAAGCTTCTCTTTACCTCGAAAGCTAGACTCTGTAATACCATTGTGGAAACATGTTCCATCTGCATGGTATTAAAAATACAGCCTCCAATTCCCCTATTAGAAGTTTTATTATTTACCTGCAATTTAAGAAAGAAACATAATCCCTGTAATCTTGGATTAAGGATTGTTTTAAACTCAGGATAACTTGCAATTCTGGAAGAAAGGAGAGAATTTTAAATGAGTTTTATTTTTCAGAACATCTACAAATTACTTTACTGTGATGACGTAGTTATACCAGAATACCTGTGTTCTAACAATTAAGCACTGAATTCTGGGATAAACTTATTTGATTAACAAATTACAAACTTTTCTTTTATGGGCTTTTAGCAATTCGGATTAGAAGTTTCGGATCATTCAGGTCATGTATATTTTAGGCAAAATGTTTAGGTCGGTCGATGTAGCGAGTCTATGGGCTAGCCAGGTAAGGCTACGGGTAATTCCAGCGGTGAACATCTCTTGAATGAACGAAATAATGATAAGTGTTTCAAGCAAAGATACGAGGAATAAATATTACCCAGTAACTGGTTTGTTGAAGTCAGATACGCAGTCGCTTCATGTAAAATACGGGTATTCAGCTGCATAAAGTTTGACTGGAAGCCGACCCCAACATAATTGGGAAAAGGCTAGGCAGATGATGACAATACAAGGTATAGATAGAGCTTGCCATTCTCAGCAAGAACATTTTGATGAAATCGTCTAAATACTCTGTGTGTCATGCGTCTTCTCTCATACACTCACGGAATACTTTGATTTTGTGCTACTACACTTTGGTTCAATGTGAAATTCTAGGTTAAATAGCTGTCTGCAATCCCGATAGTGTCGACCAACCGCGTTACACGATTGGCCGATTTCGGGAGCTTCTATCTCGTTTAGATTTCTAGACGCTATTCAAATAACTGACAAATGAAGTTATTGTAGCTACGTACCGATTTTAAATACATATTTGCTGGCTTATGTAAAATTGCATCTGTTAACTAGCTTATAATATTAATAATAACATGAATCCATTTAATCAAAGCCTTGTGAAAAAGTTTATCAGAGGCATTAAACGGGTTTTCTAGTTCAAATAATGTATGTATATAATTAAAATAATAATAAATGTATGTGTGTAGTAATAATGTATGTTCAAATAATTTCGGGTAAAATATTGAAATATATAATTTTGACAAAGCTTTAATGCTTTTTTTGCGTCCAGGCCACGGAAGGGAAGAGCGCTGCTCAGAAGCACCGGCACTCCTCCTCTACCGCAGCCCGTAACCCTCAGCCGCGATGCCTCCCATTCGACATCGCGGCCCACCTCAGTTGCACCTCACCGCAACCTACTTTTTGGCCGCTACGTCAATGGCTTGAAGGCAAAAGCCCTGACGAGCGGCCCCACCGTTGGGTTCCTCTTGGCTTCACCGTGGATGGGAGACCACGGTTACTGAGCCCCCCCGCAACGACAATGCGGGAACCCACTTGGGGGGGAAGCTTTAATGCTTAGGTAGAATTATTATATTTTCATAATATAAACTGAAAATTAGTTAGTAAAGATTTGTTTACAAAGTTGCACCTTCTCCAAAAGTTATTTTAATACCCAGCATATTATAGTTCAAAATTAATTTTGCGTGGCTCAAGAACGCCCAAAGTGTTACAATATTGCTCTTTATAAAGTAGGATCAAGGAAATTGCTTAAAATATCTACTTACATGAAATATGGTGCAAGGTGGGACGTGCCACACGTGTTTACTTTTCGCACGTACCTACTGATCAAAGAAAGATTTTCCAGCAAATGATCATTTAAGAGCTCTGGAAATATTAGCTTCGGAGAAATTCTTGGGCGTTTTGATAGCGAACAAACATTTAAGAAGGTCGATAGAGAATTTTCAAAGGTCAGACGTATGGTAGGTTCCAACGAAGTTTCCAATGAAACCAAGAAACTAATACAAAACATTTATGTATAAATCAAAAGGGTAAGTTAGGTCAACTGAAAGTCACGACAGATGTTCTCCTGGTTTACATACAAATGCCTCTGGGCGTATCGTTTGAACCCAAATATATCAGATGTTTAGCATAAATTGTGATGGAAATAAAAACAAGAGGCTTCAACAGATGTGAACCAGCCACATGTCAAGTGATTCCATTTCAACCGGGTAAAACTGTTCGCAATATCCATTTAGATTGTGTACACGAAATAGTGTACAATAAGTTCCCACATTTGTTGTAGAACCTACATTTATCTTGCAGACACCGAACCTTCCAGGGTCAATACCAGAGCTCCGTTTGGCTATGCCTATTCGTTCGACTGTAGAAATAGTGCCGCCTCATGACATGTTACATTTCGGTTTTCACGCATTTTGCATAGGTAACAACATTATTTTTAGTATATGCGAAACCTGAACATAGTTTGTTCAGAATAAGGAACTGAATCGATTCCAATAGTTTTTACATCAAGTTATATTTTTCAAAAAAATAAATTTGTTTAGTTATCAGTTAATTATAAAAAATTGCCATACGGTGAAGGTACCTACTGCCTAATTATTATCAATGAGCACAATACGAGTATGACGCTACACGCGCGGGCGGCACGTGGTTCGTCCTATGATGACCGTGTTTGTGTAGACAACTACGTAACATAACAAGCTTATAACTTTATGATTTTTCATGATGCAGCATTTTTTGTACATAGATTCTTTACATAGGAATACTAGACACGTATTTCGGGTTTCGCATATAGGTACTAAAAATAAGGTTGTATATATTGGTTTTTTTTTTAAATCAAAGTGAAAGGTTTCATACAACAGCAGATTGTTTTGACTAGAGATGTTGAGAAGAATCCTGGTTTGGTTAATTTTGTCACTAGCTTTTTCCAGCACCTTCGCCGGCGTGAAGTTCGAAAATTATCCCACGGGAACGGAAGTACTACCGGGTTATCCCGGTAAGTATATTTTGTCTCAATCCAGGTTAAAATATATCTGTGTGTCAAATTTCATCCCAATCCGTTCAGTCATCCTTTTTTTTTTTAAGGGGTTTTTAATCTAAACGGATAATGCCCTCAGCGTTAAATCATTCAGTCATCCTTACAAACTAACATTTATAATATTAATAGGAGAAGGAAATAGGAAGAAGTGTTACGTATTTTACGATATTATTTCCCACAAAATGACATATTTTTACAAGGGGCTAGTGCAAATCTTGGGGTTGCAACGCTAGAATCGGTGCATTTCATTCATTCAGACTCGCCTACAAGTAATTAAACTTGAACAATTTACTTCCAAACCACACAAGTCAGAGTATTGTCCCTCCAATAGAAAGCAAACAAACCCTCGACACAGAACCGCACTGGCACCACCAACTTTAATCGATATTCCAATCAACGAGTCTGTATCGGTGGCCGTAAAGCCGCTGGTCAACATATTGTGACCACGACACTGTTGTCGCACTCGTAACTCCGATCGACAAGCAGATTACTCAGAACACCGTGTACTCGATTAGAGCTTTGATTTACTATTCAGATACTTGCAGAACTAGTTGCAAACATTGTACAATCTGTTAGTTTGTTTTTGTCGATCAGGAAACGCAAACAGTAGGTTACAATCTTAATTTCTCTAACTAAGCAAACAAAGGGATGTATCTTAAAGGGCATATACTGTAGTGTTACAGTTAGCAACATGTTTAGAAGTAGTCCAGAGTCCGTCAGACATTCATCAGGCTCTTAATCTGTGAAATCATCGCACCAAAATGATACATAAAACATACATAACATAGTCACGCCTTGTTTCCCTGGATTTTGCCACTTATGTTTGTGTCCCACTAGCTTCCACCCGCGTGGAAGTCGGAAATAATCCCGCGGGAACGTACTACCGAGATAAAAAGTATCCTATGTGTTAATATAGGTTATAATCTATCTGTGTGCCAAATTTCACCCAAATCCATTCAGTAGTTTTTGCGTGAAAGAGTAACAAACATCCATATATACAAACTTTCGCATTTATAATATTAGTAAGGATGTAATAATAACAAATCCGTGTTGGTACTGAGAAATTCCAGATAGAAAACCCAATAACACTTTGGCCGATCTGGGAATCGAACCCAGGACCTCATGCTCAGCAATAGCACTTGCAAACACTAGACCAACGAAGCAGTCTACATAAAGTTGGAATAAAACAAGAATATAATCTTTATATATAACCATTTCGTCCCCAGTGAATGTGTTATTGTGAAGCTTATGAGAATATCTATTTGCTCCATCCATTTCTGAAACTATTTCACCATCTTGTACTGATGGCGAAACAAAAGTATCTAAATATACATAAAGGATAAAATATTTAATACTAAGACGACGTTACATATCTCTTCCACTATCCTCGAGGTGGCCATTAAAATGAATTATTCGAATACGTGTCTGTGTGTTATACCTCCATATGTAACTTGTTCAAATGTACAAATGTACGATGCACCAGTCTTACATCTTGTACTGTTATTACCGCATTACAGTCTAAATATGATAAAAAAATAAAAAATCGTCATTAAGTTCTTTGACATTACATAGGTATTATCATCATCCATAGCTAGTCTTCGCCTCTCTTTGACTTTAAAAGAAAAAATTAGGAACGAAAAATATTTTATTTGGAACAAGCACAGAAAATACAGTAAAAAAAGGTCATATTATAAAGGGGCTTTTAGCTAAGTAATTACAGATCTTTGACAGTTGTTACGGATCGTCAGAAGCCCGTAAGTTTGACAACCGGCCTTACCAAGAGCTATCGTATTACCCAGTAACTGGGTTGTGGAGGTTAGATAGGCAGTCACTCCATGTAAAATACTGGTAATCAGCTACATCCGATTAGACAGGAAGCCGACCGCAATATAGTTGTTAAGGCTAGGAAGATTGATTGATTGGGCTTGATAAGTTAGGTTCTTTCATAACTGGCAGACAAACAGACTATGATGGACTTACACCACATAAGACAGACTTATGAAATCCGCCTTGACTGGAACTCAACACCAACATATAAACAACAATAAACATCTGTGCGAAGCCAAATAAAGTAAATAACAATTTTTTTTAAATTACTTTTGAGCGTTTATCTTCTATCCTCTAATTTCTCTCATCACGAAATATTGAGAACAATTAAATCAAAGGAGCTTAATTATTTATTGTCTGGATACTTTTCTTTACTTTTCTGTCTGGTAAGTTCGCCAAATATTTAAGAATAACCTTCTTGTTTTTAATTGTGTTAGTATTTCTTAGTTGTCTTAACTGTATTAGTAGTCTAGCGCGGTCTGGCTCAAAAATGATTTAACTAAGTCCATCCTACATTAATATATCAAATAATGTTAACATAATAAATCCCTCAGGTTTTCTTTTGATTTCTGACAAATGAATTCACTGTGTCTTGTTGTTGTTTTATGATAATCCTCCTCCTCCTCCTCAGTCGTGCATTCTTGACAGAATAGTCGTGGTTGACGATGATGCATTTTCTCTGGATAACGTAGCCCTCGCGATGCGCCTCCACTTGTTGCGGTTTTCAGCGTCTCGGGAGCTTTGGACTATGGACGTTTGTGTTGCAGCTTTTACAACGTCTGTCCAACGCGTAGGTGATCTACCACGTGACCTCTTGCCTTCTACTTTCCCTTGGACAACAAGTTTATGATAATGCAGGGTTTCTATAGCATCATAATCATTTCAGCCGAAAGACGTCCACAGCTGGATATAGGCCACCCCCAAGCACCACCATTTCGACCGGTTCCTTTTCGCATCGAGCGGATACCTGCGGCCTCCACCAGGCATCGGTTCACCTTTTGGGTGGCTCACCAACGCTACGTCGTACCTACCTTTCCTGTTCTGCGAGCAATGTGCTTGTCCACTGTCACTTAAGATTGTCAATTCTTCGAGCTATATCGGTAACCTAGGTATATTTATAGATACCAACGTACTGTTATTTAATGGTTATTTCTGCACCTCGGGAATTGGTTAGCTAACGCTTTTTGTTGATTTAAGAAATTTTGTTCATGAGTTTGATATTTCTTACGAAGGCGAGACAAAGAAAAATTCTCATTTCTTGAAAAATATACAAAGCATTATTAGGTACCTACAAATATAAAACAGGTGCAACAAAATTAAGGTACCTGGGTGAAACTCCCAGAACAAAGTAATTATCTTTATATTTATTCTATGTCCTTTGTGTGCCGCAAAACTTAAAGTAACAAAGTTCAAAGACATGCTACGAAATTAGCTTTTATGATTATGGGAAAATCGTTTTTGTTTCTTATTTTCATTGGGGCTCTAAAGCCTATTGGTTTTGTTTATGGACCCATTATTTGTGTCTGCAAGTGCGAGGTACTTTGTATGGCTGATCCAATTCCAAGTACCTATAGCTCTACGACTAAAAATTAAACATTTCCTACAAGCTATAAATTAAGTCTTTTGTTTCCATTTGTGTTAAGAATCCTTTCTGTTGTTCGAATAAAAGTATTTCAATTTTCCGGAAAGTTCCTCGGGGAACTATTGCACAAACATCCGGGGAGGCAGCTGTTCTAGGGCCTCCTACAAGTACAATTGCAAGTTCCGTTACTTGCAGGGAAGGTACGTGACTTGCGGGATTTAGCGCACCCGCCACCGCCAACTGTATCTACAAGCGTTTCTTGATTCGAAGAAATAAAATGAACCGTTTAGATAATGTTTAATTAATGTTTGAGCAGAGCTTGTAATTGTGGTTTTAAGACCTTCTTTTATTTTTGGAAAGTTGTTTAGACAGTATTTCTGCTTCTTCAGCAAAATTAATACCTACAACAATTCAGATGAATCAATCCAAGAATCTCTCCAATTAATTAAAAAAAAAGTGTTAATGTTAGTACCTATCAACGCTTCGTTTCCCATTGCCAGCTAAAAATAAATTCTTCAGACACAAACTTTTATCTACTGAAGAAGTCGGACTTACTGATGGCTTTTCGCCTGACAAGTAAAAATGAGTTCAGAAAATCAGTAAAGGAGTAACGAGAAAACTTTGCCATTATTAATCAGGTTGAAACGCGTTACAAAGTAATTCTTGTAGCTAAGTACCTACCTTGTAGCTTTAAAACATTGAAAGACCATTAAAAAGACGAGACATAAAACATCCTTTTCATCTGACTTTGTGCGCGATAATGGATTGTTAAAAGGCAAAGTTCTTTTTATCTTTTAAATACAATTAAGACACTATCTACCAGCTTACCATTGGATAGAAGTAATTCTTGGCGCGCAGAGCTGGCCGCGGTAAATTAAAAGGCTTTGGCTTTCAAATTAACGTTGGCAATCGAATAAATGGTGCTTAAGTGATTTGGTTTTATTCCGAAGAGGACCTGTGGATCCACACAGTGTTTAGCTTAAACTCGTTATAGGATTAGTTTTTATCCTGTCGTTTACGGTACCTTTGTTGTTCGTTCAGAATTAGGTGCGACAATACAGGATAAGTTTTTATCCAGTGCGCAAATTTTAACCATGAATTCAGCATATCATTCTAGTGCCCCTATAGCGCAGAAATTTTTCGCCAGCTATACAAAAAAAATAAACAGCTGTTTCATAGAAAAGTGCAATACCCACGCGGTCAAAATGTATGAAACAGGTGATATATTTTTTTATAACCGGCGAAAAAATTCTGCGGTAGGGGGGTCTATAATGATATGCTGAATTCATGGTAAAAATTTGCGCACTGGACAAAAACTTTTCCTGTATTGTCCTTAAACAACATAGATCAAACGAGAAGTTTCTAGTTTTTGTGGTTTCTGATCTATGTCTTTGATTTATGAAAGGCACCCTAAACCTACATTCCGAAACAGAAAGCTCGTTTGTTCAGTTTCAAAAAGCAAAATACCTACTTACTTTGTAAACAGAAAATCTAGATGAATAAGAAAGTTGTTTCGTAAACACCACAATTTCCCATCGTCATTGTCATAAAAATAACGCAGTCGTTATTCGAAAATTAAAAAATAGCTGGGAGCCGTGGACGTGACGTGAATGGCTCTTGTCGTCGGTCGGTGACGGCTGCCGCCCCGCCGCGCCCCGTGCGGACGCGGTGCCCCGGGCAATTAACGCCAGCACCGCCATCGACTGTCACACCTATTGAAACAGCTCGATACGTGATACACCGCGCTTAACCTGCAAATTTAATTATCCTTTTACTCACTCTGTCACCACTTCCGATTTCCCGCTTTTATCCCGCCAACCAATAATTTCATTCACGAATGGAGAATTGTTTGAAGCGTCGTAGGACTTGATGCCAATTAAACAACAGCAAAAGCGTTGTGTTTTTAGCCTTTTTCTGTAAAAAAGTTATTTTTTTAATTGCCACAAAACATGGGTATGTTTTACGTACAGTGTGCTTTATTTACATTTGTACAATTCAAAGAAAAAAGGCCTATTTATGCAAGCTCGTGGGAGATCGAGCGAGTGTAGACATACAGCGTGTTATTTATTCATTAGCGCAGAGCTCGACGCACCGTTGTTTCCGCCGTACGATATGAAATCTCATATTAACTTGTCTACTTTCAGAGACTCGACGAATTTATGTAGCGAGGAAAATTGTCGCGGGGCGGTCGTGACGTACGACTTTACGACGTTTCGTATGCATAAACTTTGTTTACAGTTACTGAGCGTAGCTCATCAGGCTCATATGCTTTTACATAAATATTCATAATCATGTTGCTTGGTATTTTAACACTCGTAAACATAATATAGTGAAGTTTGTAATGAATTGAAGCAGGAGGATAAGGGGATTACCACTTTGATTTTACTTCTAATCAAGACTTACTTTATCGTATGTTGCTGGCACTGAGCTTTAATACTTAACACAAATGGATGGATTCCTTTATTCGCACAAGGGGAATATTTTATTACGATCTTTTTACATTTATTTAGTAGAAAAGCGACTCATCCGTTGAGGTCTGATAATCCAATTAGGCACTAAGTCACTACTACAACTACTGTTAGATTGCATCATCCTACATCTGGACAAAACTCTTTACTACAAACCGACATAAAAACACAATGAAACTATTTCATGCCTACGTACCTAACGGTCTCTTAAATACAGGCATAGAAAGTTAGACGGGGGTCAAGCCTCCATTAATTAAACAGAAGGGCGGATGCCTAATACCCTCATCTTGCGAACCACCGGGCGACCTCACCGGAACTTTCAAAAGGTCAACACCACGCTCCGCCATCGAACATTATACATTATTGATCTTGTTGCCTCACTTAATAACCCCAATGTGCCTTCCAAGTAGGATTCCAGGGATCCAGGCCGCTTTAGATCTGACCTTCTGCCCGTTGACGTCTTCATGGTAAGCGGTTTATATATTCCCGAGCCAATGTTATTCATATCGGAACCCTAAAGTTAACCAAGCGATATTTTACAAAGTTGCCAATTTTTGGGGCAAATACATTTTATATAGGACACACAATGTCGGTTTTATCTTACTATAATAATAGGTAATACATAATATAAATGTGAAAGTTTGTGAAAATGTTTGGATGTTTGTTACTCAATCACGCAAAAACGGCTACACGGATATGGATGAAATTTGGCACACAGATAGGTTATAATCTAGTTTAACACATAGAATACTTTTTATCCCGGTAGTACCTACGTTCCCGTAGGATAATTTCCGACCTCCACGCGGGCGAAGCCGCTAGCAAAAGCTAGTGTATAGTGAAATCCTTTAAATGTTGAAGCCGGGTCTTAAATCGCTGATATGTAGGTATGTTTTATGTTCAGTTCCCCTGCAACTGCTTGGCAAAATAAATTAGGTCATTATTTCACTGACATTGCTCCTTCTTTTAGACACAGTCTCCTTTTATGCTTTGAATATATTTCGCTGTTATGATTCTTTTGTAATATTATTTTAGTCACAGGAGAAAAGCTTTGTGACATTAAATGGTGAAAAAGGAAAATGTATTATGTAAGTTATTAACATTATATTTATTGAATACAAAAATAAAATCACCTGAAACATTGTTAGGAAAATGTATCATATTTTTTGAAATGAAAATAAAAATTAATTAAATTTTATTTAGGAAATTCTGTATATTCCAATATGTAAAATACTGGTACTCAGCTGCATCCGGTTAGACCGGAAGCCGACCCCATCATAGTTGGGAAAAGGCTAGGCAGATTATGATGGTTTAGGAAATTAAATCGATGATTCAGGGGGCTTGTGGCTAAGTAACAATAGTTGCACGGGTCGATCGATCAAGTTAAGCTACCCTTGCCGCGGTTGGTCCGTGGATGGGTGACCATCTTTACATACTAAGACCCCTCCGTGCCTCGGAAAGCACGTTAAGCCGTTGGTCCCGGCTATCATTTGTGGATCTTTGACAGTCGTTACGGGTCGTCAGAAGCCCAAAAGTCTGTCAACCAGTCTTACCAAAGGGTATCGTATTACCCAGTAACAGGATTGTGGACGGCAGATAGGCAGTCGCCCCATGTAAAATACTGGTATTCAGCTGCATCCGGTTAGACTGGAAGCCGACCCCAACATAGTTGGGAAAAGGATAGGCAGATGATGATGAATCGATGATTTTAAATACCCAACCTAATTGTGGAACACATTCAACATGTCAGTCACATTCTGAATCCTTTAGAAGGATATTGCTCCATTGCTTCATATGTTCGAAAAATTTGTATGCTCAACAACGTTATTAACGCAATGTATGTTGTCAACAACACACATACACTGTCAAAATTAAACCCAGCCCACTGATAATGTGTTACGACTCTGCAGCAGGCTTAGCGCGAGAACCGTACACACGCGTTTTGTCTTCGGAAGAGTAGACAAAAATGACGTTTCCGTATAGACTGTTGACAGTTTTTCATCTAAAAATGTAGACAAGCGATTTCTATTCTACAGTAGAGTAGAAATAGAAAGCGTTATGCTAAGTCTGCAGATCTCTTTAAAATATCGATCATTAACTAAAAAGTACAAGCGAACAGAAACGGCAATCAAATGCAATTACAACAGGAACGTTCTCTGAGCCGAGAGCCTTCTGATTAAATATTGAGCTATCAGTTAATGGCGGCAGAAATTGTGGGAATTATTGAAGGCACTTAAAAGCTTGTACTAACAGCGGAGTAGATACTCCGTACTGATAGGCTTTCGAATTTAGATGATGATGGAATAAGGAAATTGAAGAAGCCACTTACTTACCTGTAATAGGGAGGCAAGATTTTGACGTTACACGATTTTAAAATGAACGTGGTATAGGTTTTTAAATATTAATTTCAGCACTTTTAATGTGTAGTAGACAGTCAAAAACTTATACAGGTGTTAGCAAAATACAAAATGGCAGATGGCACCAACGCGCGAACTGAAACATGATTTCAGGACATAATTCTGGAAGTACGTAAAAACTATCGTCGCATAAAAAATTGCTGTTTCATAGAAAAATGAAATGGTAAAATGTATGAGATAGCATTTTTTTTTTACTAACCGAACAAAAATGTTCAACGCAGTGACTAAATGTATGGTATCAAGTTGTGAGTATCGGACTGTGCTACCCTTGGATGTTTCAATAAAAGAAAAACTAGAAAAGAAATGTGCCCGTAAGCAAGCCTTGCAATAATAACTTGTACCTATATACTTACCACGCATGAACCTCTACCTGTGCGCACTGTTACAAAAGTATGTGATGAAAGTATAAACAAACCCTGTTCAGGCACGGGAATCGCTCACTAAAGGGAATTGGTAACACATTTTCAACAATATTCTTTGAATAACATGTTTAAATTGTATTGAAAAATCATCGACGAAAATTGAGGTCATCAAATTATCCTCACTTGTCAAATGATACACTTAATTTGAAATCCGAATTTGCATTTCATAAGTATTCAAATAATCAAATCCAGGACTCGACTGTATATGAATGTTACTACAGTTTACCATCCGTATTATTCATAGGTACGGCGAACCCGGTTGAAACGTCACATGTCCCTAGTTGAAGGTTCATTACAAAACCAGCGTTTTTTTTTTTTTGGGTGGGAAATCATCAAATAACTTCTCCCGCTCTGGGTGGAGCAGGAGGGCGTGTCAGACTTTTACTGACTAAAACCCACCCGTGTTCCTTCAGTAGCCCTTAAGCCAGGGGCTGTGGTGTCTCTTTCGAACAAACCCGCACCCCTGGCAGGCATCGGCCCTTGCGGGCCCCATCATTTTTTGTGCTGACATCTCTTTGAGGCGCGCGTGGAACACAACGCGCCGTCGACTTGGGCTTGGTCCTTACCGGACAGCGAGCTACCCATTACTCGCCGTCCGCAAGCCCATGCCTACGGTGGCCGGAAATCGGCCTGGGATTCCCGACGCCCAGGGCGTCTCCGTATCCTGCGGCGGCTAAGGTCGCGAGGGCGCATATGCTGCCTCTCCCTCACGTGCGCCGCCTCCCTCTTCGCGAGCATCACTGCTTCGCTGAAGGAGGTGACGGCTCCCCATGCCCTACAAAACCAGCGTCAGACAACAGCCGTCTAGCATTTATGCTAGACGGCTGCCGCTGCTGACGGCTAACTTTTTTGGCGCAGCCGTAAGGCACACACTATTTTTTAACTCCCGACGCAAGAACGTCGGGGTGTTATAAGTTTGACATGTCTGTGTGTGCGTGTATGTGTGTGAGGCATCAAAGCTCCCGAACGGATGAACCGATTTTAGTTTTTTTTTTTTTTTTTGGATAGATGAATTAGGGTGTTCTTAGTCAGGTTTAATCCAAATCGGTTCAGCCATTTGAAGATTATCAGCTCTTATCTGGTTGATGAAGGGATTTGAGCATTTTCCACGGGTTTGATCAAGTCGAAATTTGGTATTCTATTACTTCAATGATATTAGACGAACAAAGTAACGATAAAATGATACTCGAGAAACACCTGGAACTTCCAGGATACCCATGGAAGTTACTCACCAACAAACAGCAAAAGTATCGTGTTTGGGCTCATTGAAAAGGTCTCAATAAACAGGTTATGGATACATGGTGATCAGGACGAGGATTTAAGCTAAATTAGTAACAAACTTCACTGTGGGAAACATACGCAACGCTGTGCAGATTTAAGCGAGACATTAAAAAAAGCAGGAAATAAAAGTTGAATTAAAAATTAAAAAAAACCTCCGGCACAACAAAAACTCTAAAAAGTAAAAAAAAAAATGGCCTTAAACACCAAACAGAAGAGGCCATTTTCATTGGCCGTCCCCGACTTGACAATGCCTTGATCAAAATATTACCTACAAGTTAAAAGGCCAATAAATTTTATTTTTTTTACTTTTGTAAGTTTTTGTGTAGAGGGTGTTTTTTTAATTTAATTTTTATTGAAACATTGCTATTAGGTTATTTTACTTTGTTAATTTTGTGTTTAATGAATACTGTGTCCAAATATACTTTATTCTTTATTTCTTTATTTTTTGATGCATTTGTTTACATTTCATCAGTTGGTTTTTGTACAGATAATACACGTATGCATCTTGCAATATGCGAGGACGGCAGGCGTACCCACATCTGTGAAGGCTGAAGGGTCAAAATCACAATATTCATGAACGGGGATACCTTGGGCGGCCTTTCAGCGTTGCAGTCAACAGTAAGGAGTTCATCAGCACATTTTCCTTGCCAGGGTGTTGTGAGAAATGTCATTTTCTTTTAAACGTTTTCTTCTCGTGCCTAGATATCTCACCCATCACATCTGGAGTTTCGCTAGCTAATTTAATTTGACCTGTATAATTTCCTTTCATATTTTATGACTTATTTATGTCACAGCGAGAAAAT
Organism: Polymixis flavicincta; assembly: GCA_949987655.1. Lineage (NCBI taxonomy): Eukaryota > Metazoa > Arthropoda > Insecta > Lepidoptera > Noctuidae > Polymixis > Polymixis flavicincta. The sequence continues at coordinate 12,442,171 of OX465182.1, read as the reverse complement.
TTTGAGGACCTAAGTCGGAGGTCAATTTGCAGTCGCTCTAATGCAAAGTTAAAAAATTTGCTGTTGTTTAAAACCTTTCTTTTTTTCAGTGTCACTATCAGAAAAAACAGTCACCAACAAATCGGTGTACATAATTGATGATCTGAATAATACCCAAAAAATAACATAATGCACCCACAAATAAATTAATAATGCTGAATAATGTTCCGGTATGCTGAAACACGAACGTTTTTCATCAATAAGTATTAAAGTGTAATAATACCTACTTAAAAGCTTATGGCTGCATAATACAATTAGACTTACATACACAATTGTATTGAAAAATCTTGTTGAAAACCTGTTTCGTTAATTGGCTATAGTATTTTTGTCTTGACCAGCACCCTAATTGCGTAACTCACGATTCATCATAATCTGTATCGTTTTGAAACGGATTGTTAAACCATTGCTTCATATGTTCGAATAATGTGTCTGTTCGACAACATAAATAACGCAATGAATATTGTTTAACTGTGAAGACGAAACCAATTATGATCAATCGTGAGTTACGCAATTAGGGTGCTGTATTTATTTTGGAACAATATTATGTAATAGCTTTTGCCCGCGGTTTCGCCCGTGAGGAGGTCCGAAATTATTCCACGAAAATGTAAACTGTTTTTTGTTTTGTTTATGGCATCTCGAAGTGTGACCTTGAGAGGCCGTAACTTCTTAACCGGACTTTCCTGTGAAGGCATTTTTAGTGAAGCTAAAGGCCTCCAGCCGGGGCATAAAACCTACTTAACTAAAGCAACTGCACGCTGAGGGCAACCCCTGTGGGTTACGGGCCTCGGCACAGGGCGCCACTGGTGGGTACACGCAGCAAGTGGGGCAGGCATGATCAAAATATTTTCATTTCCTTTATTTCAATAACATAGAAATTACATTTTTAAATATTAGAATATAAAATATATGAAAATTATTAAAAATATAAAAAAATAGTAGCCCACCGGTATCGGGAACAGGGTCCAAGCTACCGGCGGTCAGGGCTCCAGAGAGAGGAACCTCCTGACAATACGAGCCGTGTCCAGGAGTACCGCTTTCTGGATCAAGCCCTTGACCCAGCTGCCCAACGAGAGCCTCCTCAGATGTTGGTCGAGGCTCTTGGCTATCAAGCCATTGGCTGAAACGACTATCGGTACAATGATCGCTGAGTCCACATCCCACATGTCGACAACCTCGCGAGCCAAGTCAAGATACTTGATTTGTTTATCTTTCTCGGCTTTCACGAGGTTCCCGTCATGCGGGACCGTTATGTCAACGATCATTGCACGCCGCTCTAGTCGATCCACCACCACTATATCAGGTTTATTGGCAACAATAGTCCTGTCAGTGATGATGGATCGATCCCAGTACAGTGTGACATGTCCATTTTCGAGAACTGGGTCGGGCACATACCTGTAGTACGGCACTTCCGATTCCACAAGGCTGTATTTTAGAGCAAGTTGCTGGTGGATAATCCTGGCTACAAGGTTGTGCCTATGCAAGTACTCTTCGTTAGCAAGACGAGAACACCCGGAGATTATGTGTCTTATTGATTCTCCCGGACGGTGGCATGCCCGACAGATGTCAACCGTACCATCTTTCACAATAAATCTCCGGTAATTGTTCGTCATGATAACTTGATATTTTCATTATTATTATCAATCGGGGAATTTAACTCTACTGGCTCAGCTGCGGCGCGGGCTGACGCTTCAACGAGCAAGGGACGGTCGGGGGTCTCATCGTTAACTCGGGGTCATCACGGGGCGCGAGGACCTCGGCGCGGCGGCGAGGTCGGAAGGACGGTTTTTTGTGGTTGTATATTACAATATACAACCACAAAAAACCGTGGCTGGTGGCCCTATTCTTTTCTTGGAGAACAGTAATGGGGTCATGTGAGTCGGAAAGGACATTTCTCGGCCGACGGATTCTACTGATTGTACTGGGGAAATGTACACACGGCTACACATCAACATATAGCTTGATATGTAGCCGTGTGTACATTTCCAGTATACGCTGATCTCGCATTGTATAGGATTTCCCTACATAGCTTGATGTGTAGCCGTGTTTACAACCGGTATAAAAAGTATCCTTTATGTTAATCCAGGTTATAAAGTAGCTGTATACCAAGTTTCATCCAAATCCTAATATTGGCATAATACTAATGATTAAAATAATATCGTGAATTCATGCAAGCCTAGTTCTTTTTTAACCCTCGACGCAAAAACAACGGGGTGTTATAACACCCACAGACAGACAGACACACACAGACACGTCAAACTTACAAGTTTGACGTGTCTGTGTGTCTATCTGAGGCAACGTAGCACCCGAACGGATGAACCGATTTTGATTTTGTTTTTTTGTTTGAAAGGTGAATTAGTCGGTAGCGTTCTTAGACATGTTTCATCAAAATCGGTTTAGCTATTTGAAAATTATCAGCTCTTTTCTGGTTGATGAAGGGATTTGAGCATCTTCCACAGGTTTGATCAAGTCGAAATTTCGTATTCTATTAATTCAATTATATTAGACGAACCAAATAAGGGAATAATTTCCTGAAATAAATAATTATTTAATTTAAATTTTTACTTAACCTGGAACTGATGCTAGAGCAACACCTGGAATTTCCAGGATACCCAATTAAGTTACTCACTAAGAAACAGCAGAAATATCGTGTTTGGGCTCATTGAAAAGGTCTCAATGGATAAATGGTGATCAGGACGAGGAATGAGGATAAATTAGTAACAAACCTCACTGTGGGAAACATAAGCAACGCTGCGCAGATTTAAACGAGAGGTTAAGTTTAAAAAGCAAGAAATAAAAGTTAAATTTAAAATTTTAAAAACCCCCGACCCAAACAAAACCTCTAAAAAGCAAACAAATAATATTAATTAGCCTTTTATGTAGGTAATATTTTGATCAAGGCATTGTCAAGTCAGGGGACGGTCAATGAAACCGCCAAACCGAGGAGGCATTTTCATTAGCCATTAAAATATTACCTACATGAAAGGCTAATAAATATTATTTGTTTACTTTTCAGATTTTTTGTTTGGATCGCGGGTTTTAAAATTTAAATTTTGTTAGGTTACTGGTCAGAAATTGTGCAAAACGTGTCGTGAACAGAATAAAGTCTTGTATGCCTGAAATATAATACCGGGACAAAAAGTAACCTAAAACCCAATCCAGGTCTACCCATGTGCCAAATTTCATCGAAATGCGTTCAGCCGTTATAGCGTGAATGCATAACAAACAAACAAACCCGGTTTATAATATTGTCTGATGTGCTGACAACCTCATTAGCGATTCATATCACTTGATACGTTTACATAAAATGTTTGATTCAAAGAAGTTTTTGTGTGGGAAGCTTAAGAAAAATATTAATTGGGAAGTTCTATACATTCCTGATGAAAAGATTTTAAAAGGTGATTTAGTTTTAATTAAGTTCTATCGTTTTTCTTTACAATATTTTAAAAGGTGATTAATTTTTAATTAAGTTCTATCGGTTTTCTTTTCATGTTGTGGGTACCTAACTACCCACTGCTAAAGCTTGATTTCATTCAAATTAATTACTGTTCTAACATTATGGTTCAAATATAATCAATACTAACTAGATCTTCTTGAAAATAGGCAGCACAACAAACCCAGGATAAGGTCGAATGAGTCCTAGTGTTATTTCCAATTAATACAGTATTTATGAGACCTATGTTCGCCGCAGTTGACGACAGTAAAGGGCTAATCACTAACGGTCTTATTCATAAAAAGGTATCGAACATCTAAATAGTTGCTAAAGTCTGGTTTTGTATTGAAAATCAGACTTAAACAACTGTTTAGATGTTCGATAACTTTTATGAATAAGACCGTAAGACGATAGCATGGAATGTAAGACTTAACATTGAAGCCAATTCCATCTATTAAACAATGTCGATATCATGGAGATGTATTCACATAACCATTACGTAATTGAATTCCTGGCCGAGAAGCAGCATCCCTCCTAATGGTTCATTACAATTTTAGATGCCAATAACAGTTCTCACGAATGCCTCCCAACGCTACGGCGCTTAACACATTGGAGGCACTAGGATAGTTACTAGTTCCACTATCTTTTATAGAGAGGCAATGTGCTTAGTTCAAGTCTAAAATACCTACCTACTTTGGAGGTTGGAGGTAAAAAATAGAAAATAATTTCAAATAAGTTCTAAATAAATGATAATAATAAGAGTGATTAAGAAATGTCATCATATTGAAAGCAACGCTATTATTTCGGTGTCTCAGAATGGATGTAAGAATGGGTCTCGTGGTACTAAGGAGCTGCTAATTATAGACATGGCCATAAGCCAACAGGTTCGTGGATCCCGGAAGGATCTGTCGACATGTTAGATAGATTATAAGAAAGCCTATGACTCGGTGCCACATACATGGCTCATGAGGGTGGTGGAGTTGTACAAAATAGACGCGACTCTACGCACCTTCTTAATGTCGTGTATGAGGCAATGGAGGACGGTCCTTCTGTATCCAGGATGTCGACAGATCCGGGGGACCGATGAACCGATTAGGATTGAGCGTGGAATATTTCAGGGCGATAGTTTGAGTCCGCTTTGGTTTTGCTTAGCCTTGAATCCTCTAAGCACTCTGCTGGAGGATTGAGGTCTGAGCTATCGGTTGAGAAGAGGTGGTCAGGTGATATCACACCTCCTTTACAAGGATGACTTGAAACTCTTTGCCCCCAACAATTTGCAACTGACGGAGCTACTGAAGGTAACAGAAACCTTCAGTAGCTAGTTCAGTAGTAGGCGCTGACAAGAAATTAATAAAATACATGTCCAAAGTCACCGACTTCCGAAGTTAAAGTTATTTTTCACTTTCTAGTGTTTTTTGGAAGTCGGTTGTTATTTTTTTGGAAAAAGTTTTTTTATTTTTTAGTTCAGCTTACCACAAAATTTTATTTTGATGTATTTGTTATTTGCTATCCTGGTGATCCAGGCCAGGATAATCGCACTTTATGAAATTATTGTATTGTCATCGATCCTTGATAAGTATGCAAAATTTCAAATTAATCTGATGTCTTAAAGTGGGTGAAATTAAATTCGAGTTCCAAGATTCCGTTTCATACATAGATAGATACAGCTAAAGCTAATAACTTTTAACCTATCGAGCAGCTGTCAAATAACAACATTGGCAAGTTCGACCGGGGCCTTGATTAGGCCACGCCGTTTTTGGACCCCTTGCGTTTAAACCCCGATTTCACGCAATTTTACTTGAAACCCAAATATAACTGTGATTATTTTCGTAATAATATAATAATGGCAACACTGATACGTCACACACGTCAATTTTTTTTTCCATTTTCCTATTTTCTGTTTAAATTAATTCCTGTGAACCCAAAGTAAAAAACCACAGCAAAACGCTCAGAATAAATAAAAATAAATCTTCAATTATATATAATATCATTGTTCACAATAAAACAAAAACTCAATAAAATGAAAAAACGCAAAGAAAATATATTACACCCGAAAATGACGGCTGTCAAATACAGCCTCGTATAATGAAAAACTTATGGAAAATGAAAAATAAGCTATGTGGACAAGATCAGCTGCTCGACGTGCACAACTACTATCCCCGGACTCGTCGCTCAGATCCGCCTCGCCGCCGCCGGAACCCAGCCCCATCGAGAGTGCTGTGACACCAGCCGTAGCAGTTGCGTCGAGCTCGAGCGACGAATATTTTTCTCCGCCGACGTCGCCAACGCCTGTACGTCGGCAGGGGAGAGGCCGGCCACCGAAGAGCTTGGGACTTAGGGGCCATCCGGCCCCGAGCCGGGTCCCCGCTACCGGTGGTTGTGTGCAGCGCATGAGATGGACTCAGTCTATGAACGAGAACGTCATGCGCGCATATTACGGGTCTACAGAGGGGGGAACTAATCTCACTGCGTACCGCGAAAGGATGCTGTCTCTGTTCCAGGTACTAGAACCAACCGTTAACGTCTCGGCCCAACGACTGTCGGATCAGGTGCGGGTCATCCAAGGCAATCACAGGTTGGATGATACCGCACTTGATAGGCTGCGCTCAGAAGTGCTGAGCAACCATATCGTCTCGTTTCCGATACAAACCGCGGCACATGCGTCAAGTATTGATGCGATCTCGCCGCGGTCTAATCATGTTGAAGAGGATGAAAGGGTTGTCACAGTAAGTAGCCAGTGCAACGCCCGACTGAGGAGCGCACTGGATGATGCGATTCGCGAGTTTCGGTCCACCCCGACCGAACTTAGACCCCGACTACCACGGTTACCTATGCACAAGAAAAATAGGGCGCTGGTAAGTGCCTTGGACTCGCAGCTAAAAAGTTTTTTCGAGAACAGCGAGAATCTCGTTGATACACACTCGATCCTGTATTGCGCGGCTGTTGCGGCATGTCGTTTAGCTAACGTCAAGTTCCCAAACTGTGACGGAGCTACTCGACCGAAACCAGCCGCACCAGCCTGGCAGTGCAGGATCGAGCGTCGTATCGATGGGGCCAGGGTACTTATTGGCAAACTATACTGCTTCAGGGAGGGCAATACACGTCCACGAGTGATGCGCTTTGTGAAACGGGCTTTCTCGGGGACTGGAATCAGTCCTCCAGAATACATGTCTCGTGTCACAGAGCGCATCGACTTCCTGAAGCAGAAAGTCTGTGCATGGGCAAGCCGTATTCGGCGGTATAAGCGGCGGGTTGACCGGTACACGCAGAATCGCATGTTCCAGAGCGATGAGAGGTGGGTATATAGAGCTTGGGAGCGACCCGAACAAAATGTGACGGACGTGTGCCGCCCGGATGATGCCGCTACAAGTGCCTTTTGGCGGAACATTTGGTCGGTGCCCGTCTGTCACGTTGAGGCAGACTGGATGCAGGATGTCGAGCGATTGTGTGAACCAATACTAGAAATGGAACCGGTGTCCATTACATCAATAGACGTAGCCAAAGCAGTCCGTCCGTTACCGAATTGGAAATCACCGGGACCGGACGGGCTGCATAATTTTTGGCTAAAATGGCTAACTAGTTCACACAATCGCCTGGCATCTCAATTCCAGTCATCCTTAGAGTATGGGTCGCTACCACAGTTTCTAACAACAGGCGTTACCCACCTGCTCCATAAATCAGGTAGTCCCGCGGAACCCAAGAATTATAGACAGATCACATGTTTGTCGACGGTTTATAAACTTCTTACATCCATTTTGAGAGCGAAAATTAATACGCACATTGAGAAAAACTCGATTATATCTTCCTCTCAAAATGGATGTAGGAACGGGTCCCGCGGTACTAAGGAGCTACTCCTCATCGACATGGCCATAAGCCAACAGGTTCGTCGATTCCGCAAGGATCTGTCGACATGCTGGATAGACTACAAGAAGGCCTACGACTCAGTGCCACATGCATGGCTCATGAAAGTGCTGGAGTTGTACAAGATTGATGCAACTCTACGTACCTTCCTTGAGTCGTGCATGGGACAATGGAGGACAGTCCTTCGCTATCCGGGGTGTCCACAGATCCAGAGGAATGATGAGCCTGTATGGATCAAACGGGGAATATTCCAGGGCGACAGCTGCTTGAGTCCGCTTTGGTTTTGCTTAGCCCTGAATCCTCTAAGCACACTGCTGGAGGATTCAGGTCTAGGCTATCGGCTGAGGAGAGGTAGTGAGGTTATATCTCACCTCCTATACATGGATGACCTTAAACTCTTTGCCCCCAACAAATTGCAACTGATGGAGCTACTGAAAGTTACTGAAACTTTTAGTAGCGCCATCAGAATAGAATTTGGTGTGGACAAATGTGCAGTCATGCATGTAAAGAGAGGTGAGATTATGGAATCCGAGGGAGTTCAACTCTCGGATTCCATAAACCTCAGATCCCTCTCTTCATCCGAAAGCTATAAGTATTTGGGTATGTCGGAAGCGTTAAGCATCAACACTGCTGACATGAAGCAATCGTTAACGGAGCGCTTCTTTGGTCGCCTGAAGAAGGTATTAATCAGTCTTCTTTCAGGCGGAAACAAGGTGCGCGCCTTCAACGGTTGGGTCATGCCAGTTTTGATGTACTCTTTCGGCATACTCAAATGGACTCAGACTGAACTTGACGCCTTGGATCGACGGGTCCGTACATTGCTGACTGCAAACCGGATGCATCACCCACGATCATCGGTGATGAGACTGTACATCCCGCGGAAGTGCGGGGGTCGAGGCTTTCTGAATGCCAAAACCCTCCACAACCGCGACGTGTGCAGTCTCAGGGAATATTTTATAAAAGCCGAAGTGGGTATGCACCGTAATGTGGTCGCGGTGGACAAGGGACTCACCCCACTGTCCATGGCTAAAGAGAACTGGCGCAAACCTGTTATACTAACTACCGATGATCGCAAGGAAATATGGCGAAGCAAGGAGCTTCACGGGCGCTTTTATCGGGCTTTTCATGAGCCCGGTGTTGATTTCTTAGCGTCCGTATCCTGGCTACGTTTTGGTGAAAATGACCATGTCACATTGTACTGGGATCGATCTATCATTACTGACAGGACTATTGTAGCCAATAAGCCTGATATAGTGGTGGTGGATCGACTAGAGCGGCGCACAATGATCGTTGACATAACAGTCCCGCATGACGAGAACCTCGTGAAAGCCGAGAAAGATAAACAAATCAAGTATCTTGACTTGGCTCGCGAGGTTGTCGACATGTGGGATGTGGACCCAGCGATCATTGTGCCGATAGTTGTTACAGCCAATGGTTTGATAGCAAAGAGCCTCGACCAACACCTAAGGAGGCTCTCGTTGCGCAGCTGGGTCAAGGCCTTGATCCAGAAAGCAGTACTCCTGGACACGGCTCGTATTGTCAGGAGGTTCCTCTCTCTGGAGCCCTGACCGCCGGTAGCTTGGACCCTGTTCCTGATACCGGTGGACCACTATTTTTTATATTTTTAAATATTCCTATATTTTTTATATTAATATTTGAAAATGTAATTAATATGTATTTATTGAAATAAAGGTCATAATAATAATAACACCTCAGGAGGCTCTCGTTAGGCAGCTGGATCAAGGGCTTGATCCAGAAAGCAGTTATACTGGACACGGCGCGTATAGTGAGGAGGTTCCTCTCTCAGCAGCCCTGACTACCGGTAGCTTGGACCCTGTTCCCGATACCGGTGGGCTACTATTTTTTTATATTTTTAAATGTTTTTTTTTTAACATTTTTATAAAAATATTTAAAAATATACAAAATATGTATAAAAGAAAATAAACGAAATAATAATAATTTTATCGGGTATTTTATAAAATTATAAACATATTATATTTTAAAATAAAATTATAAACAGTTTTATCGGGTCCTACATGGACCAGATGTAGACTTCTTAGCGTCCGTATCCTGGTTACGATTCGGTGATCTCTTCGGAGAAACCGAAGGTTTTGTCTTTGCAATTATGGACGAAGTTATGATGACGAACAACTACCGGAAATATATTGTGAAGGATGGCACGGTTGACATCTGTCGGGCATGCCACCGTCCGGGGGAATCAATCCGACACATTATTTCTGGCTGTTCTCGTCTGGCTAACGGAGACTACTTGCATAGGCACAACCTTGTAGCCAGGATTATCCACCAGCAACTTGCTCTGAAATACAGTCTTGTGGATTCGGAAGTACCGTACTATAGGTATGTGCCCGACCCAGTTCTCGAAAATGGCACTATCACATTGTATTGGGATCGATCTATCATCACTGACCGGACTATTGTTGCCAATAAGCCGGACATAGTGGTGATAGATCGACTAGAGCGTCGCACAATGATTATTGATATAGCAGTCCCACATGACGAGAACCTCGTGAAAGCTGAGCAAGATAAAAAAATCAAGTATCTTGACCTGGCACGCGAGGTTGTCGACATGTGGGATGTGGATACAGCAGTCATTGTGCCGATAGTCGTGACGGCCAATGGTATTATAGCCAAGAGCCTCGACCAACACCTCAGGAGGCTCTCGTTAGGCAGCTGGATCAAGGGCTTGATCCAGAAAGCAGTTCTACTGGACACGGCGCGTATAGTGAGGAGGTTCCTCTCTCAGCAGCCCTGACCACCGGTAGCTTGGACCCTGTTCCCAATACCGGTGGGCTACTATTTTTAATATTTTTAAATGTTTTTTTTAATCATTTTTATAAAAATATTTAAAAATATACAGAATATGTATAAAAGAAAATAAACGAAATAATAATAATATTTTCTATTCGTTCGTATAATTTCTTTTTTTTTGGTTTACAATTAAAAGAGCCGTGTTAAAATATAATAAGTGGTTTAGAATGTTCGTAGCAGAGTTTCGTTGAGAAACATTTGATAGGAAATGTAGTTACGGGACTGTTCCTCATTTGTTTGTTTTTCGTCCATTTAATTTAATATGTAAATTGAACATACTACTTAGCTACTTCAAGATTTATACTAATACAGCTTAGAGATAAATTCACCCCAAAACAGGAAAGCCGGAAAGAATCAAATTCCTACCGGAAGGATAACTCACTACCACAATGTGTAGGGTCATAAATAAACTATCCGTGAGCCGGGTTCAACCTAGATTAAGTATTGTATTGGACCACTAATCTTACCCACCATGAGGTAAAAATAAAAGCAAGCTCGGGACAAAGGGAGGCGCATTGCGCGATCGTAACTTTGGCCACCGAGACAATGCAAACCACAGCGCAGTGTTCCTGTTTACGAGTTAGCATGTTATTAGATATGCTCCACTGCGATAATCTCTGGAAATTAACTATAGGTATGTGCTGTTTCTCCACACAGTATTAAATTAATTTAAAGCCAAGTGCATGCAATTATAACTTTAGCGGTATAAAACTTTCCTGCATACTTATACGTTACAACACTCACACATGATATAAAAGTTTTAAAAAGTGCTCGGATAGAAGTCGTCCCCAGCGAGTTTGGAAACTGTCTTAAGAACTGCAACCTCAGCTATCGTTTTATTATAAACTTTACGGATAAATAGAGCATCGGTGGCCCAGTGGTAACTGCCGCAACTTAGGAGTTGTAGGTTGTCGGTTTGAACCCACACTGGCGCACTCTTATAGATGAAGGAAAACACCGTGAGGCAATCGGTATGTCCTAAAACCAAAACTTCGAAGACATGTAACATCTACCATCCCGCACTGGGCCCGTGTGGTGGATTACAGCCCAGTCCCTCTTGAAGAGAAGAGGCCTGTGTCCCAGCAGTGGGAACAACTGAAAATAGACGTGTTGGTTCTTATTCGCGCGTCCTTTTTTACGCATTTAACACACTAATCGTGTTCAATAAAACCTGAAGCTCCACGTATTATCTTTATGTAATGTGCCATAGACGTCACTAGTCTATTGTTAACATAGATTATAAGACTATTACACCCATAAAAAAGTTCCCCACAGGGTGTACCCATTATGTTTTTATGTGACGGCTCAATGACATCACTCTAAAATAGACATCCCAAGTGGCTTCTTTATCAAAGCATAGAAGATAAATTGACATTATACAACAATAAAGCAAAGGATATCGTAAATAAGCCTTCGAGGTCTTTGGCGATTACAAAGTAAATATCAATAGACCCTTAATATAGCAGTAAACATCAAATAATGCTAAGAAACTAGCCATTTTCTGAATCGTAACATAAAAGCAGAAAACGCAACATTCACGTATCTTTCTCGGTCGTTCCCTTTGAAATACAGTCACTGCTTGTTAGTGTGCCTCTCGAAATATAACTCCTACACTTTCCTGGTCCCTTTGTGCTGTTTAAAGGCTCGAAACTTTTGCTACCTATTCAAACTTCAGTTATATGAAAGAAAAATAAACAAATCTAGAACTTCCGCGTCGCAGGACCAAGTTGCAGAACGAATTCAATTGTTATTTATGTACAAAATCTACCTTCGGGAGCGTTATTAATCAGAGCAAATATTATTGTATTTGATTCGAACTGTATACCGTTTTTTTTAAATAGAAATTGAAAGCGAATTTGGTTCAGCCACAGAGTAGGTAATCTCGCATGGATGATTAATATCAAACGTGGGCAGGAAATTGATAAAATGCTATGCTGTTTGCCGCGGTTGACTTGACTTTTATCTCTTGGACAAGCGCCAGAGTTGGATTGGTACTCAAGTTGTCGGGCAAGTTTAGTACCCTCGCGGTGCTATTGAAAAGTCCCACTAAAAGCATACTTTTACTACTGCATATTGAATAGATATCCATATTAGATACCCAAGGAATAGAGCAAGAAAAACTTTTAACAGGCTAAGTTCTCGGCGTTCGCTGAGCAATGCGTTGAGAATCCAGGGTGCGAAAAAATCCTGGCGCAATAAACTCGTATCTGCATCCGTGTGAACGTGGACTAGACTAAATGTATATGAAAGATTCATTAGGTACCTATTCAAGTACCCGCCTACCAAATATTTGATACCTAACTATTGAGATTATCGCCACGATTGCGGCGGTAAGTCCCCTCTTTGAGGAGTGGTTTCAGAGGCGGCATGGCGTCCTCACCTTCCGCCTGACGCAGGTCCTCACCGGACACGGTTGTTTCGGGAGGTTCCTGTTTCGGATAGGGCGGGAGGAAACGCCCGGGTGTTTCCAATGCGAAGATCGCCCTGAGGACACGGTGGAGCACACGGTGGCGGTCTGCCCTGCTTGGGCGGAGCACCGCCGTATCCTCGTGGAGGGGATCGGCGGCGGCGATCTCTCGCGTCCGGCCCTGGTCCAGGCCATGGTACGGAGCGAGAGGGCATGGGGAGCCGTCACCTCCTTCAGCGAAGCAGTGATGCTCGCGAAGAGGGAGGCGGCGCACGTGAGGGAGAGGCAGCATATGCGCCCTCGCGACCCCAGCCGCCGCAGGATACGGAGACGCCCTGGGCGTCGGGAATCCCAGGCCGATTTCCGGCCACCGTAGGCATGGGCTTGCGGACGGCGAGTAATGGGTAGCTCGCTGTCCAGTAAGGACCAAGCCCAAGTCGACGGCGCGTTATGTTCCACGCGCGCCTCAAAGAGATGTCAGCACAAAAAGTGATGGGACCCGCAAGGGTCGATGCCTGCCAGGGGTGCGGGTTTGTTCGAAAGAGACACCACAGCCCCTGGCTTAAGGGCTACTGAAGGAACACGGGTGGGTTTTAGTCAGTAAAAGTCTGACACGCCCTCCTGCTCCACCCAGAGCGGGAGAAGTTATTTGATGATTTCCCACCCAAAAAAAAAAAAAAAACTATTGAGATTATACTTTATTGTAGAAAAATCTAACATTTTGATGTAAAGAAATATTGAGAAAAACGATAGCTAGCCCCGTAAAAGGAAACGTTCGTACTCGATTATTTTCTTCCCTCGCAACTTATCGTCTTTTTTCTTAAGAAAAATCTAACACAACAGCACCGTGAAGTTTTCGGCTTTATCAGGGAATCTAATAATAAAACCTTTATAAATTCGTCACGTCGTAACGGTGTAATCTAATTTTGTCTCCTAATAATATCTCAACTTTGGTAGCTCCGTCCACTTTTTTTTTTTTTTTTATATGTTTTTAGTGCAAACGTCGCTAGGTAATGGTATCGGCATTGGCGGGACTCCAACATGGAAATGACAGCGACACGATCTGTGTCAATCGCATTTTATAAAACCTAGTACTTTTACGTAAATCTCTGAAAGCACAGTAAGAAAATTAACAAAAATAAATAAATTGTTAAGTTTTTGTTAATGTAGGTATTTAAAATCTATATCTATCTATACATATAATAAATCTGTAAAGGAACTTTTTCTGTACATTTAAAATATTTCGAAAATAATTGCTTGGGGTGGTAAGGGATAATCAACAGATGACATTTTAACCCTTATCAAAATTTTTGTCTGTAGCTCGGTTTTTCAGTTTCTATGTTGAATAGATCAAGTATCACGTCAAAAGAACGAAACTAATATGGTTATCTTTCATACTCAAATATTGTTTAAAACTCAGAGTTTATATTAGTCTTTGTTTCATCGCAATCGCTTCGGTCAACCTATCTAAATAATTTAAAGTGTTCAAGAAGAATTTATTTACGTAATGTTGAAACACTTAGCGACATCTATTGGCGTGAAACGGTACTAACGAATACTTAATATTAACACACGACATTCTCATTTAAGTTACTTACTGTGTCTGTGTTATTTCAAAAAGTAATGATACTGATTACTAAAATCGCTTTCCGTTGGTGGTTGATTACCACGAATCAAAAAAGCTTAAAGAATTTCAAATAAAAAGTTGTGATAATATTAACTGACGTGGTGTTCTGAGTCATATACCTAGAATGCAATGTTAGATAAATATTTATTAGTTTTATCAATCAAATTAATACAAATAGAGGGGAAGAAATCTCATTTTTAATTGTGATAAAAGTCTTAGTAGCGCCATCTAGCATAATGTAGCAAAATTAGAGCGGCTAGAGGAACATCTCCAAATTCTTAATCTCTAGCGTCAGTAACGCCATCTAGGTTTGAATAGCAAACATGCAAAGACAACAACTTGATTTCGCGCGAAATTTGATAATGTTAAATTTAAATGCGTGTTTACAGCATTACTCGATTCAATTATTGGGAGTTTTGGGAGTAAAGAGTTGTAAATACTTATGTGCTAATTTTCGTGATGTTAGTTTTCGAGGTGGGGAGGGGTTCAAGCGAGGTCGGATGGTGAAAGTCAGGAAATAAATCCAAAATTGTGACCATAACTACTGGTGGATTTGAGTAAATAGATAGGTTTTCACACGGGCAACTCTAGTTATGTCGATGCTCTTCCGAGCAACATCGCTTACAGAGAAGCATTTTCTTAGTTAAAACAAGTTTAAAAATGTATTTATTTATCCATTTGGCATCTCCAACAAAGGATACATTACCTACACAGGAACAATAGAAATCACAATAGTAAAATATTGACAATTTTAAAGTCGCTTCTTTAAATATAATTATTTATTGGTCTACAAATAAATGTATGGCTGAACAAAAGAAACACTGAAACATTTTTGATTACAATTTACAATAAAAAGGCATCGTAACTGAGAGTCGCGGAGGATCGCTCTGTTACGTCCATTATCCTCGGGATCGGGCTCTCTCTCTTCCTGCTGCCGCGTCAGCAGCGGGGAGAGAGGTGGGGGCGCGCGCGGTATGGCACTACGTAGCAACAACATCGTACTTACTATGTTCATAGAAAACCCGTGCTATACAATTAAATAGTTTTTTTTTGCCTGGTTTGGTTTTTTTTTCAACAGCGCTTTTAATGTGGATAATGACCGACGTTACGGGGCGTAGGTAATGGTAACATTCGCAGCGAGCATGTCTTTACGCCGTGTGCTAAAATCAGTGTTGCTCGCTCGCATGTTTTGCCGTAGGTACTACTGACTGCACGAATACTTGCTTGGTAACATATTAGGTGCATTTTGACCCGTGACGCCGGTCAGTATCCACCTTTACAGCGTGATCTTTCTTCATCGTGATAACGCCATGGTCCCACGGGCCGTTAACTGACAGGTGGCGTCAGGTGTTACTGCACTGCTACCTGTCGAGGCCTATCGCAGTCCGTGCAGAGCATTCCCACTGCTGTGGTTTTATTCAGTGGTCAACGTTTGATAAACAAAGCTAAAAGACACGCGCCTGTACGGGCCGAGATAGGCGCCCGCCCCCGCGTGGAATAATGCTTCAGCACACTCAACCAGACGCGCAGTCGATTTATTGAGTAAGTACAGTAGAAGCTCCTTATTCGTGCTTCCTTCATTCGCGTTTTCACTATTCGCGGATTAAAAAAATGCGACCCAATTCCTATATCCGCGGCTAAAGATTTATTTATTTGCGGGTCAAATCGGTACATCGGTACATACATATTAACAAATAACAAAAAGGATTCCAATAGGTATCCAACCCAATATCCTTTGTAAACGCGTCGTCAGATGGACTATAAAAAAGTGAAATAGACCTTATTACAACTTCGCCTAAAGTACATTGTCAAATGATATCGCCGCTGTATTGGTTCGGCCTTTGACATCTACAATAGCCGCCTTCGCCGCGGTCGGTGTTTTTAACCGACTTCAAAAAGAAGGAGGTTATCAATTCGACATGTTTATATTACATAGAGGCATAACTCCGTCGTATATAGACGGATTTGCAAAATTCTTTTTTTTTTTCGAAAGGGGTTTACTCCGAAATGGTCCCATTGAAATTTCATATAGACAGGGCCCGATCTAGCTATTTAGCCGCTCCGGGCAAAAATAACATTCGCCGCCCTTTGCACTAACACCATCAAAGATGGTATGACCATAATTATGTGATATTCTTTTAACTATATAATATTCACATACGTTAGTCTACTACGGCTTCTGAACAAGTATACAAAAAGTATGTTTGTAAGTATACATTTTGCCGCCGCTCATTTTTGCCGCTCTGAGCATTTGCCCGGCTTGCCCCCCCTTAGATTGGGCCCTGCATATAGATCTGATGATGCGTTTCGGAAACAGACAACGGAACTCTTCAAAAAATTACAGCAAATCTACCGCGAATGTTGCTATCACATAAATAAGTATGCATTGTTTTGACCCAAAGGATGATGAAATTTCGAATTGGTGTATGGTAGGTAACAAAAAAGTGAAAAATAAAAACTTTTTTCAAAAAAATAACAACCGACTTCCAAAAAACACTACAAAGTGCAAAATAACTTTAATTTCGGAAGGCGGTGACAAATAATTAAAATACACATCCAACGTCACCGACTTCCGAAATTAAAGTTATTTTGCACTTTGTAGTGTTTTTTGGAAGTCGGTTGGTATTTTTTTGAAAAAAGTTTTTTGAGAATGTGAACAAACATAATGAAACCAAGCTCATCACCATAAAGTATATTTATATATCATCATCATCATCATTTCAGCTGAAAGACGTCCACTGCTGGACATAGGCCTCCCCCACATTTATAAATGCTGCGACTTAATAGACATTCCATCCTTTGGTACGAGCCGCTTTGCGTGTTTCACCTATTGTTTCATCTTTCCATTTATTGCAAAATGTTGAAATTTTTTTTTTTTCTTAAAAACGATTTTCGACGCGAAAAAATCTGTTTAACGCATAGAAATGCTTGATCGTTTACGCCTTGGAGAGTCGCTTGCATCCATATCACGCTCATACAATTAGTCAATATGGTCAAAAACTTCAATTAAATTGTTTTTTTTTTTGTCACTTAGGAACGTATCCCCTATAATCCCATATAAATTACCATTCCATAGTCACGGTTTCTGTATTCGCGGTAGTATACCTCGCGAATAAAGAGATTTTACTGTACCTACGGCAGGTGCACATTTATTATAAAATGAGCCTCGACCTCTATATTTATTCTTAAAAATCTGAGTGAGACTTCGTCGCAATATCATTATAACCCCTAAAGACGCCTGCAGGCCTAGACAAAACACCCTTCTGTTAACGTTCACGCTAAACTCTACGCCAGAATATATGGGAATGACATTACCGTGTCCTTTCCGCAGGTAATGTCATTCTCATACATTTTGGCGTACCGTTTAGCGTGAACGCCAAGAGTAATGTGTTTTGTCTCTAGGCTCTGGACTGCATTCGAAAGCTGTGGTAGATTCCTACCAGGATAGATCGGAAGATCGGAGGAGTGGTACCTACACCGTCAAAGCGACACATTATTGTTTTCCGACATGCACGCGAACGAAGTCGCGGGCACAGCTAGTATCAAATAAAAATAAGAAATGTTTTCTGCACCTGCTGAAACTCTAGGGCCGTGGGGTCCGAGTGCTCATCGAGTATTTCGGGACATCGCCAAGTGGTTGGTCGACTCATTACGTGACCAAAGGGCTAGGTTTTTCTTCAGTCAAAGAATCAGCATTGCCATCCAGCGTGGCGACGCTGCCAGCCACTTGTTCCACAGACAGCTATGCGGACGAATTCTTTGATGCCCATTCAACTCTTCCCTTTTTTACTTAATATACTTGTAAGTACATAAATAAAATAAATAAAAAAGCCTTTTATACTTGTACATAATGTTTAATTATTTATGTGAAATAAAGTATAAAAGTAGTTGGTACTGCAAAATAAGAACAAAAAATATACCCAATGATAAGATAAATCCAATTAATATTCTAGCTGACGTAGAGAGCTAGATTGACTCTTACAAACAACTACTTACAATCTTAGGACTTTATCAAAGTTTGTTCTAGGAAATTGGTTGAAACCAAGAACTCGACGAGAGAAGCTCGACTAGCTGATACATCAACTGTTAACAACACTTACAATCTCCTCTACTTTACTATAAGTTACTGACGGGGACAAAGGGGGCAAAGACTTATTCAAATTAATAAATTAATTGAACAATCTGATTGGAATTTTGAACCGAACATAAACTTGAAAGAAAATTGAGATCACTCAATAACATTTAAATCCCATTTATTGTATTCTTCTTGTTTAATTTACCTAGGTATTTTTAATGTGGACTACAGTTTATTCGGGTGGGGATTTTTAGTAAAATTATTTAATTAAAGCCGCGACTGATATAATTACCTCCCTACTATCGACCTGTGAGGGGCAATTATACTAATTTTAAAAACATTCACAGTCTGATATCAGTGTCAATCTGTCAAAAATACCTCGATTTTTCATACATTTTTGACATTTGCTTGTCGCTGAGATGACACTGCAACTAGATTTTGAACGGTTTTAATTACGAGAATTGGCCTCCAGTTAATTTATTATTTACCTTTAAAAACTTCCCAGAATTCATATTTGGGTTATTGATTTATTACTTGAGCGGAAGCGAGCCATTTCATACGTCATTAAAACCGACGCATTAATTCATATGAAACAGTAAAATAACATGAAACGGACAAATGTATTTTTTCTGTCCCACTCGGTTCTATGCAGAGGTATTTTTGAGGTCTCCACGATAGAACCGCTTTCATTCTTGTGCACAAAGTTTTATTGTCTACTGTCAAAGGGCGAAATAATCGCGGTGTGAATAATGAAAAGACAATTTGCGTTGACGATGCGAATCCTCGACGCAAGTTCAACGGACGGTGGCGGGATGCGTGCGAAGCAGACGGACTAGCGGCCTAGAAATTCTATAGTGTTTGTTTTATTTAAATCTTGATTATGAATCTACACTAAAAAAAAAACATTCATTTTTTGTTTATATTTTTGCCTTTGTATCAGTAACGTTCAAGATACCGCACCTAAAACAAAAACATTTTTTTCATTTTTGTTTTAAATAATAACACAATATCACATCAACTTAACTTCCTGGTTTTTTTTTAAATATGTGAATAAATATCCGTAGTGATAACACTGACTTTTCATAAGTCATGCATTAAAAATAATTTAGTATACAATCTTAGTGGATGGGCGACCATCAGCAGGGTGTCGGCACGCAGGCGCGTTGAGGCTTCTGCGCCCCGCGCCCGGCAGCTCGACGACGCCACGGGCGCGGGCGGACGCCGCACGCTCTACCGGCCTACATACACACATGACTCGATTCTCTCTCGAATACAAATCGATACGTATCTGATTAATAAAGACGAATAACGTGCCAAACGAATCCTATGCTCAAAACGCAACAATTGACAGTTTTCGACCACATTAACGTACTGCAGCGCTAATTACAATTTAGAAATGTTATCTGTGATTGGTGTTAGTGAATGGTTGGTGTGTATTCGTGTAGTAAATTAATTGGTGACGATGTGTACATAACACAGGTGTTTCGTGTCAGAGGAACATTAAGTAGTTTTACAGGTATGTATTGTAGTTTTATTAACATAAACAGGAGAAAATGTAAATCAACAGATCTGAATTGCTAATAAGAAACGTCATTTTCCAACGCGTTTCATTGAACAAAACTATTAGGTTCGTTCAAGAGAAATCTTGTTATTTCTGAGGTTATATATAATAGGTTCTATTCTTGAGCCCCTTGTACAGCAACTGAAGGTCTAATAAAAATAGAAGCAATTCTCCTTTATTTATAGCGAAGCCGGGAATTCCAGTTTCCTTTCGTATATATTTTCACGAAACAGAATCAAATCTTCCTTTGTATGGTATATTAAGAAATAGGGTGCTTATTTCACGTCTGAAACTGACACATGTACATTATTATGATGTCAAATAGATACGGGCACATATTTAATGTACCTTAAATAACCTGAAACCTGATAAAGCCTGTTTTCGTGTCATGATGTGACATGTCTGACGTCTGGAATTAGCGTAAGAAGAAATTGAAGACAAAATATATACAAAACGTTCCTTTGTGTCTGAGTTTTCTTTATGTAATAGGTACATTGCCTCATAAAACGTTTTCATTCAGGACCTTGCATAGAGATACATAAATGCTACATTTACATACTTTATTAGATTCTAATTTTATTCTGTTTTTATTTCACTCCAATTCGTTTTATCGAGATTTTTCCTTATGGTGTAATTGGAAATTAAATATTACCACTTCCCCTGCAGTATAATTTCATTATGAGGTCAGTTTAATGTGATGTAAGAAGATAGATTAGTTTCAGTAAACCCCATTTTTAGCGTCATTATGGTGATAGCCTTTCAGTCATAATGTGCAGATATTAGTTCCTGAAAAGAGGCCACTTCCTTTCCGACCGTGGCCATGGCTAAATGAGAACAGTATAGGGGAAGACGACGCCGTCTCTGGATGGGATGTTGATGGTAGTTGACGTAGCAGCACTTCATTTGTAAAGCATGGTGATAATAACGACTGTTCATTCATCATCTGCCCCAACTATTTTAGGGACGGCTTCCAGTCAAATCGGATGCAGCTGAATACCAGAATTTTACATGGAGTAACTGTCTATCTGACTTCTACAACCCAGTAACTGGGTAATACGATACCCCTTGGTAAGACTGGTTGTCAGACTTTCGGGCTTCTGAGGACCCGTAACGACCGTCACAGATCCACGAATGAGAACCGGGGCCAACAGCTTAACGTGCTTTCCGAGGCACGGAGGGCTCTTGGCATGTAAAGATGGTCACCTATCCACGGACCAACCGCAGCAAGCGTAGCTTAACTTGATTCATCGATCGGTGCAGCTGTTATAAGTTAGCCACAAGCCTCTCTATACCTAATAACGACTGTTCATTGTGGCATGGAAAAGCCATCTTCTTTCAATCCGTTGGTACCTTTAAAGGTTTCAAGATAGTGGTAGCCTTATCGTTATCGACTGCAACCCAAGCGTGGTGAACTTGGCTTTCTCTTCATATCACGTGGATGTCGTAAAATGCTACAGGATAGGAAGCAGTGCGACCTCCTTGCTGCTAATAAAAATAACCTAAACAAACCATGTTCCAACTTCCAAGCTTGGGGAATGCAGCAGAATATAGCCGTTCAATGGGAGACACATTCTCATTAGTGAACGTTTCAAGATTATTAAAACAAAGCCAAGAAGATACAAGCTGATGGCATAAAATTATTAGATAGTTAGTTTGCAAATCCTCGAGACGACTAAGAGCTCTTAGTCAAGCGTTAATTCTCGTAACAAAAAGGATAATTCCTCCGTTGTTATAATATCGTGGTGGCTCGTGACGGGCGTCTTACATGTCCCGTATAATAAGCTCTGAAGGGTGAAGATTATGAGCACTAAGGTCTAAGGGTGGCATTCTTCATGTAATTTCGTTGCTCTATACAAACATGGGTGGGCCACATTAAGAACACTGGACGAGATTTTGAGATCAGCCAAAATTCAAGTATTCCTGCAGTCTCAACTTTATAACCAGTGTATCCTGGCCACCATGACGTACGATGCTGAGACTGGCTGTGTATTTATTTATTTTTATTTATTTATTTTATTATTTATGTACACACAGTAAACTGGCTAAGAAGTGTACTGGCTAAGAATTGCACAGAAAGCCATGGAGCATTCCATGCTTGGCATAAGGCTAATCAACCGAATTCCGAACGTCGAAACACGAAGACGCACGAACGTCTTCGATATCGGCAAAGAAATTATGGAACTCAAATAGACTTGGGCAGGACACCTGCAGGTGCAGTGATGGCAGGTGGAGTAAGGCTGTGATGAAGTGGCGTCTAAGGACTGGAAGACGAGATGGCGGTCGTATGGCAGTGAAGGCCGGACGATATTGTTGCCATCGCGGGCAAAACCTGGATAAAGCTGGCACAGGAGTGTGGGGATTGATACAAGAAATAAGAGGCCAATACCCAACAGTGGGCGAAGTTGGGCTTTGGTTGATGATTATACAAAGTAGGTAACAGGCAAGTAAGTCTTTCACCTTTGTCAGGCGACGGTAACCACTTTCCATCATATCATACGCAATACGTATATCTGCCAATACCAACAAAAAACCTGTGAACATACAAGTATTAACAACAAAAAACATGGAAATGTTACGTACCTGGAATTTCAAGACACACAAGAAAATGAGTTGGCCTGTCACACAGATTTTAAGAGGTTGGAGAAAAAAACATTTCGATCTTTGGGAAGGTAATTATAATGAGAATTCGTTGCTACGTTCTTTGTATGTTTTTTTTTTGCTGTTTTGCCTCATCGCGGCAAAACAGCGGCGGGAATATTATAG
This sequence comes from Polymixis flavicincta, assembly GCA_949987655.1. Lineage (NCBI taxonomy): Eukaryota > Metazoa > Arthropoda > Insecta > Lepidoptera > Noctuidae > Polymixis > Polymixis flavicincta. Next base: position 12,419,579 of record OX465182.1, on the reverse strand, counting down.
CCACCAGCAACATGACAAATATTATACAATTGCTTTTGATTATGGCAATTTTCTCATTCGCTGTTTATTGTATCCATTTTTAGAAAAAAACATTTTTCAATTATTCTTCAATGGACGACGACAAGCTAAAATTTTGATATAATTTGAGAATTTAACCAAACCTTCAAAGAGGGTCTTGCTTTTATTTCTTATATAAACGGAAGTGCTAAACAAGTCCAGTGGCAAATAGAAACCGAGATAGATGTTGTAAATAGGAAACTACGCAATATAGTCCCAGCTGTATCGTGAATATCTGTGACAGGCGGCAAGCGAGAAGCTCAAAATCTGACAACTGTCTTACAGCATCATTAGTGGGTACAGCTCCTTCCCTAAACGAAATACGTCGTTTGAATAGCTTGGCTGCATAATAAAACACATAAGAATAGACTTTTGTACATTGTTACAAAGATTTATACAACCAGTCTTACCAAGGGGTATCGTATTACCCAGTAACTGGGTTGTGGAAGTCAGATAAGTCGCTCTGTAAAAAATACCCAATATTCAGCTATCTACGCTTAGACTGGAAATCGACCCCAACATAGTTGACACATGGCTAAGCAGATGATGATGAATTGTTACGAAGATGACCTACAACTATCACATAATTATTTTATCTGTAACTATCTTAACTGCGTCAGTTTGCCTGGACTATGGACCGCAAACTCTTAGTTACCTAGAGGTATTGTACTAAAAACCGATCCCCAGTATACACCGGAAGAGATATAAACGATAATCACGGATTATGAAACATTATAGAGTAACATTTTCAAAGTAACTCGGTACGTTTGATGTCAATGTAACTTCTGTCTCTTGGATTACAAACAGAAGTTCTTCTGTCACTCGAGCCTTGAACTAAACTGGAAACAATTGCTACCGTGTTTAAAACAAGCCATTGGTTTTAATTACTGAAGTTGTGGTGGCTCGGATGTTAGCTGACCCACTTCTTTAGCAAGATTTTGTAGGGGAAAGAAAGTTGGCATACAAACTGATATGACTTTTATTGAAATCCTAGCTGAGTGCTGACTCGACAGACAGTTGTCCTGTCCAAATTCCGGGCAACTTTTCCAATTTTTCTTTCCCTAAGAATTCGGACTAGCATGATAAGATTATATATTATGTTCACAGGCCTCCTCTCGGTAAGAGGGAGTGGACCGTTATCCATCACGCTGGCCCAGTGCGGGTTGCTAGATGTCAGTATTTTTGAATTAATAATTAAATGCTGTTCGTTGGATATCGCATCACTTGACATCGGCTGGACCGATTTTTTTATTCTTTTTAATGTTCATATTAGTTACAACGGGAGCAGTGGTCTGTAGGTCGCGGGCCCACTGCTCTCAAAACGGTGAAGGAAAACATCGTGACATCTACCAACCCTGGGCCCGCGTGGTGGATTACGGCCCACTCCCTCTCACAGAGAGGAGACCTGTGTCCCAGTAGAAGGAACATAATAAATAAACTGATAATGCATTGAATGGATCCGTCCGTGTTTCACTATCCGCAAATTAATATTAGAACAATTAGAATATTTCTAACAACACGAAATAATTATACACGGTTGGCGCAAAGTTAAAAAAAAAGAAACTTTCTCTATTCTCATCAGAAAGACTAATTGAAATAACGTGTAGCTAATGTACCTACCTGTGACGTAATTGGCAGTTCGTTAGGCTGCAGCGTGTATGGAGTTAGCTACAACAACAATTTCGCTACATTGAGAGACGTGACTCCACTTACACCTATTACTAACTTCGCAAACAGCTATGACCTTTGCGTGGTAACGTCGTAATTACTTTTAAGGTTGGCATGTGAAGTCAGGTAAATTAATTGTTTAGAGCAAATTGACAACCAACTTAAATTGACCGTATATTCAAATCATTCTTTGGCACAATTGACATTATTTGGCACAACTGTCATTCTTTGGTATAACTACCATTCTGTGGCACAACTGTCATTCTTTGGCACAACTGTCATTCTTTCTCAGAACTGTCTTTCTTTGGCAAAACTGTATTCTTTTGCACAACTGTCAATCTTTGACAGTTGTATGAAATAGCAATAACCCCGGCCAATTGACGTAGGGTGTCAATTAATTTTCCTGACAGTAGTAGCGTGCGACATTCAGATGCCTGTTTATTATTGGCCTTATTTTCGTTCTCTGTATCTGTAGAGTCCATTGTATATTTTACGTATTTTCTTGAACGGCAGTGAGCGTAATGGATGAGCAATAATTTGGCTACATTTAGAAAGGTTATCTTTAGAACCTTTTCAGTTTCCTTTATGAGACAAGGTCGGCCGTAGACACTTTATTTGTATAGGTACTTAACGAAATGTAAACTAGCTATTAATATTATAATACAGCCCCTTTGTTTGCGCTGATACTGCCCTAAATAATTGCTAATTGAAAAGTGGATAGCAGTTTGTTCACGTTTAATTTAAAATAAACACCTTGAAACAAAAGCCAGTAATTACAACTGTATTTAAGTTAAACTGTGATGCAATCTAGCCAGGTTGTGGCATTACCTACGTTATGAATATGATTGTCTTGTGCATAAAATGCTACTGCCAAATTGTCGCTATAACGAGATTACACTTTAAAGAAGCGCGAGAAGCAGAGCAGAGCGCGCGAAGTGTAGTTCGCCATTTTCGGAAAATGTAGCCTGAGGATTACAAGTTATTCTGGATCGAACCTGGACTTCTATTTTCTTCTATTATATATACAGCGCGTATAGCATATTAGGTAACTGTTATATTTTTTTCTTCCATATACCTACATACTTATTTCGATCAGGGATGATCACAACATTCACCCATTTCTGGGCATATCATCTTTTACAGTTTTCATAAATCATTTCTTGTTCATTCCCGCATTCCACTGCTGCATTTTATATTAACCGAGGGATCTCAAAAGTAAATGAAAGAAAACCATTTGATTGTTTTCCTCTTCATATTACGCGACCAATGCGAGAAAACAAAGAAACATTGCGCAATTTATAATAATGATAAACCAAACAATACACCGTTATAATATTTTATGGTATGTTTTCCATAGTTTCCTTTTATGTTGTTCTTTTCGATAATGATGTTATTGCTACACATCATCGTTAGAAACCGTAGGAAGGCTGGCCGCAAACAAGCGCGACGCTATGGTTTTTTATTTTATTTTTTGATAAAATACCTTGTCCCGCTCTGCAGGAAGGCGTGTCAAACTTTTAGTGACTAAAACCCACCCGTGTTCCTTCAGTTGCCTGTGTGCCAGGGGCCACGGTATCTCTTTCGAACAACCCGCACCCCTGGAGTGCGACGCTATGGTGCGACGCGATTCTGGTAGAACGGATCGCGCCTTTCTTCGAGAGCCTTATAGTTGGAAAAGACGCTATCTTTATATTACAATGTGTCACAGATGGTTGAGAATCAATCAATAAGTTTTCGTAATTTTCGCGTAAGGTAATGTAGGTAATTGAAATGTATTGTACATACCCTTTATATCCAGGCATCCGAAAATAAAATTCTGGCATAGAAAACAGCTCGCTAGGTAACCTTATAACAATTTTACTTTTTAGAGAAACCTACGTGTATTTTCTTAATCTTTTTCTATGATTGTGTATTTGTGACTAGTGACGTACCCCTGCATCGCACGGTTTTACGACTTCATAAAACATTGACATTTCTTATAATATAGAAGTTAATATTTTAGTTTAATATAAGTGTCATCGTCATTACCCATATCCCGACTTCACCCACTGCTGACTATAGGCCTCTCTTTTCTTGTGCCAATCCCCACGCTCATGTGCCAGTCTCATCCAGGTTTTTTTGTTGGTTTTTTGTCCGCCCATCTCGCCGCTACACGACCGACAATCTCGCCTTGCAGTCGCTGGACCCAACCCTATCACAGCCTTCCTCCACTTGACATCACTACACCTTGCCAGGTGTCCTGCACAACCCTATTTGAGCTCCATAATACACTTTCCGATATCGAAGACCTTCGTACGTCTTCGTATGTCGATGTTTGGAACTCGGTCTATTAGCCTGGGCCTCAAGTCTGCTATTATAATAGTGTCAGAATGGTCTATCATTGATTTCATAATTGTTGATTTTGACAAGTTTGGTAATCTACTATTAAAATGACGTCATTATGACTTTCCAATGGAAGCCACTGACACTCCATTGAAATAAAAGGCATTTATTGGTAATCTCGTACATAACGACAAATGAATGACTGACTTAGGCGGTAATCTGCTAAAATTTTGACAGTTCCTAAAATAATATGTAAAAATATATGCACATAAATGAAACCTGGCATTTTCGAAAAAATACTAGTAAATTTGAACACTTATTATGTTCAAATTTACTAGTATTTTTTCGAAAATCATTTCTACTAACGGGGTTTATAATAATGCCAATACGAAAATGCCATTATAATACAATTCTATTACGAGACCATTGACTGACCACCGATCGAACATTGTGAATTTAGCAGAATACGAACTTTTAGCAAAATGACAATGGGATCGTGTTGGAATGACGAATTTATAAAAATAGCAGGGGACTTGGGTCCCTGATCGCAAGCATGGAACGCTCTATGGCTCTGTATAACTCTCAGAAAAATAAATCCGATCCATAATTTAAAAGAACAACGAGGCAACATACGTATAAGAAAAGCGTTATTTTAATAATATGTATGTTGATTATATCGTTTATTTGTAACTAAGTTATGTACCTACGTACAATTTTAGTATGAACAACACAATTCTTAAAGTTCCTATTAAAAACAATGCTATTTCTAGAAAAAAATAATCACAAAATTCTTCAGTTGACATTTCCCACTTGTCGTACATTAAGGAAAACCTTTCCTTATTGTTCCGGTAACCAATAAAGCAGCGTACACACGTTAGGGAATTCGTCAGGAGCACGTGTGAATTTTAAAAATAAGTCTCCAGAAATTGGATGAAAATAGTACATAAAATAACAAGGCTTTTCAGATGTAGGAAGAAGGAAAATGTAAGGAAACGATCTTTGAAAGTGATGACAAAGAGGTAAGGAAGATCTTTGTTGCCAATTATGTTGTGTGTCCTCCTTTGAAAGTGTAGACAGTACAATTACAAAACTATCTTTTCATGTTATGTATCAAGATGAACTCGACATCGTAATGCTACTTGCATTTTTGCAAATATGATACGCATTGGTTTAGAAGGAAAAAGGACTATGCAGAGCTGTGGGACACAATATACGCTAACAAAACAAAATTATACGCATTGAGACAAACAAACAAACATACTTACAAACATTTTTACGTCCTCTAGTATAACATAGCGCACTCTTTATTATCTTTATTTATCACTAGCTTTTGCCAGTGGCTTCGCCTGCGGGGAGGTCGGAAAATATTTTTCGGGACCGTACCTACTACATAAAAGGTAGCCCATATGTTAATCCAGGCTATAAACTATATGTGTGCCAAATTTCATCCAAATCCGTTCTGCCGTTTTAGCGTGATTGAGTAACAAAAATCCAAACGTCCAAACTTTTACAAATTATTAGTAAGGACATACCTAATTACCTACCTTTAAACGAGCAATTCTTGTATATATGTAATATACGCATGTTTACAAGAATTGCTTGTTTAAAGGTATTAGATTATATATGTATAATCGACGACTAAGGGACTTACTAGAGAATGGGCAGCAGCGTTCTCTATGCATTTTACCATCATACTGCAATCACCAACCAGCCTGCCAAGCGTTGCGATTATGGCAAGCCCCCACAAATTGGGGGAGGCCTATGTCCAGCAGTGGACGTCTTCCGGCTGAAATTAATAGGATTATTACTGTACCTACCTATCTATATTATAAAGAGGAAAGATTAGATTGTTTGTTTGTTTGCATTGAATAGGCTCCGAAACTACTGAACCGATTTGAAAAAATATTTCACTGTTGGGAAGCTACACTATCCCCGGGTCATATAGGCTATATTTTATCCTCGTATTTCCTAGGGAACGGGAACTACGCGGGTGACACCGCGAAGCGCTGCTGGTGTTAAATAAATGACTTAAGACTTATGAAAAAAGGCTGATTCAAATAAAAAAACAAAACCGCTGATATCCCACAAACATTCGGCAAAAGAGGAAAACCATCAGTGTTTCAAGTCGTCAACTTGAATAAAACATGATTGGTCATTCTGCAATCCATTTCTACATCTTCTAGTGCGTAAAATGACGTCATTTTTCTTTGTTTCAGGATGAGAGGGGCGAACGCAATATTCCTCATTTTATTCTTCGGCCATCTCTCTGCCCTGCCCGACACCATCCGAATAGGTAAGGATTACGTTACTGAGTTAATTATAATAAGGAATTAATTATAACGAAATCTGAATTTAACTTTGATTTATGTGTAAATCTGGTGTTAATTCAAAAAATCTATATTAAAGCAATGATCTGAATATAATTGGGTCTTAGGAATAGAGCCTTGGGGCGATAAAATTTTCATTAAGGTAATAATTTTAGGTTGTGTTGTAACATCAATTTTGTGCTTAATTTACTGTGAAAATTGGTTCTAATATTAAGCTGTTTTAAATATTATTGACGTATGTGAATGGTAGTTAGAATCGAATTAGCTTCAACTTTCCGACATAGGTACTGATCGACTTTTTGACAACTCAAAAATGCCTGTAAATGTTTTAATTGAAATAAATGCTTTGAGTTTCAGTTTGAATCTATGAGCAAGTGTTTGTAACTCTGCGGTTTCGCCAACCAATACTTACGTAACTGAATCATACAAAATGTATATGTAGGTGTGCCGAAAGTTTCAGATAATGTTGTATTTGTGAACAAGTACGGAGTTACTGTTGTTTTAGCCTTCTGGGCATGAAAGGAAAACACGGCTCATCTAACTGTTTAACATCCCGCCAGTATTATTGAAGTTAACGTAAGCGTTCATTCAGTTATGAATTGATGATTCTAGTTCTCAATCTTAACATAGCGAAATTCCTTAGACTATAATATTTATTCATCAAAATCCAAAATTCAAATGCTTTAATGTTGAATGGCGTGATTCTGCGGATTGTTTATGGCTTCTACCAGTCCATTAATACTCCCTCTATGCCGTTTAAATACCTAGACTAATAAATAGGCAAGTGATTGGAATCTAGGGCAGCGTTTATCTCTGCGTGCCTTTTAATTGCCTTTTAAATATCTGGTCCACAAAGCAAACAAAGCTACGAGACTTTCCAAAATAAAAGCGTCACATATTTAATCCTCAAACATAATGATTTATCACTCAATCGTGTCTTAAAATCAACCATTCGACAGGCTATCGTGTCGAAAAGGACACACTTTCGATTACCTGATTTGCTTTGCTTCCGACTGCAAATAAGTATCGGAACGTAGCGGTAGTCTATTTGATTGAAACTGACAACATTTCCGGGCTTCGGATCTAGAGGACTGCTTCGATAACGTTGATTGATTCTAAATTCGAAACGAAAGCTTATCGAATAGTTGATATTATAAAAAATATATATAAAAAAATTGTTGCACAAAAACACTTATCTAAACGCTTTCTAGCGTTACAACTAAGGGAAATAGTGTTTTCGATGAACTCTAGCACCCAATGTAAGATTTAACGTGTGTTTAGGGTGCCAGCATCCTCGCCTATTATTTGATCATACATCAGTAGTTGTAAGACAAGCACAATATTTTCGAAAATAAAAAAGCACAATACAGTGTGATTCTTTATAATGTGCAGATATCAAAATGAGGGAATCTATGCTTAATTTTCTGACCAGAAAAAATATTTAAAAAAATCTAAATATTTTTTATGGAATTAAAAAAAAAATGTTTGCTACTGTGACCTCAGTGTAAACAAAACGTCTTATTGAGAAATTTTACGATTATTGTAAAAATTCTAAAAAAACAGATTTTTGCTAAAAAAACATGTTTATTTTCAATTGAGGGTAGTTTTTTTCCACAATTTTTTTTATGAGGACCCCTAATCACTTCCAATCATTATGGAATAAGTTTCATCACGATAGATCATTTAGTTTAAAAGTTACAACGTTTTGTTTACACTGGGGTCAATGTAGCGAACCATTTTTTTTTTATTGTTTAATAAATACCTAATTAGTTTTTATTCTTATTTTTTCGTGCGATAAAATTAAGCATAGATTTTGATATTATTATGTGCACATTATAAAGAATCACACTGTATATTAAAATGTATCATATAATATCCATCTAGAGGCATCTAAGTATTAGTTTATACTATAATCATATAAATTCTAATGCAATCGTGTGTCATCACAGGTGGTCTCTTCCACCCGGAGGATGAGAAACAAGAGGTAGCGTTTCGCTACGCGGTGGAGCGAGTGAACGCGGACAGGGCAGTGCTGCCGAGAGCGAAGTTACTGGCGCAAGTGGAGACCATCTCGCCGCAGGATAGCTTCCATGCGTCTAAACGAGGTTTGTATCTTTGATCAATAAATTAAGCTGAGAGCCACAGACACAGTGGAACCATCTGGACCTACGAAAAGACTAGGTCTTAGTAGCTTTAAATAGAAAAAAGTATAAAGAGGGTAAATAGGCCTTTGTCCAGTATTAGGACGATTCAGAAATAACAATAAAAAGGCTGGAAGCCAGGCTCACAATAGCCTCGGAAAGGTTAATGGTGTAAATAAAGGGCACAAAAAACGAAAACCTGTTATTGACTTAGGCAAAAAATGTCCAGACGTCACCTGCGATACGTGGGACTATTTTCGCCCACGGACATGTCGACCGCAGTACGCCAGAAGTATTATTTACTCAGCAAATACGGGTCTTAAACGGCCTCATATTTTTCAAGGAATGAAATTATACCGATCGCAGGGTTGGTAATCAAGACTGTAATAAATTCAGTTTATTTGATCCCATTTGACTAAAATTTACACAATAACTTCTACGTGACTTCAAAGTTCATAAGTTCACCCATAAGTTTCCCCACCAATCTTGGAGGCAGTTGTTAGGAAAGGCAAATTTCAAAGTAGGGTACCGCTAACGCGAGGACGTTATCGCCCCGTCACCGTCGGCGTCACTTCAAAGCCATAATCTTTCCGCCATAATATATCACCCGACGTTTCTTTATGCCCCTCTCACCCTTTATTTAATGAAGATAGATGGATGTTCGTCTATATAGTACTTGACTGACGAGGGAAGAAACTGACCATACACTGTTGTGACTTGTGGTAATGGCTTGACGTGTGATATTGTGTGTTTGATTGTTGTGTTCTGGTTTCAAGGAACCTGGAGCAGTAACAGAACTTTATCTCTATAGTTGGCATCATACATGGTTGTTGCAGGTGTCGTAAGTGGCGCTAAAAACTATTCACTAATAGCCTACGCAAGGCTTTTGCTTGGCAGCCACTGACACAAAAAAACTGCCTTTTAAATCAAACAAATAATGTAAGACGAGTCCCACAATAGACTCTTCAATTTTATTGACAGACTCCTTGGTACTGAAATGAAAAAAAATCTAGATAAAACATCAGTCTTTCATTTCGACCGAAACAAGAAATAAGTCGAAAATAAGTTGTCTATTCGCCGATAGGTATTATTGCCAAAACATTTATTTTGTAATACCTTCTCGATAAAAAGGCTGAGGCCTGTCAAATAAACCATTCGTAATCAATCTTACAGAAAAATCACAAAAAATATACCTTTTATTCGATACAAAGCTGGGTGAGAACTAATGTCCTCGTTATAATAAGGTTCGTAGTTGTGCCCGTTTTATGTAACCGTCGGGTGCGGGGTCCGGTCGTCCGTTCCCGCACGGATACAATCAGTTCGGAGCGGGATGTGTGACGTAATAGTTTTCCCTCTGCGATCACGTACGACACAGTGCCGTGACAACGTGACCGTACCGTACGTGATACTTTTCTTTCTTTTACTCGTGTATTTTTTTAAGATGTTGTTATATTGTTAATTCGTGGTTCGTGGTTCATTTACGCTGATGTAGGTAGAAAATAAAGCAGGACCTTTGTTTAGATTTTAGTAAAGTATATTTAGTCACTAAATATTACATAGTTTTTTTTTAAATGAGTCTAAATTTACGACATCATTATGAGTTTTGTCTACCCATACAAATAATTTAGGACGTACTTAAATCGCTTCAACTCCTGTAATTATAAAGTGACGTTCTGTAACTATTAAACTATGTAGCAGTTTGTTTAACGGGTTACGTATTACGCATAATACCTAAGTTTATTCTAACTATTTTCAAGATAACTACGGTCAAAAGACCCACCGTTTAAAATATCGAAAGAACGTTTCACCGGTTTTTGTAATGACTAATGAACGAAAACCATAAAGGAGAATTCAGCTACAATTAATTGAACTAAGGTTGATTTAACTAACGGTCGATTCATCTACTGTTGATTTATCTGTGGTCTTGTGTTTGATTATTTTGTATAATGTGTCGATTGGATGATTTGCTAATTCGAATTTTCGCGAAAACCCTAGGGATATTGCCAAAACACGGATAAATATGACAATGGTAAAAATATTTTTGCAAGCAATTTGGAAGTAGCGCTCGCCGGCCGCTGCTACGCTTGCTCGGCTCGCGCGCGGTTGGTCACATTTTTAACCTGACCTAACCTATTTCCTTCAGTTAAAAATAACTCAATTAGAAATGATGGATAATTAGACAATGGTAAAAATATTTCTGCGGCAAATTGTTTGATTGAACTGTGATAAACCGCGCGCGAGCCGAGCGAGCGTGGCGAGCGGTCCGCGGCACCGACCGGCGAGCGCTAGTTCCAAGTTGCTCGCAGAAATGTTTTCACCGTTGTCTAATTATTGTAGGCGAGTCGTCCATTAGGTATTTCATACATAGTTGAAACATCAAATAACTAAAAAAAATCATTGGATTTATCGTTCGTTAGTGCGATTAATTTTAGTTTAATTAACATTAAGTAAGTTAAACAGTAGTTGAGTCGACCAATATGCGTTATGAAAATATGTGAATCAACCGTAGTTATCTTGAAAATAGTTAGAATAAACTTAGGTATTTTCATACGTATCCGTTAAAAAAATCCAAAATCCACTAACGCACATTTTTCTCCGCGCAGTATGTCACCTTCTACGAAGCGGTGTGGCGGCCATCTTCGGTCCCCAGTCGGCCCCAGCTGCGGCCCATGTCCAGTCAATATGTGACACGATGGAACTGCCACATTTGGAGACCAGGTGGGACTACCGGACACGGAGAGAATCCTGCCTTGTCAACCTATATCCACATCCAGCCGCGTTAAGCCGAGTGAGTGTTTCAACATTTGTATTATTGACAAAATGGTCTTAATAACTGTTCGAACAGAGATTTCAGCTGTCTACCGTAAGCTTTACTAAGCCTGTACTTAATCATTTAAATTGTTTTTTTTTTTTTTTCTGAATACTGGAAGCTACTTTTATTGGTCCAATAATAAACGTTAATATTCGCTACTGATATAATTTATACATTTGGTCACAAAAAAATTAACTGTACTCATAATATATTAATACAGGTAAACTCTCCAGAGTCGTATTATATCTTCTCACCGTTGTCGTGTCGATAACCTGACACCTTGTCAAAGGGGCGATAGGCACTTACAGAATGTATGCGGAAGTCTCACGAGGGCTATATCCATGGCAATAAGTGCCCTCTTGTTTCTGCCCAGGACCACTCCCAAACGCGTTGCAGGGGAACCTTATAATATGCTGCTAGCAAAACAATACATTCTGTTATAATTCGTCATATTACAACTAATGTGTAGGATCGGGTTTAATTCGGATATTAGCTAGATAATTATCGAATTGTTTACCCGAATGTTACCTGGATTAGAAATCGTGTGCTGTGAACTAATTAGGCACCGCTAGAACCAGCGAACCATTCAATGGACGCACATTGTATATTGTGTCTATGCAAACTAGCCTGTATTCAAGAATATTGAACCGTTTTGAATCGCGACTGAAAATAGGATATCTAAGGAAGGTAAGTGTAGCGATTTGCATGACATTAAAAAATATAAACTACTAGCTTCTGTCTGCGACTTTATCCGCGGGAAATTTCTTGTTTAACATAAAATATATCGTATAGCAGCGCATCGTTCTTTCTGACTTTTCATTCGTTTCCTCAGGGTCGTAGTTTAATGTTAAATAGCCAATAACCAATTATTTTTTCAAAGCTGTTTCGCAGTTCCAGAGATTACCGCCTGCATACAAACTTACAAACAAACAAATTATATCTCTTTATAATATTAAGTATAGATTTGCACGAGTCTCTTGTTTACATTGTTAACTTCAGCATCGTTTTCTTTTGATAAGAAATCTCGTCAATGCTGATATACCACTGTCTCGATAGCTATTACACTCCTTCCCAAATCAAATTGTAAACCTAAGAACTACTAAGGTCTTTTGAGTAGTTCTTAGGTCTAAAATTTGATTTAAGACTTAGGAATGTAATCGAATAAAACTCAGGAGTACTAAAACAGTTTCTGCGGGCAACATAAACACTGACCACAAGTAATGAAAGCCTACATTGCAAGGCTTAGAAACTGTCACAGAAAACTTTGTTAATTAATTATCTTAATTGCGGGAAGTGGCGTCGGTATGCGAGACTTAGTCGACCCTATCGCGGGAATGGTGTACACATTGAAAATGTTTTCCTTGTGGAGACGACAATTCTTCCCGAAGGGATGGCCCCGTTGGTGTGGGCGATGATATCGAGCAACAATGAAATATAAATATAGTCAAGTGAAGATAAATATACGACAATAAATTAAACTACGTAGATCTTTGACGTCCCCAGTCTGCATACGAAAATTCAATCAAATATATCCAACAATTATCCACTATAGCTAGATATAGATTGGCAAAACTCATAGTGGGACTATCACTAGTTTTTAGTTTGTTTGTGTTAATGACTTTTTAATTTCGATGCTAGGATTTATTTAATAGTCTACAGCCGAATTTTGGACCAAAGATGTTTGCTTTTTTTGCCATCGATACGATAGAACAATAAGAATACTCTAATGCATTAGAATTACCCGTGTTTTCATTTTCTGTCGTAACAATGTATCCACATTGTTTAAGGACCTACGAATCTACAAAAAAAAAACTTTACTTTGTTTTACTACTCATTTAAAAGTTCACGTTGGTCTAGTAATCGCAAGCGCTACTGCGGAGCATGAGGTCTTGGGTTCAATTCACGAGTCGGACAAAGTGTTAATGGAATCTACCTATAATTCCTCATCATCATCATCATCATCAGCCTATAATGTTCCCACTGCTGGGACACAGGCCTCCTCTCGGTGAGAGGGATTGGGCCATAATCCACCACGCGGGCCCAGTGCGGGTTGGTAGATGTCACATGTCTTCGAATTTTTGGTTCTAGGACATGCCGGTTTCCTCACGATGTTTTCCTTCACCGTTTTGAGAGCAGTGGTGATGAAATAATTTACAGAAAGTAATGCGCATGTCTGGGTTCGAACTCACGACCTACAACTCGTAAGTCGCGGCCGTTACCACTGGGCCACCACTGCTCTGTAATTAATAAAATAATTCCTCAGTTGGATGAAATTTAGCAGACAGATAGTTTATAACATGGATTAACATATAGGATACTTTTTATCCTGGTAGTATGTTCCTGTGGGATAATTTCCGACCTCCACGCAAGCGAAACCGCTGGCAAAAGCTAGTATTATATTATTAATTACTAACTAATTTAGATACTTATGATGGAGCAGTGGTGGCCCCAGACGTGGCGGCAGTGCCTTATATGTCATTTATTTCATAACCATTGCTCTCAAAATGGTGAAGGAAAACATCGAGAGATAACCGGCATGTCCAAGAACTGAAAATTCCAAGACATGTGACCTCCTCCAACACGCTCTGAGCCCGCGTGGTGGATTATGGCTCAATACCTCTCACAGAGAGAAGGCTTCCCAAGCAGCACACATAGCTGTATAGCCACCGGACAACAGAATTTTTGAAAACTCATGGCTGTTATTCCGTTTGTACAAGGGCATTATATCCGGCTACACAGCTTCTATAATTCTAAATTTGGCCCCAAATTAGCCAGCCCTGAGCATTGTAGTAGCTTGTTAATAGCATTCCAGAGCATTGTAAGAGCATTACATGGGCTGGACAATAGCTTAGACAGCTGTCAAGATGCCACTATCTAGCTCCTTTGATTCTCTTAGACAGCCCAAAAATGTATGGCTTACTAACGGCGATTGTTAAATCTACAAAGAAATAGCAACAAAAGTCTATTTGGACAGCGCAACTGTTATGCCAAACTATAATCTGTAGGCAAATATAATTAATTTCCAATTTAAGGTAAGTAATTTTTCACGTTTATTTGCATCTCTATCGGTAAATTGTACTGCGGGTGCAATTTTACTGTTAATATATAAGGTGATATTATCAAATATTACACGCGCCATCGAAATAATACAGTTTTACTAAAATAAATATACAAAATAAATACGGTGTGGAATCATTTATGGATTTTTACAAAAAAATACCATCTTACGAGCATTATCATCTATTTGTAGCTATGAAATAGTGTGTTTTACTTTAATAGCTCTGAAATATCATAAATATTTAACAGATTTAATTTATTTTTTTCATATTTAATCGTTTTGTTTACATTAAAATGGCGTCAATTTGTTATCCAGCTATAATTCTAACTAAATTCTCTACAACTTCACTTTGCCGTGCAATGGCCATATTTAATTCCATTAACCAGCTGAGAACTGGACGCTAGCTGCACAATGGTTTTCAGTTATTCTAACGAATGGTGAAAGCAGCGTCTTAGGGTTCTCTAATCTTGATAGAAAACCATTTCGGGCATTTTGTAATCAATTAATAATAGTGTACATATTTTTGTTATAGTGCCTGTAATAGATGCTTTGGCGCTTTAGAGCGTTTTACTTAATGGCACAAATACTAAATTCGCATACTTAATTATCTCTTACTTATGACGTAGTAGGTAAAGATGCTAATGTTATTGCTAATTAATTATTTTTGTCTTCAGAAAATAGAAATGTCGTTCAAAAAGAAAGAGGGAAAGAAAAATTATCATACCAAGTGCTTGGGAAAAGGATTGAGATGGCCTATTAAAAACGTCACTTCGAAATTGAATAAACTAGAATATTCAAAGCCTCATACAGATTGGAAAAAAAAATGCAATGCATAATGAAACGGTCATCCATTGCAACTTATAATAATGCATAAAAAGAATTAACTGAAATGTTGAACCATAGTAACACGTCTGGAGAAATAAATATATTAGACGAAATCGTTGACCACAACATATTTAGTACCTACATATTTAATAACGTTATCTCATGACGTTACTCAAAAGTGTTTTTTTAAATATTTGGTTCATTAGTTGGTTATTTAAACAGTATTCTGCTTAAATAACCAACTAATGGTTTAACATATAGAATTACCAAAGCCAAATATGGAGTATGTGACTGATAAAATTAAACGCAGTAAATGTATACCATTACTTTTATTTTTATTGACCATTCCTTACCCAACAGCTATTAAGAAATAAAAACTTCTGAGTGCCACTGACACGTCTTTATTGTTTTGTAACGGTCAAACAATATTAAAATTTGTCTTCTGGTTGGCTATTTCAAAAACATTACATTAAATTTATTAGTAGTATTACATTAAATTAGTAGTCAAGAACTAAAATTCACAGCGACACCTCGACTTCTGGTGCAAAAATAGTACTGTATTTTTTTTTCTTTTCTTTTGCTTATATATCGAAAATGGTGTGTCCTATCGCAAAAATAATGAAAATTTCGACCCCCTTTATAAAACCCGAAACACCTCTAAAACACAACATGTGGGTAATAATTTTTCATATTTTCCACGAAAATAGTGAAAATTCCATATAAATCAAGTCGAGGCTGCCGCCCTTGCGCACCGCTGGCTCTAAAAAAAAATCACGGGGTAGGGCAAACAAGTACCACGTTGCGAAGCCAAAACATACCACGTGCGAGTCGCAAATTGTTTTTAAATTTGGAGATATTTTTTTTTTAGTTATGATTCTCATAGTCAAAAGTAAGGAATTTGAGTTATAGTTTAATTAGTTTAGTTCGGTGTACAACAGAATTGGCACCAATGCCACTTACTTAAAACTATAGTTAACGGATTGATTAGTACATTGTGCCAGTATTCACCACCAGATTCGATTAATTTTATGGTAATTTTTCTACCTGTACCTATGTAGAATCGTTCTCGGATCTTTTTGTACAATATCTGGTACGAAAAGATCCGAGAACGATTCATTTCATTCATTCAAAAATCTTTAATTCACTATTATTAGTAATTCCATCAGTGCATCTTGAGCAATATTTCTCTTTATTGCCTATAAAATATAATATTATCTCCCTCATGTCTGGTTTGATTCAAAACTTTCACACCCCCACCACTTCTACTTACAATCATTGTTTTAGAAAGGTCACTGACCGTATCCTTAAATTGTACGGAACTATGATCATTGGTAACAAAATCTATGTGATTAATTCGCGTTACGGGGTTATGACAAAATTGACGTTTTCATAGCACTACTCACCTAAGTCTACTCTTCAATAATTCTAGAGGCTGTGAAATAGCTAATATTTACACTATAAGCTTTGGAATTAAAGTGGAGTAATACTACACTAATTTACAGCTCATGCAGTCGTTAAATGCTTTTAGCCAGCTAGTGTCAAGCTCATTGAGGAAGCATTATAATAGAATTATTTTACACCATAAAAGAATACCAATGGCATAATTAAATTCTCTAATACAGTTCAAAGCTTAGAAAGGGTGTTACTTTATCTCGTTAGCCAGCTGTTTACAAGCGTCGGTCTTCTTGACCTACTAGTAGCATTATACGTAGCCAAACGCTGGACAATGATTCTTTCAAGTTCTACTAAAATGCATTTTGATGTTTTTTTGTCCAATGTACAGCCATTAGTCAGCTGTGCTGTTTAACAGTGTAGAGATCACCCCCCATACAGCCCCAAGAATCGTCTTATCCATTAGTACAGCTACGTAAGAGCCACTGGCTGTTATATAGCTTGTTTATGGATGTAATCTTCGCTAATGTGCTGCTTGGGTTGTGTACAAGCAGTGGGAAAGTTATAGGCTGATTATCTATGTAGATACTTGGGTTCCTTCATTATTTATGACATCACTATAACACCTTCGTTAATAAAACATTAAACTTAGCTTTTCCACTTTCCATTTCAAACGCTTCACAACTTCTCAGTTCAGAATTCTTCAAATGAAGATTAAAAATTAATTAAATCCCAGCACTTAAGATCTTAAAGGCTTAGAACAACTCATTGTTTTATAAAACGTTGTCCATAATTAAAGTTGACTCTTTCTTATAAATTAATTGTTACGCATTCCGAAGATTTTAATTAATTCTGCCTTTTGTAATGTAAGCATTACTGAAATAAACAAAAGGTGTCCACGGACTTACGAGAAAGGAAACTTAGTAATCATTTGCGTATTAATAGAAATTTATTGAATTAACATAACAATTGTTTACAATATATTTTACCTTCAGCCTTTTCCTTATTTTCAGTCACACACATTCATAAGCTTAATTCGTATCAACCGTCATCTTTCGAAAACGTAATATTATATCCACATAAAATTGAATACTAAAACGATACGGCCATTAAACACACATGTGCGGCTCCGTCGTTTGGTAAAAACGAAATTGTCCACCCACCCGGAAGATTGGACATCCGCAATTAGGTCGATCGCCCATTTATATAGCACGGACACACAATACAAAAGCATTCAAACGTTGCAAGCAAGAAACAAACCCCCAATTTCACAACATACTCAACGATTTCAATATGAATATCAAATTAATTAATACGTATAAATAATGTGTTAAGAATTAGTGTTGTATTGGAAAATTGGATTTAATTTAATAACTAAACATATCGATAATAATACTAATCTGAAACACAGTAACGAAATTAATGCCAATTAGCTAATTATTTCAACACAATGGCGGTCCATATAATTCAGAGTTGGTCACATAATATTGAACGAAATTTACTGTAACAAGAGTTTCATTTATTTTAGGCTTATGTGGATTTAGTGAGAGCATGGGGATGGAGATCATTCACAATAGTTTACGAGAACAGCGACGGCTTAGTCCGTCTGCAAGAGTTGCTCAAAGCTCACGGGCCGTCCGAACTGCCTGTGGCTGTGAGACAACTGCCAGATTCTCATGATTACAGGTACGTCTTGATCCACAAACTACCTTAATACTTAAGTGTCTGTACTAAAGTTCAAACTCCTTTGCAGGCCACTGTTGAAACAAATAAAGAATTCAGCAGAGTCACATATTGTATTGGATTGTGCGACAGAAAGGATAAGGGATGTGCTTCAACAAGCACAACAGATAGGAATGATGTCTGACTACCATAGTTATTTAATCACTTCCTTGGTAAGTCTTTAGAGAAAAGTAAAGCAATTTAACACTAAAATATTCCGGGTATTAAAAATCTGAATTGTTAACAGGACCTTCACAGCGTAGATTTAGAAGAATTCAAATATGGCGGCACAAATATTACAGCTTTAAGATTACTTGACCCTGAACGTGCTGATGTCCAAAGAGTCGTAAGGGACTGGGTTTACGACGAAGCCCGAAAAGGACGCAAACTCCAACTGGGACACACTACGGCTAAGGTAATCACCCATCTGTATGTAGGCCAATGATAAAGTTATTTGTACGAGCAAACATAAACAGGGCTATATTAAAATGAATTGTTTGTTTACAGGAAAACATGACGTTTATTAAGGTGAGGACAATTTAATTATCATTTTACATTATATGTATATTTAAAAGTGTTACATACATTTCTAAAACTACATTGCCCTCCTTAAAATTCCCGGCTCCTTTAGCTATTCCTTTTCACTCAATCCCTTAGAATTAGATCCCTAAACATTTCCCTTGACCCTCGTTACTGTAAAGTTTTTATTTAATCTTCTCTGAGAGCAATCCTTTGTTGGTATACAGACGGAAACGGCTCTGATGTATGATGCAGTACATCTGTTCGCGAAAGCTTTACATGATCTTGATACGTCACAGCAAATAGACGTGAAACCTCTCTCCTGCGAAGCTGAAGACACTTGGCCCCACGGGTACAGCCTCATCAATTACATGAAAATCGTAAGTTCAATCTGCACACATGTTTAATTCATCGCATAAATCTTCCTTTAAAAATTGCCTGTTGTTTAGATAAATCTTTTCGAATTTAACGGACGATTGATGACTTGTTACATTTCCATAGTATAAGCCAGCGTACATTTACCATTTTTAGTGTACATTTAGCGTAGCATACGTTCGTTCAACAGTTAATGCCAAAACAATAAGTGTCCATTTAAAATCTTTCTACAAACGTTCTCCGATTTTCGTTCAAAGCGTACTGAAGTCTCGCAATAAAAAGAGAAGTTTAGTGGTCATTGAACAAAGCTGCGACCAACATAGTGGGATTAAGTGCTGGAACGTGAGACTTGACGGATTAA